>CM067498.1:14617607-14657462 GCA_034552555.1 Semaprochilodus insignis
GGGGGGGGGGGGTAGTGGGGGGGTCGGGCGGGAGAGCCTGTCATACCACAACATTTTCAGACTGAAGAGAATTGAAAAGCTGTCATGAGCAGTCACTGATGGACGGCTAGTATGACCGGTTTCTGAGAGGGGTTATTTCGTTTTGTTTTGGGGTGTTGTTCTTTTTTTCTGTTCTTTGTTCTTTTTTTCAAAATCTTTTACAGCCTCCTGAGACGAGTTTGTTTACATGTTTACTTTTGACCCCAAATGGACAGGCCTTAAATAAACATGCTCTGGGGAAGAGACAAGGGCAGAAGGAGGCCATTACCAGCTTGTTTATTTATTTGTTTGTTTGTTTGTTTGTTTGTTTGTTTGTTTATTTCGGCAGGGACTTCACTGGGAAACACTGCTACATGCAGGTGCAACAGATGTAATGTACACTGGGTTTCTAGCCAAGGTAGAAAGTACAACTGTAATTACAATATAAATAACTCAGGCTGTCAAACAATGAAAATAACGACTTGCATCACTGTTTTGTGTAGTTAACTGCATCACTGTGTGTAGTCAGTCATGATTATACATACTAGTTTGTGTAGTTAATAAAGAGTAATAGTATTTGTCTTATTTGAACACAGAACCTGAACATGAAGATCACATGATCCACAGAGATAACACAGTCTCATCACTGATTGTTGTAATTGTACAACAATCAGTTGTACTGATTGTAATTCATTGTAATTCGTTGTAATTCGTTGTAGTTTCTGGATGTAGGTGACATCAATGTTCAGCCAATCTTGCATCAAAGAATTGTGCTGTTGGGCCAGATTTGGTGGATGCCTTCCCTGGCAAAATTCCATGGAGAATTATATATATTTGGGGATATCTTGGAGTCTCTCTCCTTTTTAGTGGCCTAATGTCCTAAATGATCTAACTGGGAGCAGAACCTTCAACATTTTTAAGAGGTTACAATACACCGTTGGGGCAGTGCTACTTCTTCATGCTCTTATGTTAAACTCATCCGACTCCATGCTACTGTGACTCACTCTTGTCTCTTAAGGTTTATAGTGGTATCACAGACAGGATGGGCTGGGACTAGCTGGTTAGCATGCTAACTTCAGTAGATATTTGAGCAACATCATGTTTATCCGAGTGCCCTGAATCTGTATTTTTCTGTGTAGTTGATTGACTGACAGGAGTGACGGAATGTTTGGATGACAAACAACTTCTAATAACTTCTAATGATTTATAAGCTACTATTCATGGTCTTGATGCTCCAGCCAGTATCAAAAGAAAAAGTTTATTTCTTAGTAAATTATTGATTATGTATTGTCTGGGTCTCAGATCTGTTCAGCTAATCTGTCTGGAAAATACTGCATCTGGGTGTTTGGTGTATTCACGTTAAGATCGTTATCCACACTGATACATACATACATCACCTCCACACCAGCTGGATGAACTGACATATCCTGGCACAGGCGAGAGACCCCGAGAGAGCGAGAGAGAGAGATGTTGGTCATTAGTACTCTGGTAATTTCAGGAGCAGCTGTTTTGTTTTGGTGTTTGTCTCTGAAATGCTCTGTTTGTCTCTCCTTCTCTGGTTCAGAACATCTGGAGCGTAAACGCTTTAATGACTCTGATGGAAACGTCGGCTCTTTGCTTCCTTTAGCTTCATCAGGAGCTCTTTAGGTAATACCCTCTGCATGCAGAAATGATGAATTTGGTCCCGTCATTGGGATTTTGGATACAACCCAAAGCTGCGAGTGTATCTGAATTGTTATGTGCATTTTGACATATTGATTATTCAGCATCACATCTACGTGTATTTTCCAAACCTATCAACTTAATAAAGCCCTAGCTCCACCCACTCTGGTCTCCACCCCATCATCTCATATTTCATACATTTATTTAACTCTTACTTGTTGAGAGTTATTACTGATGTTTTGATATATTATTTAAATGTAATGACAATGAATTAGTACAGTTAGTAAGTGTAACAGTTAGTACAGTTATTTACATCAAATAATTTAAGAAAAATTTAAGAATTAAACTTTCCATTAGCTTTCTGTTCTGTTCAGATAGTTTCCTGTTTGCACTTGTGCTGATTAAGAATGCAAACAAATTTTACAAAAAATCTATAACAGCATTAACATATTAACAAAATGTATCCTCTTCTACATACACACAAAATGTTTAGCTTGCTTCTACAGATTTAAAAACCTTGCAGGGGGACAGTACAGGTCATTAACATTCAGACACAGGAACATCTTATTATTCTAATAAATTCCTAAACAGAGTCTGAAAGTCCCTAATGTGGTAATTGGAAAGGTCATTTGCACTAACCCGAACATACAGGCTTAGTGTGAAGCAATGCTGGACGTAGAAGACGTTCCGTAAAGAACGAGTGTGGAAAATCTGCGGAGCGAGGCCATAGAAAAGTGATCACAAAACGTTATCTCTTGAATTATGTCTTCCAGCATTCATCAGCAGCCCAGGCCGACAGCACCGAGACCCTCAGCTCAGAGGAGCCTAATTAAACTCACCTGCATTGTTCAGGACATAATTACACACTTCAGTGATTCATTTCTCTCTCTTTAGGAGAACCACCCTTCAACACGAGATTTCTCCATTAGATCCAGCGATTGCGTATCTGTAATATCTCATATAATATCTCTGAACTACACACGAATATGAGTTGTACCATTCAGAATACATCTGATCAGGAGCACATATTAACAGTGCTGTGGTGTAGCAATTAACCCAGAGTTCCACTAATAACGCCCATGTGGTTTTAAATACCTAAAACAATGTGGGGGTGGATAGGCGGAGTCAACAACCCTGACCAAGCCACAGGAGTCATTATTCATTTCTACGTGATCATTTTCCAGTTTCCCCTTATCCCCTAAAATTAAACAGGTTGTTTTTTTCTGTGTCTTTATGGACTGGGCTAAACTAGTGTATAAGTGGGGCTAGACTGCTGTAGGCTGAATGGACCTGGCTAAACCGGTTTATAAGCGGGGTTAGACTGCTGTAGGCTGAATGGACTGGGCTAAACCGGTTTATAAGCGGGGCTAGACTGCTGTAGGCTGAATGGACTGGGCTAATCTTGTGTATCAGCAGGGCTAAACTGCTGTAGGCTGAATGGACTGGACTAAACTGCTGATGGGTAAATGGGTGAGGCTAGTATGTTGTAAGTGATATGGGTGGGCTATACTGTAGCAGGCTGAATAGTTGGGGCTAAACTGCTGTTGTTTTTAGGCTTGTTTTATTTAGAGAACAAGTGAGGAAATAGTCAAACCAGAGGGAACCTGCCAAATTGGCTAAAGACAGAGTCAAAAACCAAGCCAGGGTCAAAACCAAACAACAATAGCAAAACAACCAAACAAGTTAAAGGGGGAATCCAAAAGAAGGAAACCAAAATACAGACAAGAATCCAAACCAGAAGTCCATACAGAAAATACAAGACAAATGCTCAGTAGGTCAACAGAACTGGCAAAACCTCACAGGGAAAAAGTGGATACCAACAGGTGTATATACATGAGCAAATAATGACAAACAGGTGCGATGATTTAGAATTCAGGCGATGAGGAACGGGAAGGTGGTTCGTGAGTGGCAGGTTGAGGACATATGGTAATGATGTCATGTGGAAATGGCATGAGGAGAACCCAGAAGCCTGACATCCTGTTTGCATACTGCGCTTTTTATTTCAAAAACTGAGGATTTTTAATTTGAGTTATGAAATTAATTTATATTGGTCAGTGCTGTGAAGTATTAGCGACACTTCAAGCTGCTCTACAGACACTTTCCTACCTTCATCACTGAGGGCTTTACAGTAGCAGGCATAGTGCACTTTAGAAGATTACATGTTTTTGTTCTTGTTGTTGTTTTGTTGTTGTTTTCCCAGGTGTTCCAGCGTGTTGAAGTTAGCAGAGGTTCCTTGAGGCGAACTCTGTGTCCTCTTATAGTCTTGCTTGTGCTTCTTTGTTTTGTAAGAGGAGAAAAACCTGCTGAAGGCACTTCAAGGCCAAACCAGAACACTTTAGTCTAAAGTACGACTAATACATACATCACCGTTGCTATGGTCACTCGCTCTGTAAATGTCCTGCGGTCGGCGTGGAAGACGCTTTGTACGTGTTGTTGCTCCACCAGCCTTGAAGAAAACAGAAAATGCATAGATTATATTAGTCTCCACACCACCCTTCATTAATATTTAATGAAGTAATTCCACATGAATGTAACAATGGCCTCGCTGGGTGCTTATCTTCATCACAGATGCTAAACATCTAAGCTGCTTCAGTCCTCTCTCATTCTAAACTATCTGCTCAGATTCCTCCAACTACTTAGTCCTGCTAACAAGCAAAGCTGAACATACGATTAGATATTTCAGTGTTTCTGCAATTCACTGAATTACTGAGCAGACCTAAAAACATAATGAACCACCAGATACACTGAAGATACACTCATCATCAAAAGAATAGCTGCTCAGGTAATTGTACCCGGAAGGAATCAACCGACAGGAATGAAACTTGGTGGGTACATTGTGAGATGTGTCAATGATTCAAGTTTCACTTGTGTGATGTAAGCAAGGCTGACACAACAGCAACGATTGTGGACATTCAGTTAGCAGTGATGGCCTCCATGAGTCATCCTGTTAGTGCCAGCACCATTGGCAGACAGCTGAACGACGCAGGACTACATGCACGCAGATCGTTATGACGACCGCCCTTAACACCACGTCAACGTCGCCAAAGACTGCCATAGTGTCGTGCAGATGACAAACAAATCCATTTGTGGTGGCACTGTGGTCAGTGCCAAGATGAACGATTTGTTGTCACATGTCCAGAAGGCCTGGTGTTACTCTACCTTCACCCCTACCACAAAATCTGCAGGAACTGAGTAAGAATATACAAGCTGCATGGGATGGATTATCACAGGATACCATTAGGAACCTCTACAACTCCATGCTGAGACGTCTGGCATGTTGTGTTAGCAAACATGGCGGTCCGACTTCGTAATGAGAGACACTACTTCTGTATGTGAAGTTGCCTTTAGGAAACTGGCTTCCTTAAATTGATTAAAATGAAACTACACAGCCTGGAAATGTACGCTGCATGGCTCAGAAAAAAAGTTGTTGTCTGGATCTTAATAAGCAGGTAGCTAAAAGGGTTTTGATTGGATAATGGCTTTGACTGAAAAATTACAGTAGTGATTAATATGCATCAGCTGGCAACAATTCCTTTAACCCTAACTGTAAAGACAAGACTCACTGGAGGAAACACTGAAAAACAGTTTTTTTATCTACATTAAGAGAAGAGTGATCAGTCCAACCAGGTCATTACATAGATAACATTAATGTCTAGTTAAATTAAATCCCAATATACAGTTATGCATTTTGACCAACATCATAAAATGGGCCGAAACTATCAGTGACCCAAGAGTATTACAGTAAAAATACACTACATAGCTAATGTTAGCTAATCCCTCCAGTCTCACATCATAACCAGAGCAATAAATAATATTACAGCTTTTACCTGAAATAAAACTCTCTACTAGTTTCACTTCATAGTAATTAGTAAGATGTATATGTATTTAATGGAAGCTTGCCTACTGATTAATTTAACTGTTCTAATTGTTCAAAATTCAAATCATATGCTGGGTGGTTATTGGGCCTGAGCGGCTGTGCTCCCAAAATTTTCCCAAAAAGCATCATCCCAACATCATGACACAAAAGGCTCAAATATTTAGTAAATATAATTTCTTATATGTTGATATTTTATTTCTTGCTTGTCAGACTAAAATGGGGATGTAAGGTCATGTCACAATAGCAACCTGATGTATGTGTGTTAAGAGCAATCCACTGATCCTGTTTAACAGCTGGTGAAACTGATACTAATGAGGCTCATTCAAAAGCTCTGAAGAACAATATGTGGAACAATAAAGATGGATGGTCCTGATGTTTAAAGATCTGCCTTTACATACACTGCTGAGTGTTTGCAGAGCATGTGCAGGAGAGTGTGATCAGGAAAGGTTCTGGGTCACAGAACCCCAGGAACATTCAGCTTCCATCTTCATTTGTTTATGGAGACACATTTTAAGATGTAACAATATTTTTAAATTAAAATGATAAGATATAAATAAAGCTTTGTAAATTTTGTATTATAACTCACTCATCACAATTTGAAATGTGTAGGTTCTCTGTCCAGATGCGGTTTATTGCATTATTATTATTATTATTATGCAATATTGCATTAATTCTGTGATACATGACAGTAATATAAAAAAAACAACCTAGTAATGCTTCAGTAATTCACAATACTATAGCAGTAAGAGCAGTGATACCACAATCATGCTACAGTAATAGCATAATAATGACACAGTTGTAATGTTGTAATAATTATACAGTAATATCACAACAATGATAGAGTGGAAGTACGGAATTGAAAGTGATATTGAAGTAATAACACATATATATTGCACTATTGCAATACAATAACTTCCAATAAAACCACTATAATAACACAGTGATGCCTTAGTCATGACACAGCTCTATCATGGTAATTACACAGTAATATCACAGTAATGACACAGTAATCACAATAATGACACAGTAATCCGAATAATGACACAGTAATATGATACAACAATGAAAGCAATATTACAGTAATAACACACGAATATTTACAATATTACACCACTGTAGCCACCACTACCGCCACTATAACAGTAATGATTCAGTAATGAGAGGACTACAACAGCAAGGACAGTAATACCACAGTAATAATACAGAAATATTACAGCTTTATCACAGTATTTACATAGTAATATTTCAGTAATGACAATATTATCACAGTAATACTACCACAGTAATGCCACAGTAAAATGACAATAGTAACAGCACATTTTTGGCAATGTCTATCTGTCTTCTGCCTGCCTGACTGTCTGTCTGCCTGGGCGCTGTTTAAACTAGGAAAGATTTAAATTGAGCAATAATGAAGGCTTTAAAGGTAACAGTAGCGATAAATAACAGTAACAAAGAAGGATGTGTTAAACGAATGAACTTTTTCTTTTTTTTTTCACTTTTTGTTTTGAGTATCTGTTCTGTACCTCAGTATTACTTTCAGGAAACATATGATTTTCACTCCACTACCTTTAAAAGATAAACATTGTACTTTTGACTCCTCTGCATGCCCATAAAGATTTTTGCTACTTATTACTTTAAAGCCTTGAGGTCAGCGAATGAACGTTCTTTTCTAAAATGTGATCAGCCATGTTGCCTTCAACTTTAACTCAAGTAAAAAAAAAAGAATTGACTGAGCCACTTTCACTTGTATTGGAATAATATTTACAGGAGTATCTATACATTGCACTCAAGCAATGGAGTTGTGAATTGGTCTAGATATTTTATGAAAATTAATGAGAATCCCTCAACTTAACTCCCAAATCTGTCGTTTGTCCATTGTGCACTGCAGTTAGAAATTTTATTTCATGTCCGCCTGAAAAGATAACTAGTGGAAACAGTAAGGAAAAGTAAGGAAAATAACTCAGCTACTGGTTCGCACCATTAACCTCAATGGTAGGAAGTGAAATTAGAGTGAGAAATAACCCAACTGCCTGAACCCAGTAGCATGTTAAACTATAGAGTGGTGGCACAGCAATATCACAGCACTGCAGTAGTAAGAACATTAAAGTCACAGTAATGACACTGATACTATAGTAATGCCACAAGTAATGGGGGTGTCTGAGGACAGAGAGAAGTCCAAACAGTGATGGCTGAAACTGACCTGCTAAAGCCGCTGTGAGTGATGGGCTCAGGCACCAAGGTTATGAACTCAATCATAGGCTTCAGATGAGCTGAGGGGTAAACAAGCACATTAAAGTCCGAACTCATCACACACAAGCTCAAATCACCAACAGACATGGACATCAAGCAGATTATTCTTTAGGATGTTTCATTAACACAAAAACACTTTCACATGAAATATACACTCACTGATCGCCTTTATGACCTCCACCTACTCAAGCGAGGGGTTTCTGTTAAAGTGGCCATGGTCTGATGGTTTCTTCATTGTGACTGCAACATGGATTAGTGCACCATTAAACTCCGCATAATATAAAAGACATATTTTTCTATGTGAAAATGCCATTCATTTTCACTAATCACTGCCCAGCAACTGACCACAAGCAGCAATAATTCCCTCCAGAGATCATCAGCTGGTTCATAAAATTAAGCAGAATTGTTTATTTGCATTTCAGATTTACAAGCAAGCTAACTCATTATGCTAACTCCAATGCTTGATGACATTTGCTGGTGGATAATATGAAATACCAATATAACAGTTATTACCATTCAATAATAATAATAATGTTTATTTAGCACCTTCACATAAGTAATGGGGGAGGAATACTATATATATATACATGCATTTTGTGATGATACTGCAGTATGTCTAAGATCACTGCTACATTATTGTGAAATTACTGTTATATTACATATTACTGTAGTATTTCTGTGATTGCTTCAATATTATTTTGTTATCACTGTCTTGTTACTGTAATTATGTTATTATTACTTTTATTTTATTGTTTTATTATTCTTTTACTATTCATTTAAATATGTAGTGAATACTGCAAAATTTGAAATCTGATTCAACTATATTACTGTCATATTAATGTTTTATTCTTGGAATATATCTGTATATTGTTTTTAAAAAGCATTGCTATAGAAATACTGCAACATTTCAAGGATTACTGTTATATTGTATTATTACTGTCTTATTATAGTAATATTTCTGCAATTGCTGCTACAGTATTGTGATATTACTGATTACTTACTTATTACTGATACATCTTTGATTACTTTTTATTGTATTATTACTATAACATTACATGCTATCAATATTTCCATAATTATGTGGTTATAATAGTAATGTTATGTAACTCTTTTTACTGTAATATATCTGTGATTACTGGTATATTATTTCTATATTACCGTCTTATTAAGTTTTTATTAATTCTATGTTTGTTGGATGTAATATTACTATAATATAACCATGTTATTACTGCAATATTTCAGTAATTACTTATTGTGCTGTTACTGTAATATATCTGTGATTACTGATACATTTATTGTGATACTGTAGTATGTCTGAGTACTACATCTTAGTGATAGTACCACGGTATTACTGCAAAATATCTATGATTACTGTTATGTATTGCACACATTTGTCATATTCTTTTCATGAAAGTTATTTCACTGTAATAATAACATGATATTACTGTTGTATTGACATCATATTACCGTAATAGTGCCATAATATCTGTATCCCATTTGTGTGCTTTTACCATGACATTGTCATCATAATAATGTCACATAACAGCTGTAATTTACATGACTGTAGTTTGCAATTATATAATTTCAATGTTCATAATTTATCTTACTGTGTTACTACTATAATTATGTATTACTGTTTATTGTCTTAGAAGGTCATGTTTCCAACTTTTAAATAAAAGTTTTATCATAAACCCTTAATTAATAACATTTATCATAGACCCTCCATTAATAATAACATTAATAATAATAATAAATCATTCAAGAAATGCATTACTTGCATCTCCAAATGTAAAGCGTTTTACTGCTTCATATTCACAGTTTTTTTTAATCAGATAAAGAGATAGAGGTACTGAAGAACAAAATGTGCATCATAATGAATATATAACATGTTTTACAATGATGGAATAAACATATAAAGAAGTTTCTTTTTGTGCTGCAGATGTTCTGAGTTTAGTAAAACTTCTCACAGCAGAAGTCCACACTTCAGAACTCCAACAGAGGAGATGATTTGAGCTGAAAACCTTGTGCTGTCCTCAAAAGGCCTTCGGTTCTTCCAGAACTGTGAGCAGAAAGTGAAACGTGGCGCGAAGCAGAAAAGAATCTGACAGAAAGGAACGGAAAAAACTCAAAAAAGAAACAAACCTGTAGCTCCGGTTTGCCCTCTGTCTGAGGACATGTAATGTTTCTGAAAGTTGTGACAGGTAATTCAGCCATGACAGGTAATTCAATTACTGCGGGTTTCTCGGTATGACATTCTGAAGTGTTCAAATGAATTACGCTTCAATGTTCTCTTATAGCTGCAGAACAGGAGGAACCTAAATCACAAAACATCCCAACTGACCAAGTAAAATCATCTTATTCTCATTATACCTTTGCTGTACTTTATGTGCATTATGTGATTATTTAACCGATTTCTAGATATGTAGACATCTTTCAATAAATTCTAGCTAAGAAAAGTAAATGGTAAATGGCAGTGTAGTACAGTGTAGTACAGGACTCTCCACTGTACGTCAATGGTTTAATAGTGGAGAGAGTCAAAACTTCCAAGTTCCTAATGTATTCATGCAACAAGTTGAGTAAAAACAGCAAGTAAGCAACAAGTAAAATGGTCTGTCACAGGAATTAAGTTGTTTCATTAGGTAAATTGATATCTCAGCATAATGTAAAGGTTGATACCTATACTTAACTGTACATGCTTTAAAAAATAGTTTTTTGTAGTGATCCCATAGAGGAACCACTTCTGGTTATCGAAAAACATTTTTTGTAAACAAGACATAAAGACATGAAGAGTCTTTGTAAAGTGTGAAGAACCTCCATCATGTACGGTTTCCTGGAAAAAAAATTAAAACTGGCATAGAATCTGTGAACGACCCTGAAACGGTACTTAACACTCACAATCTTCTTCCTTAAATGTGATTCTTTTGGAAACCTGAATTGGTTCTTCAATGGCATTTTGGTATTGTTGGTTTTACAGAAATTTAAAATTAATACATTTAAGTTACTACCACACAGTTTAGCAAAAAACCTGTACACAATGATGATGAGGAAGTCCATAGTTTGAACACTTCTCTTGTGATAATAAGGCCCTCCCACAAACAAGCTCAAAACTGATGAATTCAGTCGAGCCAAGAGTAAAAAGTTTCTGAATTAAAGAACCTCAGGTTCTCATTATAGTCTGTAATCATCACATTCAGCAGCGGGTCATTAAAACCGACAAGAAAAAAAAGGTAAAAAAAGGAAGCTTGTGCGTAATATGTGTTTAATTGAATTAATCAAATTTAATAGGGCGCTGTGTAGCTCTAACTCTCTCCGATACCCTCCGATACACAATCTAAATCTAAATGAGGGATTTACATTAACAAGCCAACGGCAGCGGTTCAAATTCAGCAGATGAACTAAAGCCTGCGTTAATGCCCTACCAAAATGTGCTGCATAATTACGCTGACTGAGCTTCACCTCTGCTGAGAATGAAGGGATGGGCAGGGGGTTATATGCTAATGAGCTGTCAAAGATAATTGAGCTAATTTTCTAAAATATCCCTGTGCATTCTGAGCATGTTATGGTGGATGAGACAGGACATACAGAGACAGGAAATGAGTTGTAGCCCAGAAACATCAGATCAAACTGGAATTGATGGGATCAAAAGGGAAGTGATGCTGGAGATGTTTTAACATAAGTGGAGATGGCAATATTCTGGTGTTTAGCATTGGGCATAATGCTCAGCTTGACTAATCAAATCAGACCTCACAAACCTCGTAACACTGACATCAGGGAAGCTCTATCATGAAAACTGTATATACATTGTACATTTACATGTATTATATTTTTGTTGATTTTTACATTTTACTTATTAACAACTTAACAACTTTACTTTATGTTGATATTGAGATGGAAAGAAAATAGTTATGATAGGTAATGATAGCTACTAAGTGTCATGGTAACTGTTTCCTACAATGTCTCTAACCAACCTGCAACGCCCATCTCCCATGATTCACCGGTCCTTGACATCACTGTCACATGTTCATCGCTGACCAGTCACAGTCAGTTACCGAGACCCTTTCCCGAGCTACTTCCAACTGTTTACAAATGCTTTGTATGTATATAAGCCTGTTCGTTTTTTCATCTTCTCTGTGAGGTATTGAATATTGACTTGTCCATGTGTACTGAGCGTTTTTCTCTGTTTTGTGCTTTCCATCTTTGACCCTAGTTTTCTCTTTTGGATTCTCTGTTTTGTGTCTCTGGTTATTGATCCTTTCATGTTCTCTCACTCTGCTTATTTGTTGCTCTTACAGTTTTGACCCTGCCTGGCCTTTTGACCACCCCTTTAGACTTTCCCTTTGTAAATAAAACTCTCTTGTTTTACCTCTAAGAGCATCTGGTCCGTTTTACACAAAGTTACTAAAATTAGCATAGCTAACTAAACAGTATGAGGACCAAGCTTATTTACATGAATATGTTCATTTTGTTTTCCCGTCTGTCTGTTTGGACATGTTGCTTCTGTATGATCATTGTTGTGCCACACTGTAAACCAGGCAAACAGGGCAGAGCTCATCAAATTATTAATGAGCTCACCCAAATAGGACCAAATTAAAACCTGTAAATGGGTGTGTAAAACCACATCTGGACATTTTGAGATCCATAAATTTCTACATATGTTTCTGTGTTTTATCTGTTGGTTGTCATCTCATTTACAGCATTTAGCTGACACTCTTATCCAGAGTGACTTACAAGGTTAATCATATTACAGGTAGGCCAATATAGTGTTAGGAGTCTTGCCCAAGGACTCTTATTGGTGTAGCACAGCATAGTCACCCAGACTGGGATTTGAACCCCAATCTCCCACATGTGGTGGTGGGTAGTGGTGTTACCCACTGAGCTACACCAACCAGCTACACCCATCTCCAGTTGATGGGTTTTCTAAAATGCTGGTACAGCCGCATACAGGACTCTACACTACACTATCACAACTTCCCCTGCTGTTAGATGCATCATAGTAACATGCACATGTCAGTAAACATGTTGAAGATTTATTTAAGAATGTTTTTGTTGTTTAGGGTGGCTTGAAGTGATGGCACCACTGAATGTAAAAGGATCAAACATGATATAATAAGATGATACCGGACACAAGGAGTGGAAAGGCCAAACCAGAAGTGATGGGTTCAAACAATATGTCATAGGATCAAATATAAAGTGATTCAAATAGAAAGTGGTTCCAACAGGGTCCAATTGAATCAAATTCAAAATTATGGGATCATACCTGAAGTTATGGAATCAAACAGGAAGTGGTGGGATCAAATGGAGAGTGGTGGGGTCAAACAGGGAGTAACAGGAGAACAAACACATGGTGATGAAATGAAACAGGAATTGATGTTATCAAACAGGAAGTGATGGGATCCAATTAGTAGTGATGGAATCAAATCAGAAGTGATGTGATTATACCAGAAGTCATTAGGAACAAACAGCGTGTAATGGGATCAAACATGAGATGGCAGGATCAACCAGTAAGTGGTGGGATCAAACAGCGAATGGTGGGATCAAATTGGAAGTGATGGAACCATACCAGATGTCATGGGATCAAAGAGGTAGTAGTGAGATCAACCAGGCAGTAGTGGAAACCTATGGGGAGTAATGGGATCAAACATGAGGTGATAGGATCGAACAGGAAGTGAAGTGATCGAACAGGAAGTGAAGTGATCAAATCGGAAGTGATGGATTTTGTACAGCTCTCTAAAGGTCACATTTACCCACTTTGTCAGAGGAAAACATGAACACTGAAGCAGTGACAGAGGAAAACCTACAGTGGAACATTTGATTGCTCTTTATAATTCATGTCAGTGGAGAGCATGCTGTAAAACATAACACCCACACATAGAGCAGAAAATATAGGTTCACATTTATTGAGTGAACCTTCATATATCACCTTTCAAATAGCTCAGTTCTAACACTGTGAGACATAAGCCCGGATATATTACAGGTGTAGATAACTATGGATATTGGTATAGATAACTATTGAAATGTATCATAACCATGAGAGTGAATGTAGCATAACCATGAATATAGGTGTGGCATTACCATGGAAACCATAGAAACAGGTGTTGGATAAACATAGAAACAGGTGTGGCACAACCACGGAAACAGGTGTTGTATAACCATAGAAACAGGTATGCATAAACATAGAAACAGGAGTGGCATAACCATGGAAATAGGTATGCATAAACATGGAAACAGGTGTATCATAACCATGAGAGTGAATTTAGCATAACCATGAATACAGGTGTGGCACTACCATGGAAACAAGTGTAGCATAACCATGGCGAAAAGATGAAGCATAACCATGAAATTGAATGTAGTATAATCATGGAAACAGGTGTGACATAACCATGGAAACAGGTGTTGTATAACCATAGAAACAGGTGTGGCATAACCATGGAAACAGGTGTTGCATAAACATAAAAAACAGGAGTGGCATAACCATGGAAACAGGTGTTGCATAAACATAGAAACAGATGTGGTATAACCATGGAAACAGGTGTTGCATAACCATGTCAGTAAGAGTAGCATAGAAATGAAAATGGATGTAGAATAAGCATTTAAAGATGTGTAGCATAACCACAGAAACAGGTGTAGACAGTTAGATTCTGGCTCCATCTAAGACAACATGAACACATATATAGACTGAAGGTGAAGATGAGGACCTCTGGTTGTAAGGTGGGAGCTGAAAAAAACATCATCAACACATCCTCTGCTCTTCACACTCAATAATCCTCAGTCCCACCTTCACACTTTGTGTTTACTCTATAAATGGTCATGCATCACTGTTGAAATGGCTAATAACTGAGGGATTCAGACTCTTCTTTGTTGGTTGTGAAATTTTCATCAACAAACCTTTTATGTGGGGATGAACTTATTATGCTTTTTACTCACAAATAAATCATTGGGTTCTGTATTATTAGCAGTTAGTGGGTGGAGTTTGTGCTTTAAATTATCCGTGACTCTTCGAAACCACTGAATTGCATTGTCAGGCTGGAAATGACCAGACAAAATAATGAGCAGTTATTGGGTTTTCATAATATCAAATCAAGTCATATACCCACAAACGCAGGGTTTTACAGGCTAATATGAAAAATAATCTATATCCAGCAATTTTTCCTTCACTGGACGGATACCTCAATGGCTATGCCAAAGAAAAAAGATCCATAAGTGCAACCTCAGAGTAACCACCTCACTCTCTCATTATCTAAATGGACAGGTCAGAATTTATCACAAAGCAGGCTGCATTTTTATGGCGAATATTTCAAAGTCAATAAACATACTTCATTGAAACCATACTCTGTAAAAAGACACCAGGCTGCTATCTTAATAAGACTGTAAAACTATATAAATCTCCTGGACATTAGTTTTCCTCAGGGCTTGTCACTTCCAGTTAGATCGAAATAAGGAATTCATAACTCTTGTTGGGAGAATTCAGCCTCTCAGAGACTTTACAGGCAGAAATGCTGCAGAGTGTCAATGAAACTGACCCAGATTGAAAGGGCTAGTGCTCTTAAAACAGAGCATTCCAGTAACGCCTTTAAAACAGTGATGCATCGTCATTTGAAAGCCAAGTGTTGCGGAATGGAGGAAAGCGCTAACGTGATGAATTCAGGAGTCAAGGTTAAGATTCATCTCTAATTAACCAAAAAGCAATTGGCATCATAAAACATCACCCCGGTGCCATACAGAAAGGAGCCGAGCTGTTGTCCTTGGCAACAATGTGGATGGTCATCATGGTTACCCCTGCTGAGCCGTTGCACTTATCGAAGAGACACTTGTCATCTCCGGTCAAAACCGCCTCCTTCAGCCTGGTGGGGGTTGGGGGGGGTAGAATTAATCCCTCTCGCCTCTACGGGTCATATGTGTTATCACTGGGTGACAAACTTAATGGGCCCTCATTACAAAAACAGCAGTGCAGCAATTAAAGCAAATCTGATGAATGAACTCAATTCACCGTGCTTAACAGGGCTGCAGGTTAGTACGCTGTGATGCTAACTCATTATGCTAAATCCTGGCCCCCAAAACTCCAAACAAACCCCATTGACCTTACACCACCTTCAAACAATCCCTATACTAAAAAAGAATAGGCTTTATATTTATATGTCATACTGTTATCGTCAACATAAAAGGTCTTTGTGGGTTCCATGCCCAAATAAGAAATTCTAGGTCTAAGCCATTTATCTCTATAGGAAACAATGAATGATGTTTCTCACACACTGTGATAAATGGAATGTTGATGATGGGAAAATAGTCTGAAAGTAATGAGTAATAAGTTTTCTTTGGGCACTATTTTGTGTAGTGATGCATGACTCCAGGTTTTCTGGAATCAATTCCAACTCTCAATTCCTCCTTCTGAAATCGACTTCTCGACTTCACTTTAACTAAAATAACTTCTGATCTTATGATAGTGATACACAGCACAGATTAAATCATCCTAAATGTGGATGTAGTCTTGTTTGTCTTTTAAAGAGGCTGAAGGTGACTTTGTATTTGCCAGCTTGTTTGACTTTCCAATCCATCTTAAGGAATGCAGCAGTTCCCTTAATGGTATGCCAGAGGTGGAGCGGAAATCTGAATAAGAAAACTGGCAAAGAAGGATGCAATCTTACCTTCATTCTCTTTTCCACAACATTCTGTAAACAACATTCTTTATTTTTAGTTTTTGTTCCTTTTTCCATTTCTAATAATTTGTTAGTGAGCTAAAGGAAATTAGCATCCGCTGTGCACGACGTTAGAAGCCATTTCTGTGAGCAGAGTTTGTGCTATCGTGGTTTGTGAGCAGCACTGGTGTTGTTTAAAGCTGGTAATTGAACTAAAACTCAGACTCTATCTAGCTTTACACTCTCCTCTTTCTGTGTCCCTCTAGCCAATTCTAATGAAAAAGACACTGAGTCAAGAAGTGGACTCCCAGCATTTTGACTCTTAGACTCATTGGCCAAGAGTTGAACCAAACTCCCAGATGTCCTGGAGTCGAAGAAACAACTTCCCATCCCTTCATTTGCATCGGTCCCGTATGTATCCCCCGTATGTGCCAAAACTCTTAAAACCATCACATAAAAATTATCTCAGACACCAGACAACATATTCAACACCATTTCATGTAATAACTTTCTGTGAGGGAGCATTTAAAGGTGGACGTCTGGTTCCCATCACCATCATTGTAAACAATTCTAACTACACCAAATCTTTACATCTTAGCAACTGGATTGTGCAGAAATATTGAAAGATAGGTTGAAAACCTCTTAATTCAGAGGATTCAGTGACATTCAGGGGAAAATCTTCACAGGATTGACTATATCAGCTTTGGCACCAGGTGAGATACTAGCAGTTTTTAAGAATGTACATTTTGTCTGTAGAGACAAACAGCTCATACCTGGAGTTCCTTATATGTACATCTCGGGGGCTACACGTTGGTTTTCTTCTTTTGTACTGATATAAAATATGTGTAGTAATTTCATTTGTGGAATTTATCAAGCAACATCTTTGGTTGTATCCAACTCAGATAAATACTTTGAATGTTTTGATAAACAAAATAAGTATTTTACATAAATCAGTCACAGCAGAGCTCCTTGCAACTTGTTACGTCTATCGTCACACTATTGGGGCCGGTAACAACAGCATTAGCATTCCCCCGGCCACTGTCCACTTCCTGTGCTGCCTGCCACACAGTCAATGCCAACAAGGGTGCTGTTCATGTGCACTGGAGCTACATCCTTTAGCCAAGGCCGGCGTCATCAGGCTGCCATGTTACTCTGCCAGCAGGTCCTCACTGTCCACAATCCTCCGGTAAGGCTCATGTGCTGAGCTTCACCACGTTGTCTCCCCAGTCATCTTCACCCCTCTTTCTTTCTCAGTCCACAGTCAGGCCTCAGGCCATCAGGGGGTACCATCCCACTTCTGACATCACTGCAGCATTGGTGTATAAGAAGGAAGACGCAGGAAATGGCAGAGCAAGCCATTAGCAGGACGCTACACTGGGTCAAAGGTCTTCTGCTTTAAACTTCAGCAGTACCTCATGCTTTCTGTAAAGAATGTCATACTGGAGATGATAGAGCAGCTGGTAATTTCCCCTCTTTGATGTTTATGCTGCCAGTAAACACTGGGAAAAGTTTTTATTCTAGCTTGTCAAATTTATCAAGTCTTCTGTCTGGTGCTTTGTAAATGAAGTGTGCCTAAATGGATTTGTAGATGGAAATTGGTGCATTAGACGAAGCAGCTGTTCAATATATAAACTATTTTATGGCCCACAAACAAACAAACAAAACAGCGTAAGTGAAGCGTGTCTGTGGCATTTTGCAGCAGGAGCAGCCACAGCAGCAGTTCTCTTGATGATGACTGATTTCATTATGTGCATTTACAATCAAGGGTTTTTCACCGAGGCTCTTCTGCTGGAGATAGCTCCTGTCCTATCGCGTGACGCATTACCGCGTGGTGACCTTAGCGCTGGGGATAAAGGCAGCGGAAAATAAAGGGGGTTGATTCGGTCCGCCCGTATTGATTAGGCGGCGGGCGCTGTGGTCAGAAGAGGCTGAGTGGACGGCTCTCCACCGCACGCGTCACTGGGGTGACCTTGTCACTTGGTAATTTAAAAAAATGAATGCGAAATAACGAGCGCTCTCTCGAGCTGGCCGTCTGGTGATTCCGTTCTTCAAAGGGTGATTCAAATTCATTTGTTCCTCTGACGGTGAGGGCGGGAGCAGGGCCATTATTAATTTAGCCAATTAGGCCATGTTCAAAGCAATATCCAGCGCATTAAAGAAGCTGTCCCCCGTGAGCCGCACTTCATCTCCGCAAAAACGGAAATGTCTAAAAAACTCCTGGACGCGCCGTGCGAAGAAGGAAAGGTCACGCCGCAGAACGGACCCGCCGCTCGCTGCTGTATTAGAGCCACTAATTGCAATTAGAGCGGAGGCTTTAATGAGTGATGGCTCGGCATCTCTGAGAATGGTCTCCGAATGCAAATGGATGAAAGTCAAAGCCTCGTCCTTCCCTCCGTCGCCGGAATCGCCCCGTCGACTGCAAAGAGAGAGATTGCGCATTGGACAAATTAGGGCTTTGTGCGACTGGAAGCATTCCGGCTGCTTTATGACTCCTACCACACGCCGGGCATTGTTGGTAAATGAGCAAAAGCAATAGGTGAATTAATGAAGAGTCTATAAGGGAGTTATCAGGGAGATGTATGACAGCTTCAAAGGTTCCTCCACTGCCTGTGTCATTATCAGCGGAGCGGCAGATAAATAGGGAGTAGACGAACTAATGTGTGTCGCCGAGGGGTTTGATAAGACAAAAAAGCCTCCAAAGATTCCAGACCTTCATTAATTCTCTCCCTCGCACGCCTTCCGCAGATTAATTACAACCACACTCCAGCCCAGCATCCCATTATTTTGTTTGTTTTAGTGTGTTTTACACACCGCAAGTCCACACCGCAATTATTTTTAGACAGGGAAAAAAAACACTATTCCGACCATAAAAGAAGAAAAGGTATGAAGAGGACTCGGACCTGCGTGTTAATTTGTGTTTATTAACGAGTGGCTTGTTTAGCTCTTCATTATCACCCTGAGTGTGAACCAGGCTGATAATTTCAGCACTCTTCACAGCAACGTTTCAACTCACACAACAACAATTCCTCCACACAAACAGTTTTCTGAGAGTGTGGAAACACAAGCACATAGCGTTCCAGTCAAAAGTTTGGATGCACCTACTGGAATTATGGGGCTTGAGCCTCCCCTTGTACGCGGTAGCCTGAGTCACTCCTGATTCACACATGCTACCTTTGCATGGAGTGAGCCATGCGGCAGCGTGAGAGCTATCTTGCGTGCACTGGCCTTTCATACAGTGCTTGTGCTGAAGAGAGAAGCAGAGAGAATGCTATAGGGAAATTCCTTTTTTCAGATCAATAAATAGTCAAATCAGTCACTCTGCTCAATAAAAATATAATTTATAATAGACCATGCTGCGTTTGTTTACCCTAGACAGCACTGTACCCTAAGATTGGTTTCAAGCCTGGAAGAACAGTCAGGAAATCTGTTTTTGCAGCACAGAATGTTTAATTAGTATTTTGTTTAATAACATTAATTTATTTAGTCACATGTATTTAATGTATTACGTTAAAGAATCAGCAGTTTATTAGTTGGAGCTATTCAGGTCTTTGTTTAAAGTCATTTTCAAGGTTTATTTCAGTGCAGTTTGCTGTGTGACACATGTGGTGCTCCCAACATTGCACTGCTTCAGTGCGGCGTCTGGGACTCTCTCCCACTTTCCCGCTTGCACAGCCTGTGTGCCGAACTGTTAACATGAGCGTGGAAATGAAAAACAAGCAGTTTTCATCACTCACATCATGCAGAGACAATATGTGTGCAGCAGGCCTCAGTAGCAGGACACTACAATATAATTGTCTGCTTGGATCTTGCTGAAATACAGCTCCAGTCCCCATACTATACACCGTAAAATGTGTTTTGCTGGTCCAACCTATAATAATTACTTACCTAAATTAATTAGATTTATTCAACCTAAAAAAAGGACTTTAAGCAAATAATATTTTCAATCAAAGTAATTTTTGGGTTGAGTAAAACTTATTCAGTCTAATGTTTGGCAGACAAACCTTGACGCAAGCAGAGCTAAAAGATAGGCAGGTTTTATTAAACAAACAGGGAGTCAAACTCAAATCAAAGCATACACACACGAAGGGAAGAGAACAGAGCCAGAAACCAAGGGACAAACCGGAGTCAAAACCAAAACAATCCAAATGAACCAGCAAACAAGTTAAGAGGAGAACCAAAAGACAAAAGCCAACAAACCAACAAAAGTCAAAACCAGAAAGACATGATTTGCAGGAGAAAACGCTTAGTAAGGCAACAAGTGGCAATACCTAGCAAAGAGTGAGTGCAAACAGATTGGTATAAAAGCAGGAGAAGTTAACAAGGGACAGGTGAAACGGATTAGAACTCAGTTGAGGCTGATCGGGAAGGTGCGTCGTGATTGGTGGACTGGGAGCACATGGGTGTGAGGCTGATGGGAAATGCGGAGATGGTTGATGGGAAATGTAGTTCAGAGCATTGGAGGTAGGGGAAGAACCCGGAAGTGTGACATTCAATTACTTGCAATAAAGGTTTGACTTTTTATAGTGTAGTGATAACACACATGGCAGCTACACAAAATATTATATACTGAGGTACTGTCTAACTCATCTAACAACAATCTAGATAACCATTATCATAACTGCTTTACAAACAGTCTGGTAACCAACAACAATACCAAAGACACCCAACCTTGCAACCACCTGGAACATCATAGCAAACAACCAAACATCAAAAAATAACCCCTTAAACTCAAAATAGCCCACCACCTTTACTCATTCAGTAATATACAAACACAATGAACTCAAAACAGTGAACAATGTCAACTAAGTTATAACAAGATAGGAACCCTTTTTAGGTTGACATGGATCCATATACAAGAATAGAGTATATTAGAGCATTCTCTTTTGACTGTTACTGTACTCTTGACTCAGAATTCCTGCAGCTTTTACTTTGATTCAACTTGACCTCATAATTTCAACTTGACCTTCCTCATAATTTCATGCTTTCAAGACCTTAAACATATGGACTGATGTTTCTCTACAAACAAATTAGAAGGCACTTATTGCAACCGTTCCGTGTTTAAAGAGATTTTGAAAGAAATACCCAAATATGGTCATAGCACAACAAGACTGCAGTGTCAGAAATAAAACGTCTGAAAGCAAAGTTTGTGAATCAAAGAAGTGGGTGTGGCTGAATCGTACCCATTTTACAGCGACCTGGATCGCATTCTGAGTGATAAATCCTGCTGTCCACCGTTGGAACTTCATGAACACTCTTGTGATGCTGGAGAAGATAAAACTGAAACTTCTGGGACAAATCTGCATCCAGTAGTCTTGATTGTTTACCTCTGGATGAGCTTGCCACGTGAAGCACTGCTTGTTCGTGCATGTCAGTCTGTTTAGGAGCGTGACCTATTCAGACTAAGATAGGATACGGATCACATTTAAAAGATAATGTGAACAGACTAATGAGAAAAATGGCTGTAGTGAGAAAATTGGATTTGGGTCCCTTTTACCTGCTGTGTGAACATAGCCATAGAGAACTGAGGCAGCTCCCCTTAGAATAGACTGCATCATATATATCTACCTATTAAACTATATGTTTGGTGTGGTCCATTCAGAAGGCAGCTGCCTCAGTGGGCAGCATTCCAATGCACTATTTGAGCACTCCAGAGACAAATGCTGGCCCATTCTGAAGGCAGGACAAGTCAGGTTCTATTTTTAGGTCTATTATTTTGACTTATTTTGCAAGTATTCATATAATGCTGTTCACCGTCAGAGTGTTCTAGACACTATGGCTATTGACTGCTGTATTTGGCCCATTTATATGTATACACACATAACTGTGTTTGTGGAATGGTAGAAATGGTTCCTGTGGTTAAATTTAGGCAGTTTGTGGCTGTTTGTAACTCATTAGGTAAAGTTAACATTAGTTACCTTAGCTAACAGGCTAGCTGTGTAAACATGGCAGCGCTTCAACACGAGAGACAGTCTCTTCACTGGTTAGTAGTGCTTTCTGTCTGTAAACAGAGTGGATTTGATTCTGTACTCTAGTCTGAGCTGCTGATAATTTAGATTAACATCTGTTCTCAGGGACTAAAGAGATGTTGTTACGCCTATGCTAGACATTTCACTTCATTCCACAAAAGTGGTCAGCTTGTGGCCAGGAGCTGGAAATGACTGGCTCTACAGATGGCCTGATCATTCCACATAGCTTTCTGAAGGTTGATTTCGACATTCTGAAATGCCAAATCCCAGGCTTGTTTGAAAAATGGCTCTGTGTGCTGCCAGAATTGTCGGGTGTGTTTGCGCTCCCAGATGCAAGGTGCAACGGGGTTGAAGGTGGCTTCTTATCTGAATTTTCCGTTCCACTTTAGTGGTGAAGCAATACTGGAAATTCAAAAAAGAAGATTTGGGATCGTTGAAGTTGTAGTGCTTCTCTGTGTATCTGATGTTGGAACATTGCTAAACATTAGTGAGATCAGGTATTGATATTGGAACATTGCTATGAGGATTTGACTGAGCATTAGTGAGGTCAGGTACTGATGTTGGAACATTGCTGTGAGGATCTGACTGAACATTAGTGATGTCAGATACTGATGTTGGAACGTTGCTGTGAGGATCTGATTGAACATTAGTGATGTCAGGTACAGATACTGGAACATTGTTGTGAGGATTTGATTAAGCATTAGTGAGTCAGATACTGACGATGGAACATTGCTGTGAGGATTTGATTGAGCATTAGTGAGGTCAGGTACTGATAGAACATTGCTGTGAGGATTTGCTTCAGCATTTGTGTGTTCAGATGCTGATGCTGGAACATTGCTGTGAGGATCTGACTGAACATAAGTGAGGTCAGGTACCGATAGAACATTGCTGTGAGGATTTGCTTCAGCATTTGTGTGTTCAGATGCTGATGCTGGAACATTGCTGTGAGGATCTGATTGAACATAAGTGAGGTCAGATACCGATGTTGGAACATTGCTGTGAGGATTTGATTGAGTATTAGTGAGGTCAGGTGCTAGTAATGAATCAAGCAGCTGGATCCTCTTATTAGAAGGACTGTCCAGATTTCTAATTGCAAGCTTGTGATGGTTTTATACTTTCATTAAAAGCATTCCTGTTAAATTTGAAGGTTGTCTTAAACGTCTTTCATTCCAAACCCCTCACAATTCAGCTCCAGAACCTCGGCTCCTGCAGACAATCAATAACCCTCCCTCAATCCCGCGTCCCTGCTGACGGACAGGCTTCAGAGACTGTGGCGAGGGTTTTTTCCTCCCAGGCTACAATCCACGTCCCCAACAGAAGAAATCGTTAAATATGGATTAGCAATTAGTCAAATTAAAATTCATAAGACGACAGAAGGTGGAGCGCTGAGGCAGGCGAATGAGGAGGCGGATCAGCGAGCAGGACAGAGGCACAAGGTACGCAGAGAAATACTGACAGACAGAGAGAAAGAGAGAGAGAGAGAGAGAGAGAGATGAGGGAGGAGTGAAGCCTAATTATAATCTGTTTAACCGGAGTATTATACCTGAATAAACACTTTTAGGAGAGTAAGAGATAAAGTAAGAGAGCAAAAGACAGATATTGAGACAGAGAAAAGA
This sequence comes from Semaprochilodus insignis, assembly GCA_034552555.1. Lineage (NCBI taxonomy): Eukaryota > Metazoa > Chordata > Actinopteri > Characiformes > Prochilodontidae > Semaprochilodus > Semaprochilodus insignis. Next base: position 14,641,630 of record CM067498.1, read on the forward strand.
GATATAGGAGAGAGGGAAAAAGAGAGTGTGTGGGAGAAAAAAGAAGAAGAGACAGATGTAGTAAGTAGAACAAATTAAAAGAAAAAAAACTATGAGGAGTACAAAGAGAGAGAGGGAGAAAAAAGAAAAAGGAGACAGAATAAAAGAGAGAAAGAAAGCAAAGAGAACAAGACAGACATACAGAGAAAGAAGAGAGAGAGAGAGAGAGAATGAAAGATATGTTTGAGTCCTGATGTGTCTCAGTAGGAAATGTTTTTCGTTCTTTCATCCTCCTCTCCTCACACTCCTCTTTGCTGTTAAGAGAGTTCCTGTTTATTATTTACCTTTTCTCATCATTTGTTGTGAATCTGAGTATAGATGTATATTTGATTCACTCTTCTTCGCTCTGAGAAACATGCAGGGTAAATCCCACCTGAATGAACACCTACAGCCTTTATTTAAAGTGAGAGTTCAGGGAATTTCTTTACTGTTTTGTTCATCCACTTGGATTGGATTCATCCATATGAATTCCTTACCACTCTCACTGGAATCCCAGGTAACCTAACTCAAGCTACTATACTCATCCTCCATTCTGACTTGTGCTGTTGTGTTGGTAGCATCCTTTGCTAGTGAAGTATGCGTCAGAGAAGAGTTCAAAAGCAATTTGAGCAGTTTGAAGAGTTTGAGAGTGGTCCTAGGGCTCCGGGAAGTGGGATGGTCTTGACGTATTGCTTGCCATACCGGTCGTGTAGGTACTACCATAGCCAACTTTTGGTGGCAGTGGATAGAGGAAGACACGCACCTGCGACATGAAGGATCTGGGAGATCCACACGAGCCACAGCGAGAGAGAACTGACAAATTGTCCAAAATTCATGGAGTGACCCAACAGCCACGAATGCCTGTTAGTGCCGGCACCATTGGCATACAGTTTCATGAGGCAGGACTACTAGCACTCAGACCGTTACAACATCTGCCCTTAACACCACCCCAACGTCACCAAAGACTGCAACAATGGTGTCATGCCAGACTGTCATGGAGTGACTAAGAATGGCACTGGTTCATCTTCGATGATGAGTCTTGATGGAGAACACCAACTGATGGCCATATCAGTCATATAAATGTATCATCATTTGTTGTTCCTGGTAACCTTTATCTCCCTTCCCAACATCATTGCAATCTGACACTTCCTTCTGGGTGCAACTATTCTTTTGATGATGAGTGTATTTTGACCATTATACTCAGGACAGTTGAAGGTAAATGAGGATGGATGAGGACAATCAGGGGAATCGTGAATTGGCCATTGGCAGTCAGACTGGACACGTTTGGTGTGGAAGTTTGATTCTTTAGTGTTAGTGCTGGAGCTACAAGACTAAAGAGTCCAGAAAAACTGTAGTCAGCTAATAGCACTGGTACTAGTGGTTGCACAGACCTGTCAACTTTACTGCTTGGCAATAAAGCTTTAAGCTTGATGTTGACTAGTCACTTATCACATGATTATGACACAGTTAACATGGATGATTTGTTCATTAGAATTGATTGGCCCAAGTTGATTCGTTCAACTGTTAGAGCCAGTTTGGTTTGCTGGTGGTTTGACTAAAGCCAAATAAATTCCTTTATGGAGCATTTTGCAGAAATGCAGTCAAGTGTGATGCGATTCTCTTTTCTCGACTTACATAAACAACCCTATTTCTCTACATTGCGAATGTATGTAAACATGTATGTACACATGTGGAAGTAAATGTAATGGCATACGTTTGTGTACTCCCTGATGTATACTAGACTATGTAAACATGTTTATGTTTACACAGACATGTATGTAAACATGTTTGGGGGTATGTATGCATGCATGTGTATAGATAAACATCAGTAAGTTTATGTAAATATGCATGTAAACCTGTGTAAGCGTATATAAAGATGTATGTAATGATGTATATGTGCATGTAACACTTTATCAGCTCTATATTGTGAGCTGTAAGTAACAGCGCTAATGAGCATCTGAAGTAAACAAATATGGAGGTCTGTATTCTACATAAACAGTAGATTCATCAGCAGAGCTACAGGCTGAGTGCAAGCTGCACTCAGAGTCTAAAAGCAGGGGATGACTGCAGTGAGAAGTGATGTGCAGCTTTTCTCCCTATGCTCTAACGGCTGGATAATGTGTTTCTACATGCAATGTTTAATTCATGCCACACACTCCCACGAGACAACACAAACTCAGCTGAGAGACGTCACGCCAATGACAGCCGCTGCGATAAATCTGTACCATACTCCTGGCGTCTGCCACCATTTGCTCTCTAAACTGAGGATCATGTAGTGGATTTCCCCCACTGCCAAACCTGCATGCTTACTCGGTGGGTCTCTACCGTCATCGTCATCTCCACAAGTCACATCATCTTAAATTTGCTGAATATATCTCATTGTAAGACTGCTGTATGAATATTATACCATTATTCTGCCTGTTCATACTTTCATAGTTTCCAGTTATTTTATCTACTGAAATGATCATGTTCCAGATAATGTAGCTTCTTTTAAGAAATGAAACACTTTAAATTAGCCTCTAGCCTTTATCACTCCTTACAGAGTGTAGTGCTGTTTTCACAGTGGCATCACAGGAGTTTATTTATACTGAGCAGTGAGCAGAAAGTTGGATGTTTACTGACTGAATGCTCTACCCAGGAAAAGTTCTTCAACCAGCACAATTCCGAGCTCTCTTTTGAGCTGAAGTGCTGATACCAAAGCAGCCTAATTTTCTTTTGGAACACAAGTCTTTTTCTGTCCAAGTCCTTCTATCTCTTCTACTAATGCTTACATTAAAACACACACACACACACCCACACACACACACACACACACACACACACACTCACACACAAACACTTCTGCTGGAATCTTTTTTCCCTGTTTTGTCATAATTTGAAAATGCCTGTTGCCCTTTACATTGTGCATATATTCCATGATAAATGATCCCAAAACATTTGGAAAAACACTGACTCCATTGCCTTACTTTTCTAGAGTAAGTATCATTCTAGAGGCATCTCTTTGCTCCAACAGCAGCAATATAAAAAATGTATTTAAGACAACTTCACTGCATTTGTGTAATTTTGTTTTTGTATTAGCTTTTCATGCTCTTTAGATAAGGCAAGCAGGCAAACTTGCAAAAGTTATTACCTGTATAATGTCCTTGTACACTACAAATGTTTATTGACAGTAATGATATATTTGCATTGCATTTTAAACGCAGCTTTATTAACATTATTAGCAGTGATACAGTGATAATGAGATACTTACAAAGAAAAGGTGACTGACACAATGAAAAAAGGAAAACAAAAATGTGTGAAAACCTTGGCATGCTATTAGATAGCTAACTAGCATTAAACAACTAGCCACTAGTAGCTATTCTTGCTAAGCTGAAACGTTCATTGTTAGAGTATTATTTTTTAAGTTATAGTTAGTAATAGTTGTAGGTATACTTATACTTTTTAGTTAAAAGTTATAGAAAAAAATAGGTTAAGGTTATATGTAGAACCATATACAACACATTCTCTGTCAATCTGAAGAACCATTTCACCATGCAAAGAACTGGTTGAGCATGAAATGGAAATATAGAATGAAATATTGAACTCATAGTTTAAATTCATAGTAAAATTCATTTATTGTAAAGTTGGCTGGAACACTACATTATTTTGGAAATGATAAATGTGAAACACTGTATTATTGTAGTTATTAATCTACACCCACCATAAACTGTTCCTGCACCCCTTTACCATCACTGCACTCTAATTTTAATTCTTAACTTTGAATCTGCTACTCAACATTTCTGTACAATTTACATTGACAGTGTTCCCTCTAGTTCACTCATTACTACCTGGTGCTAAATGCCAATTTTCTCTCATTCATATATATTTAGTTTTGTCAGACTCTTTAGTATTTATTCTCTTGTGTATTTCTGTTCTGTATATTTATTGTCTAGTGTATTTGATGTATCTTCTGCACGTGTTTCGCAGTATTGTGCATCTGCACTCTTTTTTAGCTGTGCATTATCGTCCTGCTGTTGTGTGTCGCACCAAGTTATATTGAGGAATGGCAATAAGTAATACTTAACTTGCCTTGTGTATTGTTATTGTATATTACTACAGGGTTATTACAGAAATTCTTTACAGTGAGATTGTACAATACAGTAGAATTACACTCACAGTACCAATAATTACTATTAGAGGCCTGTAATGACAACATGTTCAACATCTCAGTATAGCGTAAGGTGACTGAACGGTGATGATGCTCAGGAATTTCACTCTTTAAGGTGATATTTGTATATGTCTTTGTAGTGGTCACTTTCATGGTGACACAGGTGTGCAATAACAGCACTGGCAGCACCAGAGCATGTGTCTCCAGCAAATTAATCACCGTACCATCGCACCTTTCCATATTACACAGGACCTTTGGCTCCGCACCCCCTTGGTGCAGACCGTTGAGCAGCAGGTGGGGCCGAGGGCCAGACGGGCTCTGACAGCACGACTAATTTCCGGCACTTTCCTCAGCCTTCCTTCTGCCGTCGTATTAGAAGCGACGCAGCGTTTCATCACCCTGAAGCTCCTCGCGGTTCGCTCCCTGCGTGTCCAAGCTTTCACCCAGAACGGCTCATCTACATACAGCTTCTGGCCCTGAGCTCCGGCCCGGTGCCGCAAGAAGAATAACAGTGTCAAGCGGGGAGCTCATTAAACTTTTACACAGAGATTGTTGTGCTAGCCTTGGCTTCGCTCTCTAGGCATTCATTCTGCACCGCGGCTTTAGCTTTTAGCTTTTTTTTTCTTTCTTTTTTCTGCAGAGGCTCTTAACTCCACGCTGGAGTGGTTTCAGCTTTATAGAGGCTCAGCAGAGACAGGGATAGCCATTATTATTGTTTTGGGGTGAATCCATACCACAGAGTCATTGATCAAGCTTGCTTAATTGCTGAAGTCATACAATCATTAGCATAATGATTCATTGCATTTTTTGCGGGTTTGCTGGATGGTAAATTTGTCAGATCATTAGTGCAAGATGGGTATGAAATTCCTGAGCATGATTTGCATTATCCAAGCTTCTTGGGAGAGGCCTTCACTAAAAACATCTTTGGCTTCCATCCGACCTGTCATTTTAGTGCTATTGGCACAAAAGCAACTCATTGCTTTAGTGTCTTAGTGCCTCTTAGTGGATGAATGAACCTAAATGAAAACTAAACTGCCCAGACTCTCCATTCCAGAACTGAGTCTGCCTTTAGCCTTTAGCTTTTAGCCCTATACCACATAGTCTATCCCACAGGGTGCTGACACTTTTATATACATATTGGCTCATCTCAGAGAGAAAAAAAAAATCAGACCTGAGCCATTTTCTTTTTCTTCTTTATCTTATTATTATTGATAGTTGGGGCGTATCCATAACATGAGCCAATTCACGGCACGATCAGGAGGTTTTTAGGATCGCTAAATCGTCTGATCATTAGCTTTAAAATTCCTGTGTACTGTGTGCATTTTCCAGCTTTTTTGGAGAACCTGTCAAGTATATGGGAGATTTGTGATCAAATCATGCTAGTAAGCCCCGCTTCTCACCCCTCAGGCGGGTCCATGCACAGCCATTTTGGCAAAAAAGGATATTGCAACTACTCCTAAACATGCTGAGGTTTTCCCTGAAGCAGCCTAAAATACAGGCTTTACTATCCAATCAGGAATGTGAAACCCAATCTCAAGCCTGTAGACTGTCGTAGCTACCTATCTTCGAGCTATAACTCTGCTTAAGAGCTCCACAGAGCCTGGCATAAACCCCTACATTGTTTTGTACTAATGCATGCTTTGCTTAGCAAGTTTTTAGCACCACTTACTCCTCACCCAAACAACAAGTGACATGAGTGAGCGCTAATGACAAAACCAGAACGCTTCTGTTATAAACGATGAAGCAGTCTACACCAGCTGGCAGTGGCAGAGAGTGATGTGTTTTGAAACATATCAAAATGAGCAGCAGCTCATCCATGATGTGGACAAAAGGAGGGACCTCTACAGCCCTTTCTGTAAATGCTAGCAGGAAGTTAACAGAAAATAAATCGTCCTGGAAGTCTTTGAAGGTGGAAGTGAATATTTTTTTTTGTCACTGATTGAAAAGGACACCCAGCCAATTTGTTAAGTAAACTTAGCAGATATGACATAGCAGATCCCGCTGAGCTACCAAATGCAGTGAAGAGCTATGACATTCATCTGATTTAGTCTCAATCTATTTTCTAACAGGACAATGGTTTGTTTAAACTTGGTGCCAAGTGTATTTCAAATGTAGAGCTCCCAAAGGCTTTGTAACTTGGTGCAATACTACATTTGAATGCTCACTTGCTGTTAGGATGCCGCAATTACGTTCACTATGGAATGTGACACTTGCTTAAAGAGACTATTGGTGATTATTGGTGCTGCACTTATTAAGAGGGAGCCCCGAAGAGTGAAGATGTGGAACCTGAACTGATCCATGAATGCTGTTCCTTGCCTCACTTAAGAGTTAGGCCCAGACCATCACAGCCGTTGGGCACAAATATTTGGAGAGCTCCTACCAACAAGGATGATCCAACTCTTTCTTTAACTCAGAGTGGTTGAAATTTGATGTTATGTTTTGGAAATGGGCTTCGTCTACTCTACAAAAGTGTCAGGTCTAGCTATTACAGAACCACCAGACACATCCTCTGAATATCTGGAGTTTCGAATTCAAGCTTCAAAAAAGTATATTCACAGAAGCATAAGCTTACAGCTAAAAGACCTGAAAGCTGAGGTAATAGTGGAGAGTGGAACAGTTGTGACATGGAGATAATCCAGATTATGGCACATTTTAAATAAGTCAGTTATTTCTCTGTTCACTCTGCAAGTCAAAACAGCAGTTGAGATTTTGTCGTTATTGCTTGAGGGGGTACCCTAGAGGCTCAGTTCCTTGAGAACACGGCCATAAATCTGATGGGACGATTCAGGCCTGCAGAGACCAAGAGGTCACTTTCGTGTTCTTGTATAGTCTGCACAGGGGTAACCATATTTTGTTTTTCAAAAGAGAGGACACAGAGGGAGAGGGACAGAATGGCAATTGTGGGTCGGGGCAAAAAACACACAAACTTGCATGTTAGTCAAGTCCACTGTGAAGTTCCCCAGTGAAGTTATGCTGCTTAGTTCTCTCCATTTCAAGTCTATCCTGAGAATGGACTTGGCTTTTCTGCCTTTTAGCCTTTAACTTTACACCCCCCTGTAGGCTGCAGATGCCTTAATGTCAATATTGGAGAACAGTGTGAGAATCCTGCTTAACAGAGACTTCAGTTTGGCTTCTTCCACTGTCTGCACATTGTGCAAGTGGTAAGTAAAGTAAGGTAAGTCTCTGACAAACATACAAGGGTCCTAATATACATTGTGCTTTCTACTTTATGTGATAAAAGTGGAGTTGACTAATCAATGAATGAATAACACAGGTATGTACAGAGGGATGTGCCCTTTCCAATGACGGATCGCATTTCTAGCCTTCATGGAACTGCAGATAGGGATGCCAAAACCTTGTAAATTTATATCTGACTGATGCACCCTAGGCAGCCTAGGCAGTGCACCGCAACTCTGTGAAAATTAGTGTAACCAACTTTAAAAGTTGCAACATTCAGTAACCGACCTTTAACACACTGTAGATTGATGAAGCAATGTTAGAACAAAGTCAAACCCAACCAAAATCGCCAGGCTCCTCCCCTGCTGTCTTCTCTGAGGTGTCCATGTTGTTAGTGTCATAATCAACTATTCCACAACAAGCCTAAACTTTTTTTTGCTGATCAGTAAAGTAGACAGTCTGTCCAACCCTAATATGTGCTACCTTAATATGGCGCTGCTTGCTGCATGAGTAAAAGTGAAGGTGGATGTGGTGACTGGGAGTGGGAGATAATGGGAGTTGAGGGCTTGATTCTCAGAGAGAGGAGCTATATTGATCTTCTCCTTCAGGCTCCTTACTGCTCTCCAGACACAGATCTATAAACTCAGCGACATTCAGACGAAACCGCCACAAGAACTCTCACTTTCAGTTTCTCTGCATTTTCTCTTTCTTCTTCTTCTCGGCTTTCCTTTCCTCTCTATCCTCCTTTACATCTGTTTACATCTTTCTTTTAATTTCAGATTTCCTTCTGTATCTTCTTCTTTTCTCCTCGTCCTCAGTTTCCTTTCTGACTCTCCTCCTCAGCTGTCGTTTTTTTACATTCTTCTTACATACAATCTTCAAATGCTCTTCTTCTCTCCCCGTTTTCTCAGATTTTCCTGAACCCGTCATTTTCCTCCTCTGCTTTCCATCTTCTCCTCCTTTTCTCCTCCCCAGCTTTCTCCTCCTTAGTGCTGAGTGTCATTCCAGCTCAGTTTCATCCTGAACGCTGAGTCCGTTCCAATAATCAGGTTTGTCTCCACTACCTGTCACAACACTAGCCTCTCTCTCTCTCTCTCTCTCTCTCTCTCTCTCTACAAGAATGTGTCCTTTAGAGTTCTGCTGCTGTGGACTGTCTGTATTCTCCAACAGCACACAAGCTATTGATCCAGGTCCGTTCATGAGATAATATAAACAGGAAATTTTTATTTCAAGGTTCCCACTCACCTGAGCTTCTGTCTAAACTGTGTGCTAAAGTCGCTCCGGGTTGCATCTAGGCCTGTTCCTAGTGATGGTTAACAGCACTGCTATGGTAATAAACCCTGGGGAAATTCCTGTACCACTAGTTTTAAAAACATTGTTTATTTATTGATTCATTTCAAGCAAACCACAGCAGGACCAAAATCACTGGATTGGATATCAGAGAGAAAAAGGTATATATAACCCTCTAGCCTACACTATTGCATAAATTCTAACTAAACCTTTACACAAAGTTACTCTTTAAATTTAATTATAAATATGTGAAGGTGCTGACCAAACAGAAACACTAATGCTAAAATGTTTAAATAGAAGAATCAGCAGTATTGCATAACATAGTCATGTTATGTCCGCTACGTATTTTTTTCAGTTCAGGCAGGCATGAAGCCAAAAAGCTGTCTGTGTGTTACAGTGAACATTCTTGAGTCAGGATTCAGACATCGGACTGACCTAAGTGGCTAAGACACCACAGACTGAGGTTTATGTTATATTGCTTTAGCCATTTAGTTCACCATGTTGAATCCCATTCATTTTGGACTCCTTCTCTTGTGTTCATCCGTCATGTGTTTGGTATAACAACTGAGAGTAATAGTAAGTGGCTAGACTCCAATTACAAGTTCCATGGAAAGGAAAACTGTATTTACATTGTCATAGTTGAATAAGAGTTCAGTACATAGAAGTGAAATACCGTAAACTTTAAACACAGCCTTATATTGTGTGTAAATAATCTGTAAACTGTATATTATTTGTCCATATATAGTTTGTTTATTGCTCGTATATGGTGTATACTGTGTAGATTGTATATTGCACAATGTCTGTGTTTATTGTTTATATGTTGAGTCATCGTGTATATTGTGTTACGTGTATATTGGCACAGTACTAGAGAGACACAAAGTGCCAAAACCAAATTCCTTGTCACATACTTGGCCAATAAACCTGATTCTGATTGGTTCATGTTTTAATGTAGCGGATATTGACTTTCTATTCACCAGAATCGAATTTCTAAAACCCTGGACAATATTTAGCAGCTTTGCTCAGTGTTTGACACTGTAGAGACTGAAGAGAGGAGCAGTTCCACCATTATTACTATCACAACTCTAAAACAACCTGCAAGTAGCAGCCATGCTGTGTGATTGTATCAGTGTTTGCTGGTTGATGCAGATCATCTTAAACTAAGTTTCATAGTGAATAACAACTTTAATTTACTTTGTGTTGATGTCGAGATGGAAAGCAAGTAGCTAGTATAGGTAAATAGTAGAGGACAGAGGTTATTCATACAGAGATTGCATTCTGTGGCATTCTTAAAATGATTCTGATCATCTTTCATGTGTCTTGAAGAAACCTTGTACTAGACTTCACCCCTCCCGGTTTGGTAGCATCATGTGATGGAGGGAGAACTACCTAATGTCAGGCACTGGACAACAAAATTGTAAAGGAAACCCCCTAGAAAAAAACAATAGACTAGAGAATGTAGTGTGATTGGTTAATCTGCCTGGACTGATATTTGAGCGAACATTTCTAAGTGTGAGCGCATTACCAAATACCTCTCTCAGGCTTTATGCAGCGATTTCTGTAATGTGTTTCCACCCACATTCTCTCAGCATAATCCGCCCTCAGCACTGCTCAGCCGAAACACATAACCCACACTTCTCTTCCATCTGAAACAGCCTCCTGTAAAATCCCCTGTTTAACCGTCTTTAACTGAAGGTTATCAGTCTCGCTAACTGAAGAAGAGCTGGAGGCTTTTACCTAAACAGCTGTTTACCCTGATTAGACCTCCTTACAGAACAGCAGAGAAATCTCTGTGTTTTTTTACGCTTTCTATGCTAGTAGTGTAGATGTATTGGAAAAGCAGTTTGAATTTACATTGACAGTTCATGCATTTGTAGATGCAGAGCAATGTAGAACTCATCTAGATTCTACTCTGTTGTTCTGTGGTTTGAGGTCAGATATAGATCGTATTGATAGGTGCGAAAGTTAACCGTTGTGCATCACTGAGTGAAATATGAGCTCATTTCCCATGATAGTGAATTGTGTATGATTGCAAGAATAAGATCATAATTTTATAACTGCCTCTTTACAGCGGTTCTTCAGCTGGTTCTTGGAGCTCCCCAGATCCACATTATTCTTGCATGTATGTTTTGAGTTGCTCTGCAACCCGATACATAGACGTCTTTGACGAAACATCAATGCTGGTATTTCTTCACATTCTGGTGATAAGTTTCCTTAAACCAGGAATGTTTTATACTACAAATCTTACACAGTGCTTCTTTAAGACCTTGATACAGATGAGTTTGTACAAATCAAAGCACATTGATAATAATCTTTTGCAAGTTTCATGTAAGATGCATGCATACAAAATACATGTGTAAAACTGGTTGGTAGGTGTTCCTATGGTATTCCAGGTGGTTGCCAGGATGTTGCAATGGTATCTGAGGTGTCTGCTCATTATGTGGTTCTTATGATATCAGGGGAGGAGTAAAGAGTTTTAACAGCAGGGGGTTCTTATCTCTCCCTTTTCATCCCTCCCCTTTGTTCACTAGCACCTCAACAATGTTTCACACATGACTACATGCACACAGACCCTTAGGATTACTGACCTTAGCACCACATCAACTTTGCCAAAGACTCCAATGGTGTTGTGCCAGACTTTGAAGCAAGTGACTCAGCATGGCAGCAGGTCATCTTTCCATGTCTTGGTTGAGATGACCAATGAATCCATGTAAGCAGGCACCATGAGCAGTGTCAAGATGAATTGTCACATGTCCAGAAGATCTGGCGTCACACAAAATCTGCAGGAACTATGTGAGAAAATTCAAGCTGTATGGGATGGATTATCACCATTTGGAAGCTCTACAACTCCATACCAATATGTCTGGCATGTTGCATTAGCAAACATGGTGGCCCAACGCCATACTGAGAGACACTACTTCTGTGAGTGTAGCTCAGTAAATATTGCCTGTATCAGTTTATATCATTTACTGTTCCTGGTTACCTTTATCTTCCTTCCTAATAGCATTGCAATCCAACACTTCCTACTGGGTGCAACTATTCTTTTGATGATGGGTGTATTTTCTTCTAATTATTTTTTTGTCCACTAAATAGTCCTGCGGTTTTCAAGATATCAACACTATTCCAGCTACTTTCATTTTGACTGGGAATGGTGAGCTTGTGTTATATTAATACACGTAAAACCCTTTTAACCATGTAGGTTTACATAGCAAACCACCTAGCAACAACCTGGGATACCATGGCAACCATTTAAACCACACAGCAACCACCTAAAATATCTGTTCGGCTAAACCTAGCAACCACCTGGGAACTGTAAAGGTTGTGCAGTCACGCTGCATTTTCTCCAGAAAAAGCACTTTTCTATAATTTGATTATATTAATTGAACATCTAAATCGATTTCCATTAACCCGACAGAATAATCATGAGACATTTTTGAATGCTGTTTATTTTAAAAATAAAAACACGCTTTTCTTTTGCTGAATAGCAAACAGCTTAGCTCTTTAATTTTAGTGTTGTTTCTTTGTCTTCTCTGCTTTGTAGCTGTACTGCTATTTCATTTGAGTACTAATCATGTACTAATACTGTAATAATAGCCTTTCTCTGTGGGTACAGTATTTCTACTACAGTTCTACTACAATGAAAATTGCTGTATATATTTATTTGTTATATATATGTTGTAAATAGTATTTTTGTTTGTTTGTGATAGACGTTTAATGATTTTGAACTGAACTGTTTGATTTTTTGTTGTTGTAGTTTAAAGTTGGCTTCACAGCACAAAACAACACATGCCAGAGTCTATATTACGAGAGGTATGGCACATCTTAGAATATTTGTACTAAAATTTATGTATGCATAAAAATGCACAGAGATTAAACAACTTTAGAGGTGATAAATTCTACCCCTTTAAGTTAACACAATTCTCCCCGGGTTCTTAAAAAAATGATATGCTTTGGTCAAAATAGCACAAGGATAAAGGAGCACACCTCCCATCTCCCTCTTCCCTAACAGCCAAGTTCAGAACACCAGTTTAAGTGTCTGTTGACTCCTCCCCACTCCCCAGGGTGTGTCCTGACTCCAATACCCATTTCTTTCTCACATTAATCACCTGTTGATCAAATGAGGTTTATCTTATAGATATTCGACTAACAAACTAATAACATTATTGTGCATCCTGCAGTAACACCGATAACTTTCTAGAACATTACATCTCCATTAATATATTACCTCCACTCTTAGCATCACAGATCATGATTAATTTTCTATACTACATTTCCCTCATCTGCAGTTTCACCACGCAGTTGGTATTGATCCCTCCTTTAGGAAAAGTTGCCAGTGCTGCATTGTACTGACCCAGGTTGGAAAACAAATCTGACAGGAGTCGGCTTCTTATCTGCCAGCTTTTTGTTTAATTTTATGGTCCACCTTAAATGGAGTTAACAGCAGTTGTCTGAGGCAACAGGATGTAACTGCACCATTTTAAGGTGGAAAATACAACACTGAATAATAGGCTTCAGCTTTGTGTCAGACACAAACTGGTTAGCACACATGCGCAGGTTTGTGCAAGAAAAAATAGTGCAAAGGTGTTTCCCAAACCATGGGTGGAGCTACTCGAGACAGGGGCAGTATTATTCTAATGAGTCCTCCCTTGATGTAGGAAAGGGGACCAAATCTGCATGGCTTTTTGAATGGCTTGTTTTCTGGTCTAGACAGCCACAAAAACTGACAGCACAGTATTCCCTTTAGTTGCATCATTTTTCATTGTTTATACAGTTTAAAGTGGCATTTATGGATAACCATATTATCATTATTATTATTATTATTATTATTATTATTATAGGAGCTAGCTAATGCTGGAGTAAATGGAGAGAAATTCTGCCTTCTTCAGGAACGTGGGCTGATTTTTCTTGTCTAATATCAGCTTCTGTTAGTCAGACATGGTTGCTCATAACGCGCCGTAGAGCAGAGAGGCATAACATGCAGCACACTGTGTTCGCAGAGGAATCCAAATACCAGCCTCCAAACAGCGCAACACAGCGCAGGGACCCCGCCGGCACGATTAACCTTGGGGTCCGGATGATGCGGGCCACGCAAAAGCTCATTTCTAAAGAGATGGAAACGTTAGCGCTAATGTTGCGCCCTGAAATAGGGCCTTAATGAGGTGTGATTGCTGCTTTCCGAATCAGTCAGCACAGCAAAGGGCATCCGCGCAATTCAGACGCACCACATCACCGCTTTCTGCCAAGCGGCTGAACGTTTTACAGCATCAAACACTAATTTTACTGCGTACGATGCATTAGCAGATGCATACCCGGAGCTAAAGTGAACGTAGATGTAGCAAAAGTGGCAGAGACTACATCCCCAATACGAAAGGCCTTCAGGGGCACAGAAAATGAATAATTCATAATGTTCCAAATAAACCTTTGCTGCCGTTCAAACATGCAGACAAATCATTTTATCCAATCATACAAGGGACAAAGGACTAAAATACATTGCCAACATACTTAATTCATGATAGAACATTTCCTAAAGTCCAAATAAGAAATAATGCTCAAATAGAAAGAAACATTAAATGTTTATTTACAATTTATCAGAAATGGCAACAGTGCTTTACATGAATAAAAGTAAATTAAAAACAGAACATGAACAGATATGTATAAAATAGAAATTAAAATTACTCAAGTCTGTTCCAGCAGCCTGAATGAGGAAGATGATGACAAAACCAAGTTGTAACATGGGAAGTTGTAATACCTTCAGATAGACCAAATAGCTTATACTGTAGCAATCTGTTACTGGTTAACCAAAGTTTATGTTCAATTAAAGAGCGTTCGTTTGAGGCATTCTGCGTCCTGTATCTTCGTACCACATTGGTGTCAAAAGTGGGATCCCCTCCTAGCAGACTGGAGGGAAAAGATACAACCATGAGGTCAACAGCAAACTGGCAGAAGGGACCAAACCCAAGACAGGAGCAGCATGGCAGAGAAAAGCAGTGAGGACAGTGGTCAGCAGAGCCTGGCTGGAGAATGTCAAAAGGGTCAGCAGCTGACAGCAAGGACCTGCCTGCAGGCAGCCTGGTGCAACGTAATGTGGCCTTCCAGTGATGCTTCAAGCTGAGTGTCAGCTCTCCAGTGCAGCACCCAGTAGTGAAGTAAAGGAGGAGCTACGCAGCAACCCACTACTGTTTGTGGACATGCAGGTAATATGGCCACTTGCGGAACACTTTGGACCGGCGGTAAGACAGACTTTAATAATGTAAACAGCTGTTGTTAGCATAATAAAGCACTTCATGTGTTTGTTGTGCTTCTCTGAGCTGAGCTGTGGGAAAGTTGGTGCCTGTGTTAATACCTGCTGTCATGTAGAGGTAGGTGTTTATATGTGACCTGCCTGCTATCCCAGCAATGGCCAGTATCAGTAAGCAGTGGGTGGGTTGCTATTTTCAATAGAAGGACATTTGTTTGACGCGCTGTGTTCCCCACGTCTTCTTACTCTACGCCAACATCAGAATATACCACCCACTCATGTCTCCAGGTGTCCCGCTGTGGAACTCACAGAAGACATTTGAAGACTTGACATGAAACGTGTTTATGTAACAAAATTTACTTTGAGAAGTAACATATAGCTAATTTATTACTCCTATTAATAAAGGTTTAATAGGTTGTATGTTCTATCAGCATTTTCTCTAGGTTAATATAAAATTAAAAGTATATTTTATTGTCAGATCATTTTACTCTTTGTCTAATTATTTCTTAAAAATGAGCAAAATTACACATTATTTCTCCAAACAAGTCCAATTATCTGCCTGTGGAAACAACATTTCCACTGCTTCCCACCCCAAATCTGAGGGGCTTTATACCCTTTATCCCATGTTTGGCATTTGATTCAATGTGGCTCATATGTGGTTGCTCAAGATCATCTCACTGGATTGTTGAATTGATCCTATGAAGATCCTATGAAGATTAGACAAACGGTGTCAACAATGGGTGATCTTAAAGGAGCTAAACTCACTCATTTGAAGTGGGATTTGTACTGAGGACGGCTCCCTGGAGAATAAACTGGACTGCATCCGACTTCAGAGAACTACACGAAGAGAATCTAGAGACTGCTGCGTCTTTGTCTTCACGGAGACGTGGCTGAGCGACAGAGTTCCCGACGCCGCCATTCAACTGGACGGGCTAGCTTCGTTTCGTGCCGACAGAAACTCAGCCC
>CM067498.1:14657521-14755130 GCA_034552555.1 Semaprochilodus insignis
GTGAATTTCCAGTTAAAATTAATGTTCTGACTCTTCTTTATCATGTTTTCATTAGGTAAACTCACCCAGCACAATTTTAGAACACAGCCACACCATGTAACATATACATTATCACAGCTGTACCACATAGAGTACAATATAATTTGTACTCTCTTTTTGTACATATAATGGAATGAAACTTTTAAAAGAACTTAAGAGTTTATCACATTGGGTGTCAACTAACTAGCTCTTCACAAACTCGCTGTAGGCAAGCTAAAAGTGTTAGCATATCATCATTGTCCAGAAATCTTCAAGTCTGGGATTTTTAGTTTTCTGCATCGTTTGAGCTCAGCAGCTGTCCTTCACTTTGTGTCTTTCACAGTAGAAAGTGCCTAAATGGCTTCAAATAAAAAATTATTTACATTAACTTACATTGAACGTTTTTACCCTCACATGTAAAATTACCATTTTGGAGATACTTGTTTATCTAAAAGACTTTGCTGTCTTTCACTGGGTGAATTTCAAGTCACGTGTCATGTGGCGTGGTCTCATTCTGGGTTTAATTTAAAACAGTAATGGGAATATACAGATCGCTTTGGCATACAGAGATTGAATAGTGCTCACAGAGTCACAGCATCAGTGAATGTGGGCAGCGGTATGCACATCTTCATTAAAAGCAGCAGTTTCCACACAAATAAGTGTAGAATTCATTAATACTGATACAGATATGAAGTTAAGACTACTGCTTGTCAATACCTGCAAACACCTATAGAGATAAACGTCACAAACGTATACAGTGAAAACAGTATTTCTTTAATAGGTCACCTCATAGTTGGACTTCTGCACATGGGACCTTTCAAGACCCCTGTCACAATTTAAACCCTGATTAGAAGGGCTGTGATGTCTCTTGATAAGAAGAGGAGAGTGTTGTTTTTCCTTTAGACATGGTTTTGTTAAGGCACGAGGGAACGAAGAATGAAAAGGTAAACTGAAAGTGAAGTGCAATCTTCGAACGTATACTGAAGCAAAGCCCGTACTCCGCATCGTGTTGACCGAACCCAGCCCTCCGTGCTCCTCCTGGATCACATGATCGTGGGAGATGAGGCCCTGCAGTGACACTATCTTCCTGTAGGCAGAAACCAATTTCTGTTCGGAGCCCAGCAAATCCAGATGCAATTTGATGAGGGGGAAGATTTCTGAGAGCGGGCGCGACCGAATAATTTCCGTCTCGCAAATTACAGGTTTGACGTTTGAGAGATTTACTACAGTGCACTTTTCTTCTGCACTTTTTTTTTATCTGCCACATTTTGACATGCCTAATGGATGCCTCCAGCAATCCCCTAGCAGGAGAGAAAAAAACCTCCAGAACATCCTTCCTTCCTCTCCTCTTCCTCTCCAACCCCTCACCCCCTGTTCATTCAGAAATTTGATGTGTGAAAAATCCTCAACGTGAAAAACCTCACTTAAAGAGATCATGGCGGACATCTCACCTGACAAATTCAGAAAGGTGAGTCGGATGCGTTGGAGTTTTTCATGTTTGAGAAATGGAGGCCATTACCCGCTCTAACTCTGTTACTCTGGCAGTGAATATATTCAGGGCCTTTTCTACCTCTGACACCTGATAAATGGGACCCGATCACTGTTGCTCGTGTCCATTTTCACCCTGAAGTCCATCCTCTCTGCGTTTATCATCGCTTCACCTGCTGGTTTCTTCCTTTAAGTGCATTCAAATGATCACTCAGCTAGAAAAGGTCTATCATCATTTGCTGCTAGAAGTCTGAGAGCTGAAGGAACAGTTTAGCAAAAAGGTACTAACTGTAAACTATCCACTCCAAAGACATTCAGGTAGTCCAGACATGTTTGTTGGGTAAAGTTTGCTTCTTTACTTTTAACACTGGAGCTACGAGTTGTTCAGTAAATTTTTAATAGACTTGACTACGTGGTTTCTGACACTTCGGACACAGATATCTATTTCACATGGAATCAATTCAGGCTTCAAGATGGATTTTAGCTACGTTAATATACTTCAGTCCATTTGAACAGAAAACAGTGTGTTATGCACTTTCAGATGCCACATGATCATGTTTATTGTAAATGATGTAACAGAAATCCACAGATATTGCAGAATTCAGTAAGATGTGAGTGAGATGTAGACAGTTATTCAGAGTGGTTTTGTGTGAAATGGTTTAGGTTTCTTCACAGCACAGTTTCTGGACTCAAGTCACATCAGCAAATTTGAAGACTTTGAGACTTGCTTGACTAACAATGATGAAAGACTCGACTTGACTTTGACTTGCTATTCATGACTTGAGACTTGACTTATACTTGAGGCAGATGACTCAAAATGACTTGATTTTATATTAAGTATTTGCATTTTTAGGGATTTTTGTAGAAACATGATTGGGTGATTTCTGTTGCAATGCGTGCAAACCTGGCAACCTATCAGAGCACAGGAGACCAGCAGAGACAATCGTACATTGTCAAAAAGTATCTTGTATGGCGACGGCGGCTACACCAGAAATGAGGTTTGGATTAGAGGATTGTGTTGTGGATGAAAGGAGATAGGAGATCTAGCGTTAAGTTACCGGCAGGTTTTGAGAAGAGCAGGGGACAGGAATATAGTAACTACACTCTACAGACTCCACATTTAACTCCTGCTCCATGACTGCACTGACCTACAGTTAGCGGTTCTGCTCTTACCCTACCGAACTGCTGCTGCTGCTGCTGTTTAACCAGAGAGGGGAATCAGTTAAGTTTCGTTCTCTAGATCGGTAGCTTGGTAAACTCGGCTAATATCGGATGTTCGACGGATATTCACCTTTAGCGCCTCCTACTGCTCCTCCCCCTAGATAACCTCCTAAAATCTCAGAAACTGCATCTTCTAAGTTGTGGTAACCAGGGAACAAACTACAGTTGTTTCTGATCTTTCCTTTTGGTGAGTATGTTACTATAGCCAGAATCACTACAAGAGGCGCTGAATATGGAAAGGGACCGTCTCTAAAGTGCGGGTTCTGTTTAAAATGTACAAGATTCAGAGAGATGAGAAGTGTTGATGTTATAATGACTTGTTGATGGTGTTATATAGACTTGAAACGTACTGACACAGATCAAGTGAAAGACATACATTGTAAAGACATAACCAAAACCTGCCATAACGTTACAGAGACAGCACATAAAGCTACTGCAAAAACTAAAACACATCTTACAAACATACTACAAACTTTACTTTGATAGGATAAAGTTTGGTTTAATTGTAGTTACTATATGAATATATACTTACATCCATATGACATACAGATCTAATATTGCTGGTAGTGTACAGACACCCATCAACATGCTACAATGTTTAGTTTGGTAAGATATACCCTGGTTGAATTTTAGTAAATTTTTATATTTAATAAATTACTATTGTGAGTCATCAATATGCCGACGACGTCTGTTTAATAGTAACACCTCACAGTGCATTCGTGCAGTTTCTTTCTGATGGCAGATGCATGAACTTTAACATCACCTGTGGTAAGAACTACTTGTAGGTCACGTGATGATGTTTTAGGATTGTTTGATACTTCTTTACACATCTTGCGCTCTGCTCTTGGGCTGAACTTGCTAGGACAATCTGACCTGGCCACATTGCCAGGTGATTCATTGGTTAATTATTTTGCGGACAGCAGAATAGCTGGTTTATAAATGTTTTAAATCCCTTCCCGGACGCATGTGCATATACAACCTTCTGTCTGAAGGCTAGAGAGCTCTCTGGATCTGACTGTGATAATATCACTCACTTCAACAATCAGGAACATACCAAACTAAATATCTGAGGTTTAAATAAGACCTGCTCCTCCAGAATCCTCCTAATCATGTTCTAATCATTAGCAGCTGATGGTGGAGCACCTGATTTTAAGCAGTAATTAATGTGGGGATGTCCTAACTGTTTCCACTCATTTCTGTTTATTACAGTTTACAAATTATTTTAAAAACAGTTTTATGTGTTTAGTTATATTGCCTGCATCTCTCAGTATTGTTCATATGACTATTTGGCTCTGGCTCTTTGTGCACTGTAAAAGGGATACAATGATGCTGTGTCATATGAGAAACCCCTTTAACAGAGGACCTAAAAGGTCTAGAAGAAATGAAGCAGTATTTGTTAATGTTTAATATAAATTCAGCTCTTTATGGCTGCGGTCTTTTAACTAATTTAAATGTGGAAGCTGGAGTTAGAGCTTCATAACTCCATATGACTTGACTTGAGACTTGACTTGGCTTGCTTGAATCTTCCTGAATTAACTTGAGACCTGCTTGAGACTTTAAGGTTAAGACTTGAGACTTCAGACTCGTTTATTTACGTTCAAAAACCACCAGTGAACCTACACATGTCTTCTGTGGAATAGAAGATGGAATGTTGATGATGGTAAAAGAGTGGGGAATCTGAAAATAAAGTTTTTGAGTGGAACTATTTTTGCCTCATCCTGCATGTGTCCCTCCACCATTAATGAATTTTAAGGCCCACATCTTCTCAAAGCTATCATAAAACAATGTCTCAGAGATCAGGCAGTGTATCCATAACCATTTTATGTAGTAACTTTCTGTGGGGGAATTTTTAAAGGTGGTTGTCTGGTTCCTATAACCTCCACCGTAAACAATTCTGGAGTTTTTCTCTGGAATGGAGCGTTTCACACCAAACGCTTTGAACAACTTTGTTAAAACTTTGGGAAATCTGTAAAATTCCCATTTAAATAATCTCTAATAGACATGACTATGGAATTCTGACACTGTTATCTATAAACATGGTAGATGATTCAACGGTGTGAGCTATGCTAATCTACTTTTGTCCATGATTATAGATAACAGTGTGTCATATATGTCGGACTACTGCTTTAATAGCTCTTCCGTGCTGGATGTTCCTGTGTAATCTGGCAGAGCCCAGCTGTTCTACACGAGTCTGACTGGCCTTTATAGCCTGCAGTTCAGAGACGGCCGCGAGCGACGGCACAGAAATTTCTCCTTTATCTCTGGGAGCGGGACGCAGCTGCAGCAGAGCAGAAACAGCACCGAGACGACAGGCAGGCAAAGACAACTTGTTGTCAAAGAAAGATTTCAAAGAGCACCTCAGAGATTATGGCAGGTGACAGTGCTGAGGTGGTCGCCACAGCAATCACATCTTCTTTAGAGCCTGCTTCCTGCTCTGCAGGAACACATGCAGCAGTGCAGAGCCAAAATAAATAGGCTAAAATCTTCTTAAATATAGCTAATATTTATCAATGCGCAACCGCAGTTGGAATTATAATGCTGTACGACATGTTTATAGATTTGTTTTAAACTATTCTATCCAGTTTTATTCCAGTGCCAGGTCACTTACACCCTTTTTCGACCCTGGTTCTTGAACTGGTTTTGTTCAGGCTTCATAGAACCTTGGTGCTTTTCAGGGAGCCAGTCTGCGGTTGCACCAGCTTTTATTGGAACCAAGGAACCAAAGACCAAGCATAGATCAACTACTGGTGATAAGAAGACGCAGCACAGTTTCTTCAGTAGGCCACTGGGTGTCGCCATTGTTTCCTTCCCTGTCCTCAACAATTGAAACGCCCACAGATGTCATCACGGTTCATGCTGAGGAACTTACTATTCTATGGTTCCAGCTGGGAACAAACTTTTTGGGTTCCAAACCTGTTTATTTATTATGGAAATGTGCCAAACGGCTCAAAATTAGTTGAGTGAACCAGAACGGAACTCGTTCCACGTAGGTGGTAAAGTGCTATTAGGGCATCTTGACGTCTAAAAGTCGAACCAAGTTTCAGGTTTTTGTTACAAATTTGAGTTTCTACAATCAACCATTTCACACCAAACCATACTGAACATCATCTCTCTTTACATATTAAACATTAAACTGAAGGTGATTTCATTTTGCATGTTGATGTTTGCTGCAGAACAATGACAGATAAAAAGCACAGAAGGTTTACAAGGACGATGTTGTAACAGGGAGGCTGAGAAGGCAGACGAGTGAACTGGATACATATGGGAGTTTCTGATAAAACCACAAAACGCACACACAGAAAGTAAGATGAACAAATCTGGCTAAGAAACAATGAAGACAGGGCAGGACATGGGAGGAGCTAAGACCAAAACAACAGTGCATAACTGGAAAAACAGAGGCACATGGCCGAGACATGAGGAAAAGTAAACAAACAGAAACAGATAAATCCAAGGGCAGGGCAATGTCAGGATGTGACAGATGTTACATCAGGTTGCAGGGGAAAACATAATTGTTTACTGTTAAAGCGCTTTATTTTTTTCTACAAACCATATAAACCCATTGATGGAAATAGAAATCATCCTTTAATCATGCCATTATTCCTGAGTTCTAGCAGTGGATGTATGAAAAAGGTAAAGAGGAGTCGATGTCTGTGTTTATTCAGTCCTAAATTACACTGACCCTCTTCTAAAGCTTAATTGGATGTGATTTCTTCTTTCATCTCACCAAATATAAAGCAGCAGAGAACAGCACTGTAACTGCACCATCAAATTTCACTTAATGATCCGCCTCAGAGCTCAAACAGGAGTGCAGATGTCTTATTACCATATACCTGCATTATTCCCCAGTCAAACAGCGTTCACCATGTGAAATGACAAAGCAGCAAGACTGTTTAAATGAGCTTTGTTGTCCTTCAGCCTTCTGAGAGAAGAGAAGAGAAGAGAAGAGAAGAGAAGAGAAGAGAAGAGAAGAAAGGATTAAAGAATACAAGACAAAGGAAGACAAAAGAAAAGGAGAGGAAAAGTAAAGAAGACAAAAAAGAGGAGTGAAAATGGCAAATTAAGAAGAAAAGAAGCAAAACTGAAAACAGAAGAGAAGAAAAGAGAAGAGAAAAGTAGAAAGGAGAGGAGAAGTAAAGAGAAAATAACTGGAAGACAAAAGGAAGGTAGAGAAATGAAGAGAAAGTATTGCAGAGAAGAAAAATGAAATAAAAGAAAAGAGAAGGAAGGTTAAAAGGAGGTAAATAATAATAGTCCTAATAATTATCGGTATATAGAGAGCATCATTTTCATACTGTTGGCAGATGAAAATGCTTTACAGACAGTTATCATCAGTAACAGAAGAAACTGTTAATAAGCCAAAGATGCAGATCATATTTAAATAATTTTAAAAGCAGTAAAAGCTGGAATTCAGTTCCACGGTTTATTAGTGTTTGTAGGCTCTGTGCTGCTGAGTTCTGTATGAGGGCTTCTTAGGAGCCCCAGTAAGAAGAACATTACAGTAGTCAATATTGCTTGTAACATTTGCTTGTAACGGATGAACCAGAGAGGGAAAAGGCCACAGGTTAGTGACATTCTTCAAATGATAAAACGCTACATTAGTGACCCCGGGTTCCTACTTCAGTTGTGGCGTATGTAGCTAAAGAAATTAGTCTGTCACAAAGAATGTTTCTCTGAGTTTCAATATTTATCAATATTTATCAATATTTATCAATATTTATCAAAATTATTTATATAATCAATATTTAATTTAAAAAAATTAGCTGTAGAAATATCTAAAACAAACAGCTTGTAAGTCTGTCCACCAAGTGTAGATTATCAGAAAATGGACCCTTGTGGTGCCCCACAAGAAATATTACATCTTTAATGAATGATTTCCCAGTAAAAACAAGAACTGTCTATTTGTTATATATGATTTAAACTTTTCTGAAACATCCAGTATTCAAGGCAGTGGATTAGAATCTTGTGATCAACAGCATCAAAAGCTGCACTAGGATCCCTTTCAGACCAGAATAGATGAATTCTGTACATCAGAGCTGAGCCTGAGGTCATTACCAACAGGAGCCAATGCTGTCTCAGTACTATGGTCAGAACGAAAACCCGACTGAAACTTCTCATATAACTTGTATGGTATTAGAAAAGCATTAAATTGTTTGAAAACAGCTTTTTCCAAGATCTTACTTAAGAAAGGAAGGTTTGAGATTCGTCTTAAATGATTTAGTATGGTTGGATCCATGTTGCTCTTGTTTAGTAGAGGCTTCACCAAGGCAGTCCTAAAAGCGTCTGTCCTAAAAACACCTGTAGACAGAGAACTGTTTAGAATAGTTGAGACGTCATTCTGAACACAGTCAGACACCATCTTAAGGAATGAGGTAGGAACAGGATCAAGATCACATGTGGATGAACTTAATTCATTTATAACAGTTGTAAGATGCTGATAACTGATAACGGAGAAAGATCTCATTACTGATGTAGGCGGCTTATCAGGAAGGTTATTGGAACCTGTTCCAGCTGGCTGAGCTATGCTCTGTCTTATCAATGCTATTGTGTTTTGAAAATGAATTGCAAACTCTTCGCTGGTTTCGGAAGATAAGTCACCATAAGATGCGTTAGCAGAAACGTTAGGATTAATTAGTCGCTCTATGGTGGAGAAAAGGACCTTGCTATTATCTTCGTGTTTATTAATTACACTAGAGAGGTACGACTGTCTGGATATTTATTATAGCATTGTGAGGAGAAAAGTGAGGAGAGCAGAAGAGAAAAGAAAGACTAATAAAGAAAGAAAAGTAACAAGAAGAAAAAAAGTGAAGAAAGTGAAGAGAAGTAAAGAAGTAAAGAGATGAAGAGAAGAGGAGAGGAGACTAGTGTCTCTGAGCTGTTTATAATGGTTATGATGCACTGAGGCTCTGCAGGTGGTGCAACACTGCAGGATAAAAATAGATGTTCTGTATTTTTCTGTGTGCAGAAACGTACAGCTGAATGAAATCAATACTGACCTTTGTCACAGCTCTGGGATCTGAATAATTCATCCTGCGGTCACTTCCTCACGCAGTTATTTAGATGATGTGATGGCGTAGCAGGTCAATGTTAATCAGTATGTTAGGTCTAGAGATATTTTCTCATAAAGAGAGTCGATAGAAAGGGCACTGGAACCTGGAGACCGCGCTCTCACTCTTGTAATGCCCGTGCACTTGACATCTTTACGGAATGATCATTACAGCGCAGAGAAAACAATACAGTCCGGTGTTTACTTCAGCTTTAAATGACCAGGGTCAATTTCCTCTTATAACATTAGTCATAAAGCCAATTAATCTTCAGATCAACTTCATTGTCATTATACCAATACAGGGATGTACAGTCTAATGAAACACAGTATAAAAATAAAGTGAAATTAATTTCTGCGTTTTCAAACTTCTCTTTAAATGTCTGTTTTCATTGCTATGTCTTTAATGCTTATATATGTAAATGAGAGCTCTGCTGATTGGCCACCCTGAGTGGTCATTATATAAATTTTGCATCACATATAACTTCAGTATGAAGGCTAAAGGACTAAACTGCTGCAGGCTGAAAGAGCAGAACTAAACTACTGAAAGAAAAAACAGAAGAGAAGAGAAGAGAAGAGAAGAGAAGAGAAGAGAAGAGAAGAGAAGAAAAGGGGGATTTAAAGAGAAGACCTTTCAGCAGCTCCTGGTCTCTGTGTGGATTATTCTGCAACACGCTGGGGGTCAAAAGCTTCAGATGGAAGACACCAAGCTCAAACAAGCAGAAAACAGTGACAGCACATATACAAACACAGGCAGGCAGGAATGGGAGCAGGCCAGCGGAGGAGGAGAGAAACGAGGGAGTGAAGGTTTAATCCAGAGAGATGATTCTGCAGACAGCTAAATCCCCTCACTGACATGCACAGCACACATTAACCCTGAGCAACCAGAGTAACTACAGATCACAGCACGCTACATAAACACATACAGTTTCTGACTTATAAACAAACATGACTCAGTTTACATCACAATACCTACATATAGAGTGAGTTATACATTCAATCTAATGAGTGACTATAGAAGGGAAGTTAGTTTGTCACAATACCTATGTTTAGAGCAAGTTATACATTTAACCCAATAACAAACTGCAAAACGGCATTCAGTTTATATAATATCTACTTTTAGAGCAAGTTATACATTCAACCTATAATGAGAAACTGCAGAACACAACTCAGTTTATATCACAATACCTACATTTAGAGCAAGTTATGCTTTCATCCTAATGTAAAGCATGCCCAGTAGTAACGCAAAAGCACACTTACTTTGCTTTATGATGCTAATGTGTAGTTTTCTGTTGTTTGTAAACCATTGATATCTGGCAGTAGAGCAGACTGTTCTGAGTTCAGTTGGAGTTCAGTCACTCTCGGAGCAGAAGTGTGCCCTGCTTTAATCCGTTTGCGTAAGCCCCTCTTACATGCCGCACTAAATCTCTTCTGGTAACAGATAGCAAATAAAAAGAAGCTCCAAAATTGGCCCTGTCTCAAGGTTATCTAATCAGACTGCTTTACTGCGGAAATTGTGATTGGCCCACCAAAACTAGTGGAGAAAAGAACTCCCCTGATGCGTTTCTTCTTGGCTTAAATGGTGGAAGTCTCAGTCCTGTTAAACTCCCAATGTCTGTGGGACAAAATTACACTCTTTTACCACTCTGTAACTTTTTATCAGGAAACATCCTTCAGGTATGTGTAGAATTGGATTGTTGCAACAGTATATGAGGTGCTGAAAGAGAAAGAACTATGTTTTGTCCTTCTTTGACAATGAAAATCACCGTTTGTCTGCTGCCAGTCAATTTTTGTGGCCAGGAATGCGTGCCTTAAATCAGTCTATAATTTATGCTTATTATTTGAAGGTGTAACAGTACATATTTACAAGTTTGATGTTTATGTGTTCAAAATATTTTTGATTTTACAGAGCTCTACACAGACTTTGGGTCTGGGTTTGGGTCGACAAATAAAAGATGTATTATAAGGACCTCCCCTCTCTGCTCACTTTACTCTGACAGACTGCACCACATGCACCGTGATTTTCATGAAACACTGTACAAGAGAGATACAATCATTTCTACAGTTTTATCAGCACTGTGAGGAAGTTGTTCTACTCTCATCATTATTGCCCACTGCTCAGCATTTGAAGAGGAGTGTGTTGTGGGCAGCCGGAGGTGCAGGAGGTCATTTTGAGGTGAGATTTTGAAGCGATGGTCAGGGAAGTCCCGTCGTGATCTATTATCCAGCCTGTAAATGGACTCTGGGAGAGCAGGGATTACAGCTTGTGTTAGAGCCTGACCTGTTTATCTCATCGGGACAACAGCAGCAACACCTCATTTCTCCACAGGTCTAGCAGGACTGTTAAACAGCACATAGATAACACCACTGCATCTTCATATAAGAACACTAGGCTTCTACATGGTGAACAAGATATGGTTACATATGGTAGATAAGACAGGGTTCCTTGGATTTCATGTAGTAGATACAATATGGTATGGTTTCTCTGGTTCCATACAGCAGGTAGGATTTGAATATGGTGGATACAATAGGGCTCCTTCATATGGTAGGTCGGTTAGGGTTCCTTGGGTTCCATATGGTACGTGAGCAAGGGTTTCTTTATTTCTACATAGTATAATAAGGTAGGGTTCGTTGGGATCCATACGGTAAATAAGATATGGTTCTTCAGTTTCCACATAGTAGATACGGAAGGGAAGAGAAAAGATATAGTAGATATACAGTAGATAGCACAAGGCTCCTGGAGTTCCTAATGGATGATAAAATAGGGTTCCAGATGGTAGGCAAGTTAGGGTGCCATATGGCGTATAAGCAAGGGT
The DNA here is from genome assembly GCA_034552555.1 of Semaprochilodus insignis. Lineage (NCBI taxonomy): Eukaryota > Metazoa > Chordata > Actinopteri > Characiformes > Prochilodontidae > Semaprochilodus > Semaprochilodus insignis. The sequence goes on from CM067498.1 coordinate 14,669,105, forward strand.
TTCTTAGGTTCCATATGGTGGATAAAATAGGGTCCCTTGGATTCAATAAAATGGATAAGGTAGGGTTCCTCGGGTGCCATTTAGTAGATATGGTATGGTTTCTGGGGTTACATACAGTAGGTGAGACAGGGTTTCATGGGCTCATATGCAATAGATAAGGTTCCCTACAGTAGGATTATATAGGGTTACATATGGCAGGTAAGATATGATTTCTTGGATTCCAAATGGTAGATATGATAGGGTTCCTCATGATGGTAAAATCAGGTTTTATGCTGTTTGATAAGGATTTCTTGTGTTCCTAAAATTAGAATTGCAGTATTCTTCTGCAAGACGGGATAGGGTTTCTTGGGCTCCATATGGTAGATACAATTTCTTGGGATCAATGCAGAGGACAACCTTGGTATTCAGCAGATCAGGAGTCTTTGGGTTTTACATGGTAGATAAGATATGGTTCCTTGGGTTCCATATGGTAGGTTATTTGCATTATAAACCAGACAAATTTATTGTGCATGCAAGTGTACTCAGGTAATAAACTGATTCCCATTCTCCTTAAGCATTTTTTACATTTCCCTGTAAATCTGTATTTCTCACATTGACACTTATATTGATTGAGCAGTATAGAGGTGCTGTGATGATGGAGCTACATTACAGTTTAATGAACCGTCCAGATGAACACAGTTTTTGCAGATACATCAGGAGATATTCCCATTTACCTCTGATGCATTCTGGTCAGTTGATATTGACAGAAACATGAATAAATAAGTGTGGAATAGAATACTAATTCCAAAACCTAAAAAAAATAACTCAGAGAGCTATTTTGGGAACAGATTCATTTTGCAGGACAGAGAGAGATAGACAGAGAGAAAGAGAGAGGAAGAGAGAAAGAGAGAGAGAGAGCCAGTGCTGTTGTGGAGAAGGTGAAGCACTATCACCTTCTGATGGGCTGCCCTGGAGCCTCTCCAATCAGCAGACACATACACAAAGTGAAGCCCACTAAAATCAGAAGAATTCTCCTCCTCATCAGTGCATACTCGCTTCCCGCTGTCTCTCTCTACAGGAACTGAAAGCCTCTTACTGTTCCATACAAATTTACACTGACTGGACATTTTACCAGAACCCCGTTCCCCTCCAGCTCCACCTGGCTGCTATATTGTTATGGTGCATTTACTCCAATCCAACATGGCACTGTGTTCTCCAGCTCCAATTGGCTGCATACGGATGTTATGAGGGCATTGCCTATGAAATCCAGTTCAAATAAATAATCATTTCCCCTACAAAAAAGGATCCATACTACTACTATAGATAGATAATACAGAACCATAGTAATAATATTCTAATACACTACAAAATGTCTCATGTTCCATATGGTAGAAATGGAGTTATGGATATGGAGTTCTTTTGGTTCTGTACAGTAAATAAGACAGAACTCATTGGATTCCATATGGTATAGGAGATAAGGTTTTAGGGTTGGTAAGATAGAGTTCTTTGGATTCCATATAGTAGATGAAACTGGGTAGGTAGGTTAGGATTCCTTTGGTCCCATAGAGTAGGTAGGTTAGGATTCCTTTGGTCCCATATGGTAGATGAGAAGATAAGGTTGATCTAATGTAGTTGGTTAAATATGGGTTTTGGGCTCCATGTGGTAGATAAGATTCCTAGGGCTCCATACATATAAGATATATGGTTTGATTGATATATAGTAAATAATAAGATTCATTACATTACTACTGGATCATAAAAATGGGCTTCAAATGTTACATAATTAGTATTTATTGGGTTCCATATGGTAGTTGGTATGGTTCAATACAATGCATAAGATAGGGATCCTCAGGCTATATATGGTAGATAAGGAAGAGATAACATATGGTAGACTTATTGTAGATAAGCTACATGGAGTTCCTAATGGATGATAAAATAAGGTTCCTTGGGTTCCATATGGTAGATGAACTCCACAGTAGGCTTGCGTTATTCATAACATATTTCAGATTAAAGGCTATGGAAAAGGAACCTGTCCATATCAGTAACTCTAGGTAAGAGTGACACTCTCCGGGAGAAATTACAGCAAGACTGACGTACACATGGAATCAAACACTCAGATTGCTCCTACGCACCTCCAGAACATCTCGCCAGCACACACACCTGCTAAGGGGATACTCCACCATTGTTTCATAAATTCTATTGTCTGTCTACACTATCTGCAGAGTACAGACGATTACCCGAGTTTAAAAAGAGCAGTAAACCCACTGACTCTAAACTCACTGATAATTAACTATGTACACATGGCTCAATCTGGCCCTGAGTATCCATGGTGATCAGGCGGAGCATGTGTAAACAACGCCCACACAGCTACGCTGGTAAGGAGTTGCAGTATTGTTCATAATTATACAGATTAACATCTTAAATTGTGTACAAATATGTGTTTTACATAAACATCCAGTGAGTTCAGCAAGTCCAGTGAATAACATAGGCCTCCTGTTGTAAGCTGTTTTGAGTCAACAAGTTTTCTGTTCTTTTTTAAGTTCAGGGAAGCGTGTTGAGGTTATTGTCTGTGATAATCGACCGCAGATACAGACGCAGCAGACAGCAGAGGTGGCTATAAAAAAGCTGGAATATTCCTTTAAGCAGATCTTTCTCAAGGTCAAACTCTACACCTCCCCTACAGACGTTATTAAAACTCAGCTATCTCCTAAAAATATTCTGCCTCTGTCTTCATATCCCCACATAATCCCAGATTGAGATGATCTCTTGCACTGGCAGCATGAAATTTAATCTCCTAATATTATTTTGTTTTTAGTCAAACATAATCTCACTCTGAACAGCATTCCTCCAGCGAGCAGTTTAAAAGGCCCACATCCTGCTTTTTGTATGTAATTTTGAGCTTTATTTTCTTCTTGAGGCTTACTTTGAACATTTGTGTGGTTTTGTGCACCAAAAAAAGTTGCAGTTCATTTTATGATGCCTTTTATTCCCTGAGATTAGACTGTTTGTGCTGTTGCTCCTATAAGAGTGATATATGTAAATGACATCTGCTCTGACTGACTGCTTCATTCAAAATGCAACCTGGGCTGAAACAATTCAGTCTGAAGGGGTAAAACTAAATTACTGTAGGCTAGATGGATGGCACTAAACTGCTGTAGGCTGAATGAGTGGAGCTAAACTACTGTAGGTTGAATGGGTGGAGCCAAACTGCTATAGGCTGAATGAGAAGAGCAAAACTGCTGTAGGCTGAATGAGTGGAGCCAAAGTGCTATAGGCTGAATGAGAAGAGCTAAACTGCTGTAGGCTGAATGAGTGGAGCTAAACTACTGTAGGTTGAATGGGTGGGGCTAAACTGCTGTAGGCTGAATGAGTGGGGCTAAACTGCTGTAGGCTGAATGAGTGGAGCCAAACTGCTATAGGCTGAATGAGAAGAGCAAAACTGCTGTAGGCTGAATGAGTGGAGCCAAAGTGCTATAGGCTGAATGAGAAGAGCTAAACTGCTGTAGGCTGAATGAGTGGAGCTAAACTACTGTAGGTGTAATGGATGGGGCTAAACTGTTCTAGGTTGAATGGATGGGGCTAAACTGATATAGGTTGAATGGGTGCGGCTAAACTGCTATAGGTTGAATGGATGGGGCTAAACTGCTGTAGGCTGAATCGGTTGGGCTAAACTTCTGTAGGCTGAATGGATGGGGCTAAACTGCAATAGGTTGAATGGGTGGGGCTAAACTGCTGTAGGCTGAATGGACAGTGCTAAACTGTGGTGGGCGGAATGGGTGGAGCTAAACTGTAGGTGGAAGGGGCAGGGTTAAACTGCTGTAGGTTGAGTGGATGGGTTTAAACTGCTGTAGGTTGTATGGACAGTGCTAAACTACTGTAGGTTGACTGAGTAGAGCTAAACTATGGTAGGCTGAATGAGTGGAACTAGACTACGGTACTAGACCGTAGTACGGTACTAAACTCCTGTAGGTTTAATAGGCAAGGTTAAACCACTGTAGGTTGAATGGACAGTGCAAAACTACTGTAGGCTAAATGGGCATGGCTAAACTGCTGTAGGCTGGATGGGTGGGGCTAAACAGCTGTAAGCAGAATGGACAGAGCTAAACTGCTGTAGGCCGAACGGGTGGGGCTAAACTGCTGTAGGCTGAATGGTCTATTGACTGGGCAGTGAAAATTCAGTTTTTCATAATATGGTTCCTTTAAACCGAACACTGAATGCTAAACTCACATAGAACTGTAATCTGAGCTTTCTTCTTGTGAAATCAATCAGCAAGGTGGGCTATTCTAACTGATTTTTATTAGACAGTTTGGAAATAATTGATTCCCCACCATGAGCGGTAAAGTATGGATTAGTGACATAAGCGCAGTCTGAGGAAAAAGGATTAAGGTAATTTATTGTGTAGGCAATTTGGTGTCAATTAGCATGCGGCTAACAGTTAGAGAGTGCTGCCGGGACAGGGCGAGATATCTTACATTACTGTCCCGTGGGCCATTATCACTGTCTGTGTGAATCCATTGTCCATGCATTAATTAACATGACTCAAACACATGATCCTGAGGGGAGATTAAGACTAAACTCCTCTGTCCCTTCATTCCTAATGCTAGCCTTAAAGGACTCATATCACAGGGAAATTAATTCTACTTTTGTTTGATGTAACAGGCCTGTGTAAATATTCTGAAAGTTCTTAATACGGAAGCTAAACTGCAGAAATAGCTTGTTTAGCACTTAGCACTGTCATGAGAACCAGCTCATTTTCATACATTCTATTAATACATCAGTCTTAATGCACAGTAACAAAAAGAACCTGTTTAGTTGTCGGGGGAAACAGCAGCTGGAGAATAAGCATGTAAACATCAGAAATGTTTTTGGTATGTAAAACCACTGATATTCATATAAGAAATGTATTATAAGTAAAATATGAATAGTGGAGTTGTGTACTATATCACTACCCTTATGTGCTATGAAAGCATTCAAATCCCTGTGGAACTGGATGAGTTCTCTTCTGTTGTATGTTGAAAGTCTGAAATGTAATCTTCTACTGAGATTTCATTTGGCAGAATTTGATGGATTCATTCTTATTGCAGGTCAATTTATTTTTCTTTAGAGCAATCCTGAAACTATAATATTGTGTGTTATAATACTATTGTATTATTCTAGACAGTACATGTTCCTGCTTAAAAGAGATAAAAAAGAACAAAAGAAGTATTGTATAGCAATCTTAAAAAAATAATAGCTAATATAAATACATGAAAAAACATGTAAAAGTAAAACATAAAAAATCTAAATAATAATAAAATGTTTATAGTTAAAATTACTTCAATATAAAAATATTTAAAACGTTTTATTATGTCACGCCTGCTGGCTCTCTTCTCACCCCCGGACTCCATTTCCCATAACCCACCACCCGATGACGTCACTTTCACATGTCCGCCATCTCCCGAGCCCGTTCCGTTTTCTAGATCTGAGTTTCCTGAGTATTGATCTCACCTGTTGTTAATTTAGTCTGTTTGTATATATACTCCTCTCTCCCACTGACCCATTGCGAAGTATTGCCACTCTGTGTGTACCGAGTGTTTCTCTCTGTGATTACTCTTGTTTGCTAGTCTGGTTTCGATGTTGTTCTGTTTTACTGATTTACTCTTTTGTCCTTGCCCTTTTGGTACTTTTGCTGGTCTGATTGTTTGCCTGGTTTTCGACATCCGCTTGTCTCTTTATTCTGACCCTGTCTTGCCCTTCTGTTATGTCTGCCTTGCTCTGGTTGCTGCTGTGGTTGATTACAAATCTGTTAAACAAACCTCGCCTTGATTTTAGCTCAGCGCTCATCACAATCTGTTTGTCCATCAACACATATTAAAACATTAAAACATTTTCAACGTGTCCTTATTGATGTGATAAGCTCCATAACTTTAGACATTTTCAAGATGTCTTTATTAATGTGTTGTGAGAAGAAGAACCAGCTCTGAGGTACATGGAGAGCAAAGTGCAAAAGGCTTATATTCTTAAATGTCATTTCTAGTTTACATTTAAACTAAAGGCTGTAAAGTTAAAATGCATATCACATGAATTCATTTTAAGGACATAAGATTTGGACATTCACAGTTCATTTTTGAGATACATTTACTTAACATGCTTACAGAGCCCAGTGATCGTTTCTGCTCCTGAGAAAGCAGGTGTTGAAGAGCTTGTGTGTAAAATTAGTGGAAGTTAATCCTGATTAAGGCTTCACGCTCGTCGGGTTCTGTAACAACCTGCTCTCATACACAATTAAATAAAACTGCTCAGCCAACAAAACAGCTTTCTCACCTTTAAGCTAATTTATTCACTCTGTGCTGTAATCCTGAACTCAGCGCTGAGAGAGTGGAGAAAAGTTGCAGGAGTCACTCAGACAAAACTACACAGAGATCTTAAGGTGGAGCCAACGAACAGAAAGATCAGAACGCTTTATTTACATTTTCTCTCCAGCAGATAACATAATATTATTAATAACAGCAAATATATAAACAAACTAGTTCAGACTCTCCAGGTTTCCTTTTCAGTTTGTCCTTTCTCAGTCCCTTTCATTTTCTTCGATCTCAGGGGGCATTGCTACATGGTGGGGCACAGGGAAGGCAGCTGTCTACCTTAAAATAAATAAAAATAAATAATCATATAACTGTAGACATATTAACACTGACAGTTTACTGAACCAAAGCTCTGTAGTCAGGATCACTAGAGGCACTAGAGGCACTAGAGTCCGAGACAAGACCAGAGTCCAGATTTTTTCAGAATATTAAAATAAAAAGGGGAAAAAAAACTGGTTTACATTTGTAATTCATTGTACATTCATTATAGATTGTTGTTGAGACATAGACCAAGTACAAATGATGTTAAGACCAAGACAGAGACGGAGTCCAAATGATGCCAAGACAGAGACAAGTCCATGTCCAAACTATGTCAACACCAAAACAACACAAAGTAAGACGTAAGACTTAGTCACAACAGAGACAAGTCCAGATGACTTTGAGACTGAGGCAAGTCAAGGTTTCAAAAGATGTTGAAACAGAGACCAAACCAAGACCAAATGAGCACAAGAAGACAGAATCCAGATGATTCTAAGATTGAGACAAGACAGAGTTCAAATGGCATCAAGACCAAAACAAGACCAAGTCCAAACAATGTCAAGACAGAGACAAGACCAAGTCCAATTAATCTCAAGACTGACATAAGACTTAGTCCAAATGATGTCGAGACCAAGACAAGACTAAGTCTGAATAACATTAAGACAGAGACCAAGCCAATACCAATTCAAAATGACGTTGATACAGACAAAAGGCCAAGTCCAAATTACATTGAGACAGAGACTATATGATACCAAGACCAGATAGAGAGAAACAGAGGGTGAATTAAATGTCCAAATGTTTCAAATTATGTCAAGATCAAAACTACACCATGTCCAGATAACACGGACACTGAAAAAAGTCCAGTCACCTCAGATGGTGGCATTAGTTAGTTGCTTTCAAACTTTCCGATTCGACCCAGCCAAGGGACCAACACAAGAACAAGACCGAATGATGACGAAAATGAGAACGAGACTGAGTCAAAATGATGTTAAGACTAAGACAAGACCCAGTTCAAATAATATAAAAATAGAGACAAGACCAAGTCCAAATTACATTGAGGCAGAGGCAAGACAAAGTTCAAAAGATATTGAGACAGAGACAAGACCAATTTTAATTGATCTCAAGACTGAAATAAGACTTAGTCCAAAATAATGTCAAGACCAAGACAAGAGAAAGTCTTAAAAACATTGAGACAGAGACCAAGATAATACCAACTCAAAATGATACCGAGATACCATTGATACCGAGAAAAGGCTGTGACTGTTGAATGAGTTTTTAAACAGAGGGAGAATGAAATAATGACATATTTTCACCATATGAAAAATTGCATTTGGTGTGCAAGATACTGTCATCTCTACACATTCTCTAATAAACTCACTGTCAACCGAATAAATCACATGAATAAATCACATTTGGGATGTAAAGGCCTTTAGAGGTGTACATCTGGCTCCTATCACCATCAGTATGAACAATTCTGACTCAGAGAGTTACTCTAGAACACCAAACCCCTCTGTTTACTGCTTAACCACTTAATTATGCAGGAATTCTCCTTTGACTGTTTTTCATAATACCTCATTCTAGTAGCTTTGTCCAAACTGCTATGAAAAACCTTGAAACCGTAACGGGGAGATTCCTCTGCAGATGTCTGTAAACAGAGTGCTAACTCGACTGAGAGTGAAGACTCTCCGGGCTAAAAGAAAAAGGGAAATTCTCTCGCCTGGTGAAACTCTTATCTAAATATGATTAACTGAGCTGCAGCACTGCGGGCGATGAACGTCAGTGTGCAGATTGGAGCCGAATAAAGTGGATCTCAGGCTGAGAGCGTTTTTCTTTCCTTTTCTTTTTTCATCCATGCAGATGACACTCTCTCCGTTACCTCTCAGACCGGGAAGATAGAGCACTCACCTTTAACAAGCCCCTGTAAATGTCAAGCTTCAATTTGGCAGGGACACTCTTCTGACAGAGCTATAGCACAACCAGCCAGCAGATCGTCACTGTCATGCCGAAACTTTTCATTTTTCTTGTTTGTTTTTGTGTTTGAATGCCAGCCGTTCTGCCTATTACAGTTTACATTTGATCTGCTCGGATCATGTACCCGGAATTGCATTAGAGAGAGAGGCACATAAAACGTGGGAGGTGATATTACACGTCCGACTGATTACATATTCCACCCAGTTCCAAAGCTGAGTTTCATCCACCTTTGAAATCAGGTTTAAATTTGTGTTTGTGTAAAAGGCCTGCGACTGAGAGTCTTCCTTTAACAATAGCAGCAGACATAGCAGTTAGATAGAGGCACAACCCTGAAACAGGTACTGACAAAATGTTTACCATCAGAATAACACTGTTTAAACTCCCCGGACCAGGGGTACATGTATGAGAATATGTGATGCATGCAGCCCAGTTTATCTTTTCACAAACTCAATGCTCCTAGCTGGTGTCAGATAACACCACTGTATATTGTTGTGGTGGAAAAGCTCTTTATCTATCAACATAACTATGGATCTTTAATGTTCTCTTTTGTCTTGAGTTTGACTCTTTAAAAAGACTCTCTCACTGCAAGTCCCATTAGACTCCTCGCATGGCTGTTCTGCATGGCTATCCTTCACGTGCATCTGTCGGCAAACAAGCCAGCAGCAGGACACTACATAGCTCCCCTTACTATAGTCATGTTTCCAATCTACCACGTGTCCTTAGTGGGAAGCTACAATACTTTGAAAAAGTGGTGAAGGCTGGATACTAAATACACTAAAGAAAAGATACTAAAGACAATATTTTGGCTATTGGTCATTGCCTACTGCTCCCATAATCCCATCTCTTGATTTAAACAAATACTTTGCCATATCCCTATGACAAAATCTGGCAAATTAGACTTTAAAGTGAGTAGCTGTGTAATTTTCAGTGGCCAAGAAGCATAGCATGATTATGCTAATGCTAAGCTTATCATCCATTAGTGAGAAGACTGTTCAGTTTAATCATCCTTCAAAAGAATTCAATAATTCTAAAATTAGTAACTGATTACATTGGTTTATCAGTCTACTCAAGCTTTAGTAATTAACACATTGTAGAGAATAGTTCTTTTTTCTTTAGAATATGTCTTTACATATGTGCTGATTTTAAAAGTTAATATATACGTGTTTTTTTTTAAAGACTGTATATATTTTAATTCAGTGCCAAGTATTCAGGCAATTGTTCAGAAAACTGCCTTAATGCAATTGAAACGTATACACAAATACATTCTAAACACATACAGGGGTTGGACAATGAAACTGAAACACCTATTTAGTGTGGGAAGTTTCATGGCTAAATTGGACCAGCCTGGTGACCAATCTTCATTAATTGCACATTGCACCAGTAAGAGCAGAGTGTGAAGGTTCAATTAGCAGGTAAGAGCACAGTTTTGCTCAAAATATTGCAATGCACACAACATTATGGGTGACATACCAGAGTTCAAAAGAGGACAAATTGTTGGTGCACATCTTGCTGGCGCATCTGTGACCAAGACAGCAAGTCTTTGTGATGTATCAAGAGCCACGGTATCCAGGGCAATGTCAACATACCACCAAGAAGGACGTTTTCCTCCACCAGCATCACGTAGTGACCTGGCCACTATCCTGCAAGAAGAATGGCTTAAAATCCCTCTGACCACTGTGCAGGACTTGTATATGTCATTCCCAGGACGAACTGACGCTGTATTGGCCGCAAAAGGAGGCCCTACACCATACTAATAAATGATTGTGGTCTAAAACCAGGTGTTTCAGTTTCATTGTCCAACCCCTGTATATTCTATGTATGTATTCCCAATAATTGTATTCCATTACATCCCAACTCAGGTTGGAGCTTCGGCAGAAATAATTTCAGTGTCTAAAATAGTGATCTAAAATTGCTGTCATTATACACTCATCATCAAAAGAACCCAGAAGAAAGCATCGGATTGTAATTCAGAAGGAAGATAAATTTTACCAGGAGCAATAAATGATGATAAATTTAGACAGATATGGGCAATATTTATTGAGTTACACATACAGATGCAGTGTCTCTCAGTATGGCGTCGGCCCGCCGTTTTTGCTAATGCAACATGCCAGACATCGCAGTTGTAGAGGTTCCTGATGGTGTCCTGTGATAATCCATCCCATGCAGCTTGAATATTCTCACACATTTCCTACAGATTTTGTGGTAGTGGTGGAGGTGGAGTAACACCAGGCCTGATGTTTAAAAACAAACAGTTCATGTTGGCGCTGACCACGGTGCCTCCACACATGGATTCGTTGGTCGTCTCCACCAAGACTAAAGCAGGACTCATGACCCGCTGCCATTCTGAGTCACTCCATGACTGTGTGGCACGACACCATTGCAGTCTTTGGCAGCGCTGACGTGGTGTTAAGGGCAGTCGTCGTAACAGTCTCATGTAGTCCTGTGCAGCCATCTGGCAATGGTGCTGGCACTCACAGAATGACTCATGGAGGGCATCACTTGCTTACATCACATGTGCAGCCAATAGTGAAACTTGAATCATTCGCATGTCTCACATGGTCAAACCTACCCACCAAGTTTAACTCCTGTCGGTGGATTCCTTCTGGGCGCAACTATTTGCGCACCTATTCTTTTGATGATGAGTGTATGTGCACTAACATTCCTTCGCCAGTGAAGTTATCGTTAAAGAAATACAAGGTTTCCCTAAGTCTTCTTAAAACTTAGATTAGACCACTTTGAATGAATAGAACAGTGAATAACAATCTAACAGTCTACTTCATCATAGCTGGTGTGAACTCCATTGATTGACCCTTAGCTGTAACTGCTCTTAAGATATGATGTCGATTCAGAGGAACTCTGGTGTTAAACTCTTCCACTGTGAGATGACCGCAGCTCTGAATGCTTAAAACATCAGAGACGGATGAATAAGGTGACCTTCACTCTGAACTCCCTCCAGCTCTACGTGATGTAGATCACGGTGTGATGGGATCCATTCTCTTTCTGAAATTTCCCCTCTGAAGCAATGGCCATAATGTGTCAGTGTTAAATAAAACCTACAGTAGTCGGATTTACTGCAAGGTGAGCAGGCCTACAGGAGACATCTCAATCTGTATTCAGTTTTTTAGCATTACTGGTTAAAAATATAAGAACGTTTAAATGACGTATAATTTTTTTTCTCACCAGCATAGGCTGAATTAGCGGGGATTCATGAACTGAACACATACAGAAACAGTAAAAGGTTTGGAGCCACATGATTCACCCACATATTTGGTGTAATTGTTTTCCCCACCTTTCTTTATCTTAGACGAAAACTCTTTTATTGAACACATCAGCATTGGAGACTGCATACCCATGCCTCATGTCCATCCATGGTCCAATGAGCCAGTAGCGGCAGGAACTAAAGCTTGTATCTCTACAGGACTACATGGACGCAGATCATTATGATGACTGCCCTTAACACCATGTCAACGTCAACTGGTGTGGGCCGAATAAACTGCTAAAATGTTTAACCAGGGGTGTTCAATCTTCTGGAAACAACAGAATGGACAAAATCAAGTCTACAATAAGTCTAAAATAAGTCTTAAAGTCTAAAACTAGTTTTGCTCACTGTAACACATTCAATATCGTCACTGTATTGTTATCTCTAAAGTGGGAAAAGAGGGCAAAACTGTTTTAATGTAAGTTAATGTAACATGATTTTATTCCAAGTAATTTTGGAACATTTCTATTGGCCCATTCATCATGAAATTTTCACTCAAATGAGGCCCTAAAAATGGACATATTATTATAATGTTTGCTGTCTTCGCTGCTATTGTTAAATATAGACAGCAGTAATAAAGAAGAGTGAAACTGTGTCTAAACTTTATCCTTGTGCTGTAATAAGCTGTGTGTTTTTGAATAATAGTGGTAGGAAGGTGTCATGAGGCTCCTCAGTCCGACGAGGGCCATCAAAGATTTTCGGTTGCCATGGAACTGAAATCTGACATTGATGTTTACAGTAGGGGAGAAGGAGACGGTTGCCGCAGCAACAGCCCGCTGGAGGCGCAGTGAAGGAGAAGGTATATAGATGTCCGGCACCTTCAACTCCTGCAGTAAATGAAGCCCGACCTGTCCGGCCGTTCTCTTCCTGTTCTGATTAGGCTCTCTGCAGACGCTTGGCCATTCGGCATGGAGGCCATTCAGAGAGCCACGCCGGACAGCCTAGGATATTCCTCCCTCACTGCACACCTCACTGCTCTCTGCTCTCAGACCTCTCTCTGGACAGACAGATTGATTTTTCTCCCCATCACACTGAAGATATGCTGACAGTCCAGCACTTGCTCTGTTACACCTCCAGACATGTTCGGAGTTTCACTCAGATAAAGCAGAGCTGAGGGGAAAAGCTATCTAACTTTAACTGTAAGGTAAAGTAATAAGATCTTAAGTCATTCTGGATCCTTTCTATTGCTCTGTTCATCGAGAAATGTTGACACAGTGTATATAAAGTCACTGAGCACTTATACTGCTTTGTTTTCAAATGTCATCAACCTGGCGAACAAAGTCTGAGCAGAGTTCCTGGGTGTGCGGGTGGCCTGCTGTTCTCTCGCAGTTGCTGCACAGAAGGGGTTAGAGTGTCCACTGCCCCAGTAACACACACCATGGGCACACACTCTCAGCCATGCAAAAGCGCTGAAGCAGAGACACGGAGAACTGTGTCCTCCTCCCCTGTGCAGCAGATCTCTTCTCGGCTGGAAGCGTTGCTCCTCAGGCTACTCAGTTCAGCGACAGCAGCAGCGATACTCCCTCGACCGCTGTCCACCTCCTCTACCACCCGCTGCGCCAACGATGCCAGAAAGAGTACTACAAGTGTGTGTTGAGCCCTGACCCTTGACCAGGTGTGCTGCCTCCGGCCTCCAGCCTCGCTGTGCCAGACTTGCTGTCAAGCCTTTCCGTGCTGGCCCCATTGCTGGTCCTCCCCACGGCAATTCCAGCCTCCAGCCTCACCATGCCAGTTTTCCTTCACCATCTTCCTCGCCGTTGGGGTGTCAGGATAGAGTAAGAAGATGCAGGAGATGTTGGTTTAGACGAAAGCTCTTTTACTGGACACAGCAGCATTGGAGACTGTATACCCATGCCTCATGTGCATCTACGGTCCAATGGCAGCAGGTCATCTTCAGTCACAAGTCCCGCTTTTGTCTTGGTGGAGACGACCAATAATAAACAAGACAAACAGATTGTTGCCATTGTTTCTTGGCCTGGTGTCACTTCACCTCCACCTCTACCACAACATCTGCAGGAACTGCATGAGAATATTCAAGCTGCATGGGATGGATTATCACAGGATACCATTAGGAACCTCTACAACTCCATGCCGAGACATCTGGCATGTTGCATTAGCAAACATGGTGACCTGAGAGACACTACTGAGAGACACTACTTCTATATGTGTAGCTCAATATGTATTGCCCATATCAGTCTAAATATGTCATCATTTATTGTTCCTGGTAACCTTTATCTTCCTTCCCAATAGCACTGCAATCCAACACTTCCTTCTGGGTGCAGCTATTCTTTTGATGACGCATGTATGTCATGAAAAAAGATTGTTGTTAAAAGTGGTCCATAATGTGGAATGATTAGGAATGTACTGTAAGAAAAAGAAACGTTCTTCACTACGAGATGGGGTTGTATCTGTCTCTGTCCTCTGTAGTCAGGGCAGTGTTGCTCTGCTGAAGCTGTTCCTGAGAGGATTTTGTTTCTCGTATGGTTTGTGGTTTTTATTCCCTCGGCAGCAGAAAATCCAGCTGGGCCTCTCTCCCCACTTCTGGGTCAGTTACTGTCCACTTAGGTCAGCTCCATCTACACACATTACACCGTCAGCGAGAGCGCACTTTCAGAGCAGTGAAGCTGAAGGGAACAGATGTATTTGTGTTTGTGTATGAAGTGAGATAAATGGGAAAAAAACACAACTGTGAGATGGATTAAAGGGCCCATATCATGGAAAACTGAATGTGCCTTACTGAATGTAAGCCTTTAGCTTCATAATGTACTATCCAGTCTATGTAGTAGAACAAAACTGCGAATGCATGACCATTTTGATTAATTTGGTGTTTTTATGACGTTTTTATGACAGAAACCAGCATGGGCTTTTTTGCCGCTGGACATTCGAAAACTAGAACTGACCTAGGCCAGTTTACTGTCTGCCCCACTTAGAAGACAGCTGGAACGGTCACAATAAGCACAGTAATTTTGTTTGTCTTTATTGTTATTTAAGCACCAAATTTGGCTAATTAAAACTTACTGGATAGTTTGTTATCTTATTAGTGGATATGAAACAATATACATAACAATGTTCAGAATGGTGTAAAATCAAACACAAGCTGTTTTTATGTTGTATTTATGTTGGTAGTGAAAATATTAACCAAAAACCGAACAAAAAACTAGCAGACAAAAAAGGCTAGCATTAATGCTAGTAGCATTAGTATTAGCTTCCTAATTAACTTACTGAAGTCTTAAAAAAGTAATAAGTCTAAAGCTAGAAATGATCATATTAGTATACCCTTAATGAGGCAGCCAATCGGAATAGAGCTCATTTACATGAAGGTACATCCTGTTTAGAGAAGCAGTTTGTAAGATGACTTAATCAATTAGATTATTTGTTTAAAACGTTTCAAAGCATATTAAAATCGTCAACAGAATCTGAGGAAATAACAGTTTTGATGGTGTCATGCAACTGTGTTGCAAAGACATCTACTGAAATTAGCATGCTTACCAGCTAGCCTGGTCCTGTCTCATAATCCACTTTGTACCTGAAGAGGTGATAGTGAGTCACTGTAGTGTTCAGTCTGCTTTGAGTCCACACATGAGTGGATGAAGCAGCTTGCCTGCTCTCGGGCATAAAAAACATCTAAAGTAAAGAAAACAAGTGACTGAAATAGACGTAAATTAAGAGTTAATATTGATGCTGTTTTTGCACCACTGGCAATGCACTTAGAGAGTAAAGGGATGATGTTTGATGATGCACTTACAACAGTTCTTCAAACAGGTAAGTAATCAGGGAGTGAGGAGGGAGAATAAGTGTTTGAAGATGTTACATATTGCTCCTTTAACTCTAAAGGACAAAGACCTTAGAACATGGTCATGCGGAAATGATGTTTATTTATATCAAATATTATTAATAAACTTCAGGAAGAAAAAAATATAAGACAAGAAAAATGCAGCATATTGGACCTTTAAACCCTCGGTCACAGGCTTGTTTTTAGCATTCGAAAGCTCTGGAATAGACTGACATGGTTTCTAAAAAGTCTTTATAGTTTCGTGTCTTAATCTAAAACCTACCTGAATGACCACAGGTCTGCCGTTTCTATGGTAACCCTTGGAGAAAGAGAGGTGGCCTTATAAGGCAGAGCAGACTGAATATGCTGCAGCAGTCGTGCATTAGCAGGATGATGGGAATCAGTAATACACTTTTCTAAAAAAAAAAAAGTTTTTGTACAAAACACTGCAGAGAAATATGTATCATATAAAAGGAAAGGCTGTATTACGATTCTTCATCATTTGCTGAAGAAGAATGATGAATGCAGCCCTGTTCTTGTAGCAAGTTTTGCGTCATTACAGAGAAATCAGGCTGTGAATATAGAGCAAAAAGCTGTATACGAACACTCCTGCATCAATAATATATCTCAGTGCATTTAGGCTGAGCTCATGCTCCTGAAAAGCAGACCCTCAGGGAGAGGAGCTATTGCTTTTCCAGTATCAACACTTTACTGCGGCACCGCTGTCCACACAGCCTGAAAATATAGTGTATATGTCACAGAATCAACAGCACCAGCTTATGGGTAACAATTAGCAACATACAAACACACTGTCACAAGTTTTAGGATAGCTAGAGCTTTGTTACCTAATAATGGAATGTTTTCAAATGTCACACAGTACTTAGCCTACAGCAGTTTACTCCCTCCCATTCAGCCTATAGAAATTTAGTCCGACCCATTCAGCCGACAGTATTTTTAGGCCAACCCATTCAGCCTACAGCAGTTTATCCCCTCCCATTCAGCCTATAGCAGTTTAGTCCCACCCGTTGAGCCTACAGCAGTTTAGCCCGACCCATTCGACCGACAGCAGTTTATCCCCTCACATACAGCCTATAGCAGTTTAGTCCCACCCATTGAGCCTACAGCAGTTTAGCCCGACCCATTCGGCCGACAGCAATTTAGCCCATCTTATTCACCCTACAGCAGTTTAGCCCCACCCATTCACTCCGCCTATTCATATTCCGCCTATTCATTTTCCGTCTATTCATTTTACACTAGTTTAGCTCCTCCCATTCAGCCTATTACAGTTTAGCCCCACCAATTTAGCCTACAGCAGTTTATCCCCAGCAATTCAGTCTACATCAGTTTAGCCCCACCTTTTCAGCCTACATCAGTTTAGCCCCACCTTTTTAGCCCACAGCAGTTTAGCCAAGTCCATCTTTTAAAATGTTTCCTTACAGAACTAAAAAGGGTTCCACTACTGTTGGGTCAAAGAACCTTTATTTTTTAGATTACAATCTTCAAAATAAAGGCATGATGCCACATAAGAACCCTTTTAGATTCCTAAAGGACCATGCTTGTAAATGAGTGTGAAGAACCTTTTATACAAACTGTATCAGATTAAGATTTTCCTAGAACCTTCACATTATGCAGAAGCTTTTTAGAACTTAAAAAGTTTCTTCACACAAAAAATTGTTCTCTAAAAAACATGCTTTAAAAGGTTAAAATAGATCCTCTTTGGCATCATGCAATGAAGCTTTTACAGAATTTTTATTTTTAACAGTGCACACTATAAAAGTGGAACAGGGCAAAATGTGAGATATGAAGTGTTTTTAAATAACCTGTTTTAATGCATATAGAGCCCTTTTTGCTAAGAGAGCAGTTAACTAAATATAAACATAGTCATTACTACAGTTAATTATCACCATAAAGGAAGAGAACACGTTGTAAATGCACCCATAAACAGTAAATTCCTCTTGAAAGACTCAATAAAGACGTCAGAAGGTCTGAACTGACTGTAAACTGGTGTTTGTGTCCCATTTGGAAGAACACTGTGGTGAATGTGACGATGCCAGGCTCTCTGTATGTGCCAGAAGCTCTGGGGCTGTTTTGAACATGAACTTACATCCAGCCTCTGCCCAGCATCGCTCTATTTGGCAGTTGGTGCCATCAGGGAGGGATTTCCACTGAATTTAGGCCACGGTCACTGCCAAATCAATCACAGCCATGTGCCGGGCGCCATGTGGCCGCTCCTGTGCCCGCTTTTCCAGCCGCCGGGCCAAAGCTAGCCAGCCGTGTGCTAAAATGATCTCAGTGCAAGCCTCAGCAAGGCATGTCCCACTGCACTTTATGAAGAAAATGGCTTAAAACCCAAAGTACAGTGCCAGGAACCCAGTACAAACCTTTATTCTGTGAATGTGAAATGGCTGGGAAGACAAAAAGGGAAGAATGGGCAAGTAGGTCATACAGTTTAAAAAGAAAGAAAGTTAGAAATAAAACTCATTTTCAGAATCAAATTTTAAATGTTCTTCAGTTTTCCACTTTAAATCTAGATTCCTGCCAAACAAAACTTTGTGTCTAGTCAGTCTACTCACTTAGTCTTAGCCAAGGGCCCCCTAGTGGTGAAGACACCAGCACTGGTGCACAAAGCAGTGTGACCAAGCATGCATTCAAACAGGAAACTGAATCTTTAATAGATTATTTTAATTATTTTATAAATGATTATTGATCTTATTTTAGATTCAGATCAGAATTGAAATCATTTACAGTTCAAAAACAGCTAACAAAAAACTTTGTGGATAATGTGTGCGTCTTACAGACCTATGTCTGTCTTTCTATCTCTCTCTGTGTCTTTCTTTTTTCTCTCCCCTTTCACTCTCTCTTGTCCCTCTCTTGGGGTGGGACATGTTTTTCCCACTGTCTCTGTTGATGACACTGGTTGTTGCAGTGACAAGGTTGTGTCAGAGATTTTAGATGCTGTGGTAGTGATTTGAGGTGTTATGGCAGTAATTTCGGTTGTTGTGTCAGTAATTTTGCATGCTGTGGCGGTGATTTGGGGTGTTGTGGCAGTGATTTTGGTTGGTGTGTCAGTGATTTTACATGCTGTGGCAGTGATTAGGGGTGTTGTGGCAGTGATTTTGTTTGTATCAATAATTTTAGATACTGTGGCAGTGATTTGGTGTGTTGTGTAAGTGATTCTGGTTGTTGTGTCAGTGATTTTAGATGCTGTGGCAGTGATTTGGTGCATTGTCTCAGTGATTTTGGTTATTGTGTCAGTGATTGTACATGCTATGGCAGTAATATGGGGTGTTGTGGCAGTGATTTGGTGTGTTGTGTCCGTGATTCTGGTTGTTGTGGCAGTGATTTTAGATGCTGTGGCAGTGATTTGGGGTGTTGTGGCAGTGATTTTGATTGCTGCAATGTTGATTTTAGCTGTTGCTGAGGTCATTTCAGGTGTTATGGAGGCCTTTTTGGTGGTTGCAACAGTGATTGTCAGTTGCAGCAGTGATTTTGGTGTTGCAGAGGTGATTTTGGTTGTTGAAATGGTGAGTTTTTGTTGTTGCAGAGATGATATAAGGTATAAGTGCTACAGCAGTGATTTGTGGTGCTTGTTGTGTCGATTGTGAGTGTTGCAGAGGTGATTTTGAGTGTCGCGGTTGTCATTTTGGTTGTTGAAATGGTGATTCTTTTCTTGCTGAGATGATGTAAGGTGTTGCAGAGTTCATCTTTGTTGTTACAAAGGTGATTTTGGTTGTTGCAACAGTGATTGTAGGTGTTGCAGCATTGGTTTTGGTTGTTGTGTCAGTGATTTTAGATGCTATGATGGTGATTTGGAGTGTTCTGGCAGTAAGTTTGGGTGGTGAATTGTGGAGTTGCAACATTGATTTTGGTGGCAGTGGTTTTACATGTTGAGGTAGTGCCACAGCAGTGATGTGGGTTGTTGCAGCAGTAATTTTGAGGTTTTGCGGAGGTAACTCTGGGTGTTTCTGCAATTTGCGTGTTGCGGCTGTGATTTCCAGTGTGACAAAATTGATTTTGATTGTTGTGGCAGTAACTTTAGATGTTGTAACAATTAATTTCAGTAATTTGAGGTGTTGCAGCAGTGATTTTGGTTTTAGATGTTGTATTTCCCTTGTACAGGGCTTAGGGATGTTATGCTGACCAGCCCGGCCCAGGAGCAGTGCGGCATTTGTATGCAAATACAATACACGGCAGACACAGTGAATAATGAGATTTGGATAGTGTGCGTGTCTGTCTCGCTCGCTCTGTTTCAGAAAGGATCTGATGTAATGTTGCCTAGAAACGTTCCCCCTCTTTAAGGAGTGACGGCGGATTGAAAGAGAAGCTCCAGCTGCTGTTTGTGGCCCGTTAGGCTGAAAAGTCGCTCGGGCAGGTGCTTCAGAAACCTCTCTGTCAGATACATCGCTATTGATTGCTGCAAGCTATCAGCGTCCTCGCCATCTAATCTCTCATCCCTCAGAGGCTGCGGGTTCGATATACAGATCGCTGCAGGAGAGCCGTCACAACCCAGACGCTGTGGAGAGGAGGAGATGACTTTAAAAGGGCTGAAAACATAAAGAGCTCAAAACACTGTACGTACGTTTGGGGAAAAATAGTTGCATTGGTCGAAGTAATTGGGGTCGCCATGCCCTACAACACACGTATAGCAACTTTATTTATTATCCAAAACCAGCAGTGAACCTACATGTGTCTTCTGAATTTTTATTTACAGCGTTGATGATGGAAACATAGTGGAAAATCTGAAAAATGGTTTTCTGTGGGGGCTATTTTGCCTCACAATGGCATGTTTGTGTACCACAAGGCGAGAGAGCAGCAATTTTCGAAAATGGCATCCATTTTACACATAAACAGCGTTTCGTTATTTGGGCATGCTGCCGACTACAAAATGATGCAGCATCTCCGACATCTATTGATCAACAATGCACTGGTCAAATTTGCATGTCACAGGTCATCTATGGTTAACTGAAAGCACATCTTCACCATTTTTGTTTGATTCAGAAGTCTACAGAGCAAAATTGCAAAATGCTAGTGTGACTGACCCTGGTGGCTGGAGGACTGGAAATTAATTCAGACATTTTCATCAATATAATCATACAAGATACTGTTTCCCTGTATAGTTTAACTGAGAGCGCACAGTTGAGCTCAGGCACAAAACGTGGTTTAAGCCTAATGTTGTTGTTAATCTCCTTTACATCCCATAGACATGGTCCATTTAAAATCAGCGTGAGACTCACACTGTCCTCTCTCAGTCTACACTTCTCAGGGCAGTATTTACATCTCAAGAACATCTTACAGATGAATGTTCATGCACTTCTTCTCTTTTCTATCTAAGTGTTCTCTCTGTCTGAAATAACTTAGAAATAAATCATCTTTCATTGGCGCAATACTGAGATCTGCTTTATTTGTCCTGAGATAAAGAAGTGCACAAATGATATTTTTTGCCTTCGGGTGGTCTTAAGTGTGGTCCTTCGCACTGATGGCACTGTTCAGTAAGTCGTAATGATACAGAGGGCCTTTTCACACCCTGACCTTCCCGCTAAAGCTGGAGTGCTGATGTCTTGTGTAAAAAGCTCCGGCCCCCTCATGTCCTCCCCCTGCTCCACTCCCACTCTCAGCTATGATTACAGCCTCCTAGAGGCTCTACAGTCAGTCATCACCACCCCCAGAAGACTGCAACCATGCCGTTCAGCGCTCCTCCTGAACCCCTGCCTACAGTCTGTAATGACATCCTAACGACTCTTGCCTTTGCAACCTCACTTACTCTATAGCTCTATACAAACAATTTAGCTCATACAGTATCCACCACAACCCCACACTGCTCTAGAACCACACCCTGGTTCATTTTACCAAGGTTGTTAAACATTACATGGGATTAGTATTGGCAAGGTCACACATAAGTTGTCTTTACAATGATTTCTATACAGCGGTGAGTGATTTTTGTTTATTTGATGTTTGTTAATAACTCCTTTAGAGGGCAGAGGTAAGTGATGTTTGATTATTTGATGTTTGTTAATAATACCTTCAGAGGGCGGAGGTAAGTGATATCTGTTTATTTGATGTTTGTTAATAACTCCTTTAGAGGGCAGAGGTAAGTGATGTTTGTTTATTTGATGTTTGTTAATAACTCCTTTAGAGGGCAGAGGTAAGTGATGTTTGTTTATTTGATGTTTGTTAATAACTCCTTTAGAGGGTGGAGGTAAGTGATGTTTGTTTATTTGATGTTTGTTAATAATACCTTCAAAGGGCGGAGGTAAGTGATGTTTGATTATTTGATGTTTGTTAATAACTCCTTTAGAGGGTGGAGGTAAGTGATGTTTGTTTATTTGATGTTTGTTAATAACTCCTTTAGAAGGCAACAGTGAGTGATGTTTGTTTATTTGATGTTTGTTAATAATACCTTTAGAGGGCGGTGGTGAGTGATGTTTGTTTATTTGATATTTGTTAATAATACCTTTAGAGGGCAGCAGTGAGTGATGTTTGTGTATTTAATGTTTGTTAATAACTCCTTTAGAGGGCGGCAGTGAGTGATGTTTGTTTATTTGATGTTTGTTAATAATACCTTCAGAGGGCGGAGTTAAGTGATGTTTGTTTATTTGATGTTTGTTAATAACTCCTTCAGAGGGCGGAGGTAAGTGATGTTTGTTTATTTGATGTTTGTTAATAATACCTTCAGAGGGCGGAGGTAAGTGATGTTTGATTATTTGATGTTTGTTAATAACGCCTTTAGAGGGTGGAGGTAAGTGAAGTTTGTTTATTTGATGTTTGTTAATAACTCCTTTAGAAGGCAACAGTGAGTGATGTTTGTTTATTTGATGTTTGTTAATAATACCTTTAGAGGGCGGCAGTGAGTGATGTTTGTGTATTTAATGTTTGTTAATAATACCTTTAGAGGGCAGAGGTGAGTGATGTTTGTTTATTTAATGTTTGTTAATAATACCTTTAGAGGGCAACAGTGAGTGATGTTTGTTTATTTGATGTTTGTTAATAATACCTTTAGAGGGCGGTGGTGAGTGATGTTTGTTTATTTGATATTTGTTAATAATACCTTTAGAGGGCAGCAGTGAGTGATGTTTGTGTATTTAATGTTTGTTAATAATACCTTTAGAGGGCGGCAGTGAGTGATGTTTGTTTATTTGATGTTTGTTAATAATACCTTTAGAGGGCAGCGGTGAGTGATGTTTGTTTATTTGATGTTTGTTAATAATACCTTTAGAGGGTGACGGTGAGTGATGTTTGTTTATTTGATGTTTGTTAATAATACCTTTAGAGGGTGACGGTGAGTGATGTTTTTTCATTAAATGTCTTTTTACCTTCAAGATTTAGTTTCCAAAAGGGGTAAAACTCCTGTTAGAAGTGTTCTGGAATAGACTGTTTGTAGCTATTTTCCACAGATTTCGTTGGCAGAGGGCTAGCTCCTTGTCATCTTTCACACAGACACTTGGAGAAAGCTCATTGATTTTTCAGGTGATGTATTGGTACATTGATCTGGGGTGAGGGGGCCGTCCCAATAGACTGACAGGAATGTGTTAGTATGGGTCATTCAGTGGAGTGAGTGACAGGTGAGCAGGGTTTGGCTGGTTCAGTGTATCTGGCCAGCTGTTGTGGCCAAACGGCAAGCTTAGAGCACCACGGGTAACGCAACAGCAGCAGTAAAAGAGACTTAAACTATGTAAGTAATTGGGTCTGTAAACTTAAAGATGTGTATATGTGTTGCTCAGTCTATTCTGCACTGGGCTGTGGGGCTGGTTAGTCAGGTGGTAGTGCAGTGTTGGGGCCTATCATCAGGGCGAGTGTAGCTGTGATGAACTGCAGGGAAATGTCAAACTCAGCAGCATAACAGTGGACAGAATTGAAGCTGGCCAAGGACTTTGAGAGAAGAGCAGCGTGGCGGAGATAGGCAGCGAACACAGTGGTCAAGGTGGCATGACAAAGCTCATCAGCAGAGCCCAGCTGGAAGACAGCCTTGCAAGGATTGACGGAGGAGCTGACACAGCAAGACCGGAGGCTGGAGTCAGTGTGGGAAGGCCTGGTGATGTGACTGGCACAGGAAGACTCAGTAGCAAGGCCTGAGGTATGGCTATCTTGGCTGTTCAGTAGCGCTGGACGGTGGTCTTCCCTGCTGCCGTGTTCAATAAAAAAGTTTTTATCAAACAGTACTGTCACGTTCAGATTTCTCGCTTTCTGTGTGTGCTGATTTATTGGAAATTTTGTTACTGCTTGTAAGGTGTACCCAAACCAAACAAAAAAAAAAAGGGATGCCACCACACATGAGAAAAAAGACAGTTGGCCGCTCAAAGTGCTTTACAGACAGTTGACATCAGTACTAGCAGAAATTATGTGTTTTAATGAGCTAAAGGCACAAAACCTATTGATAAATTCCATGTTAATGTAGTTTGAACAAAACGCTGAGTTAAAGAGATACAGTTTTAAATGTTTCTTAAATGTGAGCTCTGAGCTCGACTGTCTAATAGATGTTGGAGTTGAGTTCCACAGTTTAGAAGCATAATAACTGAAAGAGGTCTCTCCATGTTTTCTGTGTTTTACAGAAGGTGTTTTCAGAAGACCAGCATCTGTAGATCTAAGATCATGTGCTGGAACATATACAGAGAGGCATTCTGTGATGTAAGCAGTGCTAGATTATTCAGAGCTTTATAGACCAGTAGCAGAACTCTATTCTAGGTCTATTCTAATACATACAGGTAGCCAGGGCAGCTCTTTTAGAACAGAAGTTATATGAGCTCTCGTTTTAGTTTTTGTTAGGATCCATGCTGCTGTGTTTTGAATGAGCTGTAGCTGTTCTTAGGAACCCCAGTAAGGAGAGCATTACAGTGATCAACATGAACAAGTTTCTCTGCGTCGCCCTGAGATAGATATGGCCGAACTTTAGCAACATTGTTTAAATGACAAAAAGCTACTTTAGTGACTGCGTTGACATGCAACATACAACAGAGCTCAGAGTCTAAGATCACTCCTAGGTTTCATACTTCAGGTTTTATGTTAGTGGCTAAAGAACCTATCATGTGTTGTTCTCTGAGTTGTAGTACCGAGAATCAGTATTTCAGGTTTTTCCTTATTTAGTTGTAGAACATTTCAAATAAACGTAAGACTATAATGAATTAGTCTATCAGAGGAATAAATCAGAGTAAAGCAAAAGTAAACCGGGTAAACCGCTGTGGCTGCTAATGATTTGAATGGTTGAAATGTTCAGGGAATTCATACAGTTTTTATACAGAATTTATACAATTATTTATACAGTCTGGAAGTTGTGAATATAAGAGCTGCTGGGCCAGATTCATCAAATGCAGCGCCAGATGTACCGTGACGTTAAGAGTAAATAGTGTGGTGGTAACACATTTGCTGAATCATAAACGAGGATTAGCAGCATGTTTTACCCCTTGTGTGATGTGAGGCTTTTCTGTACTTTTCCTTCATTTACATGCACCGGCAGCGATTCATAACACGAAACAATCCTGTCTTGGTTAACCTTCTAACGGCAGCTGTAGCAGAGCATGAGGAGGAAGAAGACTCACTCAAGCGGGATTTTAGGTCGGCAGATTTAACTGGCTCTGAATTTGAAATAGCCCTAGATCTTCCTGCGACAGACCCCACTCCTATGAGGGGACGGCAGGTTTAGCCCACAATCCAAATAAGCAAAAAGCAATTCAACATGTTAGGATTCTAATTACATGTTAGAATGAATTGTAGCGCGAGCAATCTTAGCTTTTAATTCTATTTCTCAGTTAGCAGTAGGGGCTGCAAGGTTTCAGATTTTTAAAAGCCAGCAGTTATTAAAGTTGAGTTGATGGCAACTAATCAGCGTTGATGTCACAAATAAAACCACAGGAGAAGAAAAGGCTTTGCAATATGCAACTTTAGAAATCTGACTTTAAAAAGCTGTTTGGAAGCCAAACTCCACAGGTCAGCAAAGCACATCATGTCTGTTACGGTGAGCCCTGGAGGTACGGGCTCATACACTATTTCCGCAATAACATGTATCTGACTTATGTGCACCCTAGGGGGCCTTGCCAAGAGGTTCAACCCGTGGCAGAGGTCTGGAGAGCCAGAGAAATTTATTGCACTGTAAATCAACAAAAATATGACTAACCGACTTCAGATTGTAGGGTGTTATGCTCTACCTTTTCTGACCACGCATGACTTTTTATTGTACTCCTTCTGAAAACTGGAGATAATGATGTGCAATATGTGATTTCTGGAGCTCTGAAGATTGTCTAAATGTTAGAACAAAGCCTAACTCCATAGAAATAACATGTGTAAATTGCTTCACATGTGTAAATTGAATTATTGAGATCTAGAAAAACAGGTAAGAAAAACTAAAATGGTTTGTCATTTTGCCAGTCATATTTTGTCATATTTTGCCATATAATGCCAATTTCATTTTCATTGAAAAAAAAAAAAAATTGTTAAAGTTACTAATTCATGTTAGCAAAAAAAACCTAGATTTGCAAAAGGGCTTGAATTCTTATCAATGTCAAATAAGGAAAACTCTCAGTGATTAAGAACTGATTTATTAAAGCACTGTAAAGTTTTCCACTTTGTCTTTTATGATATATGTTTGTAATAAAGACTAACTTGATGACATTTTTTTTGTAGGCCTATGCTAACATTACACCCATATGAGTTATAGCGATGTGATAAATCCAACTGTACTCACAAGCACAGAAATTATATATATGGACACACATTAAGAATTACATGTTTACAGCATTTGATGTTCTAAATGTTCATTCCAGAAGATGTAAATTATTTTAGCTCAGTGACAGATCTGCTTCTACTGTGTCCTGCGTCATCGATGACGTCATCAGCAGGAATTAAGCTTCTAACAACAGGTCTACAGATGTAGTTCCAACTACACAACTTAACGACAGTGTTTGTGAATGTCGGTGGAACTATGGTTTTGGGAAACACCTGCGTCACTTAACGATGGTTCGGACATTACCAACGTAGTTACCTCCATATTTCCAACCATGGTTTTGAGAAACATTTGCATTGCAGCTGTATCGTTCCAACTATGTAAGTTGATATTTCATTTTCACTACGTTAGCAACTACGTTTGGGAAATGCACCCCAGAGCTTCACTTGGGATGGGTCTTTAATATGTATCATATACTTGTGGAATTTTGCTGGTTCTTGCTTTGGACACTGATAAAAAAACACAGTGTTATAAAGACATCAGCAAGCTAATCACCACCATAGTTTATAAATAGCTCTTGTTTACCATGCAGCATATTTGGCATGGCGTAGCGTTGTTACTCCCCAGTTTTTTAAATCTGGCCCTGCATATCTCTAGAGGTTGACATCTATCTGAATCATGTGGTGAACAGAAACAGAAATGCGGTGAAATCTGAGATTCCATCATGAATCCTTTTGATTTGTAGTTAAATTCAGTTCCGAGGTCATATATTTATACTTTTAATAACTGTTTTAGGAAAACTAGAAATTCTGAGCTGTTTTATTTAAATTTTCACTTTTCCTATGAAGTTCATCCAGACATGCATGTTTTGATATGCAGGCGACATCCAAGAGATGTTCCATTGGATAGTACTGGGTGAGTGACGGGCTCTACAGCGCACATGTTTACATCTGAATCTTTACTCGTCTCCAGAACATTCACTCCATCATCTCAGCTACATAAAACAATTCCCAGGGAAAAAGCTATTTATCTGCATGACATATCAGCGCGATAGGAGAGTCTTTACAAGGCTGTAACGTGGCCCAGGCGGAGCACACATTCATTTCCGTTCCCTCAATGTGTTTTCATTTCTCTCATTTCTGCTTCCAACCAGATTTCCCACCCTTCTGCCGTGTGGCAATCGCTCCTACATGCTGGTCGGCCTTTGCTGCGTTTATCCGCAGAAACGAAGTGCCATCCTGAAGCACATGATAGTATTCTCAGTGGGATACTGAGAGGGAAAGAAAAATGTGACAAATCACCACATTTTCCAGACAATAGACACGCCCTGCGCAGTAAAAGTGGCTCGGGGAGAGCCGGGAACTTATTACATTTGATGTGCGCAGTGCTGAGCTCAGAATATTTGCATTAAAGTGGAGAGAGACGCAACACTGAGCTGAGCTACCTCGGCTGAACTCGGTCTAGATAGGCTACAAAACATGATACCATGGCAAGGGAATTCATCTTAAAGGGTCAATATCATGGGAAAACAACTATTACTGTTTTTGGATGGAAATCTGAGTCTGATTATTTAAGATAAGCATTCAGAAATTGACAGATTTACATCCACAGACTCAGCCCACAGCAGCTTAGCTCTGTCCAGTCATGCTGAAATCATAAGGAGTGTTTCAGGCATGACTGCTTAATTTTATTTAGAGTTGACCTTAAAATAAGAGCTTCAAAAACATTTTGATGGTATTTTGATTTAAAACAGACAATGGTGTATAACAGTATGGGAATGAATAGTAACGGCATCTCTGTCATTGCCTCCCTGGACCCAAAATGCCTGTTACAGTACTATGTAACTTTGGTGGAGTATGCACAAGAGCTCTCACAAAAACTGCGCATCGCTTTACAGCAACACGTCAAAGACCAACAACTATGGGTCTTCAACTAGTTACAAAAAGAAAGTTATTCTGCAAAACTGTTCATTCTTCTGTAAAATGATTATTTAGGAAACACTTGATTTTGTTCTGATATATTTCTACATAGGGAGATGGAAGAGGGTCTCTTTATATGTGTCACCTTGCACTTTGAGCCACAAACTTATACTTGAAATGAATCTCACTATATTACAGTAACTCCTCTGTAATATAATGCTTATTTGCACAGCTGCACAGATTCTGTAAATAACATTTTTATAATATATGTATATTCTTATTCTTATTCTTTATTCTATTTATTGTATCTTATTGTACTTTTCCCTTAGTGCAGTACTTGTTAACAGTCTGTGTTTGTGTAACATGTCATACATATGTGACTCACCAATACAAATTCCTTGTATGTGTGATATACTTGGCTAAATAAAGATTCTGATTTTGAATATCTAATATAATATCTTATATATTCTTCAATCTGTTTGTAGACATAGTTACTTTACTTCGACTTTTCTTTCCACGTTCCTTGCAATTTTCATTCATTTAAATGTATTACTTTTTTTGCATTAGCAGATAATAATTGGTTTCACTTGTTAAACTTACTTTAATCCATATGAAATGTCTTGAAATAGGCTCATTTAGGACTTCCTGACAGGTAGACCCTTTCAGACCCACAGCGTTGGGTTGTCTTCTCACA
The DNA here is from genome assembly GCA_034552555.1 of Semaprochilodus insignis. Classification (NCBI taxonomy): domain Eukaryota; kingdom Metazoa; phylum Chordata; class Actinopteri; order Characiformes; family Prochilodontidae; genus Semaprochilodus; species Semaprochilodus insignis. The sequence goes on from CM067498.1 coordinate 14,697,950, forward strand.
GAGGAAGGATGGACGGAAACACCTGTGGATGTATTAGAAATTACATAGATGACATGCTGGCAGCAGTTGTCTATCTAAGGCAGAACATCTGTGCATCTGCCATGTTAGAGTGAGTGGTCAAGATCTGCTTGTAAATAATTGCTTGTGTAATGATGACTCCTCATAATTAGGTCAGACATTATTTTCTTATTACTCAGCCAATTTTCACCACATGTGTTTTGTTCTGATCGTCATACACAGATTAATTTAGGTTGCACTACTCTCACTGACCATGCTGGTCAGCTGTCCAGAGCACCTTGATGACCCAGCTCTACACAGCAGTCATCAAGTCCATACTGACATCATCCATAACCATCTGGTCTGACTCCTCCACCTAATAAAAATGAGCCAAACTCCAGATAACTCCACATAATCAGGATGATAGAGAGGATCGGATATAGTCTGCCAACGCTTCAGGACATCTACAACAGCAGGCTGATGAAGCAGTTTTGCAAGATCACAACTGACCTCTCTCATCCTGTCCTCCTGGACATCACCTCCTCCAGACACTTCCCATTGGTAGAAGATTCAGGACAATCAAAGCCAGCACAGCGAGCGCTTTAGCTGTTAGTAACCACAGTGGACACCTCACACTTTAAACTAAACTAAAACCAACAAGCCTCCTTTATTGTATTAGAGTATAACTCATTCTGTAACATAATTAGTGCCTAATTTACCTGCGTCTATTTACCCAGCTGTGCTCATGCTAATTTTTGCAAATGTTCATATTATTCTATAATATTCAGAATATGATTATAGTTATTGTATTAAATGTATTTATGCATATGTACAGATATACACACGTCTCTTTAGCTCCTGTCACACTGGTTCTTTACGCTTCTTTCTTTTTATTTGCTGCAGTTGAATGTTTGTTAACAGTGTGTGCTCTCGTGTGGTCCGTTCAGTATGTTATATGTGTTATATACGTCATATATGTCTCCTATTTATAAAGGGTGGACTCACTATGGACTCTCTATTTACAGTACCTAAAAATCTGTAAACTATGTAATTAGACAGGCATCAACGCATTACACGGGGATGGTCGGGCTATATATTGGGAAGAATGGGAAGAGGTGGTACAGTGCAGTGAATGTCTCTTTTGATGTGTGGAAAATGGATAGTAAAGCAGATGTTAATGATTGAGTAAAATGAGTGATGGCATTTGGGCGTGGCAAAGACCATAGTGTGAAGAAAGTAGCTGAATTTGCAGGTATATGGAAGCGTACGATCATACAGAATTACCAGCAGTGATGAAAATCCCAGTCTACAGGAAATTGTGGCAGGAAAGGCATCCATGAAATCTGTCACAACTGCACAATTCTTTTACACAAGAGTGGCTGAACGTTGATGTCGCCTCCATCCGGAAACTTGTTGAGTCTACGCCAAATCAAATCACAGCTATTAATCATGCTCTTAGAGGTATTACATGCTATTAGGTACGTTTCAGTCACATTTCAACATAACCCTTTAGATCAAAATGTCTTTAAGCTTATGAGAAACATGCATTCAGTCTGATGGCTCCACCCTTTTGCTCGCTGCAGTATATAAATGTGAAGTGGTGGAGTTTTGTTACTCTCAGGCAGTGCTGTGTAAGAAAAGCTGCAGTCTGGCCACCCGCTGTGGAGATTCCTCAGCCTAACGATGAGCGGAGAGCTCCAGGCCCCGGCAGAAATATTCCCACCTCCTTCTGGCAGAGCACAATCTGTCAGTGGGGGAAAGGCGCAGGGGCTACTACATGAAAAGTGACCGCCGTCCCTTAACGACGGCCTGATTAACACGCGCTCAGTGTGCCCGGGGAAGGCCGCGCCGGGCCTGCTGAGACCGCCGGCCAGCGACTCCGTGACTTATAGCATTATATTTTTAAATTGGCCTCTTCAGAGCGTCTGATAAATCAACACGCAGGTCATTAAACGGTTCATTATCCTCCTAATATGATTCATCGGCGGCGGAGGAGCACGGTAACGGGCTGCGGACGCTCCGAGCCCTTCACACTGATTTATGAAGCTCGGGAGCGGCGGCATGCAGGTGGCACAGGGCAAACGGAGAACGGGTCACTGGGCGAGCTGCTCTGAGACTGGACACTGCCTTTCAGGACACACAGCGGTCAGGAAGGAGATGACCGCTACCAGATAACCTTAGATGGTCTTGGAACACTGTTCTTCTGTGAACGCTTCATCACTGGATACAATTAAATTTTTCTATTAGCAAACCACAGATCTAAAGGTTCCCTGGGTTTTATTTTACCAGAGCAACAGGCATTTTTCTACAGAAAAGTAGCAGAACCTTCAACACTAGAAAAATGGATCTGCACTTTTTCTATTTGACCATTGGTTCTGTACCCAAGAATCCAAGGCTTAATTAAGGTTTTGCTCTTTGTTCTAAAAATCCCAAATTAGAAACTTCAAAATTGTGTATTTACTATGCATTAAGGCTACAGCATAGCAGACGCATCATATCACATCCCTTTAAGATACATGTCATTCTGTGTCTCATTATGGATTTAATTAAAGTAGTAATGGCAAAATGCTGAGCGGTACGCTGTGCTACAAACAGGAATTGAATAGTGCTTAGAGTCACGGAAAGTCAGTGTGTGTACCCGGCTTGAAAACAATAGTTGTTGTTTTCATGATGTAATGCCCTTTAAGCTTATTAGAAGACCTATTAGGCTCATTGCTAGTGTTCAGAATGTTATGCTTTTAAATTTACATGCTTCAGTGTTCCAAAAACAATTCAATTCAAAAACAAACATTTTTCTACTGCCAGGTGGTGGGCAATTAGAATTGTGCTACAAGATGACATCACCTTGTAAAAGTGTTTCTGTGGAACATGGTTTCTCGCTCTCTACTTTGGGCTTTGCAGACCATTTACAAGCACAAATAACTGTACAGGAAAGAAAGAAAATAGCATAATAGAAAACCGGAAAAACATCCCTTTTAATTATTATTACATTACTACTACTCATGCAATTATGCAATAGATAGATACATAGATAGACAGACAGATATATAGATAGATAGATAGATAGATAGATAGATACATAGATAGACAGACAGATATATAGACAGATATATAGACAGATAGATAGATAGATAGATAGATAGATAGATGAGCTAAGACCACCAGAATATGAACTAAAATGGTATTTGAATGTGTCCTTTGATATTTCTTAAATTGTAGTGATGTCACTAAGCTAACATTAACTTAGTTATATTGCTAATGTTAATTTTATTAACATTTAACAGTCTCATTAATGGCGATACATCTCATCTGAGGTGCTAACATTTCTTAAAGTTGGAACACCTTAAATTGGATTGCACTTATCTTTTGACTGGCCTTGATTATGACTGTTAAATGTGTTTAAGTTCAATTAAATATTAGGTAATATGAAGGACAGCATCTAAATGTATCTGGGTTTCTGGAAGTAGGGATAAAAGCCTGCACTTCCCTCAGTTAGCTAACATTAGCAATGGACAGTCAAACATCAGTATTGTGGATCCTTCTATTTATGTAAATAAACTTTGTCGTAAAAACCCAACTCATATTCTTAATGTTTTCATGGCTTTCAGTCAAAACATGTTTCCCTAACAAGGTGTTTTAACACAAATTGTGTTACTTCATCAATATTTAATTTTGTTCATGCAGTTATGAAACCAGAAACCCATCTCCCTTACGGGGGAACACATTCTTTTTTGCTTTTAGAGATATCACTTAAAATGTAAACTTCATTGCTCCTTGTTCTGTTTTCATCACTTTTCATATATTTGTTAAAGTGATAAACAAGACCCCACTTGGGGCTCAGTTGCATTTCTTGGCTTAAACATCTACTGCATTTATTAAAAATAACAATAGACATAACCGATTGCACTTACTAGCATTAATATGTTCTTATCCAACAGTCTTTTTCACACCATGTCTTTCAGTTTCTCAGGGGGGCTCTCTCTCTCTTTCTCTCTCTCTTTCTCTCTCATTCTGTCTCTGATGAGACCACCTCCATCTGCCTTCAAACGTGAATGTGTCATTAGATCACTTGGCGCTTGCAGAAAAGAACAATTAGAGAGCACTCTAATCCCGATTACAGGGAGCATTCCCCGAGGAGGCGCTGGAGAAGTCCAGGCATTAATGTATTTCAGATTAAAATCGAGATTCAGATCAGATAACAATGTGGAGGAGGTGTGCGTGTGGAAGTAGATGTGATTTTATCATGTCATGTCGATTGACTTTCAGCTGTGGAGGCGGTTGTGTCCTCTGTCCGCGGGTGTGTTAAAGGGAAGTGACTTTGTTTTCTCTGTGTGAGCCCATTAGCAGAGCTGAGACACTTTGACAGCTCCCCTAAAGCACCATTGCACGGACAGATGTGACCACACACACAAAGCCATTGTCTCCACACAGTGCCAGACATGCTGTACATTGAAGTGACCGTGTTTGATGTCGTATGTAAACTAATGCTGTCTAAATCGACCCTTTAATAACTCATTAATGTGCTAAATTATTAATGTCACTAATTTTCCCAGTTTGACCCTTCAAACCCTCTGTCGTCATGTTGGCCGAAGCCCAGCTGCAGCACAATGCATGTTACTCATCCATGATTGTAGCAGCAGCTTGAATGAGCTTTATGTATCCTCCAGATCCTCCACTGTAACAAGAATTCAGCTTCTTTGTGAATGAGACAGAAAAGCTACAATCACGGAGGAACTGAACGACTGACTGTATATATGACGTATGTGATATTTACACTCATTGATACATTCTGCCTAACACAGGATAGCCCCGCCCATTCAACCTACAACAGTTTCATTCCACCCATTCAGCCAATAACTATGTATCCCCACCCTCTTATCCTACTGCTTAACCCCATTCATTCAGATGTACAATCGTTTAGACCCACCCATTCATCCTACAGTGGTTTAGCCCCACCCATTTAACCTATAGCTGTTTAGCCCCACCCATTCAGCCTACAGCAGTTTAGCCCCACCCCAGTGAGCCAACAACATTTTAGCCCGCCCATTCAGCCTATAACAGTTTTGATCCACCCATTCAGCCTACAACAGTTTAGCCCCACCCTTTCAGCCCACAGCTCTATTAATAAAAGGAATATCCAGAACAAAATTATAACAAAATTAATATCCAGAATGCCTTGTCAAGTCAAGTCAAGTAGTTTTATTGTCAGTACTTCAATATGTACAAGACATACAGAGGATTGAAATTGCATTACTGTCCGACCCAAGGTGCAGCACAAACATTTAACGATAAATAGATTTTAACTAAAACAAGAGTATAATTCATATAATTAACACTAAACATAAAATAGATTAACTCAAGACATACGCCCTGACATAAATGAGACAATAAGACACTGAAGACATTATTTTAAAAATATGACAATTAAACCTCAAGACAAATAATGTATGAAGAGTAATAATTAAGTGTACTATTTATCATTAATAACTTCTTGATGTTCCTGAAAAACATATTTAATAGCATCTTCTGGTATCTTCTAGCGCAGTGTTTCTTAACCCTGGTCCTGGAGGCACCCTGCCTTGCACGGTGTAGTGGCTTCCCTGCTTTAACACACCCCCTGCAACTCTGAAAGGGCTTGTTAACGAGCTGGTAAGTTGAATGAGTGTGTTGGGAGCGGGGAAAGCACTAAAATGTGCAGTACAGAGTGCCTTCAGGACCGGGGCTGAGAAACACAGTTACGGTATAGCTTACAGTACTTCAGTCTACACTGTATAAGTTATTAATAAATTAATTAAAAAGTATTAATATGAAAGTGTTTCCAAACTTGTGTATACACACACATCTATATTTTTCCTTTGTATTTTAATTTTACTATTGATTTTCTTCTCTCCTTCTCTCCCTTTTTGAGTTCCTCTCAGTATGAGCCTCCATGTATAAGATATACCTGGCCAGTAATGACCAGTTTTGATTCCTTCTTCTCCAGTGGTCCGTAGATAACTGTACCATCCATACTGTTCCTTCTCTGAAGGCCGTGAAAAGTAAATGTTCCGACTCCACTATAGAAACGACGATGACTCGTGGAGAATTATCGCCGGGTCCCGACCCCCATTTTCTGCAGAATAAAGATGGAGAGATAGATGGAGAAAGAGAAGAGTATAAAGTAAGACGTGAAGCGCGATGCAGATGTGAAGCATTCACGGTTTATTTGCTTTGTCTTTAACCTCAAACTTAATACCTGCTCCACTTCGTCTGGGCTTTTTTGGCGGCAATGACGGAGTGCCTTGCATTTCATTAAACCCTCCATAACCCACACATCACTCACATCGCAAACCCGCGTAATAAAACAGAGGGGCCGCGGCGCGGGGCTGCAGACGCCTTCCATTAGCGCGCTAACCTCAGCTCAGCTACAGAATCAAACATTAGCGCAGGCTGTCAGAGCAGGAAGTGATGGAGGGTGTCGTTATAAGAGGCTGTTATAGATTGTACGGAGAGTGTTGCTTGGCTCCGAATGCGGCTCGGTGAGGTCCCCTACCGGCTCCTCAGCTCCTGGTCAGACCGTTGCAGTTCTGAACCTCATCACAGGTAGCAAAACTAGCACACAGCAGTGTAAGTACAACACTTACAGGGTGCTAGCTAGCTAATTATGCAATCGCACAACAACCAGGGCTCAGTTTCTTTCTCTAAACAGAGATTTCAATATACATATTTTAAAAAGCAGCTCTTTATAATCAGGCTGATTTCCAGACGAGGGATGCAGAAAGCTGGAGCTGCTAAATGAGATAAATCAGATTCTTGTTATGCAGTTGATAAGCTCACCAGACAAAAGATTAGTCACCTGTGTTTGACATCAAGACGCTCTTGCATTAAAGAATTGTGCAGTTGGACCAGATTTGTTGGACCTTCCCTGGCACAGTTCTGAGGAGAATTTCCTGTAGACTGGGATTTTTGCCACTGCTGGTAGACCCGTACGACCATATGTTTCCATACACCTGCAGCTACATTCAGCTACTTCCTTCACACATATGGTTTTTGGCTCACCCTAATGCAACTACTCCTTTTTGCCAGTCATTAACATCTGCTTTGCAACCCATTTTCCACTTTCAATGAGAGATTCACTGCACTACACCACCTCTTCTCATTTTATGAATCCCGTCCCGCACCCCACAGATATTTATAGTCCCATCATCCTCATGCTATGGCATCTGCAGGAGTCTGAAGTTACTGCCCTCTACACGACTGACTAATGTTTTCTCCAGGGAGCTTAAAATGTCAATATTCGGGTTTTTTTTTTATTTTTAAATTAACTATGTATATAGCTATTACTTTACATACCATATCCCTCCATATATCTCAGCCTGCTTGTATTTAAGAGATGCCAGAGAGACCAAAAGTGGCCAGCGATCGTCAAGGCAAGTAATTTGGTTTCCTTTAAAGAAAATGCAGCACTAACTTAAACAGTTACAGCTCCTGCAGATGTTGAGATTATATACACAAAATACTGTAACCTCAGTCCTAAAACAAGCACACATGGGTCTTGAACTATCAAAGATGCTGTCACGTGACTTGGACTCGAGTCACAAATTTGATAACTTGCAACTCAACTCAACAAATTCAAATAAGACTCGCGACTCGACCATCAGTGACTTTGACCTGGAATCAGACTTGGGCTTTAAGACTCGAAAAGACTCGGGAGATTCCACAAACCCATGTTTTAACATAACAATTCTGATAAGTGTTAAATAATATTGAATCCCATAACTGAGCCTGTGTATTCCCCTTGGTTTATATGTAGCCTAGCAACAAGGAAAATTCTGCAGCCAGTCGTGTGAAACTTTGGGGGGCTGCCCGTGTTGAAGTTTGTGCAGGCTAGAAACATGCTGCCAGAAATAATACTTTTCAACTATAAAGACTGTAGAGCTGCAACATGAAAAACATACGGTGTGAGGATCAATGATGGAAGTGCAACAACATCAAATTTTGTTCGAGATTTGAGGCAAAGTCTATACTATATAGTTTATATAGTAATTAGCTACCTAACTTAACAAGCTACCCCTGTACATACCCTACATCCCTATTTATCTACCTCAGACTCACCAAATTATAGCTTCTGAATTTTATTACTTATATTGCTGTTATATAAAATTGTATGTTTGGAAAAACAGTTCAATACGGGCATAGAGTAATTTGTATATGCATGTTTATAGTCAAATGTGTTTAATTTTTTGTATTTAAGTATTGCAAGAGACTACACACCTACGGTTTTCACTCACCTTTACATCTGTATAAATGTGATATGACAAAAAATTGGATTTGATTTGACATTTTACCATACTGGCTTTAAAACATATTTGCTATAGATTCCAGTAAGTTTTTTACTTTGTATGCTGCAGTTTCACAGTAAATCATTTGGGAAGTAATGGAACGTTAAACCTAATTCAATATTACTTGAATATGTTGCATGTTTATTTCTATCATATATGATCCATTTTTGATAAATATGGAGAAAAACAAATAAACAACCTCAAAATTTCACAGTTCTTGGAGATCCATGAATCACAGCTCTACATCATGAATCATCCACAGCAGAAAGCAATCACAAATTCAATACTATGCGACTTGGTTATTAATTGTAACATGCCCCTGTCAATTGTGCAAAATAAGAGTTTCTGGCACTTTCTGTCAGTGATTGACAGCAAATACAGCCCAGTATGTCACCGAACACTTAACATCATAAGTAGAGGTCTTCATCGCCGAGAAACATTTAACACTGAAAATTCATTTGAGCAAAGCAGATCACATTTCAGTAACAGTGGACATTTGGTCAGAGTGGAAGATGATGTCACTTGGTATCACTGGACGCTCTATGGAGAATGAAGAGGAGACCTTACAACTGAAGTCCACTCTCTTTAAAGGATCACATGCTTCCAAAACAATTTGAGGCGACATGTAATGAGTTCCAAATGAAACATAAAACAGACTATATCATTAGTGGCAATGCTGCAGACATGCCCAAAGAACAGCAAGATGAAGTACATGATGAAGATTACCTTGATGGCCCTGAAATGTAGAATGACCTAAGCTTGGAAGACCAAGTCAAGTCAAGTCAACATTTATTTATATAACGCTTTTTACAACAGATGTTGTCACAAAGCAGCTTTACAAAGAATCTGGTGTCCGAGCCCCAAGAAACCTCGTGAGGAACCAAGACTCAAAAAGGGAACCCATCCTCCTCGGGTCAACACCAGATAGCAGGACAAGCAAAGGAAAGGAGCGTTCAATGTTTGTAAGGTAAAAGACCAGCAAACAGTAGATGAGTCAATGGCTAAACAACAGTGCTTGCAGTGTTTAGCTCCCACGCTTTAGCCAGTGGTAGGGGATGGCTTGAAAGAGATATAATCTCAAAGCTATCAAAAGCTTCTGTTGCATACAAGCACATCTCTTAAAGATGTGTTTGAAGCTGAATATGGGCAAAGACGCATCCCTGCTGCTGTTAACACAAGATTAAATTCAACGCTAAGACAAGTGAAGGCAGTTCTTCGGTGTGATCTGAGGCTTGGTTGTGTTCTAGAAGAGGCTGGACAAAAGCAGTTGTTCACAATACGGGAACAAAAGCAGTTAAAGGAGTTGTTGGAGATTTTAAAACCATTGGGAGAAGCAGCAGATTTGACTGAGGGGGAGACGCTTGTCACAATCAGTTCTGTTGTTCCATCTGTCCTGTCCCTGAATCACTACTTGAAGAAGCTGAAGCCACAAATTTGTTTTCTTATGGGCCTTGTCAGAAGTGTTCAGACCTTCTAAAAGAGATATCTTGGAATCTTCATCAAGGTCAAAATGGCCCAAGAACAAAATGGAAGCACTGCTCCATTTTCAGATCTAAACTACCTCAAAGCGGCTGCTTTGGATCCAGCATTTTCTCTGATGGAGCACATTATGTACTAGCCAGTCTTAAACACAATGAACAGGTTACACAGTGAGCGAATGGTGAATATAAGAGTTTGAGTTTAAAGCATTGCATTTTATTTTCAATATTTTTTACTTTAATAGTAATACCAGCTTTGCTGTGCTTCGCTTTTCCATGTTAGAGCTTATCCTCGAAGGTGCTGCAGAGACAAGTTAAGCATGAGAGTCATGTTGATCAGCTAGAAGACAATTTTGTTTTGAAAGAGGAAGAAGGGCTTTTTTCAGCATACCGTAAGAGACAGAAGAAAGATATTGGGGCCAGTCCAGCATTGCAGCTAAGTCACTACTTTGACATTTCCGAAGGACAGAATGCCGTCTTGTTCTGGGCAATGAACATGAGGTCTCTACCTTCGGTATTTTGAGTGGCTGTAAGGGTATTAGAAGCACCTGCCTCCATGTATTCCGTCATGATGACATCTGACTGCAGCCCCATTGTGCACAAATGAATGACGAATTGTTGGCCAATTTGATCTTTTGCAAATGTAATGATCCATAGATTTTTGGTAGGATTTGATGGGTGTATCTCAAACAACTTTTGAAATGACTTTATAAGTAAATGGTTTGTACTACTCCTGATACTCTTGAACAATACCTCTGTACTGCTTAAAGCACTGAGACTGTTCTCATTTCCCATGTAGTTTCATTTTTATTTGTTTTAATAATACAAATCTTAATAATTAATGATTAACGTCAATCTAATATAATAACTATTCTGTTGGTTACTTGACTAGGACATGAGGTTTAGTACTTGACTTGATTCGGGATTTACTTGTATTGACTTGGGATTTGTCTGTCTTAACTTGGGACTTGACTTGAGACTTACTTGTTACTTGCAACTTAGTGACTTGTTCCCACCTCTGCTAACTACACACAAATTATTAGAAAGTTCAGAACACATCCTGCATCCAGAAACATTTCGATTGACCACTGCTGAAAAAAAAAAACACTTGGACAAATTCATTATGAGTATTAATAGATTGACTGCAAATCAGCCGTTCATTGGAAAAGTAATTGAGGCCTTAGATCAAGTCAAATTACAAAACCAGGTTTTGGTTACAGTACACTGTTTAGGTATTTAGTTTACATAATTTTTGAAATATTAACACTGTGAAACACTGTGTAAAGTATTGTTATATTAAATAACAAAAGAGTTAATATGGAAATGGATCTTGATATGACAGTCTACGCTGAAATATTCTTTATAACATCAGTATGAGTGCTAAACTGTGGTTGGGCTTATAAGCAGATATATGCCAAAAGGCTTATTTTTGTGATATCAAGAAAACATCCCTACAGGGACTGAACCTTGCACATACATCAAAAGTGAGGAACATTCAGTTTTCCCTGATATGGGCCGTTTAAAATAAAATACAGTCTGCTTCACTCCGGCCACTGCTGTCTCTGAAACTCAGCAGTATAGACATGAGAAAACCTTTGCACTGTTCAGGTGCAGATAGACATCATCTTTTAGATCGGTGAGATTGCGATAACAGAGCCGGACCTGCTCAGACACAAACATGCCGCGGAGTCATTTCTCACCACCCGTCACGCTGATAAACCAAATAAATTCACCACCAAAATCGGTTAAGAACTACAAGGGGTTGCAGCATGAGAGGGAGCTTTGCTGTTGCGGCCGTAATTTTCATTTCATATCAGAAGTTATGCAAAGTGCGTTGTGGATTTCTCCCCCTCGCTCTCAATTTTCATTATTTGATCTATTTCAGATGGAGGCTCGGAGGATCATTCAGAATATTAAGAGGCTGCAAGTACTGCTTGCATTGCATGTAACGGTTCGCTCCAATCAGCCAAAGAGCCCTTATCTGAGAACCCAACAACCTGGGGATAACACACACATACTCGGGTGAGCTTTCTCTCTCTCTCTCTCTCCCGCTCTCTCTCTCTCTCTCTCTCTCTCTCTCTCTCTCTGTTTTGTTTTTGCAAAATTGTTCTTGCATGTAAACAAAAATACCAATCTCTGCCCAGAGCTCCAACAGTGCCTCCTAGTGGCAGCATGATGCGGTGCACCTAATGAAACGCTCCATCCATCACTCAGCCCTGCTGGATATTCAATAAAGCTTCAGTCTTATAAAATCCCTCAGGCTTCCACTGTTCTTGTCAGAAAGTAAATAGAAAATGTGACATGATGTGATATGAGTGTTTTCAGCAGGATTCATCAAACTATTTCTGAACTCAGCTTGATGGAAGCCCTTTACCTTTCCCTTCAGAAAACAAACTCTGCTACCTGCTAACGTATTCTTTAAAGGGAAAGCTCTGCAAATAATCAGACCCCACCCCCCACCACACTTTACATAGAATGCAGTCGATCAACCAGCACATGCTTGGTGCAGAGGCTTAGCTACAAGGGGGCCTAAGGGGGCTCCTCTAGATTTCTGACAGCTCCAAAGTCAATGAAAATATTACAAAATAAAATTGGTGCTTTTATAATACAGTAGGAACCCCAAGGTGCTGATTCCTGCAGCCTTTTTTCCTATTCTTCGAAGGTTCGCCCCAGAGCCCCATCTGCTGTAGGTAGGAGTGCGGTTAATTAGCCATTACCCACCACCATGTGCTGTCAACAGTTAGAGAGACTAAGCAGTTAAATGTGAGATCAGCAATTCTGTGGTGTGTTCAGATTTGTTCCTCTCAGATATAGCAGAGATCAGATACGGGAGAGATCAAGGAGAGATAAAGGAAAGATACAAGAGAGACAAAGGAGAGATTAGATATGGGCGAGATCAATAAGAGATAAAGGAGAAATTACATATGAAAGAGATTAAGGAGAGATAAAGGAAAGATAAAGGGGGATAAAAAATGGGCTATGGGAGTGATAACAGAGTGATTATGTAGAGATAAAGGAGAGGAAAAGGAAAGATTAGATCAGGAAATATCAAAGAGAGGTATGGATGAGACAAAGAAGAGAAATAAAGGAGAGCTATGAGTCAGACAACGAAGAAATATGGGAGAGACCAAGGAGAGATAAAGAGGAGATAAAGGAGAGATGAGATACAGGAGAGATCAAAGAGAAATAAAGAAGAGATAAAAGTGGCAAAGGAGAGATAAGACTTGGGAGAGATATAAGGAGAGATATGGGAGAAAACAGGGAGAGATAGGAAGAGATAAAATATTGGAGAGCTAAAGAAGAAATGTCTCCTTTATCTCCTCTGTATCTCTCTGTACCTCATTATGTCCACTTTATCTCTCTTTTATCTATCCTCGGTGTCTCTCGCATCTCATCTCTCCTTTATCTCTCTTTTATCTCTGGTATCTCTCCTTTATCTCTCTTTTATCTCTGGTATCTCTCCTTTATCTCTCCTTTATCTCTTGTATGCCTTGTTTGTCTTGTGTTTATCGCTTGTATCTCTCCTGTATCTCTGGTATCTCTCATTTATCCCTCTTTTATCACTCATATTGCTCATTTATCTCTCATTTATCTCTCCTTTATCTCTGCTTTATCTCATGAGTAATATCATGTCTTCTTTTTGGTCCTTTTGGAGTTTTAGGAGAATCACCATTAAGTCTCCTGGAGCCATCAAAGAGCAACATTTGAGTGATAAAATCTTCCTCTGGGAACACCAAAAGATAGATAATCAACACCGAGCTGTGAGCCCCCAACAGAAGGAGACATATTTATGCAGACTCTAATCCTAGCATTAAAGTACATCATATTAACAATTCCTTCTGATAAAGAAAAGGAACAAGGAACAAAATGGGCTGTAACAACTAAGAATGTCAACATCACTGTGACAGTGAAGAAGAAAGCTACAGTTTCACAAGCCTGTCCATGTATTTAAGGGAATTAAGTAGGATATATTAATGGTAACCATGTAAACTGTATTCATTAAACAGAAGCAGACATGCTGAAGAATTTATCCATGTTTATACTGTAGATAACAGGGTGTCATAAAGCTTACAGTCAAGTCTGTTAGAGACTACACTACACCTACACACAGTTGTGAGATAATTTAGACATGCTAATTTGTGTAATATTAGCTTCCATTCCTTCCATAATGCTGGCTGCATTAGCTCTGTAACTTTCGGGGGAAAAAAACATTAAAAAAACAGCAAACTTCCGGCATCAAACGTCCATTTAAGTGAAAGAGGAAAAGGCAGAAATTTGTCTGTTTAGGAACTATCACTTTAATGATAAACACATTTTTAAAGCACAGTGTGGACATGAACAGAGGCAGCTAGCAAACAGCCCAGCTGGTAGAGGGTTCTAGAAGCTAATACAGACTTTTCCTGGGATTATCCTTGTCCCCTGGCATCCCGCTGGGACGGAGAAGAGGAGCAGGGGATGAAGAAGGAGAGCAGGGATTGCAGAAACACTTTATTAAGTAATAGAGGGTGTAATGTGTTGCTTCGGTGCGATACGGCTCTGCCCTGTAAGCTCTGTGTCACCGACTTTAAATTACTCCCCAATACAATCTCCTTTACTGCATTTAGCCATATTGCAGAGGAGGGAGAGAGAGATAGAGAGAGAGAGAGAGAGAGAGAGAGAGATAATAAAAATATAACAAAATTGTCTGGGCTTTGCTGAGGTTTACCAAATTGAAAAAAAAAGAAAGTGCTGTAGAGATTTCCTCTGAACACAGCAGCTCTGAACAACACAGCAGACTTGGGGCAGAATGTATTCAACTCTGGGCCAGGTTATCACTGAAGCTTCCACATCCAGTTAACATAGAACAGGGCGGGTTGTCACAGCACTGTTGTCTAGTACACCAGGGGAAAGTGTCAAGAAATGTTAAGCTTTGAGGGCCAAGGTCACATAACACCTTACCTTCTCTCTAACTGCCAGAGATTTTGAATTCTCCTGTTTTTCATTACACCGAGTGAAATCTTGGAATATTTTTAATGTTTTGTGTTGTTTATAAGGATTCAAATTAGTCACTAAAAGAACGAAGTATGGTTTTTCCTTTCTTCAAGTCTGATGGTAATTGCATGGTTTTAACCCATACGGAGATGGCTGTCACTTGTTCCACTATTCAGGTTTGTGCTTTCTTACTTTTGACAAAAGCATTGTGCTGTTGGTGTAGAGGAAGCGAATGCTCTTTTACTGAACACAGCAGCAGGGGAGAACCACTGCTCAGCACTGACTAACATGGCCAGGAAGCAAACAGGCCACTTTTAACCATGCTTGTTTGTCTCTGCTTCCTCTGCTGCCCAACGTGCTGTAGACACAAGCAGCAAGGGTACTGGATCTGTAAAATGGCACTCTGACTCTCTGCCTCGGCCAACCATGGCACCATCA
Organism: Semaprochilodus insignis; assembly: GCA_034552555.1. Taxonomy (NCBI): domain Eukaryota; kingdom Metazoa; phylum Chordata; class Actinopteri; order Characiformes; family Prochilodontidae; genus Semaprochilodus; species Semaprochilodus insignis. The sequence continues at coordinate 14,713,155 of CM067498.1, forward strand.
GGCCCTAGTGTGTGCGGTCACAATCCAGACGTCCTCACCAGCCAACTCTTTTACCACCCCAGAGCTGGGCTCCACTGGCTGCCTCCTCTGCAGTCTTCACCATGCTGCAGCTTCCTCAGCCCGGCCCTATCTTCTTGTCACCTTTGTGTCGATCATTCCTCACCAGTCCACCGGGTGAGGTGTGCTATCTCACTACTATAGGTGTATAGTAAGATGCAGGAAATAGTGTGAACAAAACTTACTGCCAGCTGACACGGCTGGGAACCAGGCATGTCAAATAATTCCCATTCATGGTACACAGCAATATCAGTATCAACTAAGCTTGCAATATCAACTTATTTACATAATTTATAGTCTGTTTTGCAACCGGTGCTCCCATCAGGCCCCTCCCATCCATGGGCAAAGAAGCCAGTAGCGGGAAGCTACAATATTAATTTGATTGCACAATATCAAATACACTGCTTAATGAGAGCTGAATGTTCTTACAGGTTCTTACATTCTAGGTTGAACACAAGATAATGTTTGTGACAAATATGAGAGGAGTTGTTATCCAAATCTCATAATATTTCATTATGTTAATAGAATACACAATGTTGTGATGGATGTTATGAGCTTATATATATATATATATATATATTTGGTCTATATATATGCCCGGCTGTTATTTTCAGTATTTCTTGTCAATTTGTAAGATCCAAAGTGAAAAGTGACAGCCAACCTCACGCTCCCCTAAAGAGACAAAGAAACAGAAAATGAGAAATAAGAAAAATGAAGGAGATGAAGCAGGACACTAAAACACCTCTTCCTACATTTGTGATGTGTAGTTCACTGAAACAAGTGGAGAAATTGTGTGAAAAGTGCAGATTGTAAACTTTCAGAGAAAGTTAGAGAAGCAGACTGACAGAGAGGAAAAAGTGAAAGAGCAAAGAAAGAAAGAAACTGAGAGCAAGTTAAACGGAATAGAATGACACCGAGGATCTCAGAACTCTGAAATAAACAGTTTGGAGACGTCTGACTGAAACTTGTGTGAGTGTTGCTCCTCTGATCCCCCACAGTGTTCAGAACTCTGCTGAATGAGAGTCTCATTAAGAACACAAGAACATTTCTTGGTTTTAAAGCTGTGAGGATGCAGATGGTTGAGTGAGCTGCTTTTCACAGTGAAACAGGAACTCCTGTCGTGTTTAGTTCCTCTCATGTTCTGTTTTGTTTTGTGAGATACTCAGGGCTGCTCTCTCAAGGACCACCTGTTCTCTGGCCAGCAGAGAGAGAGAGAGAGAGAGTGGGGGGGGGGGGTACAGAGAATAGAGAGAGATGAAATTGGGTTGCTACATCATACTTATGCATTTAGGGGAGGATCTAGCAAAAATGGGTGGAGCTACTCTCTACTCTCTGTGGAAATTCCTCCACCTCTTAAAATAAGGCATAAATTAGAAATAACATCTCAAATATATATTTCTTTCTTTGGTCACACTTTGTAATAACAGTCCCCTATAATTAACAACCTCAGAAGTATCTAATAGTTTGTTAACAGTAGTTAATAATTATATAACCTCTACATATACATTAATATGTGCTACCATTTGAATCAACCATTTACTCAGTAAGGTACAAATAATTAAAGCACTGTGTAAGAAGTGATTTGATATATTTTACATGACATATTTAGCATGTGATTTTTTTATTTAGTTATGCATTACATTATGTTGGAGTATCTCTTTTTTACATTGCTCCATTTGTATTTATTTTGAACACTCTGATTGAATGTTCATTTTTATGCCATATTCATTTTCATTCTTATTCATTTGATGCTCTTTTAATAACTCTCTTTATTTCACTTTTTATTTCTATGCAATAATATAATTTACTTTTCATTATATTCCACTGTTTCCAGTTTTACAGACTTTCTGATTTTATTTAAATACGCTCTGAAACACTGTGAAGGTGCTATTTATAAAAAGCTATAGTTATTATTATTATTATTATTATTATTATTATTATTATTATTATTATTATATTGTGGCTCCATTAAAGCATATTCTGCTCCATGTTACCTCATGTATGTATATCTAGCCTGAAGAGAAGGTTTTCAGATTGGGCCATGGACTTGCAGATACATAATAGAGTGGTTTCTGTGCAGATCAGCAAGCTTTTGCTCGATTAGACCAAATGGCATTACTAGAAACTCCTACAGCCTAGTTTCTAGTCTAAATGCCTTCTTCTTTTCGGCTCCCAGAACAAGTGGGATCAGCCACTACCTTCTGGCCAGGTTTAAGGAGCTGAATCTCTTGGCAAATTGGCACCCACCATTGATATGCAACAGCAGGTATGAATCCAGCTTGGCAGCTGTATTGAGGCAGCAGTACTCAATGCAAACCTGGAAGCTGTTATCTGTCTTCTTCCCTTACATGGTAGGTGCTTCCCAGGGCTGTTAGAGGGCTTAATAATCTTGCTTCTAGCTTTCTACCACAATGAATCCATCACTGTCAAAGGCACATTTGCATTAAAAGCCCCAGGCTTAATTAAAAAGAAATTTTGAAGACATTCTCAAAGTTTTCCAAGCTCTCATTGTGTGCCGGTGTCTGTATTTTCTCAGCAAAGTTCCTGGAGGTCATCATGCTGTCTCTCCTCTATCTCCTCTGAAGTTGAGCTCCAGTGTGATGGCCTGTAGCCGACCCGAGGCACAGCACAGTCAGATATGACAATTACAGCCCAAAGGGGGGTGCTATGGAGCTCATTAAGAGGCCCCAAGGTGCCTTTGAAGGCCCAGTGTGAAGCCATCATGTCCCTGAGGACAGACTGGACCCCATTAGAGCCACTCCGGACCGTGCCCAGGGTGGACATAAGTGATTTGATGGCTACTGTGGTGCTGATTAATAAACATGGACGTAAAGGCAGAGCTCTAAAGTCACATGGCTAACCAGCAGCATCACGGCAGCTCATGAATAAGCCATGTAAAGTGCAGCAGGGTCAGGAAAAACATGTCCATTCTTCAAGACAAAATAGAACAGCCAGAGAGGACAGCAGAGAGGACCAGAGTGTGTCAAAAAATACAGTACTAAAGAGGCAGAGGGCAATGTGTTGCAGTATTATGCATGTATTTCTCTATAATATCAAGTCAGTGTAAAAGTGATGAATAATTGGAATATAAAATCATGCTGTCATGCAAATTTAATACATCTTAATGCAACTGGGTGCAATACACTTATTAATATGTGTAAGGCATGCTGGAGTCTTTAAGTGGAATCTTTAATGCTGATTATGTGTGAGGTTCAGTAACGCTGGATTTAGAAGATGCACAGTAGATGCTTTGGAGATGCTCTTCATTAAATTGCATGTTAAAAATATTTTAACGTCTTGAAAGTTGCTTTACCCCATCACAACCTAAGGGATAAGCTTAACAAAATGTAGCATAATGAAATTACATCAAAGTATGGATGAAATTCAGGCTTTAAGATTGAATTTGTGCATGTTCTGAAAACCACATAAGCATGTTTATGACAGATTACCTAACCTAGCGTGGTTACATGCAAGTTTGATGATTTAGGCATTGATGCTAATTGGTGGGGTATAAGCTGTGGTACAGAATTTACACTAAACAGGTAAACAGGTGATAGACCACATTTGATGCAAGGGGAAGGAAATTATTAAAATCTTTCGTGAAACTAAGGTTTTAATAGTTTGAGGATCTGTAGATAATCTATAGAAGACAACTAAATAAATTATGAACTAGTCTACTACATACTAGCATCTCACATGCATAGCCAGTGCTCGAAGGTTTGATGGTCCACTAGCACCCCCAAAGGAAAGCAGTGGATTTACACAGATTTCCCTCAGACTTGTCCTTGGACACCCAATCTCTCTGCTAAAAGCTCCTGAGCTCGTCCAGACCTAGCTGATTCAATTTGGACTACTCTCTCAGCGGAGGAGGCAGGGGGGGTTAAAAGCTATGACAAACCCCCTGGGGGGACAAAAGGGCAGGAGATTTGATTGAGTGAGGTGGTTTGGAGGGACTTAACTGCTAGTGTCTGAAGAGGAAGAAAGTACAGGAGTATCACTCCACAAGCGAATCGCGAGGTTAAATCTGCAGGATTACTGACACAGTGGAGATTTCAAGACATGACCGCAGTGCACAGGTCAGACAGCAGGGGGCTTTACCTCCGAGCACAAATCCCTTTGTTCTGATGACATTATGACAGGCAAGGGGGAGCTGTAGAAAATACCGTTAGTAGAAAGCATGTGGGATGTTGCGGGGAATGTGGAGAAAAGGAAGGATGCTTTTTACAATATACTTTTTTTTTCAAATCTCCCTAAAAGTATGAGGAAGGGCCACTGAGAGGGAGCAAGACTGCAAAGGACAAAATACACAAGAGCATGAAGGAGTCAAAAGGAGAAAGTACCTAATAACATAAGGTAGGACCAATGAGAGGAACAAAGACTCAAAAAGGGAAAGCTACCAAATAGCATGAGGCAGAACCAAAGAGAGAAACCATAACTCAAAAGGAGAAGCTCCCTAAGATGCTAAGGTAGAGCCACTGAGGAGAACCAAGATTTAAAAGGTGTAATTTCCTCAGTGGAGGAGGAAAAACCACTTAGGTTCACCAAGACTCAAAAAGAGGAACTCCCTAAGAGCATGAGGTAAAACTACTGAGAGGAACCAACACTCAGAAGTAGAAACCCTCTAAAAGCATAAGGACTAAGAAGAACTGCAATTCAAAACAAGAAGCTACCTAAAACATGAGAAAGAACCACTGAGAGGACCCAAGATTCAAAACTAGAACCCCACTAAAAGCACAAGGAAGATTTGTTAAGAGAAACATACATTCAAAAGAAGAGACTCCTTAAAAGCATGAAGAAATACTACTGATAGGAACCAAGATTCAAAATAAGTCCAAATAAATTATGTTTAAAGATATGAAATTAATCAGACACTCATCAGAGTGCAATCTTAATGGAAACAATGAGGACCATCAGACCCAACTGGATACATTCTAATCAATTCAATTTATTCTTGAGGAGCATCTGGTACTATGTCTGCAATCAACCAGAAGCGAGATCTTTGGGAAACTCTTTCAGGAGATTATCAGAAAAAGACTGGGAGAAATAGATCTGAGAGTTAATAAGGCTATTTGGCATGAAGTCCTTGCTGAATACTCTTCAATTATGTTACAGACCATAATATGCAAAAAGAGCCTGTACTTGTCTTTTTTCTTATTATTTTTATGATCTATAGACCCAGGGATCTGCCCAGGGATCTACTGATGGAAATGAGCCTTCTGGCTATATCGGTCTAGATTTTTAGGTCTAGATTTATTTATATATAAATAAAGGTTCCTAAATGTACATGTGATCTATGTATGGAATCTTTTCATTATAGGGAGATTCTCTAAGAAAAGGTTGGAATCTCTTAGTGCTGAATTAACAAATGATCAGAGCAATATAACCACATGTTTGGCTCCCATGTTTTATATGAAAGTTTGAGAAAGGAAAAACATATTCTTCTGTTTTAGGTTCAAACTGACTTAAGCATAATGACTAAAAATGAGTTACTACTCTTCAAAAAAGTTATTCTAACAATATAACTATTGTAAGATAAGAAATTAAAACATGACGTCAATTTCACACACATATATTCCAAATATATTGCAAATATTTCCAATTTCTTTTTAGAAAAACATCTCTGATCTGAATTTGAGTTGTCTTTCGTTTGGAACCCAGTTGAAATAGTTATATCTGCTCCTGTGTATTGTGCATTGAAAGAGAAACTCGTTTACATGCATAAAAGTTGAAAAAAGCAGCCACTGGCCCTTTGATCTTATTATGAGCTCTAATGAGCGGCTGTGCCTATTTAACAAATTACGACAGTCAGTTTTTAACAACAAAATGGGGCTTGCAATAGCACGTAATGTTCATAAATATGTCCCTTATTATGTAAACTGTGTGGGGGAGCAATGAGGCTTAAATATAGGGAAGAAATGATATAATAAGAGTGATGTATGTGAGTTTATGTAGTTTGTACAGTATTAATATCATTTTTGCTTCATTATTGGAGTTTTTGGAGCACTGCTGGTTTTCCCTCTCGCTGTATTGCATCTGATTCTGTGCTCATTGATCAGAGTTTGAATCAGCACTCATCAGTATTCAGCTCCTGATCCAGATGCACACACACTCCCGTACGACAGCTTTACAGCTTTATTCACACACACACACACACACACACACACACACACACACACACACACACACACACACACAGATGCACGCACGCACACACACAATGAAAGCAAACACTACAGCTTTAATCTGGCCTGGAATTTTGGTCTAAACCCAAAAACAACTTGAGAATTTTATTTCTGAGCCTGAGCTGCAGCATCACATTGTGATTCCATGCCTGACTCAATTTAATCAAGCCCAACAAAATTCTGTCCAAAGTTGTCCTAACCCGAATTACATCATCATTATTATTTAAGTCTGGGACTAAGCTGAACCTGACAAATTTCTGTCCAAATCCAACCCAACCTAAACTACATCACCATGTTTTGTCCAAACTCAATCTGACCCAAATCAGATCATCACGTTTTTAGGCAAAAAGCTCTCTTGCGCAAAAGAATTCTGCCCAACAAAATTCTGTCCAAACCTTTCCCAACCTGAAACCTGCAACTAAGCCAAATCTGAGAAATACTGACAACCATTCTGTTTTGCGTTCTGAAACTGACCTGAGCTCAATAAAATTCTGCCCAAACCCAACTCAACTTTTGGGTCCGAAACCAATTTAGCTTTAACAAAATTCTCTCTGAACGCTCCGAATGTTTTTAGGCCTGAAACTGACAAAAGCCCAACAAATATTTTTATATACATGACCCAAACCATAACATCAACTTTTGAGTCCAACAAAATTCTGTGTGAACCCAAACCACATTTCTAACTCATATTTATACCTCATGCACCTGACCAAGTGATACATGATTAAAAAGTGGTTTAAGGCAGTGAAAGTAGTGAAGAATAAAGCAAAGAGTAACCGTAAAATGGCAGGAACCCGTATGTGAATGCTGAACCCAACCCTGACACATATTTTAAACAGAATGTTAGTGCTCGGGTCCTGTTCAGTGCAGAAAAATACTTCTAGCTCTAGTACATGCCTGGAGACATCAATACACACCAAACAGCTCTCTAACTCCTGCAAATACACACAAATAAAGCACAGAGAGAGTGGGAAAGAGCGAGTGGTGAGGGAATGGGGCTGTTTTGTAGCGGAAAAGTGGAAGAAGCAATTCTCCGGCGCTCCAGAAAAGAGCTTCAATCTCACCCTGTTTAATCTTTAACTCAAATACAGAGCAAGTGAAAAGGTGTTTTATCGCTTCACCTCTTCCTTCCAATCACCACATCAGCCATTTTTAATACTTATCACCCACAATCCTATACGTCCCTCTCTCTCTCTCCCATTTATTCTCTTTCTCACTCTGGAGCTGCAGCATTTCCTCCAAACACTGATATTACATTCCTCTGATATTATATAGAGCTATTATTTTACTTCGGAGCCCTCGATTCAAATGCTTACCAAACAATCTACACACAATACACTTGTTAAAGATAAAGATTAGACAGTCCGGGATGAAATGTTGTGGAGGTTGCATTCCATTTCTAGAACAATCAGCATGTTATACAAGTATGGCCTGTGTACATATACAGTGGTAATATATACTTCACTGAGTCTCAAGGTCCACATGGCTTTGAATGGGCTGCTACACCGTTCCCCTCAGGCATCAAATAAACAAACAGCGGCCTCTAAAAGTACCATTAATAAACATCAAATAAACAAACGTTAGTAAGGCGCTGCTTAAGATGCTTGTCAATGAACCCGTTTACCACTTAATTCTATTTAGGACTTCTATGAGGTGGATGAAATGGCTTATTTTCAACATTGTCCTCACTTCCCCCCTTAGATTACATCCCCATGTCTAGTTACAAAATACTAATTGTGTCCTTACATGCCATTGGCTGAAGCATCCACCAAACAGTACCAATCAGAGTTAATGTTGATTAGTCTGACTTTGATGTCTGCCATCAGAACAGAAAAATAACTTTGATCTGACGTTCGTCAAGACACCCTCTCCTAATGAGATGCCCAATTAGAGAGCATGGCCTACTCAATGCAGTCCAAATGTAAATGTAATAACTCCAGACTCCAGCCTCGTATCAGTAGAACCGCATGCCTTTGTTGTGAGTCATTAGCAGGACTGTAATGAACAGGCTGAACAAAATCTTAGCACTGCGCTAACAGGACAGATTTGGTGTTGAATAGCAAAGCCACTTCAGATGCTACAGATGAAACAGAACCGAAAGCAGTCCTTCCTTATTGGGCACTTTCAAATCCCTGCAATTAGTGGTTCAACAGGTAAAAGCACGGAGCGTTTAATTCGCTCTTCAGCCCTGCAGTCTGCTTTAGAAGTGTTTACGGTTCTTATGGCGGCGGCGTTTCCAATCGTGACCACTATGTTGCTGTGCCTGACCCAGCTAATGCTGCAATTAAAGCTATTTCAACAAGCACCTGCCCTTGACAAGAAAAAAACCACCCCGGTTTTAATAGTGCTGCTTTGCTTCACTTAACCAGCTCTTGCCAGGGAATTAATTAACCGGCCTGTTATCGGGCTGTAATATCTTCATCTAAATGCATGTGAAACGAACTGTTATTATTGACACTGATCACACAGCGTATGAGCTATCATCTGGGTAACCACAGCTTCTTTAACTCAAGCACGCAGCGGGGAATAAACACTGTAAACAACGATATAGAGCTTTAATTTAAAAAATCCCTGACTTGAACCTCTGATCAGTAATCACTGTGATACATTCTGTTTAATTATTATTTGAAGTTCAACAAAAGCAAATTAAAGCCATTTTTAATCAGGCTAAAACAGCTAATCTGTTTTATGACTAGCAAAAGATCATGAAACCAGAATTCTTCACGGTGGTTGTGATAGGAACCCGACTCGGTGTCCACGTCTAAAATCTTCCTTACAGAAGATTATTACAATTGGTTATGGATATACTGCCTGATGTCTGAAATATTGTTTTACAATGGTTTTTACAATGGAGAAGATTTTGGTCTAAAATTCATTCACTGTGGAGGGATACATGCAGGGTGTTGTGAGGCAAAATAGTCCCAAAAAAGATTCAGATTTTCCTGTATTTTATCATCATAAACATTCCATATAAAAACTCAGAAGACATGCGTCGGTTATTTTTTGCTTTACAAGACACATAAATGATCAGTGCTGAATTCCTGCAAGATTGGTTGCTGTTTAGGTCCTTGCATTTAAGAAAAAGGAGATTCAAAAACCTTCCAGATTCCCTGAAACCTTCCTGCAGTGAACTGGGCTTAGCCCCAGATACTTCTGTGAGCTTCTGTGCATCCTATCACCATATAAAAGAAGCTCCATATCGCCTTTATTGTTGGATGCACTGCTGTAGTTTCTGAGTGATCATGCACATACTCAGTTGGCATTCATTACTGACATTCAGACAAGTACCGGTCCTAAGCTGTCTTTCTTTTAATGGGGAAAATTCACTCAAAAATCACTGCTATCAGAATCAGAATCAGAATCAGGCTTTATTTGCCAAGTATGTTCACACATACAAGGAATTTGTCTTTGGTTACGGTAGCTCACAGTGCACAGAGAGTAACAACATAACACACAGTACACACACATCCTAACACATACACAGACACACACACACAATACCTTACATACCTGTAAACCTTACACTATGTGTAGCTGTATATGTCATCTGCGCTGTATGTGAAAGTGTTTGATTCACATGTGACACAATAGACAAACAAAAACAAACAAAACACGACGGAGCTTCTGACCAGTGAACAAAAACATTCCCAAGCTGGGAAAAATGTTTTTTGATCTACATACATTTTTCCAAAAGATTCATACAACAAGTCTAGTCATACTACAGTTACATCTAACGTTTGTAGACACAAAGCACATCATTGACCTCACTCGCTCATGATTAGCAGGCTAAAAATTCTCCACAAGAGAATACACGCAAATTCAGCTACTTCCTTCACACTATGGCCTTAGACATGCCCAAATGCAATCACTCCTTTTTGCCAATCATTAACATCTGCTTTGCTACCCAGGAGACATTCACTGCACTTTACCACCTCTTCTCAATCTATGAATCCCTTGTGCAGTGCCATCTGCAGGAGCCTGAAGTTACTACCACCTTAAACAAACTAGGTGACAAGTGTTTTGTCCAATGAGCTTATGTTAGTAGTTATATGATGTAAAATATTGTAAATGAATGAAGTACAGAGTTGTTTTTCTATCTATAAACTAAACCGAATCTGGACACTAAAAGAAAGCAGAGATTTTTATTGTGGTTCTAGTGGGTTCTTATAGTCACTTCAGTGTAATTTAGCTAGAGAATTACAGTATACTGTAGAGTTTGTACCCCACACTTATTCAATAAACTAGAACCTGTTTGGCATCTCACAGTTAACAGTTAACAGTTAAATAATCAAATATTTTGGTTATTACTTAAAACTTAGGGGGCCGTAAAAGAAAAAAATAGTAAGAAATAGTACAATCTGTCACACCAAAGAAAACATATTTTAATGTTTACTATTTAAATTACTCAGCAGACTTAGTCTCCTTAGAACTTAGAACTCCCCTAACCTTGTAAAACAGACCCCGCTCCCAAACCCCCTGCAATTCAGACCCTGCCGATGTCACAGATCTTAAAGTGAGAATAATCTGACCTGCTGAAACAGACACTTCACCCACAGCTCCTACTGCCAGTCCTCTTCATTTATTCATCTCATTACCACCTGCTTTGATTTCCTCACGCACAAAATGCTTCTCAGAATCGGCTTCCAGAGCATGGAGCCGGATCCAGGGCCTGTGGGTTTATGGCAGGGCTAAGCGGCGCTGGGTCCAAGCATTGAACTCCTGCCCAAAACGCCGGGAGCCATTCAACACCATAATGAACAACACTTACAGTGAGTGGGAGTTTTCCAAATGATTACACTTTTCCTGGGAATCCTGCAGAACAAGACTGTTTAATATATTTAACAGTTATCATTAACCCACTGTATCTGCTAATACACAACATTTGGAAACATCTTTCTCCATCTGTGTGGGACAGCCTTCTGACCAATCAGTGACAGCCTTTTAAGCAGTCCGGGACCGCTTTCGAGCCTCCTCCTTCTGGCACTGGAAAAGTGTTGTAGCACTGTAGCACTTCTACAAAGTATTAATCCAAATAAATGGAACAATGTGAGAATCTGTGAGAAAACAGAAGCAGCATGTAAAAACTGTGAATTTTAATGTTCATTACAAGGCATTACAAGTCAACGGGGCTGCTACCTGCCCACAAGGAGGGCTGTTATGTGCCCACAAGAATGTGCAGTTTCCTGTTCACAAATATGCACTGTTACCAGCCCACAAGCAGGTGCTGTTTCCAGCCCCTAAATGGGCACTGTACACATGAGGGTGCTGTTTCCTGCATACAAATTGGCATTGTTACCTGCCCACAAGGGGGTGCTGTTTCCAACCTCCAAATGGGTACTGTTACCTGCCCACACGGTGGTGCCACTTCCAACCCCCAAATGGGCACTGTTACCTACTGACAAGGGGGTGCTGTTTCTTACTGCTGTTTTGGTGTGAGGTGAGCTGGTAGGTCTCCTCGTGCGCTGGTCTGTGATCACCACGGCCACGCTTCAAACCTTGTGTGAGGTGCAACAGTTCCCCGTTACATTTACAGGCACCCCGCAAACATGCTATTGATGGCATAGCACACATCGCAAACGAATTAGAGTGGGGATCGGTCTAATTATCTGATACCCAATCCAGCTAATTTAATTAATATCGGAGCCAATATCCGTTCCTAATATCGGATTGGTGCTGTTTGCAGCCCCAAATGGGCACTGTTACCTGGCCACAAAAAGGTGTTGTTTCCAACTCCCAAATTGGCACTGTTACCTGCCCACAAGGGGTTTGCTGTTTCCAGCCTCCAAATGGGCACTGTTACCTGCCAAAAAAAGGGGGTGCAATTTCTCACATACAAATGGGCACTGTTACCTGGCCACAAGAAGGTGCTGTTTCCAGCCCTTAAACGGATAATGTCAACATGGAGTACCTTTTCTAGCATCCAAATAGGCATTGTTACCTGCCCACAAAGAGATGTTTTTTCTGCATACAAATGGGCACAGTTACATGCCCAAAAGAAGGCACCATTTCCAGCCCCCAAATGGGCACTGTTATCTGTCCACAAGTGGGTGCTGTTTCACTCCCCAAATTCATACAGACGAGCATAAACCTGAATAGTGAGCTATAAAACTTTAGGTCCCACATCTGCTGTATACACTAACCCTTATACCCATATACAAACAGCTGAAAAGAGCACCATAATGCAAAATGGCTTTGAAGAGACAAATATGATGATGATGAGTGCACACTCTGAAAGAAGTACTAAGAAGATGCAGAAAGCTGAGAGGCAGCAGAACAAAGCATCCTGAATCAATGGTCACTGTGGAGAAGATGTGGATTAAAGCTTTGAGCTTCTGAGATAACAGAGCACATCCAAACAATGGGCTTCTAAGGATCCATATAGTGGAAAGAACAATTAAGAAGAATGAGCCCTACCAAGGACTGCAGAAGAACTGGTATCACGGTGAGAATGGGTGACAAAGATGGCAAAAGTGGCAGCATGACTACAGCATCGACAGGCAGCAGGACTTGGTGGAGCACAGTGAAAGAGGCAGCAGTGAAGACACTACAACAGTGGCCAGTAATGATCTACCGGTGGAGCAGCACGACAGCCTAGTTGAACTTGCCATGACCTGCCAGAGACGTTTTGACCTGGCAGCGGACTGCAAACACCAACCTGATTGAAGTAATTCAAACTGGACAGGGCAAGACGGCTCTAGCTTTCCTTAGAACCTGTGTGTTAAATATATCAAAGAGCTGGACCTGCCATACCCTAAACACAAAATCCATTTTTGCTGCTTATGTTTTATGTCAAGAGACAGGAGCCTAGATCAGTTTGGTCACACTCATTCAGCGCTACACCAATTTAGTCCCACCCCTCCAGCCTACAGCGGTTTAGTCATGTCTGTTCAACCAAAAAGCAGTTTAGCCCAGTCCATTCAGCCAACAGCAGTTTAACCCATTAGTATAGTAGTATAACCCATTCATGCTGAACACGAAGGAATGTTTTAGCCTGGCCAGCTGTTTGAATGAGGGACAATACAGGGCAGCAATTCAGAACAGAGCCCATTTACTTATATCAGTCTTGAAGACACAGTAACAAAAACAGCCTTTTTATTTCTAATTCATAAAGAGGTTGAAAATTGTTGCCTAAAAATACATTGTTATTTTTTTTCTTTTTTATAAACAATAAAACATAAACATCACACAAAGAAAATTCTACAGCAATCCACCCCGAAGAGTTAAAATGAATCAAGTCATTGCTCTCAAAAGAAAATTTTCTCCAGAACAGTAACTGCAGGAGAAGAACAACCAAGCTTTAACATGTGTTGATGTATCTAGATTTTATTTGAAGTCCTCACAACAGTATGAAAGGACACATTTGTGGGCTGAGCTTGGATAAGTCAGTCAGTTGATTCATTTGTCATGTTCATACAGCTGACGGTTCCAAATGGAGTTAAAATGTGACTGTGATGAAATGTGAAAGTTTTGCCTGGATTTATCAGAGCTTAGCCTCCTCTTCTGCAAATGTCACTTATGAAACTACTCCTCCGTGTTGCCTCCGTGTTGTACTGTTCTGTTGGAACAGTAGCAGAAACCACAGCGGAATAAATAGCAGCAACAGAAAGATTCTTTTTCCCTGCAGTGTTCTCACTGAAGGAAGCATGAAGCAGTTAGTTTTCTCCTCCAGGCAATCAAAAAAGGTGCTAACACATAACTTTTTGCAATCATGATAACAAATGTGAGTTTCTGTAACCAGTTCTTTTAATTTGTCCGCTAATGCTAATGCTACATTCACATGTTTCCAGCACACTAGATATTTCATTGTTTTCAATAATTCATTCTGCCACCACAAGTACCATTTCAGGTAGGTGAAAAGTTCATTCGAGAGTTCAGTTTTCTCAACTTTTGCCATTGTCTGCAGCAGTGAAGCAATTTTGATTTTGGGAGTTGTGGCTGCCAAATGTCTCAGTGAATTCAAGATGAACCCGATATTACTAAATAGAAAGACGTCCCCCTACATTTCTCCGCCTCCGCCTAAAGTTGTCCTCTAATAGTCATTCATTTTTGTTGTTAACGCTGTCAACATGCCAACATTAGTCTAGCCACCTTTGACTGCGTACTGCATATAAACCAGGATGGATTTTTATTTCTAATCTAAGCTTTTGAACACTGCATAAATGGTTTTAAATGGTTGCTTATGCAGTGTTGATTAGCTACTGTTAGCGTGATTTGCTGGATTCATTTTTTGATACCCCCTTTTACACAGAGCTCAGATTCATATCTAAAACACAAGCCGGCTAAATAGTGGAGTAAACGAATGTGTTTTGTTGAAAGTGCACTGAAATCAAAACGCAGGCAACTCACAATGTGCATGAAAGTCTCACAGTGTAATGCTAGCCTTGCTAGCAGTTAGCATCATGTTAAAGGGTGTGGAATGATCTATTACGTGTTAGCTAAATTAGCCTTGTAGCTCCAGTGGTACAACTATAGAAAGGAACTTCAAATACCAAAAAACGTCCTGGCTTATAAATTACATTTGGAGTAAGTTTAATTGTTCCCTGAACTATCGCTTTAAAACTATTTTTTTTTCTTACATAGGCTTATACAACCACAAACTGAAAACATTTGATGAGTTGACAACCACAGAAATGTCATAACCCGTCTCCCAGTGGTTCTACATGAAGCTCAGCCTTTGAGTTTGTGAGACAGCTGATACGAAGCCAAAACACGTTTTATCTAAAAAACATCAGTCACTTAGCGCTGCTTGTCTCTTGTTGCCATTTCAGCTGTTCATCATTCAGAGACAGGCCCTAAACCCACCACACTGTCTAAACAGGCTTTTATTCTCGGTGGGTGATGAAGCTGAGACAGAGGGAGATGACAATATCACTCAGAACACAAGCTGTGTGTACACATAAAGCAGCGCTGGGCATTAGTGCGGTGGACAGATGGACGCTGCTGGCCCACGTTCTCTCTGAAAGGCTTCGTTGACGGTGGGTTTTCAGAGAGAACAAAGCGCAATCTAACTTCTACTCTCTCGTGCCGTCGCTACCGCGTTAAGGGGGCTTGCGAACACAACATCTTGCTTTAGCGCTGCATTTAGTGCAGTGTTGGCAGCTGTCCCACTCTGTACAATGGCAGCGGCTCGATGAAGATAACGTGAAGTGTGACATTGTGTCAGCAGTTATAGTTGTCTGTGATTACTTAACAGTTACACTAGTACTGTGGTTCATCATCTGAGCTGGAACAATACATGCACATGCATTTAAAGGAGCCATATCTTACCCTTTTTCTGGTATTTGAGGTTAAATTATACCATTATTCAGCAATTAACTTTATGTAGCATTATACAGCTTTAGTTTAAGATTCATTATCATGCTGCTGTCAGAATAAAACCTTGTTTCTCCATATTTGTCAGTTTCTGAGATCATTTGAAGATGCCTGTTCTTATATTCATTCATTCCTCCTCTGCACTGCTTATCATTGGTTGTGGTGAATGCTGGAGCCTATCCCAGCACAGACTGGGTGGAAGGAAACACCCTAGACAGGTCACAGGTGCATCACAGGCCTTGTGCTGTACATTGTGTATAAGTTCATGACGAATGGATCATAAGAAATGGCCCAGAATTACTTGGACAAAATTCTGGTTACATTGACTTACATAAATGTAAAGTATGTTTTTTTTCCTTCTCCTGTAAAGTTATCATTCTGGAAATATAAGATTTTGTTCCAACATATAAGTAAATGAGCTCTGTTCTGATACATAATGACTGCTTACATACAAAACTTATAACTTAAGAACTTAATTTATTTAAGTAGTCAATATATATAACACTTTTAGAAAGTGCTGTACAGTGGAAAATTACACATAAGATATGGAAAGTAAAAAATGTTCAAGAAGGGTGTAAATCTGTGCTTTCTGGCTGATGGGATTATTAATTTGAGCCATAAAACTTTTTGACCCTTTTTGTTTGAGTCTGTAACACCAAATGTTTTGAGGGAAAATAGGGTCTGTATGCCTTCAGGTAGACTTAAGGTGCCCTATTTTTCCTCCTACTGCCAGTGTTACACACCTGGAAGTAGTGTCGTAGCCAAGACTGCTAGAGGCGAGTCCAAGTCAAGACTGAGACCGGAACTCTTCGAAACTTCAAAACATTGTCTCTCCAGAATGTCTATACAGGAAGGAAAAGCATACATTACTTTGTATGGAAATCTATGGAACCAGACCTTTTCCCAAATAATCAGTTTTTAGTCCTAATGAGGTTGAGGTTGAGGTTGAGGCCGAGACGAGACAGAGACTGCTGCACAGCGTAAGAGTGGACAAACTTGACAAACAAAATCTCATTGCAAACAAAATCCACTTTAGTAGTAAGTTGAGTTTTGAAAATCACGAGGTGACCACTGGTGGACACATAAATATACATAACATAGATGCCACGTTGTTGGCTGTACTCTGAGGTGATACGTCTGCCAGTCCACCATGTTGGACTGTAAACAAATACACATGCACAGAGATATAATAGGTTCTCATGATTACATTTGCCATAACTTTATACTACCCATCCGATTTTAACCAGAATTGTTTTGTTATAACCTCCAGACATAGACTGATCTAGCCAGACTACACAGACTCCTCATGATAACTTTTGACAACTGTGATTGTGCTGGTCAGCTGTCTGGAGTAACAGGAAAAGTATCCAGTCTGTGTGTGATGGTAAAGACAGAGTTTAGCACGAGCTCCCGTAGTAACACAATCACACACATTAGCAAATCGATACATGAATCACATGATGCAGAAAACCCCCCAAAACACAGTAAGAAGGATTATAAGTAGTCAGCTTCCCATTCACCAGCTTGTTGTTCGAATCCTCCTTTTCCACCTTAAGTGGTGCAGCAGTTACATTCTGCCATTTGAGGCTGCACCGTTTAAAGTGAAAAAGGAAAATTCAAACAAGAAGCTGGAGAATAACAAGCTGAACTTTAACTTTGAGTAGGAAGGTGCTAATGTAATGTAATTATCTGTACATTCTAAGGAATGTTGTACCTACAATGCTTTTTCAGTATTAGCAATCATTGCAATCACTGTACTTTATGAGTGCAATATTCATGAAAGAGTATCATTTAGGAAAGTACCTCTTAAATGTACGTCTTAAACTGCTACTATAATAGTTCTGAATGCAGTCGGGAAGCGATGTTGACGTGCCTAGGTGAATCCAACGCAGCATCTGTGTGTGTATATCTATGAGGAGGTGCTCATCATTTTAGCACATTATCAGATTAGCATCAAGAATGTGATTACCCTGCTGAAAGAGACAGACATGCTTGCATTTGATGCCAGTTTAAGCTGGTATATGGTGGTTTGGCTGGTCACCCCATGACCAGCATACCAGCATCAAAACACAACGCATGCTAGTTTTTGTGGTTATCAGCCATACTGGCCTATAGTGCTCTTTCTAGCAGGGCAATGAGAAAAATATTGTCTTTGAATGCCAAACCAGTCTTGGACATTAATCTATAAACATATCTCTCCTGCTTTCATTTATTTACAGTTATCTTAGATTAACAGTCTTTTGTTCTGAGGGTTGTACCTTGGCCTTCCTTGCTAGAAAAATATTTAGACATGCACCATGCTAGTAGCTGCATAAGTCTCCAGAAGCATATTCCGAAACAAATACACCAAACAAAGAGGAAAATCGGACAAACGGTTTCCTTTAATTATGGAGCGCTGCAGTATCTGATGGACCAACAGTAAATCTACACCTGAAGACTTCATAAGGTATTAAAACATCTCTTCCACAGCAGCGTGTCCTTCACTAAAGTAGATTATTTTCTCTCCTCTCCTGCAGCGGTGCTGCTGCTGAAAGCTTTAAGGACAGACATTATGCAGCACTTCAGTTCACAGAAAGCCTGTCCATCTCTGCGGAAAAAGCAGCAGCTTTCAGCCTCAGCCTTGAAAAGAAGCCTTCCCTCCATCACCTCCTATTCTTTACAACTCAGTGCCATTTCAGGCTTCCAGTAGAAAGCGCTCTCATTAACACGGGAGGAGAGAAGAGCGACTGGATCTGAGCCAGCTTCCAGACCCGCGCCGCCGAGGCCTGTTCACGCCGAAGTAGTTTTATTCACATGTACAGTTTCCGAGCGGAATGAAACCTTCACTGTGACGGAGCTCACTGAAGCCAGCTGTTTCTGCCCATCTGCTGGAGAGAACCGAGCCACAGCCACGCGTGCAGATGGCCTGCTTTTGTGTCTTTGGTGTGCAGGTCAGTGGGCTTTTTTGTTCTCTTCTTGTTCATTCAAATTGGCGGTCAGCAGATTTGTGTACTGAGGCATTTCGGTGTCCAGGGCATACGTTCACTGTGCTCTCAGGGTCTGGTAAAAAATGTGAACCCCTTTTAATTATATTCTATTTTAGTAAAAAGTAACAAATGTTCAGTTAATAGACCATGTTATTGCATTTGCAGTGCAGTTAGCTTAGTAGCTTAGTATCTTGTTTTTATATAAAATTTATTCAATAATATTAACCAAACCTCATGGCAGAAACTTTAGCTAGAAAAGAGTTGCTATGTTAACCTAGTGTAGTAGCTTAGCTTGGTTAATACACAAATATTCAGTGAATAAAACAAGCAAGAAACAGTGAGGTAGCAACTTATCTGGTTATATAAACAAATAAATATTCAAATAATAAAAAAGTAGAATCCAAAACTTATTTGTATTTTTCACCTCAAGAAGCTTCAGGGTGGCTTTAGCATTTCAGTAAACAGCCTAATTTGTTTAATTTTGGATTTCCAATAAAACCCTTTTCAATTGGTGAGCTTCAAGACTCATTTAGCATTAGCTAGCAAACAATTACTAAATTAGCCTTAGTTATAAAATTTAGAAAAATTATACTTATTAGAGTCCCTAAGTAGCTGGGCAGTAACACAGTTGTTGTCATTTTGCCTCTTTAACTCATATACAGTGTATCATGACAAATTAAGGAGATACACAGTCTGAAGTTGTTTCCAAATGTTAAATTTGGAAAACTCTTAAAATGCAGTCTGAAGAGGTGTTGATGTGAGTGGAGGTGTGATTATTAGATTGATTTTTCAAAACAGACCTATCAGAGATACAACTTTATTAGTGGCAATCAAAAATGTGGTACATTCTTTAAAAGAAGAAATGCACTAGTGAGTTCAGCAACATCAAAAGGCCTGGAAGACCATGGAAGACAAATAAAGTGGGAAAGTAAGGACTCTTGATCTAGAGCATACCACATCATCTGTGAAACATGGTGATCGCAGTGTTATGGCATGGGCATGTATGGCTGCCGATGGAACTGGGCCACTGGTGTTTGTTGATTATGTGAGTGCTGATAGAAGTAGCAGGATGAACTCTGAAGTGTATAGAGTTATAATTTATGCTCAGTCAAACGCTTCAAAACTAATAGGACGGCACTTCACAATACAGTTGGATAAAGACCAAGAAGATATCATGAAAGCAGTCCAAGAGGTGCTTAGGGTAAAGAAATCAAATGTTCTCCAGCCTGGTTGAGCATGCTTTTCACTGAGTGAGGAGAAAACAGAGGGTAGAAAGAACCACAAACAGACAGCGACTGAGAGTGGCTGCAGTACAGACCAGGCAAAGCATCGCAAGAGAGGAAACTCAGCATTTGGTGATGTCCATGATCTCCAGATTTCAGGCAGTCATTGACCACACAGGACTTGCACCATGTATTAAAACTTGGATTCTTGGATTTATACATTCATGGTTAAAAAAATGCTGCACAAATAATTGCAAATAAAAGGAATCAGTCGACAGGAATTAAATTTGCTGGGTAGATTTGACATTGTGACAAGGACAGGCTTTATCACTGTACATGACTGACCCAAAAGCCACTATTGTGGACATTCATTAAGCAGTGATGGCCTTCCAGGAGTCATCCTGTTAGTGTCAGCTCCATTGTCATAAGGCTGCACAACGCAGGACTATGTGCATGCAGACTGTTATGACGACTGCCCTTAAAACCATGTCAACATCACAAAAGACTGCAATGGTGTTGTGCCAGACTGTCATACAGTGACTCAGAATGGTAGCGGGTCATCTTCAGTGAAGAGTCCCGCTTTTTTTTGGTGGACATGATCAACGAATCCATGTGTGGAAGCACTGTAGTCAGCACCAAGATGAACAGTTTGATGTCACACATCACATGTCCAGAAGGCCTGGTGTCACTCCACCTCCACCCTTACCACAAAATCTATATGAACTGTGTGAGAATATTCAAGCTGCATGGGCTGGATTATCACAGGTCACCATTAGGAACTTTTACAGCCCCATGTTGAGATGTCTGGCATGTTGCATTAGAAACATGGCGGCCCGACACCATACTGAGAGATTGTACTTCTGTATGTGTAGCACAGTAAACATTGCCATATTAGTCTAAACTAATGGTAACCCTTCTTTCCTCAGTGTAACTATGCTAGTTTGTCTAATTACTTGGCTGTGAAAATGAAGGGCTATGTAAAAAAAATGACCTTAATTCATAAAGCGCTAATGAAGTATTTTGTTAAAGCTCTTGAATTAAAGTCTACACCTTGAGCACATATTGACTGCTTCATTTCAAATCTAGTTTGGTTTTGTACAAAGGCACTGCCCAGTTACTTAAGTACCTGCCTGTAGTTGATAACGTATTTTTTTATTAGTTTAATATTTATTTAATTGTAGTAATAAGCTTGAATTAAAGCAGGAATGCAACAGGTAGCTTGTTCTTGATCAGCTACAAGAAAGGTTTATATTACATCAAACTTTTCTTTTCCTGTCAGAGACTACTGAAAGCATTCAAAATGCTAAGAGTTAAACATTCAGAATGCTGAAAATAACACACTATAGGCTACAAAAGATGAAATCAATTAACGGCAAAAGTCAGACAAGGACAAGGTTGTGCCATTGAAGTAGATGTTTGTTTTTGTATTAACAATGTTCAAAGCAAATGTACATCAGAACCCATGCACAGGTTTGGTTATGTAATGTTTAGTTAGCTGTTTTTCCCTTGTGGCGAGGTCCTGTGGGAGACGGTTTTGTTTTGTTGTTGTTGATGTTGTTATTGTTGTGGTTTAGATTCTTTTAATTTATTCAGCGGTGCAGTAACCATCCGTCTGCAAAGCCTGTGGCCGCACTGAGGGGTAGGAGGAGGAAGGGGGCGGGTAATTGTTATGAATGGGCGGAATCGGGGGGAAAAACAAAGAGCGTTTGAAGCAAACAAACTCAATATGCTCCATGACAGGACGCATTAATCTGAGGCTTTTTAAAAAGGTTGCGGCCGCCGCGGGGCCTGATTGACTGGTTAACCGGCCGTGCTGCATATTCATTAAGGCTGGAGACATGAGTTCCCGGCGGGTTCCTTCACGCACACACGCTACCTGACCAACAGGTGCTGCGGAGGACCCTCCCCGCCTGGCCCCCCTCCTGCCATCTGAAGCTTCCCGCACTTCACGGAGGCAGTTCCACTCTTCACGTCCCGCTGAGTCTCCGGTGAGCCGAGCTCCATCTCCCTGAGGAGCAGCAGAACAGATGGAGGAAGAAAACATGCCAAAGCTCGATCCATCCACACAAACATCACTATACGCCTCTAATCCTGAAGAAGAGACTCTTGTGCCCCCCTCCCCCCACCAAAACAAACCCCATCACCCCTCACCATACGGCCAGACGTGGGTTTGTATTTCTTATTACTTTATTATTCACTACTAATGACACTCTGAGTGTTCAGAATGGCCTTTTCTAGACTGCAGCAAATAACAGCAAAAATATACTTTTATTTTGTGCAATGCAATGTATGTAATTTATGTTATAATAATATAATGTATTATTTATAATAATGTAATATTCAAAAAGCAGTCCAACACACGATATGTGGTACTGCACCTTTAAGTCTAACATATGTAAATGAGTTCTATTCCGACTGGCTACTCACATTCCAAAAAGCAGTGTGGGTTAAAACGCTCCTTATAACTTCAGCATGAATGGGCGTGACTACACTGCTATAGGCTGAATGAGCAGGGCTAAACTACTGTTCGCAGAATGAGTGGCACTAAACTGTTCTAGTCTAAATGAGCATAACTAAACTTGTCTAGGCTGTATGGGCAGAACTAAACTGGCCTGGGCTGAATGCGCAGAACTAAACTGGTCTAGGCTGAATGGACAGAACTAAACTGGTCTAGGGTGAATGGACAGAACTAAACTGGTCTAGGGTGAATGGGTGGGGCTAAACTGTTGTAGGCTGAATATGAGAAGTTAAGTTGTTGTAGGCTGAATGGGTGGAACCAAACTGGTCTATGATGAATAGACAGAACTGAACAGGTGTAGTCTGAACAGGTGGAACTAAAATGCTATAGACTGAATATGTGGAATTAAATTGTTGTAGGCTAAATGGGTGGGATCAAACTGGTCTAGGCTGAATGGGCAGAACTAAACTGGTCTAGGCTGAGTGGGTGGGGCTAAACTGCTGTAGACTGAATGGGTGGGACCAAACTGGTCTAGGCTTAATGGTCAGAACTAAACTGGTCTAGGCTCAATGAGCAGAACTAAACTGGTCTGGGCTGAATGGGTGGGGCTAAACTGCTGTAGTCTGAATATGTGGAGTTAAACTGCTGTAGGCTGAATGGGTAGGACTAAACTGAATGAATGGGTGGGGCTGTACTACACTAGCTTGAATGTGCTGTGGTAAATTGTTTTAAGATGAAAGGGTGGGGCTAAACTGCTGCAGGCTAAATGGATGGGCTTAAACTGTTGAGGGTGGAATGTGTGGAACTAAACTGGTGTAGTCTGATTGGGGGAACAAAGTTCATGGCCGTGACATCACAACCATGACAGCTGCTTTTGCAGTTCAGTTTCTATATACTGGGGACGTACAGGCGTTTTGAGACATCCTGCGTCAAACACTTGTATTCTGATTTTGCGTTGGTGAAGACGGTGCATCCTTTAAATCTGTTAGAACTGTGTTTTAATTAAACCATACACTTGACAGATTCTGAGTTTATTCACGCTTCTCCAATCTGTTTATTTAAAGCTCCACTCGGTCCCTCGTCTCCACGCCCGAAACCAGCAGGTGGACACTAACATGCTCGAGGAGGGCTTGCAAAGGCACCTGTTGCTATGACAACAGAGCAGTCTCACCTGAAGTGCAAAGACATATTCTGATGTCCTTATCCTGACATACTTCTGGTGGAGAGAAAAAACAAACAGCATGTATATAATAAAGGGGACATATGTGCAGACCCTCTCTTATGGGGCTTGTTTAGAAATTATTGTTAGCTTTCACAGTGGAGGTCAGAAAACAGGCAGACAACTTCACCATAGACCAAAGAACGCAGAGGAAAAGGTCAAAACAGGAACAACCAGAATAGCAGAACACTCAGAGAACACTAGAACTCAGGAGCTGTTAGCACAAGAAAACAGGAGACGAGGAGACTGTGAACTCTGTTGCTATCACAGAGTCGCTCGACTTTATTTAGCTCTAAACAGCAGAGTGTTTTTGCTCCAGTGTTGTTATATATGGCAGTGAAACATGTCTACAAAGCCATACTCCAGTAGCTAGCAGTCAAAACCAAAAGGAAAACTCTACCCATTTTTTTAAATACCTGCATAATGAAAAGGGTTGAGACAACGAAAGTTGTTTATAGTGGTTTGATGGGAAACACTCTGTTCTAGAGAAACAGCTCTAAAAGCTCTCTCACAGAAAGTTATTACCTGAAAAGGTTATGAATGTACTGCCTGATGTCTGAGATGTTATTTTATGATCAGTTTGAGAAGATTCTGGCCTTAAAGGTCAGTCATGAAGGAGGAATACATGCAGGGTGTTGTTCAGCAAAATAGTCTCCAAAGAAAACTTGCTATTCCAGATGTCTCAGTTTTACTTAGCTGACAAGTCTGAGAGTTTACCTCTCTCACAGCTGTGAATGTAAATCTCTTTTGAGCTGTCACATTTTCAAAATGAAGTTTGCGTCACAAAATACTGGTGTGCTTTGCAAGCTCTTTGCAGTAACAGCCCAGACCAGACTCAAAAACTGGTTAAAACTGGGTAAAATGTAAATAACAACAGAAACCAGTCATTTATAAATCTACCTTGACCTGTATTTAAATGAAAACACTACAAAGCTAAGATCTTTAAAGGAGCAATATGTAAGATTTTGTAGTTTAGAACTTTCCAAAATTAACTAACATTGTCAACAGAATGTGACAAAATAACAAATTTGAAGGTATATCTGTGTATCATGTTGCAGTGATATCTACTGAAGTTAGCATGCTAACCAACTAACCCTAGCCCAACAGATCTTGTAATACCACTTTGTAAATTAAAACGGTGATAGTGAGTCACTGTAGTGTTTAGTTGAATTAGTCCACCATGAGAGGATGAAGAAGTACCTGCAACTGCCCCGAAGAAATGAAAATTGATGCTGAACTTGCAATGTTTCTTCTATAGTCTGGTAGGGATTGAAAAGGGAGGAGGAGGGACGATGCATTTCCTGGTGATATGTTGCTCCCTGTTGCTTGGAGTATGAATTTGACAGGTTGCATCATCTTACAAATTGCTCCTTTGAATGTTTTCTGTGTTGTTTTATTTTAGCAGCTTCTTATTATTATTATTTTTGGTTAGAATATGCTCATTCTGCAACATGCTCTAAAACAGGTGTGAGAGGAGCACACAGGATTTACTAAATCATTTTTATTAGCATTTTACAAGCTGTTCCAACGTTTTTGGAAGTGGGTTTGTATAATTACTTTGGTCTGATTTCCTGCAGGTCAGAGTCTCCTGTTTTTGTGTCATGGTGCCATCATGTTAAAAAAGCTCAGTTTTAGCTTCACAGTGTGCTCTGTATTCATAGCTGCGAACAATGCTGAGGTTAATCGCATCCATTTTTATGGGATATTATTGCCCCCTACTGGAATGGGAGTGTCACACAGTCACTTTCAAGACATGTTTGCATTCTTATACAGCAGTAGAGATTTTGTGTGGAGTAAACAGAGGGGAAGAACTGTGCGACTGGAGCTGGGTCTGCCCATGTGTCCTGCTTGAGCTGCAAGATAATTTGTGGGCAGGGTTCATTCTGATGCGCTGCAGCCATTATGAGTAAACAGGCAGCGGGTTGCCGGCTTGCACGGTGGGCGGGCTTGGACAATTACATCAAGCTATATAACATCCAGTAAATACCTTCAAATTAATTTCCTGCCCAACAAAATTGTTTTGGCTTTTTAACCTGTGTGGCTGCCTCAGCATCTGTTTTGGCTTTGATTTAATTTCAGCTGACTTGTAGACATCTTGTAGAGTAATTAGCTAATACTATAATGCAGATGCTAAAAATAATGTTAGTATTGAAAACAAGCTGCTCGGCTGTTGTGTCAGGCGCTTGCCTGTCCAGTGGACTAGGGCAAATACAGATGGGAGTGGACTAGGACCATAGGCACAGCTCAAAGTCAGTGAGTGTGTAGTTGAAGTGGGCAGGAAAAAATGGTGGTAGGCTTTGCAGGCGGTGTGGGCAAGAACAACACTAGATTTGGTAGGTGCCGGGGGATTTGATTAGTGGTTTAATCGTGTGGGTGCGCACATTAATAATCAGGTCCATGCAGCCTCATGTGTAAATGAGGCCTGGGGCTAAACTGTGGTGGTGTGGCTGCTAGGTGTTGCATAGCCTTGTTGACTTTACTGTTCGCCGATGACACTTTAAGCTTGATGTCGATTAGACACTGATCATGTGATACTGACACTAACAACAAATTGGATGCTTCAGAGAGGACAACAGGGGAGGAGCCTGCTGATTTTGGGCTCTGTATCTGTGGTTTCCTGAAGACTAGCAATGTATACCTTGTTGGAAATGGTAAGCCATGTTTAGAACAGGCTCTGTTCTAATATTTGAAGCGCTTCAAGGTCAGATATTGAATGTTGTTAGCTCTAGTTTACTGAAGACTATCAGAAAAGTCATGTGTGGTTGGAGAGGAGCGTAATGGCCTATAATCCTGTAACGTTTAAAGCTGGTTACTGTTAATTTTGCAGAGTTACAGAGCTCTAAAGTTTACTGGCTCTCCAGACCATGGCCACATATGAGCGTCTCTGTAAGGCCATATTTGCAACATTCCAGGTTCAGAATCTTCAGTTTCCTGAAGACTAGCAATGAGATTCAGGGCTTGTTGGAAAGGGCATGTCACATTCAACATATGAATCTTGGCTTTGTCGTGGAAGTAACTTGTTGCAAAGCTTTCCCTTGTCTTGTGGTTTTATTTATGTTGTTATCAGCAATTAGTCAACATAAACTCAACTTTCTACACTACTTGTGGGTTAAGATTTCTTTGAGAAACTGAAAGTCAGTCTCTGGTAAAGAATGGAACCTGTAATAAAGTGAAGGAGCAGACTAAATACTGAAACACTGTATAATATTTAGTTGTTTTTCTGTTAGATATGTGTTCTCTCATAGCTCTTATTTCATTAAGCATTCTGTAGCACTGTAAATGAGACAGGCAGACCGATCCGCAGACGGATCTGGAGTGACACTTAATGCGTGTAGCACAGTCATCATAGGCAAGCCTCATCCATCTCTGCCCGAGCCGCCCTTGCATCCACCATCAAATCTGTGACTTTGCCAAAAATAGACCACTTGAGGAATAACAGTCTGAAACAACAGCGAAACCCATGCCCACCTCCCCCCCACGCCTCAGTCACCATCCTCTCACCACCACCATCCGTCTCACTCGTTCTTCTGCAGGTTTCACACTCGGGAGGAGCAGCCCGGGTCGTTTTCTTGCTGACTCGGGATATGTATTCCATTATTTACGTTTTGGGCTGTGATTTGAAGGGTGTGAACACTCCCTCCGTGTAGCTGCAGCGTTTATTTTATTAAAAAGTCCCCGAGCTGACACAAGCAGTCCCCGATTCAATGAATAACGCAGGTCTTTTACGGCAGAGGAGGGGATTATAGATTCAACACAAGTCTTCCATGATGTGTAGACTGAAACACCTTTTCTGATGTTGCATTTTGTTTAACCTTTCTGCCTTTTTCCCAAAACGTTGATATAATTAGACGGTTAAAATGTAAATAAAGAGACTAGAGAGCTGGAATGGTCACAGCAGGAGCTTCAGCATGAGAGGCTAGAGCTAAACATCTGCAGGGTAGAAAGGTGGATATATGCATTGGTATTTGTGACATACACAGTCGAGTCACAATATTATGACCTGGTATCAGGTATCTGGAGCCATGCTGACTGCAGTGCATCCCACAGCTGCTGGAGGGTGTGTGAGGGAGGATCCATAGAGTGAACACGATGATTGAGGTGGTCCCACAGATGCTCAGTTGGGTTCAAGTCTAGGGAATTAGGGGGCCAAGGTAGTACTTGGAAGACTTCTTCCAACCATTGGTCATTCTCTTCCAACCATTGTTGGAGATTTCTAGCCATGTGACATGTTGCATTGCACTGCTGAAAGTAGGAAAGTAGGAAGTGACTCGACTGTGTTTATATACAGTGAATTCACGAGGCTGTTTAGCTTCCTTATATTAACTGTATATGTACTTTTTCATATAATAATAATAATTATAATTATAATTATAATAAATGTTTATTTATAGAGCACCGTTCATACTGTTGGCAGCTCAAAGTGCTTAACAGACAGTTGACATCAGTAATGGGAAGGAATACTACTACTACTACATATACACACACATATATACATATACATATATGTATATATGCACATACACATACAAATACGCATATACACACATACAAATACATATACACACATATAAACATACACTTAAATATCATGTTAATGTAATTTTAATTAAATGCTAAGTTAAAGAGATACATTTTTAAATGTTTCTTAAACATCACTGAGCTCGACTGTCTAATAGAAGCTGGAATTGAGTTCCACAGTTTAGAAGCATAATAACTGAAAGAGGTCTCTCCATGTTTCCTGTATTTTGCAGAAGGTATTTGCAGAAGGTCAATACCTCTAGAGAGACATTCTGTGATGTAAGCAGGTGCTAGATTATTCAGAGCTTTATAGACCAGCAGCAGAACTTTAAAGTCTATTCTAATCGATACAGGTAGCCAGTGCAGCTCAAAACAGGAGTGATATGAGCTCTCTTTGTAGTTTTTGTTAGGATCCGAGCTGCTGCGTTCTGTACGAGTTGCAGGGGATAGATGGTTCTTTTAGGAACCCCAGTAAGAAGAGCATTACAGTAATCAGTTCTGCTTGTTACAAACGCATGAAGTTTCTCTGCATTACTCTGAGACAAAAAACTTTAGCAATATTTCTTAAAGGATAAAAAGCTATTTTAGTGACTGCATTTACATGTGGGATAAATCTGAGCTCAGAGTCTAAGATCACGCCCAGGTTTCATACTTCAGCTTTTATATTAGTAGCTAAAGAGTTTGTCATAAAGGATTGTTCTCTGAGTTTTAGTATCAAGATTCAATATTTCAGTTTTTTCTTCATTTAGTTAATTTAATTCTATGACATCCACCAAGAAATATGCTGCATCAAAATCTTTTATTTAAAACAAATGAAGACATTTCAGTTTCCTGTGATATGGGCCCTTTAATACCGTAATTTTTAATGCTGTTGTGTTTTTTCCACATGCTGAGCCACTTTATTGACCTCTGAATCTTATCACCACCGAGACATTTGGTTTAATAGGGTTAAGAGTGTAACCATGTAATAAATTATGCAAGTATGTAATTACATTTACAGGATTATATAATGTAAATCAATTATATAATGTAACAAATAATAACTGATTCTCAGAGGTCCTGCAGGGCTTTGAGCACTGATTGATGACTGTGAGAGTGAGAGTCTGAGGGATATTTGGCTGCAGATGGCAAAAGCACAAGAAGCTGATGTCACCACCAAACCTCTCCCCCCACAAAAAGTCCCCATTCGTTCTGTAATTCGCATTAACACGGCTGTGAAGATTAAACAGCTTTATCCCCTCCACACACTCACACATCAGAGCTGAGGAGGCGATACATTATCTATATCCACAGAAGCAATATATATATATACACATTTATATAAATATACACTCATCATCGAAATTATGCAATAATAGTTATGCAATGCTATTTGGAAGGAAGATAAATGTTACCAGGAACAATAAATGATGATAAATTTAGACTTATATGGGTAATATTAATTGAGCTACACATACAGAAGTAGTGTCTCTTACTATGGCGTTGGGCCGCCCTGTTTGCTAACGCAACATGCCAGACGTCTCAGCATGGAGTTGAAGAGTTTCCTAATGGTGTCCTGCGATAATCCATCTCATGCAGCTTGAATACTCTCACACAGTTCCTGCAGATGTTGCGGTAGGTTGGAGGTGGAGTGACACCAGGCCTTCTGGATTTGTGACATGTGATAACAAACCAATCATCTTGGTGCCTCCACATACAGATTCGTTAGTCTCTTCCACCAAGACAAAAACAGAACTCGTCATTGAAGATGACCAGCTGCCATTCTGAGTCACTCCATGACAGTCTGGCATGACACCATTGCAGTCTTTGACGAAGTTGACGTGGTGTTAAGGGCAGTTGTTGTAACGGTCTGCGTGTATGTAGTTCTTCATCGTGTTGCCATCTGCCAATAGTGCTGGAACTACCAGGATGCACCAAAGGTTTCCTTTGTAGTTGTACAAATACAGACTGTAGTACATCTATTGG
Organism: Semaprochilodus insignis; assembly: GCA_034552555.1. NCBI lineage: Eukaryota > Metazoa > Chordata > Actinopteri > Characiformes > Prochilodontidae > Semaprochilodus > Semaprochilodus insignis. The sequence goes on from CM067498.1 coordinate 14,743,055, forward strand.
TTAGTTGCGAATGACCAAGACAAACTGTGCAGCAATGGATGAGCTATCATTTAACTTTATATCAACAATGTGGACCATCAAGGTAGGAGTGTCTAACAGAGTTGACAGTGAGTGAACACAGTGTTACAAAACTACAGCATCTGATCCACTCATATCAGTGTAACACACACTAAAACATCACCACCACGTCAGTGTCACTGCAGCGCTGAGAATAATAATGTATACCACCCACACACACACATATATATATATATATATATATATAGTGTGTGTAGCCTAAACTTAGAAGATTTCCCTAGGCGAAGTTCTCTGATGGATGACCCGTCTAAGCAGTATCTAATTAATTCATTAAGCTGATAGGCTGCTGTTAATGAAATGTTATGCAGAGTGAGATGCATCGAGTCCGAATAATGAGTCACTTAGAATAGAGGGAAGAAAAACGACTAACTCGTAATATTTTGTACGCATAAGATCTGTTCTAAAGTCCTTTCTCTCTGAAATGCTGATTCCATCTCCATTTCTGACTGTTTATGACTACACTGTCATTTCTGATTTGGCTCCGGTTTGAATGCTGAGCTCTGTTGGAAGTGACTTACCGCCTGCTGCTACTGAAAGAGGCCATAAATGTCGCTTTTCTGTCTTGGTTTTCTACCCTTTCAGAAGCAGAGCGGAGGAGAGATGAAGGGCGTCTCGCATTTTAAATCAATCTTCTCTCACATATGTGCTTTTTTCCAGGAAAAAGAGAGGTTCCCCAAAAACACAGTGCAGTCCATATGTAACTGTGCAGTGGCAGAATGCTTGTTGTTGTGTTCCTGCACTGCAGCATGTTGGATTTGACTTGACACAATGACCTGTTAGGTTAAAGTGCAGAACATTCAACTTTAATTTGAGCATCTAAACTGAGGGAAGCATGTAGGATTTTTTTTTTTTAACACATAAATACATAATGGACTGCCTACACATCATCACTCAGCTGCAAGCCATTGTGTATTATGTAAAACAGCATTCTGAGTATAATGCATTATTGTTCAAATAGTGTCTTGATGACTTTCTTTTCTGTTCTACAAGATCTTCTACGTTTTCCACAAATGTTTTTCCTTTCCTTCTTTGCTGTTCATTATATTCAGTTTCCAAACTTTGACGCTTCTCTCTGTCTCTCATTTTCTCCCTGGGCTCAGTAAATGTGGTGTCTCAGTTGGAGGTAATCTCCAGCAGGGCAGAAGAACTCCTCCTGTTATCAATAGACCTAAACGTCCACTTCAAACAGCAGGAAGCACAGCATGGATAAACTCTGTTTCAGGGTGATTTCCACTGATATAGGATCAGTTCATTCATTCTGATTCAGGATCATTTACACCAATACAGAATAATTTCTTTTAAAGATTGATTCAGGGTTAGTTAATTAATACTGATTCAGGATAAGGGCTAAGACTAACATTAGGGCTAATATTAAAGCAAACTGCTGAAAATGTCTAGTGTAATGCTGGTCTGGCGCCGGTTTCACATCCAAAACACAATATATGCTGCTAAACAGAGCTAACACAAGAGCTAAAATATTTGGATAAGACTAGAGGTAACAGAACTAGCACTAGAGCTAAAACTAGGGATAAGCCTAAAGCTAGCACTAGAGCTAACGCTACGGATAAGACATGTTAACAGAGTTAACATTAGAGCTAAAACTAGGCATAAAGCTAAGATGCGCCTCAACTGCATACTACACACCAATACTACATAGTATATACTCTGTACTAATCTTCATGGTATGAGTTCTGCAGGCTAGTATACAAAATATTATACATACTGCATCGTTTATTACTAACAGGAAGTGATGAAGCTTATGTCATACCAAGCTGGACTCTAAGAGCTGCTTCGGTGGTCAGCCAGCTTTACCAGCAAGGTTTTGTGCATAATCGTGTTGGTTGACCAACAAAACCAACAAGAGCATACTGGTCAACCAGCTTCAACAGCAAAAACCAGCACCAGACCAGCACTAACCAGCATAAACCAGTTTGGAACAACATGATTTGATGTTGGTCTAAGCTGATAGCAAGAGGATAGCAGACCACCATTGACCCACTGCAAGCCCAGCTGATTTAAAAAGCGTTAAGCTACCACTTAGTAGTCTAAAAAGTTTTAATACTGCCCATTTAATTCTGAACACTTCTGTCCATTACAAATAAGAAAATAAAATCTGATATGACCATTTGTGGTTTTCTTTGCTAGAATTAACAAATTAGTGATTTTGTTCATCCTGATCAAATGTCAGAACAAACATTCATATTACGTATTACCATGACACATAAACCACACAATCTAAGAGACTGAGAAACACCCATTTGATTTGTGTCACAAGGAAATCGGGAGTTTAACAGGAGAAATTACCCATCGGGAACAATTGGGATAAAGGTTAGAAATAAAAAATCGTGTGTATTGGCAGGCATGTACTTCATACTATTTGGGGCAGATGAAAACACATACTTTGGGTACTTCAGTGATTGCTGGTACTTGTGTTCTTGAGTATGCTTACCAGGATTCAACTTGGGCAGTGGAAGATGGGAAGAACACACGAGAAAACATATTGAGAAACCACTGACATGCTTCATATGCACCTGGAAGCTCACCTTTGACCGTGCAGAGCTGTGGAAAGTTGCATCAGAGCCACTTAAGCCCATAGGAGCAGACGTGGGAAGACAGGATAGAGAAAATGCTGCTTGTCAGGCGGAACTGAAAGTGTGACTGTATTCCTCTTACTGTACTCAGACTGCGGAGCAAGGTCAGACTGGAGACTGGCCAGCGCCCCTATGGATGTTAGTGCATAGCCAATGCCGACTGATATGAACAAGTTTTGTCATTCTAAATTAAACACTAACATTTGTAGCTTGTAAAAGTCCTTCAGACATTAACATGCATTTGTGTTTGTAAGTAGTAGTTTTACAGGTACTCTGATTAGCATAGCCACTGTTTTTGGCTATGCTTATGTACTTTAGGCTATGTTGACATGTTTTGACTGCACAGTTGCTGTTTATCTACCTAATTTAACACATTTTAATGCCTTTTTACAATATGTTAAGCTTGCTAATGTGTTAATAGAACAGAAAAATGCCACAGTAGAGGTGTGTGTTAACTTATTTTCACTTCAGTCGACATGTGATTTGACCGGGACAGTTAAAATGTTGTATGCTGCCAATAAATGTGTGTGTGATTTATCACGTGTGTGAGTCTAGATTGGTGTGTGTGTTTCAGCATGGATCGGATGATGGCCCGTCCACACACCCCTCAAATGAGACCCTGAGGGACTGACACACACAGACACACTGAACAGCACATCAATCACTCAAACACACAATTACGCTCACTCTGCTGTCCTCCATCACATTATCAGTCTGTTACTGTCTGACAGAGAATCGTCACCTAATGTGTCGGAGTGCAACGCCACTCAGTCTGACATTCAGAATGAAAATCAGCTCCGACTGAACACGAGCTGCTTCATATTTAACCATTTCTCACATTTACAGATAACACTGCTGAAAAATCTCATCCCTTAAAACGACATTAATGTAATTCAGACACATTAAACATGACAGCCATGCTAATCAGTGAATTCAGCTACGTGAAGGTGAATTCCACAAAATGCAATTCAAAATTCAACATTTCTGCATCATTAATTAAGATGCAAACAGAGTGATCCAGCGTGGTTTATTGTGAAACATGCTATGCTAAAGGAACTTAAGTCTGAACTCAGTTTGAGTTTCAACTCATTTTGAAATAGATTCCAGCAAAAGTTTCAAAAAGGTTGAGACAGGCACATGTTTACCTCTTCTTATGTGTTCGTTATGCCTTCTTTTAACAACACTGTAAGTGGGAACTCTTTCCTTTCATATTGCACCCAATGTTTTCAATGGTTAGCCGGACTAGACTGCAGGAGAGCCAGTTTAGCACATAGACTCTTTTACTACGCAGCCATGCTATTGTATTGCGTGCAGAATGTGACTTGCCGTTGTCTTGCTGAAATAAGCAAGACCTTCCTTGAAAAATATGTCATCTGGATGGCAGCATATATTGCTCCAAAACCTGTAAATATCATTCAGCTTTATTGGCGCCTTTACAGATCATCATACAGTTCATCTTAAACCATCTAGAGTCCGGAGAAGGCAGCTGTGCTTCTGGATCTATTTATATCTGGTGTCTTTTTTCCAGGGTAGAGTTTTAACTTGCATTTGTGGAGCAGCACAAAGGAAATCTGATCCCATGGAGTGATATACACTACAGAATGGTGTCTATTTTTAATGCAGTGCCTTCTGAGGGCCCAAAGATCACAGTCATCCAATATTGGTTTTGAGTCTTATCCCTTATACAGAGATTTTTCAGAATTCTCTGAATTGTTTAATGGTATTATGTACTGTAGACAATGAAATCCCCCAGTTCTTCGCTTCTTTACAAATGTTCATGAATTGTTGCCCTATTTGCCCTTTACAGAGAAGTGAGCCCCTCCTAGCCTTTAGATCTGAAAGACTCAGTCTCTCAGCGCTGATTTATAGCAAACATGTCACTGACCTGTTGGCAATTAGGTTAATTAGTTGTGAGATGTTCCACCATGTGTTATTAGCATTACACTCCTGTACCAGCGTTTTTAAAAACATGTTACTGACATCAATTTCAAAATGGACCTATACTTTTCAAAAAACAAAAACATTTCTTAATTTCACATTCATACGTTGCATTCCTACTATTTTCAAATAAATATAGGGTTTAAATTATTAGCACATCATCGCGTTGTGTTTTTATTTACCTTACGTTTTTGGAAAAGAAATAAAGCAGTTCTGTTGGCTGTTTCCTGAGACATTTGCTGTGTATGAAAGTACACTCTGTTCACTATATAGTGCACTATTTTAGGCTGTGTGTGAAAATACTCTGTGTTCACTATATAGTGCACTATTTTAGGCTGTGTGTGAAATTACACTGTGTTCACTGTATAGTGCACTATTTTAGTCTGTTTGTATAAGTATGCTGTGTTCACTGTATAGTTCACTATTTTAGGCTGTTTGTATAAGTACACTCTGTTCACTGTATATTGCACTATTTTAGGCTGTTTGTGTAAGTATGCTGTGTTCACTGTATAGTGCGCTATTTTAGGTTGTTTGTATAAGTACGCTGTGTTCACTGTATAGTGCAATATTTTAGGCTGTGTGTGAAAGTACGCTATGTTCACTGTATAGTGCAATATTTTAGGCTGTGTGTGAAAGTATGCTATGTTCAATATATAGTACAATATTTTAGGTTATATGTTAATATTCTCTCTGTTCAGTATATAGTGCACCATTTTGGGCTGTGTGTGAAAGTACACCCTATTCACTACAGTGCAATTGATTTAGAAGTCTGGTGTTTTGTAGTCATCTTAAAACATCAAATTTACATTTGTGCATATGTGATGACTTTGGTGGCATAAATGTAAATTGGTGGGGTGTATTGGTGGTGGCCATTACTTTTTAGCTACATTAGCCTCGTAGCTCCAGTGCTAAAACTAAAGAAGCAAACTTCAGACTCCAAACATGCCTTGGCTGATCTACTTCATTTAGGGTGAGGGGGCTGGGTAAGATTGATTTTCAGCCAAACTATCACTTTAAAGAGGATTCTTAAATCTATTTTAAGCCTTGTTACTTGCACTGAGCAGAGGTTTTGATCCGGCTCTGTGTGAGCCGTGTTTTGGCCGAAGGTTTCTGACCGCTTTTGGCCCCAGAGGGTCCGGTGGTCAGTGATGGAGCAGATGGAGCAGAGCCCGGGGCACTGACACTTTAACACAAAGAGCGAGCAGAACCACACTGTGAAACAATCTGCGCCAATCAGAACAGAGAGAGAGTGAGAGAAAGAGAGAGGAGAGGGGTGAGAGACAGAGAGGGAGTGAAGTAGAAAAAGACAGCGTGGGAGAGAACGGGAGAGCGTGAAAGAAAGAACCAGAGACACAGAGGAGAGAGTGAGTGAAGAAGAAAGAGAGGGAGAGGAGCAGAGAAAAAGAGAGGAGGCAGAGATCAGTGTTAGGCTGTACATCATTATTCTTATGTTCCCTGAAAGTATACACTTTTGTCACTGTCTTACATATTAAAGACATATAGTAGAAACTAATTCATAGTAGATACTGAATAATTCATAATAGATGCTGAATAATTTATAGTACGTATTGAATAATCCATAGTAGAAAATGAACACTTCATAGTAGATTCTGAATAATTCATAGTAGAAACTAAATAATTTGTACTGGCTACTGAATAATACTGAAAAATAAATACAGAAAGTGCCCTTTTTGTACTGTTATGCTGCTCTTACATTGAAGATCCCATTTTAGAAGTTTTAATTTGGATATCATTTTGATTGATTATGTGTTATTTCAGTATTTCATTGTTATTTGTGATTCAGTGTGCTATTTCATCGTTTTGAAGGGATTAGTTGTATTCTAAAAGGTAATGGTTAACATTTATTCTGACTGGATGCTGTATTTGTACCTGCACCTGTATCTCTGTGTGTCTGTATCTCTTTCTCTGTGTCTGTGTCTCTGGAGAGTTTGATGCTGAGAGATGTTTATTCACTTTCTCAGTAACAAAGGTTTTGGCTGTGTCGAGGCAAAACTAGATGAAAGCAGATCAAACAGGTATGTTTGTTTCTCTGCACGCAGAAGAAATTCTGCTATTCTCTCTGAAACTGCACACTGAGAACTCCTGTCCTCAAAGAACAGACAAAGAAACATCGATTTGTGCTGTTTGATCAGCGTGTCAGGAATAATATTTGGGTTCTGCTGACAGAGAGCAGCGATAGGATGGAAAAGACCAAATATTGAGTTTTGGAAAACTAACGGATGAGCTTGTGCAAAAAACAGAGAAGCAGAAGATTCAGTTTAAGAGAGAGAGAGAGAGAGGGAGAAGGTACTCAAAGTTACACAAATTCACTGCTTTATTTTCTAGGTTTTCCCGAAATTAGTTTTTTTTGTTCCAGTTAATGCACTTCCTCCACAATTCGATTACAATGATTCAAAATCTTCCATCTCCGGAAGGATTTAAACTTGGCAGCTTTGTTCAGCCCAGAAGCTGGATTGAAGTCGATGAATACATTTCAATACAAAGGTACACCATCTGAAAGCTATTAAAGGGTCCATATCCTACATTTTTCTTGTTTTTTTCCCCCAAAATGTTATTATTTGTACAGAAGTTCATTTCTGGCAGGCTTGACTCAATATGTCAAAATAATGATATACTTTATATTTTGATTTCATATGTTGAAAAAAAAAATCTCAAAACTTTGACTTCAGATTTTGACTTACTATGCCAAAATGCTTAATAAGTAACTTCTGCAGACTCACTTAATTTTTAATGTTTTTTTAATTTATGAATTTATTATTTAATTTAATTTCTGAAGCATTTTTGACTTTATAAAAGGCAACCTTCAGAACATTAGAACTGGTATATCATAATAACAGACTAGCAACACCTTAGCAACCTACTGAGATACAGTAGCAATGCCTTTGTCCAGCCTTCTTAAAGTCTGTTGCATTCTGTTAGTTTAGGTCCACGTACATTTGAAGATGATTTTTTTCTTTGGCAAATTTGTCTTGTTATAATCTCTATGTAAACAACTTTTTGATCCTTATTTTAAAGGCACCATATTTAGTAAATAAATGAATTATCATATTATTACAAATCAATAATATGCATACTTTATTAATAATAAATATTATTAGCAGCAGTAGTAGTAACAGCAACAAAACAAAATCCCAAACACAGAGAAAGAGAGAAATAATGCAGAATAAAGTTAATTTAATAAATAAAATAATAACGGTAATGACTGAAGCTGTGATGTTAAGGCTGAAGCCGTCGCTAAGAGACTGTAGTTGTAGTTTAGTTTTCTCTGCTTAGTTAAGACTTATCACGCTTGCTCGTCTTCCTCTGTAACTTAGGGGTTGTAGAGGGGTTTGGACTGCTGCACTGTTCGAGGTTTTTGTCCAAAAACAGGCTGGCAGAAGCGGCGGAGCAAGAGCTGACAATTATAGGCCTTAATCCGGCCTGCCGGAGACGGACCCCTGTGCAGGCTGACAGATGGTGTGAGATATTACAGCCTTTAAAGCCGGCAAACTGAGAGCGACCCACCAAGACTGAACACAGTGCGCTGATCCAGCAACCCAGCAGGACTGTACTGGCTCTCACTCTCAACATCGAACTCACACGCACAGAGAGAAATTATAACAACACTAACAGCATCTACTGACCTCTGACCTCCACCGCTATCCATTTAAACACTAAACATGCTTCGCTACAATTCTGCGCAGCTGATCTGAGGCCTTTGAAGGTCAGGAGGGGGGACTTCCCAAATGTATCCCAAATGTAGACGATCTACACTATTTGCCCATTTGGTCAGCTCCTCTCCTCTTAGCACATCATTGTGAGTTTCTCCACTTATTACAGTTATACTCTGTTTCTGTGCAAAATTTGTTAGCCCCGGTCTAATTATAAGTCAGGTGCTTATGGTTAGAACACTGTTAGAGAACATCTGGGAGGAGATTTTCTTATTTAAAGTTTAGATATCTGATCTGGTTTTCTCCTCAATATTGGAGTGCCTAGATCAAAAGACCTCTTTGAGGCCTTCAGAAAGAAGGTTGTAGATGACTGTGAGTCTGGAAAGGGTTTACGATGATTTCCAAAATACTGGAAATCAGTCATTCTGCTGTGTAGAAGATCATCTACAAGTGTAGATTTTCAAAATGCTCCCTTCAGCTTCATGCTGCTTCAGCTAATTTAACCCGAGAACAGACCGTAAGATGCCAAAAAAAGTCTTTAAGAAACCCCAAATTTTACCACAGCATCTGCAGGTACATTCACATACCTTTACAATGAGACTGCACATATTTGACATAGGAGGAAGCCCTTGCAGTCTACAAAGAACACTGGGGCAAAACGAAAGTTTGCTAATAAGTATCTAGGCAAGGACCCAGACTTCTGGAACAATGTGCTACAAACAAATGAGTCACAGATAGAATTACCCTAAGCCATTTTTTTTTTACCAAAAATCAAAACAGTATTGGATCAGAAGAACCTCATACTGTCTGTAAAGCATGGTGGTGGAGGTATTATGGTTTGGGGCTGCTTATCCGGCCAACTTGCAATCCTAGAATTGACTATGAATTCTTTTTCATACCAGGAATGCATGAGGACAATGTATGACCATCTGTAAAAAAGTTGAAGCTGAAGAAATAGACACTCCAACAGGATAATGATCCCAAACATACAAATAAATCAGTCAAGGAATAGAAATCAAGGAATGGAAAAAATTGAAGGTTATGGAATGGCACTGTAAATGAAGTAACTTTTCAAACATTACACAGAATTCTTTGTGAAAAAATAATTCCAGTACTAGTAATGAAGGAGTTCTAGGCAAAAGTTACATTTTCGTTGTTTTTCATTCTATCACATAAAGAGTATCTATACATACTGTTTAAAGGAGCAACCTGTCAAATGTATACTCCAGACAATAGGGGGGAACATATCCCAAGAAAATGCACAATCCTCTCACTCACTTCACTCTGTACCAGCCTAGTGGATATGCTGCATCAAACTTAAGTTAACTAAACTATGCTAAACAAGTTTAGCATCAAATTTCATCCTGTTTTTTGCCATGGGCGTCTTAAGTGGTGGAAAGCAGCTTCAGTGTTAACTTTTGTTTTTGCTTTTGTTCATATCACTTCTTTTGTCGCTGCTGAATGTGGTTTCTTGCTGGGAGCAAGTGGCGTTGGTTGATTGCCAGAAGCTTTAGCCTTCGATGCATATACTCTTCCTTTTACTGGCTGCCTTTTCTTAAATAATCAAACCGAGGGCAGCACCTTCAACATGATCGACAGTGGTTACAATATGCTGCAGTGCTACTTCTTCGTCCTCTCATGTTGGACTGATTTGACTCATCGCTACAGTGGTTCACGCTCACCTAGTGAGATACAAAGTAGTATTGCAAGACCGGATAGGCTGGGGCTATTAACCTTCTCCTCTTCCTCCACCTTGATCTTCCTCCTTCTTCATCCCTCTCCTTGCCCCTACTCAAACTGTTCTCCACACCGTATATAACTGAACTGGACTGACAACCTAAGACTGTGAATGATTCTGCATGCATGTGAATAAGACTGTTGCAGACTAGACTAGATTAGACTAGACTAGACTAGTCTAGATTGGACTGGACTAGACTAAACCAAAGCGGTCTGGTCTTCTGACTCGTGAATGTTTCTGAATGCTGTATTTTTAACATGTTACATAGTCGACTTTGACATACCACCAAAACTGATATTTTGTCTCAATCTGTTGATAAGTATTTCTGAGCAACTAAAAATCTTACAAATTGCTCCATTAACTGAACTGTTTTCAAACTGAGTTTAACTGAAAGTGTGGTAAGGTTCAGGAACGACACTGTGGCAATTTAATTATCGCTTTAAGGATTCACATTATATCAGGGTTGGAGCTATTATGGAAATAATGAGGCCTGTGCTGCAGTCAAAGTCGTTGTTCTAAGTCCTCATAGAGTTTCTTCACAGAAATGGCAATGACTGTACTGACCTGGCAATCTGCTAATAAAGGGTTTTTTTAATGGAAATTTAAACAAAAGATCCTATAAAAGACTTTTTAAATGGTTCCAAGCCCTCCATATTGGTGTGGAGATAATGGACCACCATCTGGAGGAGGGTTCTTCGTCTCAAACAAAGCTGTTCTTCTTAAGCTCTGCACAAATATTCATTCTGGCCTGCTATAAGCTCTTCAAACCGCTTACAAATAGCCAGGATTTTCTGCTTTTTTTACCTGCGTCTTCAAAGAAATTGGCATTATTTTATTCAGTCGCATTGAGTCGCATTCAGTCAACATCATGCCAAAAACTGCGGACGGAGCATGAGCCAGGAAACTACAGATGGCGCAGTACTGGTTGAAGACAAACTTAGCTGGACCACAGAAGGCCTACTTCAGAAGTTTAAAAGTTTAGCGGTTTTAAAAATAGCCCAATTACTTCGTCCAAAAGCTTCATGCGCTGGACGATACTGCTGATGATACAAAGATGTTATTTCTGTGCGTCTTCGTTTTCAAATGTGGTGCTTGTGTCCTTGATGAATGTCATTCCGCATTTCCAGATTTAGACACAGTTAAAGATCCACACAAATCTGGACTCACTGTAATGGCAGCGTGTGATTCAGGGGGAGGGAAGTTTCCAGGTTAATTACGCTCGCTGCGCACCGACAGGTTTACCGTTTGGCAATCAGCGGAACAACAATAAACAAAAGAAACGGCACATTTAATTTGTAACTTGCTTTTCATTTCAGAGAGGAAATTGCAGGCTGCATATAAATGGAGGTTTGAGTGGAGAGTGAATTTTCTTCCTGCTGGATCACGTATATAAACATGAATAATAATTTAGCTCCAGCTTATATTTATTCTCTTTTAAAGCCGTTTTCCGGTACAGATTTGATTTGGCTGTTGGCTGATATTAGAGTTGCACTGCATATGCAATTTAATTTAAAATTAAATTAGGGTCAGATGTAATATCCACACATTGTTAAAGTTTTGAGACATATTGCTCACTCCTCAGTCCACACAGTCCATAAATGGCAACGTTTGAATAAGTAGTCAAGTCAAGTCAAGTAGTTTTTTATTGTCATTTCAACCATATACAGTGGTGTACCGTACACAGTGAAACGAAACAGCGTTCCTCCAGGACCAAGGTGCTACACAGAACAATAAATACAATAGATTTACAAGACAATTTACAATATACAAAACAGCAAACAATAAATACAGGGAGGGAGCAGTAAAGTGCAGTTATGTCCATTTTTTTAAGATGAACATTGAACATTGTTTTTAGCAGCAGTTATGTCAATATTTGGTATAAGTGTAGACATTTTACTCCTTAAGTTTATGTGTAGGCAGATTTAAAAGATGAGATTGTGTGTGTGCGTTCAGTCCAGTCACTGAAACGTGTGCAATTATTCAGACCAGATTCAACAACTCTGGTTGTTAAGGAGTCTGATGGCTTGGGGAAAGAAGCTGTTGCACAGTCTGGATGTGAG
>CM067498.1:14774589-14796907 GCA_034552555.1 Semaprochilodus insignis
TTAAGCTAGTGCTGCTGCATGCTGAACTACCATCATAAGACTGACCTCACCAAAATTTGCCAGTGTGGTAGATTAGAGGCTTTGTCAGTGTCAGACTGCAGTTTGTGAGATTCCGATGTGCAGGAGTGATAGCTTGCTAGCACTTTTCGTTAGGAATGCACCAACATTTTTTTTACAGAGAAAAATGAAAAGCAATTTTTAATAGACATACAACGAAGCATCAAAATCTAGAACTTCATAAATAATTTTAATGGTGATGAAAATGAAAAACAGTGATTAAAAAATGTTTTTTATGCTCTTTTTCTACTGTGTTGATTTTAAATGTTTAATTTTATTAGCTCAGTTTTGCGCTATTGGAAACATATTTCTTAATTTAATATTTAGTATGGTTATTCAAAAGCATAAATAAAATGGCAAATGTAAAAACAGAAACCCTTTCTGTTTTTAGCCAAGTGTGTCTTGAATTTTGCTTTTAGACAGAAAGTGTCATTTTGGTGCATCATGTTCTGACTCTAACAACCTTGTAATCCTCATCTGTTTACTTGAGGGTGAGACAGCAGCAGTCTTCAGAAATGCAATTCACTTTTTCCCCATAGAGATAAACTTAGCTTGGACTCAAAGTTTCCTTGTACGAGCATAACACGACTACAGATGGATTTCAGGCATCTACACTCCATTCATTTTTAGTGTTTAATAAAGGAAAGTTCCAAAGCTACCCATGCCGTTACGCCGGAACTGATTTCCGTGAATAGAAACAAACATTTCTTGAGACAGCAGGTTTTCATCAGCCTGCATCGCTCCCATCTCCTTCATGCGACTTTTCTGGAGCCGCCGCTTTGTAACCGAGGTGGCGACTAGCTCCTGCTTGATGACTTCATTCCCTTCTGTAAACTCCAGAGGAACCGAGCTCGGCTGAACTTCAGCTGGACATTCCTCCACCACGATGATCGGCATGACACAGTCTGACCCTGCCTCAGCAGCTGCAGCCCTGCCCTCTCCTTCAGAAAGTCCTCCCTCTGCTTCAGTGTCCCCGCCGCCTTTATGGTCATCTTCCGTCTCGCCCTCTGCATCAGCCATAGGAAACAAAGTTACTGGAGTCATTGCCCAGTGCATATTTAATTTTTAGAGTATGGATATTAAAGCGATATTTTATGCACACACACACACACACACACACACACACACACACACACACACACACACATCAAAAGATTCACAGATAATTCAGTTACTGATGTAATCAATAGTGACAGCCAAAAAGCATGTTAAACACTGCCCAGCTACAGTTACAATCACCAAGCTTCAAATTGACTCTGAGAATGTTCCAGCACTGCGGGCCAATGGGCGTCATCTCGTTACAGCTCATTAACGGCCAGCGCGTCTCATTTTAATGAGTACAATTAAAACTCTTGGCAGGAAACTGTATTTCTGAACAGGAGAGTTCAGCGAGGTTAATGAGATGAAAAATGTAACTTCATCTGTCAGCTGGTTTTATCTGTGCTGATCCGTAGCCATTAAATATTAAAGTGTATGAGGACAACACAAAAACCTAATAAAGCAAAAGAGCCCACATCCTACATTTTAACTCATTTTCTTCTTGACATACGTATGTTTGTTTGGTTTTGTGTGCCAAATAGGTCATCATTTTCCAACCATACAAGTGAAAAGGATCTTACTGTGTCACTGTTCCTTTAAGACTGATATGTAAATAAGCAGCGTTTTGACTGGCTGAGCCTCAAAAGGTAGCGCGGGCTGAAAAGTGTGAATGGGCAGGGCCAAACTGCTGTATACTGTATACATCGCCAATACTGTCCCCGCTTTTGTCTTGGTGGAGACAACCAACAAATCCATGTGTGGAGGCACCGTGGTCAGCACTGAGATGAACGGTTTGTTATCATGTGTCACATGTCCAGAAGATCTGGTGTCACTCCACCTCCACCCCTACTCCATAATCTGCAGGAACTGTGTGAGAATATTCAAGCTGCATGGGATGGAATATCACAGGACACCTTTAGGAGCCTCTACAACTCCATGCAGGGATGTCTGGCATTAGAAAACATGGTGGCCCGACGGCATACTGAGAGACACTAATTCTGTATGTGTAGCTCAATAAATATTGTCCATATCAGTCTAAATTTATCATCATTTATTGTTCCTGGTAACCTTTATCTTCCTTCCCAATAGCACTGCAATCAGACACATCCTTCTGAGTGCAACTGTTCTTTTGGGTATGAGTCTAAAATTAAGCAAATTACAGGAAAGAAAAAGACACAAAAACAGGAAAAACACTGAGAAAAAAAAAACAGACAGAGAGAGAAACAATAGTGGTCAGTGGTTTAATTGATCCTGATTTAGAGATTAAATCCTGCTTGCTCCTTCTCTCCCTCTATTTCTCTCAAAGGTGAGACAGTTTTACTTTAATTCATACTCCCCTCCAAATGAGTGCAGACAAAAACAGTAACTTCAGAGCTGAGGAGCAAGTCATTACGAACCACCCATCACTGGCCCCTGGGGGGAGTGAGGGGGCAGCTTAAATAAAAAAGTTTAGATATACAAATACATTTCAGATATTACTATGAAAGTGAAGCAGGCTCTCTGTGTGTGTGTCTCTCTCTCTCTCTCTCTCTCTGGTTTGGGGTTGTTTAGTGAGCCACCAGTCGACTGAAATGACCAGAGTCTCTGAGTCATCGCAGCATTTTAGAGTCGCAGGAAATGCATTATCAGTACATTCTGTCTGCTGCACTTTAGAGAGACAAAAATAGGGGGGAAAGCAAAGAGCATACAAATCCCAACTCAACTACTCCCATTAAAGGGCCTGTATCCTACGCTTTGCTATATTTCACGTCTATTTCACTCCGTGATCCTCTTATGGCATCTGTGTAGATTTATGTTCTGAATACAGCCCTAATTTCTTTGGAAGACAACACATAAGCAGCCTCTCTATTAGACAGAACTTTCTGTAACTGTACAGATTTATGTAAATAAGCTTTCTTCTGATTGGGTGCCTCATCTAAAAGCAGTCCAGGCTGAAACACTCCCTGTAACTTCAGGTTGAGGTTAATCTGCTTTAGGCTGAAACTGCGAATATATAAAGGAGCTGACATCACAAAAACAGTGAATTCAGTATAGGCTTAGTTTACGTATATGGACTGCACAAACTAAACTGTATGTTAAAAAAGCTTTAACAGTGTTTATGTACCACATCAAACTAGATTTAAACAACAAAAGCCAAACTCACTCCCAGTGGTTGGTAGAACTGGCCACACCTCTGTTTACTTTATACTTGAACACTTTCTGGCTAATAATAATACTTTTCTAATTGCTCAGATTTAAGGATTATAACGTGGTGGCCTATATGGCCCTTTTTGGCCATATTACATAATTGGGAAGCTTAAACATATTAATATACATCACATTTAAAAATATGATAAACCATATACAGTATATTTATGTGTTAATATGCTCTTCGGTATTGAGCATCACAGGGCCCCAAATCTAACCCCTGAAATTACTTACTTGGTAAATATAAAACATTTTTAGGCCATTTATAAAGCAGTTTATGTAGTATGGCATTACAGTTCTTATCAAGAATTCTTAGAATTACGGCATTTTTCTTTTTCATAAAAAGCCATTAGATATTTTTTTTAAATAGTCACTACTGAAAACTTTATTACTCCTAAAAAAAATAAGAACAAGATTTGATGTCAGACAAAAATATAACATTTTCATAACTTCAATTTTCAAGTTCAAGTTTCCAACCAAAAGAAATTTTGTCTGCTTGGTAATGATATATTTGTTTCAGCAGTGACATTCAGTTGTCAATTTATGATTTATTCTTTTTTTTAATCGGACAGCGTCCAACACAGGAAAGCATAATTCTGACTACATGAACATACAGAATTTCAGTATCTGGCTACTAACAAAAACATGTGGATTGTTATTTGCATAAACTTAATATTGAAAAATATCAGAAAATATCTTAAGTCTTTTTTTTGCTCAGTGAACAAAAAAAAAAAAACCTGATGTGCCTGTGCTGACAAAATGTAAACAAGAGTCTGAAATCAAGAAAAATTCTGAATAGATTTAATTGTATGAAAATTTTTGTTAGCATGGGATCTCAAGGGATTTTAAAAGAAGACGTTTTTAACATATTTCTAGCCCCAATTTAAAGCTGTTCTGCACGATAAGTAAGAGCAGAGAGAAGTGTCTTTATTTATGACGTCTATAATGAGATACAGCAATTTATTTTGTTATTTAGTGGTGGTGGGGGGCATATACCTGTAGTTTGGGCATCTGCAAGATGACCCTCCGCACCATGATCATCCGGCTTTACCAGGATCACTCCGTAACCCTCGTTATTGTGGATCACGTTATTCACCATAGTGATCTGAGGAAGGACGTCCAGTGCATCTGCAAAGTCCTGCCAAAGAGACACAGAGGAAACAAAACATAAAACCGCTGCAGAAACACCAGAACTGTTATGATTAATGAAAAATCTTCTCTCACTCAGTTCAGCCTCCAAGATGCAAGTTTGATGTTATTGTAATTTTTATTACAAGCCTGTCTGTCTTTAATATTAAAATATCATTCTAACATAAAACTAGGCATAAAAAGGGCCCATATTCCACAGCTCTTGTGCTTTATTTTAAAATAACCAAAAATGAACAAATAAACTGCGGTGGCTGAATGGGCAGGGCTAAAATGCATAATAGAAATAAGAGGAAGAACAGGAAATAGTTAAAAGCAAAAATAAATACTGTAATAAGTTATGATAGCATTTACTTTCTAATTCTCCATCATATCGTAATGCAAAAATTATACATATTCATGAAATTTCCATATTGTCACAACCCTGATGTTTTGTAATTGGCTCTAGCAGAATGGTTACGCCACAGTTTAAAACCCAGTCCAAGGTTCCACCAATGTAACTACAGTCCTCACAGCCTGCATTGCATTGCAATAATGATATTATAATTTATCCTACAGCCCTACTGGACATCTAAACTCCTCATAGCAAGGCGTTTCAGGCAGCTAAGAAAAGTGGTTTCCATGTACTTTGGAGTTTATAACTTTTCAGAATGTTTACATCCACAAAAAGCTACATACCTTCAAAATGAACAGAAAAACCAGATACCATTATTCCTCCCCTTTAAATTATCCTACTGATCTACCCACCAAATTATAAACATTATTACCAAATGTATTTGTACATTTTAGTGTTGTAGGCTTGTTAGTTTATATGTGTCCGATATTTAAGAACCTTTTAGTCATGTTTGTTAGCATACACCTCCAGAACCTTCATAAAATCTACAATTAATTTACTAATTTTATGTAGAAAAGGGGAAAAATGCATGCTTCCTCACGTCTAGAACCGTTACAAGCAGAATACCAACCGCAAAAAAGCACAAATGTTTCCCGTTCTGCTTATTTTCACTGCATCACATTCATCATATCCCAGATCACTTCCTGCCAGCGAGCTGTCGCTGTTTTATGGAGTTGCTGGCCATGGCTCTAAACTGTTTTGGCCATGTTTTGTCTGTTTGCTGTTTCAGAAGCTCCACTTGCCAGAGCAGAACTGACAAGCAGAACCAACAGCAGAGCTGGCAGCTCAGAACCGCAGTCCATTAACTGGAGCAGATCTGCACCCACTGGCATGGTCATCATGTCTCATGGTCAGTGGGATAACAGTTGTGCACAGTCCTTAGCGCAGAGTTTGGAGAGTAAAAAGAGTCTCCATCATTTCTCCTGCAAACCAGCTGCTGAACCGCACAGACTCTGTCTGATGAAACAGAATAAGAGCTCTGACTAATGACTTTATCATTCATCATCATTTACCTTCACTCGTAACCAGCATTATGCAAGGATTGGTATTTTACTCTTTATTTCTTCTTCTCTTCCTCATTCAATGCATTCTTCCATCTCTTCGCGGTCTCTGCCATGATGTCCATGCTGGGAATAGCGAGCTAGCTTCTTCTTATAGCTAGGTAAAGCCCCATAGTTGTTAGTGTACCATCAAAATGATTTTGAAGTTGTTTTAAAGTACAACAGCTAAGTGGCTGAAGGCTGAACAGTCGGGGCTATACTGCTAAACTGTTGTAAACTGAATGTAGGGAGCCAAGCTGCTATATGTTGGTCATACAGAAATTACATTACAGCCATGGTGTATTAACACAGGCAACTTAGTTTCCATATATGGACAATCCTAATTTGAACGTGAATGGTACATTTTCAAACTCTAGTAGTTTTTTCCATGATACAGTCCCGTTAAGTATCCTATAATACACAATATTTCAGCCAAGGCTGCGTCTATCGCTTCTAAGCAATACAGGGTGTTTATTGGCTGCGGAGCTGCAGGGGGGCGCTGAACTCTGGTGACTCTGTCAAGTTTAAAGTGAAACGCAGACAGCGATGGATTAGCCAAGCTATTCATTTCAATAATGGCTGTCTTACAGAGTATTAAGAAAAAGATCAGAGGGATCTGCTCTTACAAAAAAACGTCATGAGAGCATAGATTATTAAACAAAGATCACTTTGAAAACTTCCAGGATGACCTTGAGACTTAAGAAACTCAGTCCAGAGCGGAGCTAAACTCTTCAGTTCTTCAGGCATGGAGGAATGCGATTGTCATTCTGCTCCGAGAGACCTTCTGAACCTTCTGTTCCTGCAAGTTGTTTCTTAACGCTCCATTAATATGCGCGCTACTGTCATATTTTTCTTCTAGAGTTTGCCGATGCGCTGATTGTTGATGTGGACCATGATGTGCAAAGGACTTTGGGATTTTGCAATTAAGATGAAGAGCAACGTGAAGATATATATATATATATATTTTTTTTTTTTGAATGTGTAGATTATTTTCAACTAACTTTACAACACTAATTACAGCAATAGTTATAGCTCTACGTATTTTATTTCATATTCATTTCTGTGTAAAGCATTTTTGAAAAGATGATACATTAATAAGTCTGATAAGTTCAATAAATTCTTGGTCTTCTTCTTTCTTTTTTTTTATAAAACTGTTAGGATACTGTTTTAATAGTTAAGGCCCATTCCGACTTAAAACTAGCCCTAAAAAGAGCCCATATTTAAAAAAAAAAATCTATTTTATTTTAAAATAAATAGATGGGGCTAAACTTCTGATGGCTGAATTGGCAGGGATCTGCTGAAAGCAGAATCAGAATCAACCAACAGAATAAAGTTCTCCAGATGTTCCTACTGCCTTGTAGATGCATGTCACCCTAGAGACTCTGCGGCACCACTGTAGGAGGTCAGCAGGCATGATTACAGCAGATATAGCGATGGTCACACTGTTCATTTTGGCCAGAGTGTCTGTTTAAGCAGGGTACGCTGGATAAACAATTTCTTTTTCTCTCTCTAGTCTTCAGCTGGGAGACAAATCTCTCCACAGTTCAGTCGTGTTCTGCTGTAAAACCTGATTTAACCCATCAGCTAATTGTTAAACCCCTGATGAGCTAAATTAGGTTTACACAGTGGATAGAAAAATGAATTAAACTGGGCTGGAAGTGGCCATCGCTGCACCACATCAGCCTTGATTTCTATTTCTCGGAGAAATGAAACTGATATTCAGGAGTGGATATACAGTTTAGGGTGAATAAAAGAATACTTCAGCTTCGTGAACGATGGAATACATTTATTTTAAACAGGAAGAAACAGATCGAAGATACTCTGCACTCTGTTGAGTATGTTAGCTATTAGGCTAAACACTACTGCTGCCACCTGTGCTTGTTTTAGACTATTGTCTCAATTGTTTCACTGCCCTGAAAGAGTTTATGGTAGAAGTATGTATAAGTATAAATAAGCTTATGTACTTTTTATTTATTTTCAGACAGCTACCTAAACTGTAGAACTGCATATAGCAAAAAAACAAAAATACCTGCTGCTGTAGCATATACAGAGCTTCAACAGCTTCAACTATCCTCTGAAAGATGGTGATGTTATTCTACTTTTAACTGGTCCATAGGACCAAACTGCTGTTCTCTTCCAAGACCAAACACCACCGCCCTTTCAAAACATCAACTTAGATCTAGATGATCAGTGTGAATGGCCTATTTACAGTTCAAAACGGTGAATATCACAGAAGTTGTCGAGTTTTCGGTTTCGTTATATACAGTTAAAAGCAAAAGTTTGGACACCCCCGGTGTTGTTTTTCTAAGTGTAAATTAGCATACCCTCTACAGACAAAAACACATTTCTGCACATTTTAACATAACATAACATAACGAAACCATATGTAATGAAAAACCATAAAACAAGGCATGTGCAAAAGTTACGGTACGGTCAAATGTGCCACATTTCACATGTTTAGTTTTCAGCAAATAAATACAAACTGGGCAGAAATTTGCAGAAATTCCATATTTACGTTTATTCTCTCCAAAGGATGTAGAAAGGTGTTCAGACCTTTTCATATGACTGTATATGTAATGGTCAATGCTCTTGTCATTTGAGTACCTGCTTAGGGACTACTGCTGTAAATAATCCAAAATGTTGTGAAATGTTTATCGATGTGCAATGTCTCTGCAAATGTAATATACAACAGTATAAAATAATGAATAAAAAAAGAAGAAGAAGAAAGAATCGAATTCCTAGCCCTCAGCAGCTTGTCTCAGTTTGGCAGACTAATGTGCAGGGGTGTTAGCGCTGCCAAAGCTAAGCCGTCTCCCTCACCTTAATCAGGATGCCCTCCTTGCAGTGATGGATGCCGTTTCCCACGAGACTGCACACGCTGCCCGGATAGATCTCCACGCCGGCTCCCTGAACACAGCACACAGAGCCAGCATGTTAATGATGGCGCCACTGAGCGAAGACAGCCTGCACTGCTTCTGAACAGCAGGACATAATTCAGACTGCCTGCGGGTGAGGAGCTGCGCTAACTCACAATAACATCAGTGAAGAAAACGGCTCGCTGACAAAATGCAAAAAAGAGAAACACCCAGAACATCATTCAGCATGCAAATTTAGCATAGATACTGTAAAGAATAAGAAAACGTGATGCGTCAACATGCAAACTATTCTCTATTTATAAAAATCAGTTTGGTGTAATTTACAACACGGGTGCAAGGTATGCCTTCTGTACATCAAGTTACACCACCTCTGTGAAGCTCTGGTTAACCCATGTGTGCACTGTGCTTTTATTAAGAGATCACTAAACAACTCTCCACAGTAGGATGCTAATTGGTGGGGTACAAGCTTCCATAACTTGTTAGCTACATTGGCCTTGTAGCTTAGGTGTTAAAACACTGGGAGAAATGAGTATTTTATCGAACTACCACTTTAAAAGGGGACCTATTATGCTTTTTGCCAGTTGCCTGAGACTTGGAATTCCAACCCTTTTCTGTTACAGGGTGGCATCGTCTCATAACACAATCCTTTCAGGCCATGGACAGGGGCGGAGCTTGTAGGAGGATACCTTTACTGCTTTCAACCACTTATGCAGTTGACCAATCAGAACAGAGTGGGCGAGCTGACCTATCAGAACACACTGCACTCATCAGGAGGTGGGGCTTTAAAACAAAGTAGCTCTAACAGAGCATTTCAGACAAAAGGAGAATACAGAGGTACAGTATGAGGAAAATAGTGTTTTGGGAAAAATTAAGCATGTAAATCGATCCTAGTAAACCCGGAAATAAAATTATCAACATTAAAAATGAGTACAATAGGTACCATTTAAAGGGTGAACTGGGTAATTAAGATCATGGTGTCAGACCTTAGAGCCGTAAAGATCACACATATTCATGACGAGCTGAGCCGAGGTCCGAACTATAACTCCTGTAGTTTCACACTGTAGCACACAGTTCTCCATCTCTAACTTCCCCTGACGGACACCTGGACAAGGAAGAGCAAAATGAATAAATATATAAAGTGCAGCAGACATTCAATATTCCGTAAGGGAAATCAGACTTTCAGAACACCATGGTGGCTCAGCGCAGCCTAAAACTGCTATCTACTAGTGCTATTTACTGAATAATAGTCAATAACCTGTTGAAATTTTATTTTTAATTAAAGAAGCTTGATGTAGTACATAAGCATTATTTTTAAAGAAGTACCGTTCATTCCCCAGTTCATATATACAGCCACCTGTTTCAGAATTAATTGTTTTTATGATGTTGCAGAAACCAACACATTTTTATATCCACCTATTCAGTCTACAGTAGTTTAGCCCAGACGTAGTGTTTCAGGCCGAACTGATTGCTGAATGAGGTACAATACAGAGCACCCAATCAGAAAAGAGCTCATTTGCACATAAGCAATAAAGAAGGGATCGGAAATGTTTGTAAAAAATTAATTCTGAGCCTTTATGGTACACAGGGTGTAAAGCATGAACGTAGCGAAGAAAACTAGACAGAAGAAAAATAAGACATGGGCCCTTTAATCTTTCTATCAGAATTCAGCCCCAGTGAACAGCAACATTATAGCACAGAACTTTAACAGCAGATATCACACTTAGTGAGCAGCAAACACTGTTAGACAATAATACAATAATAATATTCTGATCCACTGAGAGTCCCAGCTTCTCTTCTTCGCACGCAAATCAAAGTAACAACAAATAAACACTAAATATTGCAGAGGAGAGCAACTAAAGATTACTGCGCTTGCTGAACTCTCAGCACTCTCCGTGGAGAGCAGTAGTCCATACAAAGGCTTGTTTGGGGCTCAGCGGTTTCGGGCAGGAGCTGAATCATGTAATCTAGAAGCAGCGATACTATTTACTCATTTATGTTCTGTGCTGCACTTCGTCCTTCTCTCTCACTGCACTTGTTAGTTAATGAAGCTGCGTTTTGTACATGTTATAGACTGATCTATAGCTGTTGTGTGAGTGACAATGGACACTAAATGTATTTTGTTTTATCTGCAATGTTTGTAACAATGGTATTACTATAGTTTAAATGTTAGTACAGTGTTTAGAAGGCCATCGCTGTATGACAAGCTTTTTGTAGACATGAACATTACATACATGCTCACATACATAATACAGATACGTATGTATACCATAGATCCCATAGCAATAGGCTATCAACACCTTAGCCGCCACCTAGGATAGCAAAGCAACTGGTTTGTCAAGCGAACTCTGGGTTCTTCTTCTGCACCACAGTAGTAAGGGGCCCAGGGCGGCACGAAGCTACGCTAGCCTTAGCATGATGACAGCTTTACTGGTGAAAAGCATTATTAGTGTAGAGTGTTCAAGGGGGAGAAAGACAGAAGCTCCGCACTCATATTTCCGTCATATAATTTGTCTGGAATTTAACTGAGATGTTTAAAAGCAGAAACATCTATCCAGTTGCCACTGTCCTTTACCGCAAACATGTGAACACAGCATCAGTTTACATTCTTTCGCAACACTTGGCTGCAATGATAATTATGAATACAGAACTACATAAAGTCACGTTCAATAATCTGTGATATCTTGAAATTACCAACATTTACGCATTAGTCATCCCTGCTTGGTATTTGGGAAATAAATCCAGCGCTAGACCAGGCTGGACACGTCTGCCTCCTGCTGTTAGACCCGAGTACTGCAGGTGCACATTTGCGCTCATAGGAATCATCAGCTTTTTGCATAGTTTACAGTGACAAATCTTAGGAGTGTACTTTGATGTCAGAGGTACTTGCTACGCAAAACGCATACAGTGTGGTGAGTCTGTTTGCTTAAAGTTCTCCATCTGCTCTTCCTTCATCCTTACCGTTAAACTAGCTGATGTTAGTGTTTTTCCCCTTCTTTCACATCCTTCATTTCATTTTCCTCAGTTCTTTTTCTACCTCTCTCTACAGTATGTGGCATCATATATGCATGACCATTCAAAAGTTTAGAATCAGAACTGTAGTCATTTAATATACAGTAATATTTGTAGTCAGCCAGTGTGGACTTTATGGCTACAAACTCATTTAAAGCTGCCTTTAGATATTTTCTTCAAGACTTTAGGAATGCCATGAACAAGAGGTGAATTAAATCATGAATTTGTACTATAATAATTAATATACACTACTGTTCAAAAGTTTGGTTAATAACTGGGTTTATTTTAATAATAACTTACACAGTGTAGATTAAAATACTATGAGGAAGACACCTGAAAGTATTGTAATACATTTACATTTTTTTGGTAACATCAAGAAGTTATTAAATGACAAAATAACACACCATAGACATCTAATTAAGATGCACATAGCTTCTTATTTGATATCCACTTTGGAATCAAATTCTGGATGTTAATTTTATTAGAACATCCTTGACATTCTTTTTCGAATCTTCTACAGCTCTGTTCATCGCTCAGGACTTTTATTTACAGCTTCTTCCTTATGTAAATGTAAAATGTAAAAGGTCTCTGAAACTCCACTGAAAACAGAAAGCTGCTGCAATAAGGCTGCTACTAGTTAACGCGATTGAGAATAATAAAAATGGAGGTCAGTGCAGTTAAGACTCACTCACACATTATTCCTTCAATAGCGTCATGCTGGATGAACTTCAGGTTGGAGATCTTGGCGTCGGCAGCAGTTGACTCTACAAACGTGTCTCCTTTATTTCTCTTCTCAATAACAATCTCGTCCGGCAGCCCATAACCTGAGCCAAAATGAGAAAAGAAGAAGAAGAAAAAAGCACTTTTCACTTTGTGGTGAAATGTTAATGAGACGTCATATTTAAAAAACGGCAGGAAAATCTTCATAAATAAATCCTACTTTCTTCTCAAAAGGCAGAAACTCAGAGTTGGAGGAAAATACATCCTCTTTACTGCCACCATTATAACTCTGGATGATGCTTCATATGAATATTTCATTACTCCCAAATTTAAAACAGAAATGTGGGTCTGGCAGTAACGAGCACAATGCACTGATGCGACTCTGCTGAATTAAGAATCAGCTCGTTACCACTTTAGCATGACAAAATGTTTCATTGTGTGCAAACTGATTTGTGCACAACTACAAGCAAGCGACAGTCACACAGCGGTGGTCAGTAATTACACTGTGTTTTTAGAATCCCACACAATGACAGCAGCGTGGTGAGTTTGAAACTGAACTTTTACAGACAACATACAACAACACAAATAAGCAAACTTATTAATGATGTTATATTACAATATAATCTAACATTATTTTAAAACAGTATAAAAATATAATGGCATGGCGTTATGTGCACAAGTAGACAAATATTACTTCCGATATAGAGACAGATGTGCAGTAATATGGTATCGGATAAATGTTGTGTTAGGTAAGGAGACAGATGTGGTGTAAGCATTTTGTCAGATAGAGAGATAGATGTGTTGTAAAGTTACGTCAGACAAGGAGAACAATGTTCCATGAAGTTACATCGGATATGGAAACAGATGTGTCGTAATGTTATGTCCGATAAGGAGACATTGTCAGATAATGAGATAAGATAATGAGACTGATGTACCTTAACGTAGTGTTGGATAAAAAGACAGATGTGCTGTAACACTGTCAGATAAAGAGACAGCCGTGTCGTAAAGCTGTGTCGGTTAAGGCTGACACCGTTCTGTAAAGATTTGAGAGACGGTAACACTGCAATATACATTAATGATAATATTACACAGGAATTCCCATTGACAGGCTAATGGAAGTTACTATATACTCACAGCATAAATGTGAAAAAAAAAAGCCATTTTAAAAGCGAATTACCGTAATAGTTTCTGTATTAAACATTGTTATATTTAAGTCTATGTTTTACTGAAATTAAATGTTACATTTTTACCCCAAAGTTTATTGTCCCTAAAGAATCCCCAAGCTGCCTCCATCATAACTAACATGGGATGTTTGTACCTTGTATAATGTTTAATGCTGTAAGAAACTGAAAGAGGAAACAAACACAAAGAGCATTTTAGGCTCCTCCTTATTTTTGTATTGAGTAATGCATTGAATTGAGACACTACCATATCGTATCAAATCCAATTTTGAAATTTTCAGTGTCACCAGTAATTGCCAGATGTGCCCAGATTTCCATAGACAGGTCCCAGTGTGGTCAGTTTGGAATGTTTTTGACCCTGAGCTGGAGGCCAGTAGCAGACAGGTCGGTGAGGCTGAAAAGCCAAGAGGAGATGGAGGATGCCCTGACAGCTCAGCTTCATTACAGCTCTCTCTGACACATCACACTGAGACAGGTGCCTTCTACAGTTTTCTAACAGCTCTGAAGGACAGCGGTGCTCCGGCTGGCTCAGATGAGCGCACCGCTTTAAAATGCCAAAGGGCCAAATATCGACCCCTGAGGTCACCCCACACTTCCACTATAGAAAAACATTAGCAGACTCACATGAAGGTTTCAGCGTAATTGACAGCAGCGTGGGTGCTGGAACACCAAACACCTTCACCATAGCCAGACAGCTGACACAATACCAGAACCAGAACAGTTTATATCACAATACCTACATTTACAGCGAGTTATACAGTGAGCACTTTTTAGTATTTTTTAAATTTTTAGTACAAAGTAACAGCACTTAGAAAGCTTATTTAACTTTATAATATATATATACATATACACATACATACATACACACATACACACACATTATATATATATATATATATATATACATATATATAAATTAAATAAACACACACACACACATACACACATTTTTAAATGCTATTTACTTTAAAAATACTAACATTCATATTAATAATGCAACCATGTTGACTAATGCTAGCTTAATTATCTGGCACCTGATATCATTTGGTTTCTAATACTGTGACATATTTAGAAACTATTAATACTGAATTGTATCAATATGGATCAACTCTATTGATTATTGATTAGCTTTTGCATACTGATATCACAAAAATGACATGAAAATGCTTTCAAAATTTTAAGGTATATTGAAATGTGTAGCAATATAACAGCAGTACATCACATCACACAGTCTTGCTCACAATGATTGATATTAAAATGGTGCTTTGGCAAAATAAGGCTCGTTTTCCACTACATTTTTTCTGAGATGGTGGCATTTCATTAGCAAGGAAGAAAAAAAAATTTAAAAACCCTTTGTTTCTTCTTGATGTAGTCACACTAGATCAGCACTCAGCACTTGACTCACACAGAATTTAGCATGAATTGTATTATATTGATATTATATTTTTAAATATATATATAAAAAGTCATAAATTGTTTACTACACTGTAGGGTTAAAAAAAAAAAAGCAAGAAGACGGCCTGCAATACTTAACAGTGAGCTCTTTTCCTCAGCAAATAACCTCTGCTAAATATCTGACTTGCTTTGTCCAGGAAAAGCAAGCGGGTGAGAATTATATGCAGGCAGAGCGTTCCCCTCTTTCTCTGTTATAATCTTTGTGATATCTGCAGCATAACAGAGAGGCACGTGCCGCCCTACCCCTAAATATCAAAGGCCTTTTGCTAGCGGAGAGGAATTCTATTATGCTAATCCGCCGCGGCGCTAATTGAGTTGCTCTTCTCCTGTCGAAGCACAGCACCAGCAGCCACGTTCCTGCCTCTCACTCGCCTTTATCTCCATTTTCAGGGTCTCCTGACCGCCTCGAGGGGGGCTGCCGACCACACAGCTCCTCTATCTGACTCTGCAGGTGAGCCATTAGCATCTCCTCTACTCACCTTCACTCTTATTCAGGGGTTCAACCGAAATTTGGATGTTGGCAAAACGCTTGAAATGAAAAAGCTTGGTTTCATGTTGACGTAGGCATGAAAAAATAGCACTTAGCACTCGACATTTGAAACAAATTAGCATGCACAATTTGAGTTAGCCTTAAGGCAGAGTACAATGTCAGCCTTCTTAATTAATAATATTTATGCACGGATATAGAAATCAGTTCTGCCCCCTTAAAATCGACAAGTCAAATCATCAGTCAGAGACTGACCCGTTGCTGACTGAGATTCTTCAGGTCAAGCAGCAAAAATTGTTGCGAAGAAGCAATAATAAATAAGGGAAATTACAAATATACTTGCCTATTCTAATGGGACCATCTGATGCACTTAGTTTAATATATGTATATTATTATGTATAAAATATGTATTATATATGTATAAAATGTGCGCCCATGACTCAACGTTAATGTTGTCAAAATGTTTTTCTTTGGATTTTCTGACAGCTAGATGACAAGAAAGACAAAAAAAAAAAAAAAAAAAAAAAAGAGAATAGTCGAATCTTCGTATTGAACAGTCAAATCTGATTCAAATGATTCCAAGTCAGATACAGCCCTGATTGTAAAAATTGTAGGCAGCTGCCAAGATGTTGGCAATATGATGATACTGTATCATTATCATGATCATTTTTGTTATCGTGACACACAATAAGCATTTCTTAAAAAATACAAAGAGAGCATAATTATGCCTGTTTGTTTAATTTAGTGCAGTAAAGAGTGTACAATTATTTTTGTTTTTGTTTTTAAATATGTTTTTTAAATGTTTTTAAAATGTTTTTAAATGTGACACAACAAGCATACATTGTATATATAGGTACACTATATTGCCAGAAGTATTTGCTCGTCTGTCTTCACGCACATATGAACTTGAGTGACATCCCATTCTTAATCCATAGTTTAATATGATGTCTGCCCACCCTTTGCAGTTATAACAGCTTCAACTCTTCTGGGAAGGCTTTCCGTAAGGTTTAGGAATGTGTTCATGGGAATTTTTGAACATTCTTCCAGAAGAGCATTTGTGAGGTCAGACACTGATGTTGAACGAGAAGACCTGTCTCGCAGTCTCCGCTCTAATTCATCCCAACGGTGTTCTGTCAGGGTGAGGTCAGGAATCTGTGCAGGGCAGTCAAGTTTTTCCACACCAAACTTGGTCATATATGTCTTTATGGACCCAAAATCTCTTGGTATGCTGAAGCATTAAGAGTTGCTTTCACTGGGACTAATGGGCCGAACCCAACTCCTGAAAAACAACCTCAGACCATAATCCCCCTCCACCAAACTTTACACACTTAGCACAATGCAGTCAGACAAGTACCGTTCTCTGAGCTCCTGAGAGCAAACCCTCTTATTAATGTTTGTATAAGCAGTCTGCATGCCTAGGTGTTTGGTAGTATACATGTGTGGCCATAGAAATGATTGGCACACCTGAATTCAATGATTTGGATGGGTGAGTGAATACTTCTGGCAATGTAGTGTATGTAATTAAGATAATGTTAGCATAGCAAATTAATCGCTGTTGTTTCCAACAAAAACTAATCTTACTTAATCCTGCAGCGTAGCATTCATAATTGGAACCTTAATGTTATGCAACAACACCAACAGACAGGGACATGTTCTACAGTTTCACATTTGGTTGAATGAATTACGCGCTTTAAACGTAGGTATTGTAAAATAAACCGAGTCGTGTTCTAAAGTTTCTCGGTAGGTTTAATGAATAACTCGCTCTAAATGTAGGTATTGTGATATAAAACATAACAACCCTAGAAAAGAACACATTTATGGGCAAACCTTAGGTCAATTTAACACCTGAAATCAAGCCAGCGTCATTAGGAGTCGATCGCTCACACTGGCTTCTCACGCAGAGCCGTTCTGATAATCAGAAACCTGTTTCAGGACCTCAGAGTGATTTACAGTCATGAAGAGCCCTGTATTACAGCGCTTTATAAAAAGGGTATAAAGTGGAGCCTGGTCTCTCCGAGGATTTGATAGAGAAGGGTAAAATAATAAAATGGAAGCACCTTCCAGCCAATTAGACTCATAAATGTCACCACATCCACCCTGCTCCGCCAAAGCCATGAGGCATGCGGGAGGGAAAGCGAGTTTCGGCTTCTCTGATTTAAACAAACTCTCCTGTTTTAGAAGCCCATTAAATAGTCTTAAAATAACAAAACAAAGTAGCACACGAATATGCTCCAGGGAAATAAACGCAGAATCAATCAGCCAACGTGATACCCACACAATTACCACATAGTTAATTAAGAACAAATAAATAAATAAATGTACAGAATGTGCATTTGCATAAAAAGGACCTATAAACAAGACCATTTTGTGCCACTGCCCCTAAAATTTAGAACACCTCTCTTTTCAGGACTAATTTTAAATACTAGATTCAGTGTTTAACAACATAAAACCAATTAAGCTGCAGATTAATGTATACAAAACAACTAAGGAGATGATAAAATGACTGGAATTGGGTTGAGAACTGTCCAGCGCATTATTAAAACCTGGACGGATAGTGGAAAACGGTCAACTTGGCAGAAGAAATGTGGCCAGAATAAAATCTTGAATAACCATGAACAGAAATTGCTTAAAAGCTTGGTGAAGTGGAATGGTTAAAAAAAAAAAAAAAAGACAGAAGAACTCACAGCTATGTTTAATAGTGGGAGTAAGCATTTCTGCATGATGAGAGCTCATAGGATTGTGACTAAACAGCTGTGTGGACCTAAGAAAAACACTTGTTAGTAAGGGGAGCTGGAAAAAAAACCCNAAAAAAAAAAAAAGACAGAAGAACTCACAGCTATGTTTAATAGTGGAAGTAAGCATTTCTGCATGATGAGAGCTCACAGGATTGTGACTAAACAGCTGTGTGGACCTAAGAAAAACACTTGTTAGTAAGGGGAGCTGGAAAAAAAACCCTTCAGTTTTGGGATTCCATCTGGGGCGATGGAAAGGTCATGTGGTCTGATGAGTCCAGACTGACCTATTCCAGAGTGATAGGCATGTCAGGATAAAAAGGGAAGCACATAAAACAATGGACCCATTATGTATAGTGCCCACTGTACAAGCCTCTGGAGTCGGTATATGATCTGGGGGTGCTTTAGCGACCTAGGCCCAGCAAAGTTATGTGGTAAGTCAGCTGACCACCTGAATATACGGAATGACCGGGTTATTCCATCAATGGACTTTTCTTCCCTGATCGTCCATGGGTATTCCAAGATGACAATGACTGAGATTCATCGGGCTCAGATAGTAAAAGAATGATTCAGGGAGCATGAGGAATCATGTTCACAAATGAACTGGCCATCACAGAGTCCTCACCGTAATCCCATTGAAAGGGGGATGTTCTGGAGAAGACTCTATTGTCATCAGTACAAGATCTTAGCCAAAACAGTGAATGGAAATAACAGTTGTGATGTTGCATAACGTTGCCAAAACTATGCCATGGTGAATGTGCAATATAATCAAAGTTAAAATTATCACCATCACAACGGATTAAAATGGGAGGGGGCAGGGTGTACTCTGTCGACACATCCACTCTGAATTGACTGGGCTTTTTATCTGAAGAGCATATACAGTATGGAAGTTGTGATTTCTAGGGTTTATTTTGTGGACCTGAGAACAGAATCAGCGCTATTGAATTAAACCCTGGCTGAAACTTGGCACTTTCTTGAACTTCTGAACTTCTGTAACTTTAAAGGAAATCATGACAACCTAGATAATACAACACTGAATAACTCAACACATTTAAAAGCTGTTCCTGCAAACTTGTGCATTGGTGAGCTCCTGCTGATGTGGGTTCATTTCCTCTCTGTAAATAACACACATAAAAGTGACCTGTGTGCCAACAGCCCCCTCTGCTGGAGAGCACATTACATATGCACCCACCAGCCACTTCATTAGGTATGCCTCCTTGTATCTACACTCACTGTCCATTTTATCAGTTCCACTTACTGACTTAGGTGCACTTTGTAGTTCTACAATTGCAGACTGTAGTCCATCTGTTTCTCTGCATACTTTATTAGCCCCCTGTTTTTCAATGGTCAAGACCACAACAGGACCACCACAGTATTAGTGTGCTGGATCATTCTCAGCACTGCACTAACATCATTGTGGTGGTGATATGTTAGTGTGTGCTGCACTGGTACGTGTGGATCAGACACAGCAGTGTTGCTGTTGTAATTATATCTACACAGTGCATCTATGTGGTAAACAGATCTGATAAAATGGACAATGAGTATAGATTACAAGGAGGTGTACCTAATGAAGTGGCCGGTGGGTGTACATACGTCGTACACTAAAATCATTGTCTGTGACATCGTTATTGTGCTTACCTTCCACCAGGATAGAGTCTGCGATGCTGAAGGAGTTGGTGATGGTGTAGTGACCGGGGCAGATAATGACCACATCACCTTCATAACAGGAACTGACCGCTACTGATGGGTCACTGTGAAACTATGGAAAACATAATTAGCAAAGTATTGTCAAATTGTATTGACAAATTTCTTTTTGGAGAGTTTTTGCCTCACCCTGCATGCATACCTCTACCATAAATAGAGTTAAAAGACAAACTAAATCTCAAAACTAAGCTCTTTGTTTTATGTCTTATTATTTTGAAGAAATGGTGTTATTGTCCTTTAAATGTACACTTCAGCTAAAATAACTCATTTTAATCTAAACCCATGCATGACATAAAATGCATTTCAAAGGTTTACTCTACATGTACTTGCACAAAAGAACAGCTTCGAGCACAAACTTGAGTCTCTCCCACACACACACACACACACACACACACACACACACACACACACACACACACCAGCACAGCCTTGTGGGATAGAACACTGCACAGTACAAGAAAGATCAAACACAGCCCATTCGAGAAACAGCACTTTAACAAACCTAAAACAAATCCCAATGCTTTACACACACAGCCCTGTAGAGGATCCTTCACTACACAGCGCAAAGTGTAGGCCTCAGGACCTGACTTAGATGAACATTTTGTAGCTGAAACTGAATTCAAACTGCAATATCTGATAATATCACACAATTTTATATGAACTTTCTTCAGATTTTAATGTAATAGGGCACAGACCACTTAGCAGCTTATCAATACTTATGAATATCAATACAATCAATAAGTAGAAAGCATATTTTCTTCTTCTTCTTTCTTCTTCTTTTTGTATGTGTGAGAATTCTGTGCTCCAGCCTGTGATCAATAACTCCAGTTCAAGCTTTACTTAAAGCCCCTAAAGTCACTATTTAAATCAGGCTAAGTAGAGCTAAAGTCCACATAGGCATGTCTGTTCACTTGGTGGCCATCTTTGCAATGCACCTTTGAAGTTATTTCCAGTCATTCCAAACAAGACTCCTCCTTTGGATGTGAAGACCAAAATAGCCTACTAGAAACTGAAGACTAATGTCTAAAAACGTAGTTGAAATCACTAACAAAATGTGATTAACAAAAACTTCCTAAATGGTTTGTAGCGTCAGCGTTTCCCCACTCGCAGCATAATCGACAAGCAGCTGTTTGGCTGTTTTTCTTGAAGGGCTGGCAGGAATTTCTCTACAAACAGACACAATATTGAGCGTTACAAGCTTGCTAATTTACATTTAAACCAGTGACCAGACTCCTCATTTAGAACATCTCTGGTAGAGCTGATTATGCTGGACCTAGCTAGGCAGGCTAATAACTTGGCTCAAAAACAAGGGAACAGGTGAAATTCTGTCTTTGTGTCACTACAGCACAGGCTACTTGTCTTCACTCACTCAGATTTAAGTCTCTGAGGACTTTAAGTCTGCTTGCTAAGCTAAAGTCAGACTCTGACGTTAACAAGAACGGTATAATGGAACAAGACTAACATGTCTCAGATTTGAGTCTTCTTCCTCAAAAGCTTTGTCAAATTATTAGCAAAATCACCAACAAACCTCCTTAAAGGGGTAGGCCACAATCTATCTGGTGTTAATGAATATTGCTATACCCTGATAGCAGGAGGATAGCAGATCATTACTAGTCCACTAACGGCAAAACTGGAGGTCCACTGGTGTTTTGCTCAGCGTTTTATGGGTGGTATGTTGGCAGTTATGCAGTATTTGAAAGAATATCCCACTCTTAGTCTTTTTTTTATTTGTCCTTCTTGTTTTATACTCCTCGTTTCCTTGTTTTCCTGTATATTAGTTAAGTACATATTTTTTGGTGTCAGCAACAACATTTACAACTAAATCATTCTATTTCAGACCTAGTAAATTTTTATTTCATTCAGTTGTTTGTAATATTTGTCTATTCTCCTAAAATCAAAGACCACACTCATTTAAAACCTGTACAATTAAAAAAAAAAAAAAAAACACACACTAGTTCGATTTTGTATGCAGGACAATAATCTGGGCCATCAGTGGCAAAGAGTCCGCAGGGACCAGTGGGCCAATATATGCTTGAAATCAGAGTAATGGTCTTTGCAACACTGATAATGCAGTAACGGAGAACATAATACACAAATAAGCCTGCTAACAACATACAGGGTTGTTTTTTTTTTCATTTATACAGTCTATTTATTTTACTGTGTCTTCTAAGAGTTTTGACCAATAACAGGTTGTGTAGATGAACTTCTGTGAACAAAAACAGAGCAGATGAGTCTTTAGCCATATTAAATGTATTAATGCATTTCTAATACACCACATGGTATACTGCAACT
>CM067498.1:14811179-14845195 GCA_034552555.1 Semaprochilodus insignis
ACATTCACCACCAACACAACACATACACAAATATACACAACATTCACCACCTACACAACACATACACAAATATACACGACATTCACCACCAACACAACACATACATAAATACACACAACATTCAACACCTACACAACACATACATAAATATGCATGACATTCACCACCAACACAACACATACATAAATACACACAACATTCACCCCTACACAACACATACACAAATATACGCAACATTCACCACCAACACAACACATACACAAATATACGCAACATTCACCAACAACACAACACATACATAAATACACACAACATTCAACAGCAACACAACACATAAATATACACAACATTCACCACCTACACAACAAATACATAAATATACATGACATTCACCACCTACACAACATACAAACAACATCTAAATTACATATAACATAAAATATACACATACACAGCAGATAAAACATGCACAACTTAAAAAAAAACATATGATTGTATAGCAAATCAATCTAAATTAATCCCCATTTTATCCTAAATGTAGCTGATCTAAAAAGACGTTTTTGGTGTCCGAAGTTTGCTTCTTTAGGTTTAACACTGGAGCTATGAGGCTAATGTAGTTAACGTTGTTATTGTTCACAGTGGTGGTGACATGAACCACATGCCGTAATTTGCTGCCTGATGTCTGAGACATAGTTTTACGATAGTTCCAAGAAGATTAGGCCTAAATTCATGATGAAAGTATATATTTACTTTGTGAGGTAAAATAGTCCCTAGAGAAAAAATGATCATCATTCATTATCCTACTATCGACAACACTCCATATAAAAACTCAGGAGACATGTGTAGGTTGACTGCTGGTTTTGGATAGAAAATAAAATGTCTATATTTGTGTTGTAGACATGGTGACCCCTATTTCCCATCAGTACCACCATAAAGAAAGAGGTCTCAAACTCAAATTACCAGGGGATTACTAGCCAGGTGGTCTTCTCAAAAAGGGGACTCGTAGAAAAAAAAAATGAAATGTGTCCCTCATGTTATTTTATGTATACAACAATAACAACAACAACAACAATTCATTTTTATTGGTATTACTAATAATACAAATATGTAACATTTAATAATTGACACTTTAGTAAACTTACATTAACACAATTATGTGGGACTCATATCTGCTGAATGCGAATGAATGAATGAATCCACAAAGGATTTAACCAACTTCTCTGTCTGCTGCTAGTTGGAGTTAAATTACAGTCAGTCAGTGTTTTCATGCTGAGTATTTTTGTATGGTGGCTCTTACATGCTGCACTCTATTAACATCAGAATTATCAGTCTGAGCAGATTTCATTGCTTGTGTTGAGGAACCGGATACAGCGTCCAGAGGGAAGGTCTAACAGATCTATAAATATTTTATTTTTAACTTTATTATTTTATTTTATTTTCACTTATGATGGACTGGTACGTTGAGATACCAGCTCTACAATTAAGCAATTTCAAATTAAATCCTACTGAATTATTTTGTTTACATCTCAACCACTGAATTATGGAGAAAATATGAAAGATTGGTGGAATTCCATTTTAACATGTTGTCATTTTCACCTGTTGCTCCTTTAATTCCCCTTGTAACACTACATGCAGTGCGTCATACTTACTTCAATCAGAACATCAAACACATCTGTGTGCCACAGCGCCTGCCAATCACATGGCTCCACCACCTTCTCTAGGTAATCCGCAGTGAAGTCCTTCACCTCAGATGGTTTACAGTCACCTGTATGAGAAACAAACCGTGAATAAAGGTTTAGATGGGCTACTTAAGGTCGCTTTTTTTAAAACTTTGAGCGGCTTTGCATTAGGTGTGGGTGATGTGACAATAATATCTCACAATAGTTAAGACATATGAAACCACAAGACAATATGAATCATAATAAATGTGTGTTTCTGAGGTTTAATAAGTTGAAACTGACAATAAAAACTGAGTAAAAAATACTTTCAACATCTATGAACACAATTTGATCATCATTTAATTTAATTTCTATGGAACAGGACTACATTGGCGCTCTTTGAAATGATACATGAGATTGTTCAGTGTTTAAGTGCTGATGATAACTACGATATGCTAAAGCTTAATGTCACATAATGTATCACGATAACAAACAAAACAGTCAAACTGCCCACCCTACTCTGCACTCTGCTCTTTTTATTGCTAAACACTGGAAGTCAATGGTCACCCAAATCTTTACTGTAAATGCATCCCCAGAACTTCTCTCAGACTACTCAAATCACATTCCAGCTTTTCATCAAGTTGGCCTGAACTTCTAAATGTAGTTTAGGACTCAGTATGAGTACTTACCCAGCATGTAATCTTGATATGCTTTAAATCTTTCATAGAAAACAAGGTGAGTGGTCTGGAAGAGGTGGGGCAGCCCTCCGCTCCCAAATGGCTCAGCCCGCTGTAAATGTGTGCATGGCTTTTCTTCATTGGATAGAACATCTGTGCCGCTGTCATCTTCACCATTGTCATCATCGTCGTCGTCTTCCTCGTCACTATCATTTCCTTCACCGTCTTCGTTCCGAAACAGTTCTAAATAAAGTGGAGACAATTATTCACAATAGCATTCCACCAAATACCAGTAGTCCGTTTGACCTTTAATTGGGTTCATTTATAGTAGTAGTTATGGGTAATCGTTATTGTTATCATAATTGTTATTAGGTCAAAAAGTTAAAACTTTTTTCAACATGTTTTCAGTCTGTTCATCTCACTTCAGTCTTTTTTTATGCAGCAAAACGGGTTTATCAAGCAGACAGACTGCCAAATACAGTCATAAAAACTTTACGTTTACATAATAAAATATCAATAATTAGTGTGCAATACATAAAATACCGCAACAGAATGCTGTATTGATTTTTCCTCCACCACTGCCAGTTAGTTGTAATGTCACATATATAGAACACGGGTGATTTCTCATTGCTAATTCTTCGACAGGTAGTTCACAAGCTCTTAGGGTAAATTTTCCCATTTAAAACTTAAGACAACATTACTTGTATTGTATTCTGTAATAAAATTAGCAGCTCTTGCAATCTGGAAATGGCACTTTTACAAATTGCTATACATGAAATGATCATACATTATCATATCATATTCTATATACATAATGGTTCTAAATATACAGTACAGTTATAGCTTCTATAATAGTATTAACTTCTATTATCATTGTCACTTTATGTTAATACAATTAATGTCATACTGTAACTCTGACCCCCACCACCTCCCTCCGCCCAAACATAACTGCTGTACGATTTAAGGTGAATCGGAAAATTCTAACGAGAAGCTAATTTTAGCTGTAGCCTCTGTGTCACTCTGTCCTGCTCCCTTGCTGTCTCCGTCCGAGTTTATAACTCATTAAGGCCCAGTAAAGTGTCAGTGCTGGTACCTCTCGGTAATATTTTGGATCCCGGTTCTGGTTCACTCTGTCCGGCCTGCTGAGCCTCCACCAACCGCAGCTCTCCACCCTCAGATAAACACAGACCACCGCCCTCGGACATCGTCTTACAGCTTTTATACCCAAAGACTCAAATATTGACACGTCCAAGCGTATAAATGTTTAAATGTGTAAACGTACAGCTGTCTCAATGTACAAATATATTAATATGTAAATAAGCAAACTTTCCGTGCTGTTGCCTCCAAACCTGCTGCTTTCAAATTTTCCCCGCAGACCAACGGACCAATAGGTAGCCTCTTCGGCTACAGCGGACCAATAGAGAGCTGCTTCGCCATTTAGGGGCGGGACTATGACGACAACTTCGTTCTTAAAGGGATAGGCACTGAAACTGAGATTGTGAGTTATATATTATAATTATTAACATTATCAAAATTGCAGCAGTGTGTTACAGGGCAAAGGTGTGTGGATACTCGATATAAAACACAATGAAAAAAGCCCAAATTTCAACCCCAAGTCCAAGGTAAATATACGAATCAGTGCTTCTGCGGGTGATTACTAAGGCCTGATCCGTAGGTCGGCGCTCATCGTACCGCACTGAGATCTCATGTGGATCCAACATGGAGAGTAAGTAAGATTTCAGGTTTAAAATATAGAATATCCCCATAAAACTCACTGGTATAGTTCTGTCTCATTTATATAGTGTTTTGATGTTACCTGGCTGCTGATCTGAATGTAATTAAATAAACCTGGGCTGCTCCTTTCGTTTGTTTACGTTTGATGCGTTTAAGGTTAGTTGTTGTTGGAATGTTAAAGGGTAAATCCGCCAGCTTTTTAAAAATTCTTCCATAACTGAGTGGTTGAGATGTCCA
This sequence comes from Semaprochilodus insignis, assembly GCA_034552555.1. Taxonomy (NCBI): domain Eukaryota; kingdom Metazoa; phylum Chordata; class Actinopteri; order Characiformes; family Prochilodontidae; genus Semaprochilodus; species Semaprochilodus insignis. The sequence goes on from CM067498.1 coordinate 14,815,486, forward strand.
CAGAGTCATCATAGAATTGTTTTCAATGGTGGGGATGGGAAACAGACGTCCACTTGCATGAAATTGTTATGAATACGCTTCCTGACGTATGGAATGTTGTTGAGAAGATTTTGGCCTTGAAATCCATTCATTGTGAAAGGATACATGCATAGTGATTATGATGATTTCCGTTTCTACAATTAACCGTTTCACACCAGAACACTCTGAATGACTGTTTTCATCGCAAACGTTAAATTATGGAGGAATTTTGATAAATCTGTGTAGTTCCCCTTTAATTTCCTTACCAAGACATCCCTAAACACAGTTCTTTAAAGAACCAAAGTGGAGGCCTAATCCATATGTGGTTGATGAATTGTTTTCAACCGTATTTAGCAAACTAGTGTAACACTTAGTAAAGACACTGAGATTCTAAAAGTTAAAGTCAATATTTCAATATTTATATTGAAACCAAATTGTGAAGGAGTGTACTTTTAAACCGCAAGAGCTGCTGTTTTAACCACAGCCTTCAGTGTCAACAGTGTAACGTTTAAGTCTACAACCAGAAAAGAAGTATCTTTTGGCCACCCTTGGCTTATTTTGAAAATTTTCCTCTGAATACAGACACATTCTACTATTCAGTCTCTTCCTGTTTGATCTCTTCCTCTCTTCTGTAGAAACTGTGATGTCCAGAATTCCTCCAGAGGATGGCAAACTTCTGGGGGTCCAGGTGACTGTTATCACCTTTTTTAGTTTACTGATTTATAAGCTCTTCACAGTTTATCCCTCTTTCCAATAGAAAATGTGTTTTTTGAAAAGCTATGTGTGGTTAACTGTTCAGTTAATCAGTTTTTTATTGTTTGGGCTTATTAAAACTGATTTAGGGAACAACAATGTGGGAAAAATGTAACAGCATGATACTTCTAAACATGTTCACCACATTCGATATGCATTATGATAATTAGGTTATATGATTATAGGATAATTAAGTTTTAATACTGAAGTTTTAGTATCGTCGGTATCCACAATATAAATGTAATGATACAATATGGTCATATTGCCCACGGCTTTGATTATATGCTAAACCACCAAAATAAATGTAACATTAGTACATGTAGAAACACAATGATATGGGAATTGTGGCTCAATATCCATACTTTTCCATGTACATATTAAGGACAAGGCAGAATACTTAAATTGTTTAAAATATAAATGTAAGTTTCAAAATCTAAATGAGTTTGATTTGCAATTAGGCTTGTCTGACCTACTGAAAAGGGACACATGATGAGCTTTTCTGCTTAATTTAAACATTTGCCAACTCAATCTGGGGCAGAAAAAGAAAAAAACGCTCCACATAAGAAAATCCACAGAATTTGTTTATTATGTAAGTGGCTGCGTCTTTTTCACAGTAGGGGGCGTCAAGTCACTACTGTCACCTCAACTTTGAACTTTGTCTCTTGTACGTGTGCTTGGGGCCGCACTTATTGCGTGTGGGTTTGTTCACTATCAAGCTTACTACATGTTGAGCTTCCTACATGTAATTTATTTTAGTTTGCATGTGTTATTTAAAATATTTAACAGCTGTAAAAAAAAATCACAAGTTTAAAAGTTTCTCTTTGAAATTTTCAGTTATCTGCAGAAATTATCAGTTATCTGCTGATATGATTTTGATATCATCATTCATCTCTATTATTTACTGTAGTAATAGTCCAGGGTTTTCAGGAGATAAAGGACTAAGACTTCTTCACTGTGTTCAGTCTCAGCGGAACAGGCCTGCTGAGAAGTTCACCAAAGCGTTCCTGAAGAACTCCATTCCCCAGATGAGAGCTGATGACATCCAAGACGTTCTTCTTCGCCGGGCAGTGGTGTTGCAGTACGCCAGGCTAAAGAAGCCAAGAGGGAAAAAGACGAAGGCCAAAGGGCTCAATGCTAAAGAACGGAGGGAGCTGAAAGTGTTCCAGCTCAAACCGGAACATCAGAAGTAAATATCAGACATTTTCACCACATTTCTATTACAGTTATAATCAATATTGAATATTACACAACTGGTATGTTGCTGCATCGTGGAGACATGAATGTGCAGGACCGTGTTATCTGCTGGGTGCTTTTAAATGGGGACTCAGTATTTTACTGTCAGTTATTCATTTAGCTCCAGATACAGTGTCATATAACTGATTGCAAGGGCAAAATAGCACGTTATGTTGCACAGCCTATAAGGTGCAGCCCTGCATTTCTGGACTTACTTTGCTCATTTTCAGTGTTGGTAAAAGCTTGTGTGTCTTTAAGCTCTGCCTGCTAATGAGCCTAGTGTGTTCTGATTGATCAGCTCACCCATTCTGTTCTGACTGGTCAACTGCCAGAGTGGCACTTTGAGCTAGAGTCCACTCTTGAAAGTCAGGTAGAACAAGTTGGTGGATCCATCTTCACAGGCCAGACTCTTAAACACAGCAGTGAGTGCTCTGATCGTGTTCCCTATTTTATTGTGATTACGATGTGCTTTATGATTACACTCCACACCACACATTTACAGGATCATGTGTGTGTATGTATGTATGTATGTATGTATGTATAATGTATTTTCTCTCTTATTCAGGTCTAATAATGGGTTTTCTTTGTGCAGATATGAACTTTTCTTGCCTTTGCATGAGTTGTGGAAGCAGTACATAGTAGATCTCTGCAATGGACTTAAACGAGGAAGGTGAGAACTGAATAATAGACATTGTCCACCTACGCTGTAATCTCGATAATCTCTAAAGTACAATCTAGAATACCATTAAGGCTCTGTAATTGTGCTTGTTTTCTTTTTACCACAGCAACCCACAGATGATTCAGCAGAAGCTCCTGAAGGCTGATTTTCATGGTGCTATTTTAACAGGTCGGCTGAATGTTTCTGCAAAAAATAGTCTGTTTGAATATACAGAACATGAGTGTGACAGGAATGCACCTTTTGGTGTGTTTCCGTTATTTTGTCCCACAGTGGTACGGTCAAAATGCCCGTCGTATGTTGGAACCACTGGAATTCTGGTGCAGGAGCTGAAACATGTCTTCAAAATCATCACCAAAGAGGACAGACTGAAAAGTAAGATAATGTTTGTTTTTTGCACATTTGGTGTGAAGGTGTAGACTGGAAAATACACCCATCAACCCTAACATTAAAACCACTTCCTCGTATCTACACTTGTCAATTTTATCAGCTCCACTTACTATATTGGAGCACTTTGTAGTTCTACATTTACGGACTGCAGTTCATCTGATTCCCTGTTTACTTTGTGTACAGAGACACTGTTCTTTAATAGTCAGGACCCCACAGGGCCACCACAGAGCAGGTATTATGTGGGTGGTGAATCATTCTCAACACTGTAGTGACACTGCCATCGTGGTGGTGGTGGTGTGTTAGTGTGTGTTGTGCGTGAATCAGACACAAACACTGTGTCCACTCACTGTCCACTCCATTAGTCAAGTCAAGTAGTTTTATTGTCAATACTTCAGTATGTACAAGACATAGAGAGGATTGAAATTACATTACTCTCTGACCCAAATTGCAGCACATAAACATTTAACGATAAATAGATTACTGCTAAAACAAGAACAAGAGTATATTGAATGTATTAAACTGTAAACATAAAATAGACAAACACAAGACATACGATAACATACATTAAGGGCCCTGAGATAAACATAATGAGACAGTAAGACACTGAAGACAATAAGGGCGATAACATGACATGTGCACTAGCAGAATTAAGATGTAGGATTAAAGTGGTATGACAGTGCCAGTATAAACAGTAGTGCAAACTGAAAAACATTAAGGCTGTTTTGAGTGATGAGTGCAGAGCAGTTCTTGAAAAAGTCACAGTTCGGTATTTAATGGGGGGTGGGGTCAGGGTGCTGAGTTTGTGTGTGTATGTGCAGGGGGCAGAAGGGGGAGGGGGGTTAGAGCAGGGAGAAAGTTCAGCATCCTGACAGCCTGGTGGACAGAGCTGTCCCTCAGTCTGCTGGACAATCCTACCTTGCTGGTCCACCTTGTAGATGTAAAGTCAGACATGATCATCATGAGCTCATCTGCTGCTGCGGAGTTTATGCTGGTCATCCTCTAGCCCTTCATCAGTGAATGCTGGATGCTGGCGATAGGGTGCTGTTAGCTGGATAGTTTTGGTTGGTGGACTATTCTCAGTTTAGCAGTGATACTGAGGTGTTTAAAAACTCCAGCAGCACTGCTGTCTCTGATCCACTCACACCAACACAACACACATGAACACACCACCACCACGTCAGTGTCACTGCAGTGCTGAGAATGATTCACCACCCACATAATACCTGCTCTGTGGTGGTCCTGTGGGGGTCCTGATCATTGGGGAGAAAAAATGTGATGGTAGGGGGTGGGGGCGGACTAACAAAGAATACAGAGAAACAGATGGACTACTGTCTGTAATTGTAGACGTACAAAGTGCTCCTATATGGTAGGTGGAGCTGACAAAATGCATAATGAGTGTAGATACATTGAGGTGGTTTTAATGCTGTGGCTGATCAGGGTATACTGCAATAAGAGGAGAAAAATGGCTTTAGTGGAGAGCTAGTGCCCAAAGCCAACTAGAAACAAAATCTAACTTACTAGGACAGAAAAGAAGAATACAAACTAAAACTCTAACTCCTCAAACCAGGCCAGGAGAAAAGCATGGCAAACAAATCAAGGCACTTACCCCCCTACTTTCAAATACAAGAGTTACATTAATCAGTAGAAGGAACATCAAGAACCGGTTAAGATAAGCTAGACGGAAGAGCTGTGTTTGATTTAGTCAGGCACATGGCACAAACGCAACAACCAAAGCCGCCGTCATCTTGTTTTTGCTTGGCCAGTATGTAGCTGGAGCACCCGATGCAGCCAAACAGGAGTCTCCACATTCATACCAAGGGTATGCGACTCCGCATTTGACGTTGTCGTTTGAGCTACAAGGTTGAGATGCATTGTATAATTCTAATTGGAATCGCATTTCAAACCACCTCCAAATGTGCTTTGAATCCGATTGCAAAAATTGGCTTATGTATATTGATTTGCTGTCCAGACTCTCAAAAATCTGGAAATGCCAGAAATCTGACCGTAGAATGTTGGACATAAAGAGAACCTGCACTCTTTAAACATGATGACTAATCAGAAACATAACTTGTAATGCATGTGCTTTTGTACCTCCTCCCAGCAATCCCGAAGAGGAACAGTGTGTTCAGTGTGGAAATCAGAGACTTCATTACCCACATCTACGGGAGCAAGTTTGAACTGCGCTCTAGTGAGCGCTCAGCAAAGAAATTCAAAGTGAGAGGAACAATTGATTTGTGATGAGACTCTCAAGGAGCCGCTGCTGGATTTCTTTCTTTTTTCCATGGACATTTTTCTTCCAGTGTAATATAACTTTGCAAGGTCTTTTATTTTCATTTGCCATTTTCCTGCTTTATTTTTTTTTTTTGATGTAATGTATTGTTTAAATGGGCAGGTGTCCTGCAGTCCTTCAGTTTGGCATTCTGATCATCAGGTATTTAAAAAGGCCTTCGTGAGTTGCTGTTGGATGGAGGATATTGTTCATTTCTGCAGAACTGCAGCCCAGATGGAACCCAGTATGACATACTGCTTTAAACTGTGTGTCTATTTGTGGAGTGCGACATATAAGAAATTTCATTGTAGTTCAAGTACTGAACTTAGTAGAGTACACAAGACAGTTTAGTGCTTTATAACAGTAATGACAGTGGATTGCACCAATTTATTTAGATTGCACCAATCATATTTGAACATGTGGCCTAACGTGACTTTTTACATTTGTTTGCTATGTGATTTATTCTTTCAGCTGTTGGCTCCACATTTAAAGTGGGAATGTTTGGAATGTTTTGTTGTATTTCCTGTTTTTTCCCAAAGAAAGATCCAGCGTTCTACATTAAATTCTTAGTTTTTTGGCACATAGAACATGTGCGGCAGTTTTTTTTTACAGTATTTTGCATTTGTGTGTGTTGTACTCATGTTTGTCCACAAGGGAGAGTCCAAGGCCACGCTTTGCAGAAACTAAATAAATCCTCAGCTCTGACTGACTGCGGGTTTTGATTGGTTTAAATGTAATAGATCACCTGGGCTATTATTGATCACTGAGATGATCAAATCAGTAGCACTTAATTCTACAGAACAGTAATAAGTGGATAATGGTGTGAAATGTTATGGTAACAAGTTAGACTAATTTCCAGGCAGACCCCCAAGCATGAATCAAGGCACTTACCCCCCTACTTTCAAAAAAGACTAAATTAGTTCAGTGATGGAAAGACAACTCACACCACATATTACCTTCATACGACATGTTTATCTGTGCATTAAGAGGCAATATATGCATAATTAAGTAGTTCAGAGTGTTTGGTGTGAGATGTTCCATTCAAGAGAAACTCGCCTAGACAGAATTCTTTACAGTGGTGGTGATGGGAACCAAACGCCCACCTCTAAAAGCCCCCTTACGGAAAGTTATTGCATGCAATCATTATGAATATGCTGCCATGACCGTGTTTTATGATAATTTTCGTCATGGTGGAGGGATACATGCAGGGTGTTGTGAAGTAAAACAGTCCAATAAGAAAAATAACTTTGAATGATGACAAATTATGCAGGAATTTTGAAATGTGGTGAAATTCCCCTTCATCTTTTTAAGCGCGTACAGCATTGTTACCATAATACTGCTATCTTGTTATTATCAGTATCATATTATTGATCTGTACAGGAAAGTGGTGGCGTTAAATCAGCTGTGGTAGGTCATCTGATTTAAGAGGTACAAATGTTTCTCTGAATGTTCTTTACTCCGATTACAAAGAGCTCAATTGTTCTTTCCGAAATGTGTTATGACAAACAGGCCATAGTGGCACTGATAAACAAGGAAGCAGTTGAAAAATCACCAAATCTACATTCTACAGGTCTCTCATTACTGACTCTATTAGTAATGGGGTAATCCATAGGATACTTTAATGATTAATGAAGTGAAAGACAACCTTTAAAAGACCTCATTAAACACATACACAGAAACACTCCAGGTTACTGTAAGGAAATGTCAATTGGGGCTCTGTTTTTAACTGCAATGGAGAAAAGTAGCAGACTGTAAAATATGCATCATCATCCCACTAATCACTGCTGATTCACTGACAAGGTCATTTTAATCCCGATCAGGTTTAATCCTGTACTTGTGACAGCCCTGCACCTGTGCCTGTCTTTCAGGTTACAGTCTACACCAGGCCATTATTTCTGACTGTGGAGGACATTTATGACTCTTCAGACTGAATTAATTAAACCAGAGTTTACACGTTAATAATGTAAGTAGCTCTGCATTACACTGCAGAAACAGATAGACAGACAGATACACTGTAAAAATACAGCCAATTACAACAGATACTGTTTTTTGTTAAGTACAGTAATACTGTGAAAATCAAAACTTTATTCACAGTACTACCGTATATTGGCAACACAGGGCTTGAGTAAACTTTTTACAGTACACAATTTTCAGTTCAGCTCTAGCATCCCTCATTACTCTGAAAGCTATCACCATCTACAGTTTACTATCTGCTATTACATACTGTTGTGTCTTGGTGCATGGGATGAAGTCACAGAGGGGTTCAAAGATCAGGCGGTCTCAAAGAAGACAGGTAAAAGCATCAACAAGAAATCTCTCACTGTCATTCATCATTTTTCAAAGCTCCTGAAGAATCTAGTGGACTTTCAGTGAAACTCCATTTAGACAAGCAAGTTTTTTTGTTGTTGTTTGAAAGCAGGTTGTAATGGGTTTTACTTACCTTTCCCAGAGAATAAGCCTCATGCCTCATTTCCTCATGTGCCGGAAACATTTGTAGGTGTAAACTGCATGTTCACATTTAAGAATGATAATAAGAAGGACTTTATTGTGAGATTGTTCAGACTGACTGATTTTACTCTGAGGTTGTGATTGTGTCGTCCTTTTTTAAATAAATAACATGCTGGAGTACATACCATCTAAAGACCATCTTTTAATCATGTTCTTGTGTTTATTCAGTTTGGCCTATTTTTTTTATTTGATTTCTATGTCAATTAAGTCATCTAATTAGATTTAATTATTCGCTATGGGCAGCAGTCGTGGAGAAAAATATATATTTTTAATGTATTGCAATGGTAGGACACTGTAATTCAGAATAGATTTTAGACACTGTAAAAGTTATGGTAAGCAGCTGGTATTAGACTGTAATTTGACAGAAAATTTAGATTATTAACACTGTTATACACTGTTTATTTATACAAATATTAGTTATATACTGTGTATTTTTACAATGTTTAGTTATATATTGTTTAGTTATACACTGTTCAGTTATACTCTGTGTATTTACACACTGTTTATTTATGTTCTTTTTATTTACACACTGTTCAGTTATACTCTGTTTATACACTGTTCAGTTATAATTGTTCACTTATTCATTGGTGTTTGGTTATACACTGTTTCTACACTGTTCAGTTGTACTCTGTTTAGTTAGACACTGTTTAGTTATACAGTACTCAGTTATACTCTATAAATGTATACACTGTTCAGTTGTACTCTGTTTAGTTGTACTCTGTTTAGCTAGACACTGTTTAGTTATACAGTACTCAGTTATACTCTATATATGTATACACCGTTCAGTTGTACTCTGTTTATTATTATACTGTTCTGTTATACTGGGTTTATGTGTACATTGTTCAGTTATACTCTATATAAACTATTCAGCTATACACCATTTACTGTTAGATAACAGTAAGCTGCGCATGGTTGTAGGTCCTGTTTGTAGTTGGTTCCCTGTTGTGCAGTCAGTTCTGTAAATGTCTTCCAACTGGTTTAACCTGTTAGCCAGCTTAATCCTTCTCACTGTATTTACTTTCCAGAGTGAGGTCAAAATAAGAAAAGGGGAATTCAGCGCTGCTCCTTAGAGTGCTCCTTCACCCAGTTAAAGTCAAAGCTGCACAATTACACACATCCACTGACCCCATTTATTCACCCTGCAACTAGGAAACCCCCTCAGAGTAATCTTCTTTCATTAGAGAGTTTTTGAAAAGCTGTATAACACTGAATAACATGTCGAGAGTAAACTGGTGAATTCAGTTTAAAGTGGGATTCATTGGAGACACAAAGTGCAAAAAAAGTTTGATAATTTATTAATGTATCAATTTTTGTTATTAATGTTTTTTTAGCATTTGTGTATATTAATATTAATATTTTTATATTAATATTTTCATATATATATATGTATTAAGCCACTTGAGGTCGTAGTCACGTTGACAAACATGTACACATGTGTAACACGTAGTCGTGTTGACAAAACTAAAGAGATGGTTGTGGACTTCAGAAGAGTGCGAGCCGACCACGCCCCCCTGAACATCAGTGGCTCTGTTGTGGAAATCGTCCAGAGCACAGAGAACCTCTCATGGTCCCTCAACACCAGCTCCATAGCCAAGAAAGCCCAGCAGCGCCTCTACTTCCTGCGGAGACTGAGGAAAGCTCATCTTCCTCCTCCAATCCTCACCATGTTCTACAGAGGGACTGTGGAGAGCATCCTGAGCAGCTGCATCATCGCCTGGTTAGGGAATTGCAATGCCTCAGACCGCAAGACCCTACAGCGAATAGTGAGGACAGCTGAGAAGATCATAGGGGTTTCTCTCCTCTCTGTCACAGACATTCACACCACACGCTGCACCCGTAAGGCCATCAGCATTGTGAAGGACCCCTCTCATCATGTTAAATTTCTATGCACCTTCTATGCACCTTATTACAAATACCTACCTGTTAAATATCTATGTACTTGTACAGAGCTGAAATGACAATAAAAGCCACTTGACTTGACTTGAATGAATAACAAAATCACTGTAGCGCACAGTTGAAAAGGCGCATAGCTTTTGTACAATACAGGCAACATATAAGATGATAAAATGTAAAAAGTTTTGTGGGCACAAATGCACACAAAAATATAATTGTTATATAATTAATAAAAAGTATTATTAATAAATAATTCATCTCCCAGGAAATGAAGGTCATTAGAAGTAAGTAACGGGAAGGAACTGGTACTGCTGGTCAAGGAACTTTCAGTCACCCATCACTGCATATTTTAGTGATAGCATCATTTTCTTTTTTCACACTATTGACCTGAATTAATGACATTCACTTCATAATAACCCTTTGCTCACCAAATAATCTCTGTAACAATAATGCAAATTGCTTGTGACTGATGCCACCCAGACATGGTGGTTTTGCAGTGAAGACATGTGAACCTGTGTATGTATGTGTTTTGCAATGGTGGTCATTTTCACACATATTCTGTGGAAGTCAACAAGTGATGTAATGCTCTGCTTACAAAACCTTAGATAAAGCTTGTCAGAACAGAGCATATTTACATATATCAACTTATATAAAGGGTAATTCCATTGATTTTTATGAAGTTACCCATAATTCAGTGGCTGAAATGTAAACAGAGTGATTCAGAGTGGTTTTGTGTGACATGGTTCAGATTTCTTTACTGTAGTGGTGAAAGGAACCAGGGGTCACCTTGTGTACAACACATATAATAGACATTATATAGACATTTTATTTACTATCCAAAACTAGGAGTGAACCTACACCTGAGGTATATATGGAATGGTGATGATGATGGTGATGATGATGGTTAAAGAGTGGTACATTTGAAAAAAAAAATGATACATTTTCTTTGAGGACTATTTTGACTCACAAGACCCTGCATGTATCCCTCCACCATGAAAAGGCAAAATCTTCTCTAAGTTTCTCTAGAACGGAGCATTTCACACCAAACCGCTTAGAACGACTCTGTTTACATCATATTAGTTTAATTACAGAGACATTTAGAAATTTTGGTGGCATTAGCGTTTAAAGGGACAGCAGCAAAACACTGTTTAATTTTAAGCATAAAATGTAAAAATTAATTATGAGTGTTTTTGTGCATAAACCTGCAAAAATGTTAGGAATGGATCTCAGAGATGAAAAGTATATTTACAATAATAATAATAATAATAATAATAATAATAATAAAAATGTAGGATATGGGCTCTTTAAGAAAATAATGCCCTGTTGAGGGCACTGGGTTGAATCCTGAGGGGGAAATGAGGTTTTTCCACTCCACTCTCTGACAGTAAACCTGTCTCGACCTGATTATGTTTGCTACTTTCCGTAATGCAGTGTGCTTCACAACCTGTCTATTTTGCCTGAAGGGTTTTCCAGCAACAGCTACACACCACTTTCCTCATTCTTCACTTTTCATGTTTATTTATACATACAGCTGTGTGCACAAGTCCTGCCAAATTACATGTTTTGTTGGTCTTCTAAGTGTGTTTTCTAATTGAACACATCTCCTACAGAAAACACACATTTTAATACACAGTAACTGCTTTTTACTCAATTTAAAATACTGGAGGAAACAAAAAACACATGAAATACAGCCTTTAAGTTATGGCATATTTTATGTTTTAATGTTTAATAGTAAATTTAAACTATGCACTTAAATATGCAGAAAACAGGCCATATTTAAGTGTGTTCTTGGCTGAGAATGTGATAACAGGCTTAGAGTTTGTGCCTGGAGCACCCAAACATTTATTTATGACTTTTTTCACATCCCGGTTTGTTTTCTGATACTTGACATACAATTCACATTCCAGCATGCCCTGCTGTTCCTTCTTCTCCCGTATAAATAATGAAATGATTCAGATACAAAGTAATTGTTTTTAAAAATAATATATTTTGTGATCAGCATTCAGTAGTGTTGCCAGCACCCTATGTTCTTATGTCCCTATGTTTTTCCCAGGATCATATGTTCTTAGGGTCCTATGTTCCCAGGTCATATATAGTTCTTGGGGGTCTATATTCCCAGCATGTTTTTAGGGCCCTGTGTTCTTTGGGTCTTTTTTCAAGGAGTCCTATGTTCCCAGTACACTATGTTCCCAGCACTGTATGTTCCAAGTGTATGTTCCAAAGGGTCCTATATTCTTAGCCTCCCATGTTGTTGGCGTCCTGTTTTCAAGGGTCCTGTGTTCCCAGGGCCGTATGTTCTTAGGACCCGATATTCAAAGGGCGTTATGTTAGTAGGGTCTTTTGTTCCTAGAATCCTATGTTCTTATGTTCCAAAGTTTATATCCCCCCACTCCCTTCATGGAGTCCTGTTTCCCCAGGACCCTACATTCTTAGGGTCCTATGTTTATATGGTCCTACGTTCCCAAGATCATATGTTCTCACGGTCCTATGTCTCCATGTTCCTACGTTTGTACAGTCCCATATTTCCAGGATTCAATATTCTTAGGGTCCCATGTTCACAGGATTCTATTTTCTGAGCACCCTATATTCTTATGGCCCTATGTTCCCACCACCTTATATCCAAAAGATCCTATGTTCTTAGGGTCCTATGTTCAAAGGAGCTCATGTTCCCAGCACCCTATATTCTTAGGGTCCTATGTTCCTGGTACCCTATGTATCAAAGACCCTACATTCCTGTTCAAATGATCCTATGTCCCCAGGGTCATTTATCAGTAAGATACACTTGAATGCAAACCTTTGACATTCATTGACATATTTTGTTAATATTTGAAGTGAAAAAAGTAAACACAATCTACAAAAAATAGCAGATATTTTGGAATGGCATATGGGATCCGTGGCCACCCGTTTAAAGCTATACATGAGCAGGCAACAAAAAGACATCAAACCTAATCCATTTTGTAATTTTCACCGAACTGTCATTAAGAAATGGCTGTTAAGGGGAACTGTGGAAGTGAAGGCAAGATCTGGATCTATTCAGTGTGTGCATCTGTGAAGGTTCTGCTTCTGAAGAGCTAGAGTAAACATGGTTGAGATAAGCTGAGATATGGGGCCCTGGAAGAATTCAAAGAGGGAAACACAGCACCTGGAGACAACAGGGCTGTTTCAGAGACACTGTAGTAATACAATAAAGGTCAGAGGGACATAGAGATGACCCCAATAAATCCATAACATTTAATGTTGCACACTGAATTTGGGTGTATGTACGTTCATACATATTGATATTGCCTATAGCAGTGATATGCTATATTAATAATAAATAAGTGCCATAGTGCAATGGTATTGGTGAAAAGATCATAGATTGTTTTGGAACCTGACAGCCTGTTCAGATCTTATTGGACTAAAGAGGCCAAAAAAAGACTTTATCTGGTGTTTCTCTGCCTGTGTACTTGTTAATGCTGTTTATGTCAATATTTCCTGTTTCTCATTCATCCTTTCCATGTTAGACATGTCACAACCATCAGAGGAGGTTCCTCTTAATTTAAAAGTTTTATTGCTGTAAATGACACGCCTTCAATATGAACTTGCCTCTTACCGGTTTCACTAACATCCTACATTCCCAGCTATCTGTGGTAATATATCTTGAAATAAATTTAACTGTACTCCTGGATTACTTGTAATATGAGCTTTTTATAATTTTTTGTCTTTAAAGATATTTTAAAAAAATCTAAAATGCAATACATAAAAAACACAACATTAGCAGAATTAAATTTCCAGCTATAAACATATATTTTTTAAAAAATGCACATTTTTATTTGTACCTGTAATATTTTAAATGTACTGCAGGGGGGTAGACACTATAGTAGGTAAAGTAGGTCATATGTAGCACGAAATTGGTTCTATTATCTGTAACAGAGGAGGAACCATTTTTGGAGGTTCTTTAATGAAACACATACGACAGAGAAGAATCTTTTACCAACGCAAATAGGCACTTTATGCATTCAAATGGTTCAAGTGGAACCCTGTTTGGAGGAACAACAGAGAAGAACCATTCAGATTTTAGAACGCATTTAAAAGGTTCTCACAGTTTCGAGTGTTCACAGTTTAATATATAACCGTTGAAAACATTTTAGGGGTGTAGTTTCTATGTATCAGTTAAGGAGGTCAAGAAACCAGACAGATGTGGTTTTCCCTTGCTGAGCTGACGTCATTTTTTTTTCTTCAAGTGTTTCTGGGAAGTTTCAGAACTCCCCACTCTGACCAGAAAGGCAGGTCTTCAGCGCCTATTAAAGCCTCTCTTCAGCCAGGACTTCCTCATAACACGCAATTCACACACAGGCAGAACTCTACTGCAGGTGACTCCTCAGCAACTCTCTCTGTGGACCTGAGGACTGTTCAGTGATCGTTCTTCATTCAACACACAATTCAGGTATCAGCTTTAATAATGAATCATAATCTTGATTGTTTTTAGCTGAAGAGCATTAAAAGAGAACTTCTTAAGAGGCTGTGAATGTTTACTGTAATGAAGTCACACAACACCTATTCTACTACTTGTAACAATAGCAGAACCCTTATTGAAGGGTCTTTATAAAACCATATACAATGTTTTATCGTAGAGAAGAAACATTTCACCATGTAAAGAAGTATTTATGCCCAACAGAAATGGCTAATTAGGCGCTCCAAAGAGTACTTGGACCCCATATGGTTGCCAGTTTGACTTTGTTCATTGCATGTTTTATTTAGTTTAATTTAATTTAAGTATTACATTTTGCAGTCACTTTTTTCATGTGACACATTCCATACGTACTGCTCGTTAACAACTTGATTTAATCTACAATCTGATGTACATTTGCCTGACAAGTTCAATGAAAGCCACATGCAAGGTAATCTTATAATCTGATTGCTCTGTAGGTTTTCTGCTGTTGGACCATCTGAAGTTCACCATGGAGAATCGTGAGCGGATTCTAGCCGTGGAGAACTCTTTCGGCCTGGTGGGGAAGTCTCTGCTGGAGCCGGGTCGTGTTCTGGTGGGTGAGGGTCGCCTGAAGAAGCTCTGCAGGCGGTGTCCCCAGCCCAAAGTATTCTTCCTCTTCAACGACATCCTGGTTTACGGCAGCATCGTGGTGGCAGGCCGCTGGAACAAGAACCAGCAGATCATCCGTCTGGAGGAAGTTCAGCAAGAGGATCTGGAGGACAGCATGGACATGTGCAACCAGTGGCTCATTAAGACGCCTAGAAAGTCATTCTACGTAGCTGCAGCTTCTGCGGAGGAGAAGCAGGCCTGGATGGAGCACATTGAGGACTGCAGAAGTCAGCGGCTACAGCACCTGGGTCTTCCAGCTGACGCACCTGCTGTCAAAGACTTTGCGGCAACATGGATTCCTGACCGTGCTTCTGCCATCTGCATGCGCTGCTCCGAGCGCTTCAACTTTGTCCACTGGAGGCACCACTGCAGACGCTGCGGCTTCATTGTCTGCAACTCCTGCTCCAAATCACGAGCCGTACTTAGACACATCTCTTCCAGGCCTGTACGGGTGTGCATGCTCTGCAAGGTCAACCTAGAAAGTCAGGAGCGGCTGCAGCGGCATGGGCATAACCTGCTGGGAAATGCCTGGATGACCAGCTCCACAGAAGAGACTCCTGAATATGAGACCTCCAGTGAAGAAGATTTAGAGGAATCAGTGGGGGACAGTTCGCCAACTCAGTGGTTCACCATCCAGGAATCTCAGTACTGCTACTTCAAACCAGAGCACGCTAAACCACCTCGGATCTAGAGTCAAGTCAAGTGGACACTGCATGATTATTGTTATCCAGCATAACAAATGAAGCTATAACTGAATATTCAGAAGATTTAAAAGGACCACTGAAGAACAGTGAATAGAATGTTGCTACAAACAGTGCGTATGCACTACAGGTGAAAAAGAGTTAGTGCTGCGTCCTAGCTTTTGGCCTGTAGTGTCCCTACTAAGTGAAAAACGTACCTGATTATGGACTTACTATACCGGTTCTGCTGCAGGAACTGATTTACACTTGAACAAAGTATTCAACACTAGTATCTCTGCTGTTAAACATTACCATGTAGGCTGCAGGAACTGGAAATGTGGAAATGCACTTTCTCAATACTTGTTATGTGAATTGATGTCTTATTTATTATATAATCTACCATACATAGACACCTCATATTAAAATCAATGCTGTTGTTTTAACACTCACTGTTTTTAACCATGTGAATCAATATGGGTAAACAGATATTGCACATTATCACTTAAGCACTAATAAATATGGGTATGAAAGCATGCTGTGGTTGTTTTGGATTTGTTTTAAGAAGATTTCATCACCCTATTCTTTATTATTAACTGAGATATCGCAGCAATAGAAAAACGTAAATGCATTAACAGTAAACAGTAGCACATTTAAAGGTGCCATAAAATTAATTTATTCTGTATTTTAAACTGTTCTTTGATGTCTACATAGAAGGTATGTGACTTTGCTTGGAGTTTAAAATGCCCATTTGGCTTCAACTGGCAAAAAGTGGATAGCATGGCTGCTACTTACAGGTTCCTGTTAGGGTTGTGATGCTAATAAACATGGAACTGCTCCTCTTTTTAGTCTCTTCAGTGTCAAACACTGAGTGAAGCTGCTAGGTATTGTCCAAGGTAGGTTTGAGAAACTGTCTGGAGTGAAATGTGCAAGGCAAACAAACAACTTCCTTTTCGCCAGCTTGTATTTTTTTATTTCTGTTCCGCCTTAAATAGTTCTGCAGTTAAATTCTGGCACCTGTAAGCAGTAAAATTTAAGGTGGGACGCAACATTCAATTATGATGTGCACTGACATTCTAGGTGGTTACTGTGGTGTTGCTAGACTGCTTGCTATCATATCCCTGGTGGATGTTGGAGTATTATGTTGTTGCTACCCAGTTGCTTGGGTCTTCTGGGAGACTTTTCAATTATATGTGAAGGTTCTTTCAGGATCACTAAAATAGAGTAGATTGTTTGACCATAATTAATCGTATCGTGTCAAGAAACACACATACACAGAGAGGCTCAGCTATGACCGTATACTGTCAAGAATGCCTTTGATGATTGAAAGAAATGAGTGAAAAAGGTTCAAAGATCTAAATCTGATTGTGGCCCTGGCCAGAGATGATGTCATAGTAATAAAAGCGTGAATGTGGTTCAAAGGCCTAAACCTGATGGTGGCCTTGGCCAGAGGTGATTTCAAAGCAATAAAAGAGTGAATAAGGTGCAAAGGCCTAAACCTGATTGTGGCCTGACCAGAAATAATTCAAATAAATTTACACTACGTTTACATTATTTACACTATTTTGGTAAAGTTACATTTGGCTTTTTGGTGTAAATATGGTGACGTCAATTATGATCCAGAACGATGCAACATATTCTTAATGAAAGGTATGGAAATAATGGTATTCAGTGAAGTCATGATGGCATGAGTTTTTTGAGACAAGGAGCATGAGACAATTGGGACGGGCAAGGAGTAGTCATCACCTGACCCAAGAAAAGAATAAAACCTGTGTATTTTTCTGGAATATTCACAGTCGCAGCTTGCTCAACTCAGGATTAATGCTTGTTTGATAAACAAGCCTTAATCTTTAATAAAAATTATTTTTGCCCTTGTCTGCCCATCCTGGTGTTCAAGGTTTTAATTCTGAGTCTGAAACAAACCATCTACCTTTGTGCTACAGCAGTGTTCCAGGTGGCTGCGAATTTTCTTACCACTAACTGTAAACTCAAAACAGTAAAGATAACAGTACAGTCACCCAATAGACTGTGTATGATAGAGTCTCTTTTTCATGATCTTTCATTTATAGTCAGTAGGGAAGAAATCTTTAAAGGTTTGTAATTAAATGATGCTACAGTTTGCACTTCCTCCATTTTAGAGGTTCAGTGTGGCTATGTGAGCAAACAGGATTATGAGAAAACCCACAGGAACATGCAAGCTCTACACAGAAAAGACCCCAGCCACCCTGGCCAGAAGTCACTCCCAGGACCTTGTTGCTGTGAGGCAGCAACACTACCCACTGCGCCACCCTTCACTAAACTCAGCAATTTCACACGAAATTCAATTATTCATTGAGCTTAAAAATGAATGTAATTTCACTATCGAAGACTTGCTGGCCAATGCAAGTGGGGCAATGGTAGAAATGTGCAAAGTTTACCACAACCTCAGCCAGTGGTTTCTGACGTTCTGTCAGTATTACTCATAAACCAGATCAACAGTCTCAGAGTCAGTTTTACAGACACAGAGCATTATGTGGTTTACAAACTCTACAAACTCCACAACTCAGACTGAAACTATTCACTTCACTCGTGCCTTATCAATTCTGTTACGTAACACATCACACTGCCTGTTTACTGGAAATACCTACCTTGTACCCGCACTTTACACCTACACCCACACTGACATACATCTTTCACATAGAGTGGCCTCAAAAGTATTTGGACACCGTTTGTAAGCTTTAGGTTTCTTCATAAAAACTTTCCGCAGAGCAAGAGAGGAACCTTGAGGGGAGCCAAGACTAAAAAGGGGAAGCCATCCTGCTCTGGTCCACCGGACAGCAAAATGATAACACAACAATAGCAAAATGAACAGATGATACAATTTAACATTTAATATACTTCAGTGAAAACAGAATAAAGGAAGAAGGTGGGCTAGGATTCAGATTAACCAATACAAAACAGTGATTACTGTTAAAGACCCATCATGACAATGTCAGTATGAATATGAAAAGATCTCAGTGAGTTGTGAGACAGGTGAACAGTATCTATGATGGAACAGTTCTAATATTCAGTTCTAAAATAGTTCTAAAATTGTTTATCAGCAAATGAAATCTTCTTAAATTAGGTTGATATATCCAAAATCCAGATAAAACTGCACTCTGAAAGATTTTGTTAGGGCAAACCTGATTATTGAGTGAGTTCTCTTTCAATCATTAGATTCATCAGTTCAAGGAAGGGGTGCAAATACACATACACCTCTGCATAATGTGGATTATCACTTAATTATCTTATTCGAACCAGTCAGTCTTTACGTAGTCATGTATCATCATAGAACAGTCCATTATAAACATGAGTGTGGGGGCTGAGAGGGGGAGCTGCATTGAAATGAGTGAACGCAATCACTACAGTCACGAATAATGTCTACTTTCAACAAGGATACTTAACATCAACACTAAGGTGACCAGATTTTTAAAGAAAACATTGAGAGATTTGTCACGTCACTTTTTAGAAATAAAGTTGCTAAATAAAATTCTAACAGCATAGGCAGGAATGTTACTCAGCCCATAATTCATATTCATATTAAATTGGCTGTAAAAAGACCCAAAGGCTATAGCAAAATATCCAGACCCTAAACACAGCCCAGAGCTAGAGTCAATTCTGAGGAGACAGAGACAGTTGCTATCAACATATGTCATATGTCTTATATGGACAGCTGCAAAAGCAATGCAGTTTTTGCAAATTATGTATTTGTAAATACCATAGTAGCTACATTCAAATAGATTATATGTCTATACATATATGCCTACCTCCCCGGGTTACCTCTTGTCTTGAAAAGACATTTGCATTGATGTTGTGAACACTCTTGACTCTTTCAAGCTTCTAGTGGAGTTTTACACAGCAGTGTTTTCTAAAACTAGGCCAGCAAGTGATAGAAGTGGTTTGTAGGTTGTAGCAGTCGCCCTGTTGGCCAAAACATGTATAAGGCGAGACGTGCCCCCTCTGCTACAGGTCTTATTTAGGACTTTCTGGTGTCTTTTTAATTCACAGTCAAAAACAAAGACATTTCCAGGGACAGCTCCAGTCGGGGACAGGTCACCAGAAACATTGGACTGTCCCTCAATAAGAGTTATGTCTGGTCACCCTGGTCACCTAAGGTGTACATGTCTGAGTCACGACAGCAACTCAGATGCGTGCAAAGGCATTTTGGTTCAAACATTGCGGAAGTCTGCACAGAAATAACAATGTGAAACTCACCAGCCGGCTTCTGAAAGAGTGCATCTGAACAGCCAGTCTAAAATGAACCTCTCTTGGTTTAATACTTTCTTTCCAAACACAAACACCAATGTTACAGTGCAGTACAAATGGCCAGACACTTTTTGGTGACTTTGTAGGTTCACTGCATTGGCCCCATCAATGGAAAGGGACCACCCTGAGTGGTGGACTCTTCTCAGCACAGCAGTGACACTAACCCTGACGCCAATGCTGACATTTCATCTGCTTCCTTGTGCTAATCTTAGCTATTGTTTTTGAAAGCCCCCCTCTGTCAATCAATCAGCAGACCTGCATTAAATCTTTCTTTCAGTGTTGCTGTATCCTTTGATGGTGTTCGACTGCTGCTGTTTCCCTGTAGATTAATTTTAGAAACTTGCTAGACTTCATTCTGCTTGTCTCAGGTTTCATCAGTACTTGGCTCCACTCTGGATCTCATGCAGCTAAACATAGGAGGGTATCTGTTACAGTTTCTGTTAAAACAGTTCTTTATTACTTAAGACCTCTTTAATGCAGAATAACACAGGAATAGTGCAACAGTGGAACAGAAGCAGCATAACCTAAACCTGAACGTCTCTGCTACAAATGATTGCAAACTTTGATTGCAGCTCTAATTTTCTATGCGACAACTAACCCCTTACCTGGGATTACCTGTAACAGGCTAAGGGGTGAGTTATGACAGTCATTAAAAAGTCTAATAAATTGATGCAAAACACAATTAATTTGATTAATGTTCTGTGTTGTTTGATCTAGATGAGCTTTCCTACCTGAATACATAAAAATATGTGCATTTAAATAAATACTCTTAGTGAAAACATGCTCAAACACTGACACATTTCTTTCAGTAGATAATAAAATAGTGTAATAAAAAAGTGCAAAACTATATTATTTACACCTATAATATGTTTGTGACGATGAATCTGTGCATAAAAACTTCCACAAATGTATGTATGAATGTATACAGGAAAATATGGTGTCCTGTGATTGCTTACTTTGGGAGTCTTAGTTATAACTGCATGTTGTTGTTCTGGTATGGCATGCCTTGTTTTGTGCCCAAACTGCTTCCATTTTTAATAAATACATGACATAGCAGATTATTCTGCCTTTATGTGAACAGGTTCAAAATGAAATAACATTGATTAATTTGGCACCCAAAGTCTAAAACTGTCAGGTAACAGAACCTTATAATCCTTTAGTCATCTGCAAACTCCCCACATGCTTTATTAATAAGTTACAGAGGAGGCAGAAATACACAAGGTCCTTACTTCAGTTAAAATGACTAGTACTCTAATAAAAATACTCAAGTGACAGCTAAAGTGCAACTTACATTTTTTACTCAAATAGGACTATAAAAATATGTGCCCTGAAATGTACGTAAAGTAAAAACATGAAAGTACTCAGTTTTTAACCGGACATCTTTTTACTGAGGGCCAGAGCTGCACATGAATGAAACTGAGCGTACATAATGGTTTATACTAGAATTGCATGCACAAAAATCTGCTGTGTTTCTCAACACTATTCCTGGAGGCACCCTGCCCTGCACATTTTAGTGCTTTCCCTGCACCCAAACCACCTCTATTCAACCTATCAGCTCATTAACAAGCCCTGTCAGAGTTGCGGGGGGTGTGTTAAAGCAGGGAATCCACTAAAATATGCAGGACAGGGTGCCTCCAGGACCAGGGTTGAGCAACACTGGTCTAAAGCACCAAACACATTTATGTATTTGATTTTCTTGACAAGAATTCGAGATGGACATTATTGGAATCTTTACTAAGACAAAAAATGTCGTTTTTATTTTAGCAGTCAACGCTGAGCTTTAAAAAAAGAATATTCACCCAAAACACATTTCTTAAAAACTGTAACTGCTTGAGTTTCCTCAATCTCATTCTCCAAGATATGTTAGTTGACCCTGCCAGATCAAGGGGTTCCTTTAAGTGAGGTAGTTACTGGGATTAAAATTTAGAAGTATTGATTGTTTGACTCCAGCATGTAAGGGTTAATTATTGGCCAATGACGGAAAGTGTGCAAGCACTTTGGAATCAACTCATTTACGTGTTTTTCATGGAAATTGGCATTTTGCCAGAGTGTAAAGCAGGAAAGAGCCTATCAAACTCACTTTCTGCACAGCAACATTTTCTTCATGATGTGGGATAAGGAACAAAAAACAAAAACAGATGTTATTCAGATTTCCATTCCACCTGAAATGGCTCTGTGGTTACAATCTGGCGCCTGCTGCTGTGCCACACCACCAAAATAGAACTATTTAATTTTTCACCAAATTCTGACTACTATTATTTTCTCACTCCAAGTTTCCCTAGATCACCCATCATTAGCTTACAAATAAACTGAACTTCCCTCATATGACATCATCTGTAGCTACTCAGAACTCAGGAAATAACTGTATTTATGTCTCTCCAGCAACTGTATTTTAACTGGTTTAACAGTTGAGTCAAGGAAACTATTGTCTTGTGTGTTTAGTTTACCTAACTTTCCTGCCGTTCACTCTGGGACCTGTAAGCTGTAAAGGAGCCAATCACACACACCACGCTGTTTATCAAAATGTAGTGAGTAAACATAAAAAAGTATTTGGTGACAGAAATACTCAAGTAAACTAGATTTTAAAAGTTAATTTAAGTATATTGTACATAAAGTACATTGTTACTTGCCACCTCTAAAGACTTCTTCTGCAAAGAACACACATAAATATGGCATTTATGGCATATTTTAATGCACAATGTTTGTTTGTTTGCTGAGTTTCACATATCGGAAATAAAATTGAAATAAAATGTAAACTCTCACATTGAATTAAACTGTTAGATTCAGTAAATAAGCAGTAATCCTGAAAGGGTGTAGAATTTGGTCCTCTGTAGAAGATGTGTTGACTTATTTTGTGCCTAGAGAATCAGCAACATGAAATTTGGTCAGAAGTGCACACGACTGTACATATTCAAATTGTGTCAACTATTAAGAGACAATTTAGTATTTTATGTTTTTGAAACCTATATCATCATAACATGTTACAAAATAGTGCAACTTTAAAAGTAACTCAACGCAAAACTTCAACCCAAAAAGAACTTTTATTCTGATATAATAATACTTTTAAATCGCAAGGTTTATATGCGGTTCAAGCACAAAGACTAGTTCATAGCTGTTTTCAATAGTGCTAAATAACATTCAAATATATGACAGTTTCTGGGTGGGGAAATTAATTAAAAATATATTTCTTACAATATTACATCTATAAAACACATAGCAATACATTTCATGTACTTTACAGATACAACAATGGACATTCGTTACTATTTTTTAAATTACATTTACAATGACTTTTCTGTCATTGACCCATGTACCAAGACTATATATTGTTTCAACAGTTTGAATTAATTGTTCATTAACTTTAAGGAAATGATACTTATAATGTTCTACCAGACACTTTATTAAGTTATTCAGGGTCTTCTTAGCTTTTGGGATATTCTTATCTTCAGCGTCCTGATAAAGTTCTCACCAGCAGGACAGTGATTGTGCAACGTGAAAGCTGAGCAAGTGCACACGTCAGGGTTTGACATTATGTCTGTAGGCCATGTGTTTGGGAAATACCTGCAGGTCAACCTTTCGTGTGAACAGGTTTATCCACAACGTAAGCTCTAAACAATCTGACAACAACAACACAGCAGTTCCTTCTCCACATTACACCACATTAGACACTGAATGATTAAGAGCACGTACTGAAAAAGTCATAGTAGATACTGAATAATTTGTAGTAGCTACCAAGTAATTTGTAGTAAATACTGAATGATTTGTTGTACATACTAAATAATTCATATTAAATATCGAATCATTCACAGTAGCTACAGAGTGATTCATACTAATTACTCATCAAAATGTTAGATATAATTAATTACAAGAATGGGAAAGCATTTCATAATTAAATTCAGTAAATGCTATCAGAGTACAGAGTCTAGAGTACAGCACTCACTGTATGTACCTTCCTTAACGAGTGGTGCACATGTACACATAATTGGGAAGGAAGTGACTGCTCTGATGTTTGAATTAGATGATGTGATTAAACAACATGAAGAAGAAACAGACAGAGGAAGAGGTCTTTCAGAGAAACAGAGCTCCCCACTTCTAAACCAGAAACAGTCCCACGTTACAAACAGCACGCTGTCATTCTGTAAACATTTTTAGTCACCATATACAAACACTGAGACCAAACCACACCAAACTTGCTGACCACCGGTCAATCCAGAAATGGATAACACAACATTGTTGTACTCATGATAAATTCAATTAGAAAAAGCTTTTTTGACATCTTATTATGTTAATCATTACATGTCTATATAGATTTTTTACAGTGCAAAATAATTCTTAGATAGAAAAAGCTATTTTTTCTTATTGTCCTAATTTACTTACTTAAATGCAGCATTAGTTTGATTTTTCTTCCTGTTCGTTCTTAGTATTTTTAGTATTAAAACGATATTTATTTTGGTTTAATTATTACATTTCTCTGTTTTTTGGTATGGTGATATTGCATATCGTGCATCATGATGAGCATGTTGCTCATATGTTTCCATTTTGCCCACCTTTACATCAGCCACTGTCATTTATATTAAATTCACTCTGGCAAACATTAAAGCTCTAGATATTTTTCCTGTCTGTTGGTTTTCATTTCTCAGAAAAGGGTTTTTTAAGGTCAGCGTTCATGCTCATATCAGTGTCTGTGCTGTTGCCGAAACCTCGTGTCTTCTGAGGAAACCACAAGTTAGCTCACTACTCACTACCACCAAAACCTGTGCAAAGCAGAGCACAGACGGCCAAGGGGAGGAGTATCAGATTATAGATAGTTAGTGCTGATAATGTGACTCACTATTTTCCACATTTACCATATAACACACGTCATGCTGCCCATGGTAAACTGTAATGTGTAACAATATTATTAATAATAATAATAATAATAATAAATAATAATAATACTTGTTAAACCTTGAATACAACTTTGTTATAGTGATCCATGTATCACTATAACATTTAAGTATATGACATTTTCTGGGTGGTGAAATGATGATCCTGTTTAAAAAAATATTTCTTATGTTATACAAGCTATAAAATTAACAGCAATACATGCAACACATGTATTTCAGACATAAACATACACATAATATCCTTTTTAATATGTTTTAGTGACATATTATTTAATACTATATTATTTGTCACTGACTGATGTGAAAGACTGTGTGTTGTTAACAGACTGAATTAATTGTCTGTTAAATTATACTCATAATGTACCATAATGTTTTCAGTGTCTTCTTACAGGCTTTCGGGTTATTCTCTAACCTCTGATGTCCTGATAAAGTTCTCAGAAGCACTGCGCTGATTGTGCAACATGAAAGCTGAGCATGTGTACGTATCACAGTTTGACATCATGTCTGTAGCCCAGTTGTTCGGGACCTGCAGGTCAACTTCTCGTATGAACAGGTTGATCCAGACGCTGTGACCTCTAACCAATCTGACAATAACAATTTGAGATGGGAAAGTTCTGGCTATAAATTTGTGACCGGGAACAGTGATGTTATCTCTGTTTTAGCCCATTAAAAGGGGAGTCCCGGCCTAAAACTGGAGATTAAATGTTATTTGCAGGGTTATGCAATTATCTCCAGTGGGGCATTACATCCATCAGCCTCAACAGTTTAATAGAATTCATTATTGTACCTTTTCATGTCTCTGTTTATCAAAGTTCTCTCACTACAGTTCACAGCCAGGCAAATAAGTCATATGCAACCAACGGGAACCCCTGTGAAACCTCGTGTCTTCTGAGGAAACCACAAGCCAGCTCACTACTCACTACCACCAAAACCTGTCCAAAGCAGAGCACAGACAACCGAGGAGGAGATTCAGATAGTAGACAGTCATGCAGATAACATGACTCACTATTTTCCACATTTACCATAAAGTCTCTCTGATACAAGAATTTGCCGTGTTAAAGCGTTGGTTATAAATATGTGACCTGGAACTAAACTGTTAAATTATTAAAAATGATTATCTATAAGCTAAATTTGATGTTAAGATAAATTTGATATTTGGCTTCCTAGTACATACTTCCAAAAGATCAGGACAGCATGTGTACTGCAAAAAAAACTAAAATGTTTTGTCTTGTCAACTGAACAAGTGAAATTGCAACGGGTAACGTACAATTAGGACAAAAACAGTTTAAAAGTGCTTTCACAAGCCTGTGGAGTCATACCTGTGCAGCTAATCCCCCTTCCGATTCATTCTTTTGGAATGCATTGTTGCATGTTGTGACTGCAAAAACTTGGGAGGTACATGACATTGCGCCATGTCATTCATGGTGTGCGCATCCTCACACCACGTGTCAAGCATAAACAAAGCTTTGTATAACTGCGTTGCTCTCTCATTCAGTCATATCCTCAGAAAAAACAAAGTATAAGTTTCTACTTGTTTATGCTTTGGTTCCGACTTGAACATCTCACAGTGCAGAGTTAGAAAATCCAGGAAAATCTCTGTGCGCAAAGAAAAAGGATGAAAATATGTATATTCTGTGCTCATACTGTCATGTATCTGTGCTCTGTGTAGTCACGTGTCATGTGTTGTTTTGTGTTTCGGGCCTGAAGAGACGCATTTCAACCACTTGAACACATACCCATGTAAAGTTCTAAATCCAGCACCTGTCGTGGTATGAAGGGGTATTAGAGGGTAACCTGCACATCACTGGGAGCACCATTAATACAGATTTTGGAGTAACTTATACTGCATTCTAGACGTTGTCTATTTCTGGGACATCCATGATTAGTAAGTTATTGGTTAGTCCGAGTACTGGTATGTGTATGGGTGCTAGACTGACCTGCCTGCCGTCTTTTACTGAAAACACAGGGTGCAATATTAAGACAATTATTAACTGTTGATAAAAGGAAGCTTATGTAACTGAGCGATAAACATGTTCATAATATAAAACAAAGTTTTTGTAAGGTTTTCAGTTTCAAACTGAAAGTCAAACTGAATTTACTAATCACTGCTTTCTGATTTTCTCAGCATTTTAAAGACTGTCCCAGCTGGCCTCCTTCTGTTTTAGTTGGAATTTTCAAATGTTCCACCCACCTTTAAGAGAAGGGGGTTTTCTTTGTCTTTCAACTGGACAATCTCACACTAGCGACACTGCAGCTCTGCTGTAAGAGGCGAGTAACCATGTTTACAACAATCGGTGGTTCCAGTTTTTCACTTCGGCCACAGTGTCTTTTCAATGTCCGTAAGTGTTTTATACAATTTAATAATCCTGATTTTCCATGTGTTTTATAAAGTATATGACTGGAATATGAAACAACACATTTAATAACAAGATTATTTATTGAACAAATTGAGGTATAAGCATAATATTTATACAAATCAATTGTGCTCCTCTCACAGATGATGTAAAATCACACTGTACTCCATCACATTTCAAAATGATTGTGTTCAAATAAAAAAAAGACACTTTTTGTGTATATCAGTGCAAAACATCTATTGCTGTGTCTACAAAATCTTCCTATTTTAGGATGTGATAGTTATCGCAGAACTTCAAAGCAACAATTCAGGCAAAAATCTAATTTCAACAACTGTCACCTTCATCTCCTGTTAGCTATATCAGACCCATCGCTACATTGCTAAATGTAAAGAAGCACCAGCTGGTCGACTACCTTTGATTAGATTTTTGGACAAACTACTACTTTAAGTTCCTTTTTTCTGCAATATGCAGTCCTTCACCGGTCAGATTTTAAAAAATATAAGATTAAATAGCTAATATAAATAAACCAGCAAGGCACAGACTGCATATATGAAGCAGTTTCCAATTTTTAAACTAACCTAAATCATCCTGGTTTATTGTCTCCACCTGGTGGTCAGTCTCCATAGCGCACCTCTGCCCTCAGCTCTTTTGTGACGTAGCTGAGGATGGCGGCTGCAACCTGCTGCTGCATTGTCGCATTTCCCATCACCAGCGTGACCAGCTGGACAGCGTCCATCCAGTCCAGCGTGCCTAAAATTGCCATAACATCAGAGTAGAGTTTCTGCTGCTGCTGAGGCGGTAGCTCCATGATGATCTGAGGAAGTGGTTTAAACTGCCCGCTGGTCATCCAGCATCCCAGCAGGCCTCCCAGAGCTCCACCTGCACAAACCAACAAAGAACTGCTTTAAAACCAAAAATACCCCCTTACCCCAAAAGGGAACTGGTATCTGATCCTTTAATTCTTTGGTTTTATCACTCTGGCAACATGGCTAAGTAACAGAAGCTGAATCATTCGCAATCAGCATAATGCTAAGCATGCATAAATCATCTCTTGCCCTAATGGAGTTGTTCAGTAATCTCTACACACTTGATTATGTGTATACACACACACACACACACACACAGTTGCAAGTTGAGTGCACAAACTTTTGCCCCCATTTTTTCCTGTAGGGAAATCATTTAGTGATGACTGTGCAAAAACCGTATGTCCCATCAAACAGCTGCATATGAGCACACCATCAGAATGGTGTCAAGATTTCAAAAATTGCGGGACAATCTAGCAGAAAAACTAAAAAAAAATAAAACCCTTTGCAATGAGCAATCAATAACTGACAATCAACATAAATAACTGACGAGCACATGAAAAAGCTGATGTCTTTAAATGATCTGTAATGTTATACAGTATATTATAATAACTTTCAAATAAGTATCCCCCAGGCGCATGTGGCAAGGAATCCAAGTGATCACTGATTACAAGAGCGAAGTCAGTACCCCAGTGACCACAGACGCCTCCCTACCAGCTGAACTGAACAGCTTCTACGCCCGCTTTGAGACTTCTGCTCAGTCCTCCAACACTGCCTCGCTCCCCATCACAGAGGAGGAGCCACCACTCATACTGGCTACAGATGAGGTGAGAAGAGCACTGATGAGGGTCTCAACCCGGAAAGCTGCGGGCCCAGACGGCATCCCAGGGCGGGTACTGAAAGCTTGTGCCAGCCAGCTGGCCCCCACCTTCACAGACATCTTCAACCTTTCCCTGGCACAGTCTACTGTTCCTGTCTGCTTCAAAGCCACAACAATCATCCCGGTCCCAAAGAAGTCCACCATCACATGCATGAACGACTACCGTCCCATCGCTCTCACACCCATAGTGATGAAGTGCTTCGAGAGACTAATCCTGTCTCATATAAAGAGGAGCCTTCCCAGCACCTTGGACCCACATCAGTTCGCCTACCGTGCGAACAGATCTACTGATGATGCGGTCTCCGTGGCAATCCACACTGCACTCAACCACCTGGACAGCAGCAACTCATATGTGAGGATGCTGTTTATCGACTTCAGCTCCGCCTTCAACACAATCATCCCTTCCAGACTCATCCACAAGCTAAACACACTGGGAATAAGCAACACATTGTGCAGCTGGATCATGGACTTCCTCACCTGCAGACCACAGTGTGTCAGGATGGGTGAACACACCTCACCCTCCCTCACACTCAGCACAGGATGTCCCCAAGGCATAGTTCTCTCCCCACTGTTGTACACTCTGTACACCCACGACTGCATCGCAACTCGCAGTTCCAACACCATCATCAAGTTTGCCGACGACACAACAATAATCGGCAACATCACCAAAGATGACGAGGGCCCATACAGAGAGGAGGTCAAGCTACTCACAGAGTGGTGTGCCGCCAACAACCTCTCCCTCAATGTCAGCAAAACCAAAGAGCTGATTATTGACTTCAGGAGGGGGGAAAGAACGCACACACCACTGTACATCGGAGGCACGCTGGTGGAAAGAGTGAGCAGCTTCAAGTTCCTTGGTGTCCACTTAGCCGAGGATCTTACTTGGACGCTTAACACCACTAACACTGTAAGGAAGGCCCAACAACGCCTCCACTTTCTATGAAGGCTGAGGAGAGTCAACCTGCCACAGCAGCTCCTCTGCAACTTCTACAGATCCACCGTGGAG
>CM067498.1:14845511-14938812 GCA_034552555.1 Semaprochilodus insignis
ATTGACTCTTTTAATCTTGTGCAGTCTGTGGCTGGTCCCACACAAGAGCATGGACACACATTAGATCTCGTTTTATCATATGGTCTGTCGGTTTTTAACATCGAGATATGTGATGCAGTGTTTTCTGATCATATGCCTGTCTTATTTGAAATTTCTTTTCCCCATGCTACCAAACCATGTGTTCTGGGTCATTGCCGTCGTGTTTTCACTCCTACCACTGCTGTACAGTTCTCGGATGCTTTTTAGCACATCACCGCAACTGCCCTCCCACCCATACAGGACATCTATGACAAGAGATGTCTGAGGAAAGCAGTCAACGTCTCCTCAGACCCCACACACCCCAGTCATCCCCCATTCCAACCTCTGCCATCTGGGAAGAGGTACCGGAACATCCGAGCCAGAACCTCCAGGTTCAGGAACAGCTTCTACCCGAGAGCTGTCAAACTGGTTACACCGGCAGCGCCTACCAGAACGTGACCACAACACTAAAAGACTGTACTGATTCTAGCAGACCCCCCAGCACACACTAGGCTCTGATACCTCAGGACTGTTTGCACCGCACTTTACACTTTCTACTTTATACTTGAACATCTCAGCTGCGTACGTACTTATTTATCTATATTTATTATCCATACTGAACACCTGTACCAAGCAATTCAGCTGTCTGAACATTAATCTGCTTCTCCTACCTGCACTGTACACTTTATATATCTATACTGTTTACAACCACATACTTGACTGATACTGCTCTTACATTTTGCACGTCTTGCACACATACTGTACTGTTTGCACACGTTGTCTTTGTCTATTTGTCCTTATTTGTCTATTTGCACTACACTCTATATATATATATATATATATATTTATACACATATTCTTGTAACTGCACTGGAGAAGAAGCCTGACCATGTTTTGTCATACTGTGCAACCCTGTACTGGTATAATGACAATAAAGTTGAATTGAATTGAATTGAATTGAATTGAAGTATCCAGAAAAGTATTCTTGCATCAAACGATGCATTTTATGATCATTTTATGACAGTTCAGGCAGCCCTGCTCAAAACTCGTTATTTAAGTGAGTAGTAGATGACCAGATCTCCAAAAGGCATGAAGTTAAAGATGATACATTCTTTTCAACAACGTAGGCCAGTCACAGTAAAATGTTCCTACAGTGTCATCTGCTGTTCATACACTGGAACTGCAAAACAAAACTCTGTTCCAAGTTACAAGAGTGAACAAAGGCATAAACCCCCTTTACTGCTCTACAGCAGTGATGTCAAAGACACTATTTGAGAATGTTTTTGTGGGATACAGAGGAAAATGTAAAAGGAAGACATTAATATGTAAAGCCAAACTGGCAGCAGTGCATTCCTTTAAATAAACTTAGTGCCAGAATCTCACTGTTCAATTTAATTTGAACTAAACCGTCTGTAAAACCTAATAATAATTTGATTCTGATCAGTGATAACTTGCCTAATGATGTACAGTAGTTGTCCTATTCCTGAAATGTTCTGCAGACTTAAACTTTTAATACACACAGACATGACAGACGGTAGAAAACAATTGTGCTGTCTTAAAAAATACAGGAACGTTTACGTCTTTTCAATTAATTTAGATTGCTATACCGGACCTCTGCAAAGACTTGCTACAACTAGTATCTGTTATCAGGCCTATGTCAATGTTTCTACACAAATCTTTTGCCAATATGCAGAGACTTTATTATTAAAATGACCTTCCCTTTCTAACAAGCTGTCTCTATCCATTCTGTCTGTAGATTTATTTCATGATTCAGCCTTTTCAGTGAAGTCTAATTACATGTTAATTGTATGGGATGAAAAGGTTTTCATTTGTAGTTTGTTGACACTCCTGACCCTTATGAGTTTTCTTAGCATTCAATTAATATTTACACCAAAAAAACATTTCGCCACTAATAATAGGAAAGGCTATGGAGGAGAAGAACTACTAAACTGGTACCGATTCCTGACTGCACTTTATTTTGATAAAGTTGGGTTGAACTCACATTTATACACAGTTTACACCTGCCACCACTCCAGCGGCCACCATTTTTTTAAAAACATTTTCCAGACATGAGAAGCTCCTTCCTTTCCATTTCCCCTTTGCACTGTCCATCATTACCATACTCAAAAAAAGACTCTAAGTGTGCATTGTGGATTTTTGAGTACACTCAATGTTGACATTCATAGCTGTACTATATACTACATACTTAAAACTAGTTAGAATTTAGTGTGTAACTGGGACGCATGCCGAGTGCCATTCTGTGCTCTCTGGCCATGGCTGAAAAGGTAAATTTCTCAAAAGTATGGACTCACTTAATTTAGGTTAATGATATCGCAGTTAAATGCAGTATATGTAAAGCAGCTGTTTAATGTAAGGGAGGTAGCAAACACCAGCGACTTATAACCACAATTTAAACTCAAATACGAGAAACAAACAGTAATGAAAAGGCTCAGTACAGGGAACTGGGGCAACAACTTACAGCTTATACAGAGAAACAAACAGGTGATAGTCTGTGATTGTTGGATGGTGAGGAAGGCAGAGTCACATGATCCTCTGAGGGATTCTAGGAGTTGGACTCAGTGTTGTGATCAGTGAGTAGAGGGGTGTGGACTACAGGACTGAAGGGTGATGTGACAATATTTTTCATGCCTACACTACAGGTGTAACAGCACAATGTTTACAACATCCTAAAGCATACTTAAAGAATCTACATACCTTGGCCAGCATATTAGCTTCTGAATGTGATCACTTGGGCCAACATATAATTTAACGGATGGTGTTTTAGCCCAAACCTAACATATTTGCCTGTTGCTAGTGCATACCTCAGGGCTAACAATTTAGCTCATACACAGTAGGTGAACTTGGGGCTGATGTATAGTGCATTAGATTAGAGCTAAAATGTGGCTAGCGTGTTAGCATGGGGCTTGCACATTAGCTTGCACCTAGTGTTTTGGCTCAAAGGTAACATTTAAATTTACGCCTAGAATGGGGCTAAAATTTTACTTCATGGTTAGTGCATTACATTAGGGTGCATATATAAGTTTGGGCTTAATATATTCATTTAATATTAGCTTGTAACCAGCATGGTAGCTAAGGGCTCATAAACCAAGGCATCTGCGTACAACCTTTTAAAGCAGAGTGGGCGGAGAAGGTGGCAAGGTTTGTGCTATGGACACTTCCACGTTGAATGACTAGGCTTTTTTGTAGGGGTTGTGATGTTTGGGGTTTATATTGATAGAGGGTAAAAATAAGATCTAGCAGTTTGATATGGAACAACCCAAAAGACTTTAAATGTTAAAGAATTGAAAAAAGTATATTAACCTGCAGCGATCCCCACCGGGCCAGCTAAAAGACCGCCCACAAATGCTCCGCCACCAGCTACTGCCGCTCCTTTCCCAGAATTCTTTACTGCAACTTTCATCTGCTGGTTCGCTGACACCTCACAGCACAGTCGCATGACATCGTCTACTCGGTGAGCCATTGTTTCTCTGTCCTGCTGAGAAACACACACTGATCAATAACTGATAAATACGTTTACTGCTCTGGTGTGGAGAAGTGCAGACACACTGAGACATGCTGAGAATTTTTATATTTAAATAAACATTTATTTTCAACATATAGACTAGGAGAACATATTTCACTAGGAGATCGTTCATCAATAAAATTTATAACACAAGGGTCAGTTTTAGGGCCTTTGTAAATGTGACTTTCAAGTGATATCATGATGAAATCATCAAATCAATTTTTGCATAGCTATGCTGATGACATGCAATTACACATTACCTTCCTTCTGACAATCAAGTCTCGGTAGACAGGCTGTGTGTCAGATATTTATTTCAGTGGATGTCACAAAATGTTCTACAGTTAAATCAATGGTACTAAAACTCAGAAGAGGCTGCTTTATAAGAAGCTCTGTAAACCAAACCTGAAGTAGGAGTGACCTTAGACTCTGTTTAATCCTGCATGTTAAAACAGTAACTAAAGCAGCTTTTTATCATTTGAGAAACATCAGTAAGGTTCAGCCTTTTCTATAATCGTTCAGCCCTGTAATGCTCTTCTGACTGGAGAAAACAATCCATCTCTCCATCTTGCAGTAGCTCAGATCCATTTAGGAGTGCCAATATCTTTTAGGTTAGATTTTAAAGTTCTGCTACCAGTTTTTAAAGCTCTACAAGATCTTAAAGAGACTTACTTAAAGTAAACATATTACATATTGTTCCTTTAAGCTCTAAAATTTTCTGTAAAGCACTCAGAGCTTCCACCACTATGAAAAGTGCTCAAAAAATTATTACAATTAGACATTAAATGCTGAGACATGCCGAGACAAAAACAACTGCAGAAGCTGAATCAGTCTCACTTGTGTGTTTTATACACATAACTCACATCTTGTATATACTTTGCATATGTGTTTATGTAAAAATGTGGGCACATTTTGTGTTTTATTTTTTTCCCAACATGTTAAATTAGGCAATAATTAGTAATTGTACATTACAATTTGCAGATGTAAAAAATAATTAATTATTTATGTAAGAATTAAGATTTCAGTACAAGTGTAATAAATAAATGTTCATGTTTTATTGTAACAGCAAAATAATTAAGTGTTTTCTAAATGCTGTTTGAAAAAAGAAACTAACAACGCTGGGCAAGAAATAAACTAATGAACATAAAACATAATTATTGTCTCTGGAGTAATCTAGCCACTTCTGTTAACCATTACATAGCCTTCAGATCAAACATCAGCAGATTCTAACATGTTTCAGGTGTTTTTCAGATAATTTACACTCTACAGGTTTGACCATTCTTCAAAACTGAAAGCTATCTGCTTTAGTTTCGGTTTACCGGAACGGTGTTCCGTTGTTGCACTAGCAAAACTAAGCGAAAGTGTGCCTTATACCTTTAGGCAGACTCCTATATAATTACATATTGTATTTTGTTTCATTTAGGACCTTTTCTGAGCATACCAAAATCCTGACTTTTAGCTAAAGGATTAAATAAATAACTTTCAACTTAACTGTATCAAAAATACCATTAAAAGTACTGTTAAATGACTAAACATAAAGGTGAAAGTACCTTTCCAAAAATAAAACAAACAGTGCTGTGTAGTTTACAGAACCACCTTTGAGCTTCCTGGAGCTTCCAGAGTCCATCAGCATAGGAACAATAAGGCTTAAACAGTATTCTTCTTGGATTTGTTTGCTGGAAAACTCCAAAAAGAAGCCGCAGAACAAGAATCTAAACTAAAAATTAAAGGCAACATATAAACAAGAAAACCACCAGGTGCATGAAAAAACCAAAACTAAAACCAAAACCGAAAGTTCTGAGCTGAGCTGGGCATGGCTTAATACCAATTAATAATACTGAAATATCATATGATAAGTATGTATGAATACTAAAAATATGTCTGCTGAAATGTATAATAAGTATAATAAGCAATAAATATAATGCTCATATGGTCATGGTTTCTGAGCTCTGAACTCAAATTCAAACAGGTTTCACAAGCAATAACATAAAATAAGTGAGTTTATCATAAAATAATAAAGTTTACTCTTGTGGTTGGAACAAAACATTAGAGAATCTGACTGTGAATAAAAGCATGAAAATGGACTGAACAAAATAAAAAAATATATATATAGTTAGATGTTCCTCTAAATAATAACTACAACAAATATTACATGTTCTGTAGCTATGTACTACTCAAACTCAGTGCTATGGATAAAAGAAAGAGTTCATCTCTCATCGCCTGTTTGGCTTATAGCTGATCGGAGCTTGTGGTCAAAACAGAAGTAAACAGAAGAGAAGTCAAATAAAAGGTTCTACATATCTGCTTAGTCATTAAGGTGTAACAGTGCTCCAATAAACTAGCAGCTGAGCCTAAAACCAAAACCAGACGTCATCTCTCGCTGTAAACCTCAAAATCCGGATTTCAGTGTGGGTTAAATTAGTGATCAGGACGATCTTACCTATCTGATGAAATTACTTCTTCACCTTCGGTGTGCTGGCGGAGCCGCAGTGCCTGCTGGTATTGATCTTTGACTCCGCTCCGTACTGCTGACAGTCAGAAAAGATTAAAATTACTGATAAAGTGTTGCTTCTGTCACAGCTGAATCATCTAAACTTGGTGTTTAAAGAGAAAGTAATCAACAAAACACTGGAGACAACCCCCCGTACACCCTCTTGCGCAAAGAACTCTGGGTAAAAGTTCACTTTAAACAGCTGGGTGGTGATAGGCCTGTTCAACGCATCGCCAGCAGGGGGCGCCACGACACCAGCTCCACCACATCACATCGACTCGCCAAAAGTAATTTCGATAATCCGGGTTTGATTGATTGATTGATCTGTAGCGTTTTGCTCCGTATAATCAAAAAAGAGAATACTATACACATAGGTATAGACAAATATTAAAAATAATTTTGGTTTTAACGGGTTTCACTTAATTTCTTTTCAAAACACACCGAAAAACTTTATAATACAAAAGGGGCCTGAATTAATTAATGGATAAAAAACAATTAACAAGTGAATAAATACGTAACTAAATAAAGTGCTGAATATTTTATCTGCCAGCATAAACCTGCTTTGTTATTCACCTGCAAAATCAGCTTATGTTATTCTTTTGACGCTTTGCTGGTTACCAAGCACGTCCATGCTGGGGTGAGTAGCTAAACCAGCGCCAGAACAGCTCTAAAGATTAACAACATGAAAAAAATGTAGAATTTAAAAATATATATCATGTGCTTTCTTTCACTGCATATTATTTTTTTTATCTTTTTATCTTTTATTATCGCATGATTCTCGCGATCGTTGTGTTCAACATGTTGTACTTCTGTAAATCTGTAAAATGAATAAATCTGAATGTTTATAAAAGTCCCGTTAATTTGAGGCGGATGTGATGTGTTTAATGGGCGGAGACAGAGCGCCGCGCTTCCGGAATTTTAAAAAAAGCAGAGCCCGGTGGCGTCACGAAAGGGGCGGAGCTTACTGATGGTAAACAAACGGAGAAACAAACAAGAGAAAGAGACAGAGAGCGAGAGAGTTGTAGAGAGCAGGAAAGAAAGAAACAGAGTTAAAAAGACAGAATATAAAACAGGTACAGAAAAATTACTGAACTGCTGATCTACTATACAGGTAAGATTACTATACTGATTTATAAACGCGGCTGGATTTATCGCTTAGCCGAAATAACAAATTAAAAGTCCTGGTTTTTGTGACAGAAGAAGTGGACAGTTTAATTAGACAGTCCTCGGTTTTAGCTCAAGTTCTCCTCCTTTAGTGAGAAATGCAGCTTTTAAAATAACTCTCATCTACAGACTGATAAATAAACTGATTATTTTAGTTAAGATAACTAGTTTACTTTGATCTTCTTTGTTTTCTGTGGATTTGTAATGTGTGTACTACATCTCCACACTGATCAGTAAGTAGCACGTTATGCATTAAACGAAATGTTAGATCATATTAAAGGAAATGTGCTATATGATTAACCTAAAGACTGTATATTGCCTTTCCACCCAATAAACCACAAACTATGTCTTTTTTAAAAAAAAATGTTTTAAGAAAATGCACTATAAATTCTAGACTGTTTTTAAAAGGTTTGTATCAAATCTGATTTTAAGAAAAAGCATTGTAGCACTTAATCAAAGGTGTAAAGACCAGCTGGGACCTGATAAACACTCAGCTCATCCCAAAATGCACAGTCAAAATATAGACTACTACAGTACTTTTGGTTTAGAAGCTGAGAAATTGCAACGAATTCCATCCTCACACAGGAGGCGTTATAGATTTAGACATATGTTATGGATTTTTTTTAAACGTATGTCATAGATTTAGACTCTTAAACTGTGTTGTTATTGTAAGATGAGCCTCTAGACGGAGAGAATGTGTAAGCGGAGAGTGAACGAAACACACAAAACACTCCAGCAGCCTGGAGCAAACACAGATAACTAACAGTAATCTGACTCTAGAGATACAGAGGCCTGTTTTTAGAATGTTTTTAAAAGAAATAATAAACCTCAGTTAGTTGTTGTTGGACATTATATTTATATTTAAACTTCACATATTTGCTTATTACAGCTTTATATGAGTAGTTAAAGCTTAAATGTTGATTTATACTCATACTGAAAGACTATCGGGGTGAAAAGTCAAAAGTCTTTGGGGAAAATTGTTGCTTAGTTGCGTCTAGACGCCTTCAGAGCGAATCTGATTACACATAAATGCCAAGAGGAATCGAGCTGTGAGGAAAATAAGATTGTAAGACTCTATGTCTTCCTTACATGTTTCTGGGAAAAAGCAAAGCCCATAGGCTGTCAAACCCTTTTTAAATATATATATTTTAAAACGTTAAAGAATTAAAATATAGATCATTTAAGGTTTCTTTAACAAATTTTGTTGTAAAAAATGCTAAATGCATTTTAAAAAGTATTTTTGTTTAGTTTAATTTTTTGATGTAATGTTTAATATTCTTTACATTTTAAATCTATTGTTTTAATCACTTTTTTAAGTAATTTTCTCTTATACATTTTAAATTTAAGTTTTGAATGATCTCTTAACTCTTAAGGTGGACTGATATTTAATCACTTTAGACTGTATTTATTCACTGAGCCGACACAGAGCTTTTGGCAAGTACACAGTGACCTTGTTTTTGTGGCAGTATCGATGCTTTAATTATTCATTTGTTAATTTCTGCTAAAGTCATTCTAAATTAGGAACATGAAGTTCAGCCAGTGTTATAAATAAATTGCGTAGGCTAAAGGTCAGCAGGTTGTTCGGTTCTGCCTGTGTCCAGCCTGTTCTGACCTGTTACCACAGCAAAATCCAGCCTTACGCTTCATCTTATGCAAGCCTGTCTCTGATTTCCTGAGTGACGTGTAACAGCTTCACATGATATGCAGGAACGATGTTCCATCCATAAATCATCTGAGACAGAAGCACACAGACACAAGCTCACACTGACAGCGACACTTTCAAATTACTTCATTAATTGGTGTACATTTACATTATTTTCACAAATAAAACAAATTACATCAACACAGTTATTACCTAAAGTAAATCCACTTCATTAGGGTGGTTTATTTACTACGTTAAATATTAATAATTATCTAATTAATTTAGTATTTAATAATACACTAACATACCAAAAGTCTCAGGATGGCAGTATGTTTGTATATGATTATGAAGTGGCATTACCACAGAGGGTGACTTGAGAACGCCCACACATGTATAAGTTGTGCGGTGTTATCTTGAGAGTGAGGCAGAACACCGGTATCTGTCCACTGTGAGTGGTATTGCTTTCCAAGACATATTACAGTTAAATGTGACACTGTGGTTTGAGGAATGTTAAATGCCTGCACAACTTTGAAAATGGAATGTCCATGAATCGTACCGCATTCGAATACCAGTAATTCACATCACCTTGCTAAGACCTGTACAGGTGTGTTATTATATTTTATAATATAATAAAAAATATACTAAATACACACACACACACACAGACATATATATATATGTATATTGTTTTTTTTTTTTTTATAAAATTTGTCATCATTTTAAGTTTTAATAGGTTTTTTTACTGTTTACTCTGGTGAGGTCACTGTTGCACTGTTCTGATGTTTACAGATTTCTATCTAAAGTTTGAAGCACAAGAATAAGAAAAACGTGTGAAGATGATCAGCAAAATCTTCGCCCAGCTCCTTGGCAACATTGAGGAGGAAGCTGACATTGCCGTGGAAAACGAGGGCTGTGAGGATGTGTTTGAGTTTGAGGATGGAGAATGGGTCATCATTAACATACAAGGTGAAAGCAGGTTTCCTCAACACAGAATCAGATTTGATAAATACGCTCAATAAATAATATCAATGTGTCCAAATGGAGCAATTTTAGAGCTCTGGCTGCTTTACATTCTAAGATATCAAGGTTTGAATTTTTTGGGCTTTAAAATAAGTGAGTCATTACTTTTTGAATTATTATTCATTCTTATTATTCTTCAGTTTGGAGCTCTGTACATTTAATTTTATGTTTAGAAAAGAAATATTATAAAAAAGTATACATTCTATAATTGCATCAATAATAGTTACAATTGATTTCCTCTGATTAATCTGAAAGAAATTTCCCTGGAAGTACACATTTTTATTACATCATAATCAAATTTTGTTTTCAAAATCAGTAATTTTGTGTGACTAAAATCAGCATTTAGTACCTAAATTTACTGTTTCTTTTTAAATTGCAATGTATGAGAGGTATGAATATTAAATGCTTATTTTGCCTATTTCTAGACATTTTTTATTGTTTTATTGTAAGCACTTTTATTTTATTTCAGATATTTTTCAAGAAATTAAGATTAATTAACTTACCAATAAATAATTCCTCTACAGAGCAGGATGACAGTGGGTAGCTCTACTACTGTGAGATGTTTTGAATGAAGACTGTAAAGTTGAATGGGAGGTGTGTTTCATGCACAGAAAACCGTCCTCTGGGGCTCGTTGAGGAGGATCCTCTGGAGAACCTGCTGATAGAGCACCCAAGCATGTCAGTGTACCAGATGCGGCATGGCAGAATTGAAGGGGAGGAGGGTTCAGAAGGTGGCTCTCCAAGGTCAGCAGATCTGTCATTATAATAGTAATAGGAATAATATTCTGTACTTCCCGGAAGTCTAAGAGGAGATATATTCCTCTCTTGTAGCAAATATTCCAGTTAGCAGTTTTCCTCTGATCCCAGCTCTGTGCTTAAATCACTGCAACCAAATACATACATTTAATTAGCAAAGACATGTTTGGCGTCTAAAATATGATTCTTTAGTTTTTTAGTTAGTACTACTGGAGCCCCGAGGCTAATGTAGCTAACAAGTAATGGAAGGATACACCCCACCATTTAGCACGGTGCTAACTGCATGTCTTAAACTGTGAAGTTAATCATTCTAGTTGCTTATTAGCTGTGAATGTCATTACTCTAACTGTTTTTATTGCTATTATTATTTTCTTTTTTTATTCTTATTTCCTTATACTTTTTGCTTAATATTTTAGGATGTAGTTTTGATAGTCACTTGTTCTGTTTAATGAAATTTAATTTAGCCTTTTTTTTACTTGGCCACATTGCAAATGAAACCTTCAACATCCTCCAGTAAAAACTGATTTATTGATTGATAAACATGGACCAAAGTATGAAATAAAAATCAGTCTTCCAGGTGGCTGTTACTGTTTTAGCTATGCTAATGTTCTTTAGTCTATGTTTTTAGACAACAGTGTATCATACAGTGTCTAAACCATCAAGTCTGTTAGAGATTACTGAACATGCTTTGAGACAAGCGTGTGATGATTTAAGCAAGCAGTTAGCACCATGCTAATTGGTCTCCATTACTTGGCCTCGTAGCTTCAGTGCTAAAACTAATGTAGCAAACTCTGGACCCCAAATATGTCTCACCTGATGGACTATTCATGGGGTAAAGTGGGGAAGGGGAGACTCAGGGAATAAATTTTTTCATTCAACTATTGCTTTAATGGAGCCTTGGTTGACTTCTCTGTCCTGTGTCCAGGCCTGTGCCGGTCAGGCGTCACATTTCGTGGTGTCTAGCAGCATGGGGCATTCCCCTGCCCATCCTCCTCTCAGTGCAGCGGTCCAGAGCTCACGCTGACCGCAGGAAACTGACCCGCACCACCCTCCACAGGCAGAACCTGGCCAACACACGCTTCTCTCCAACTGACCGGCGCTACGGACACTTCAAACAGCCCACTCAGCGCCTCTACAACTACTAAACGCATTGACCTCAAAATTGACTGACTACAGATGCCTGAATTTAACTCGGGTTTGGCAAAACTACAGCTGCACAATATATGATTTATTAATTGATACTGTGATAAATTGCTGAATGAACTTAACCCATTCATGTCCAACAACTGAGGTTATAATAACAAAAATGCCACATATGTTTTATTTCCTTTATTGATCTGACTGTGGTAAGTATTTTGAGATTTTGTAACTAAAAGGAAAGGTGCCATATACAATTTTATTATTACAATTAGTATTACTAATAATGTTCTATTTGTGTAAAATAGTGACATTTTGTATAGTTTTTCACTTATACTGAGGATGAGTATCTAACAGTACCGACTTCAGTTTGTTTATGTGCAATTTTTACACACACAATCAAATTTGGGTTGTCTATTGTTTTGGTAAAAATTAGTCCCAAGTGACCATGAAGAATAAAGTAAGTGATAAAAACTCACCTTTTAGCCATATGGATTACTTGATTTGAGAAATTTCTTCAGATTTATGTATAAAGCATAAAGGAAAAACATTTCAGATTTGGACATTAATGGGTTAATTCTGCAGCACTTTTACAGGTAGTGTTAGCATAAACAGACTCACTAAACACGCATTTGCAATAAATCTCAGCATATTTTCAAATGCAGTATGAAAATGAGACTGCACTATGCAACAGAGCCTTGTAACGAATCACATCATTTTTAATGTCTGTTGTTAATCACAAACCACTCCCTGTGTATGACCTGACATCCATCGTGATCCATCAAATGTCATCATTTCTATCTCATTAGGGTTTGTTAGCTATGTAATCACAGCAACGCTGTATTTTGATCTATACTGCGCAGCTCTAGTGCACGCTAAGGCTGACTTTGTGTTAAAGACTCCGTTAGACATGTAACAACTGACCACACTGCAGATGAATGCAGTTTTTTTCTGGGAAATGCAAGTTAATCCCACACTTCTTGAAAAATGCCATGAGAAAAGTAAAAAAAGATGAATATATAGGACCTGCAATAAGTACAGTAGTGTATGGGTGTGTATGTGTGCTGTT
Organism: Semaprochilodus insignis; assembly: GCA_034552555.1. Taxonomy (NCBI): domain Eukaryota; kingdom Metazoa; phylum Chordata; class Actinopteri; order Characiformes; family Prochilodontidae; genus Semaprochilodus; species Semaprochilodus insignis. The sequence goes on from CM067498.1 coordinate 14,858,329, forward strand.
AGTAGATAGACACTGATAGTAGAATATGTTTATCACGAAAAAGTTCATTGAATGAAAATATAACAGTGATATGTATTACAGACTGAGAGACTTAAGCTCTGGCTTGTTTTGATATGTTATTATATGTTGTTATGTTGTTACAACCTGTGTTTCAGTGCCAAAGTAAAAGCTGCAATGTTTTTAACACGTGTTTACTCTTTACCATGCACAGACGCATTTACTGTATTGTTTTGGTTTGTGGTTTATTTTATTTTCTCAGACTCTGTAAATATAAACGAGTTGTTTTGTATTCACCAAGATATTTGATAAAACCTTTTTAAAAAAAAGTTAAATAAACCTTTTTTGCTACTATTTTATTTATCATAGTGAAGATATTTTTGTCTGTTTTAATGTGTTATATATTTTTTTCACTTTTAGTTTTTGTGGTTTTATGATCCAAATATATTAATTTGAATTAAACCTTTAAGACTGATATACAGTATGTAATTAGCTCTGTTCTGATGGCTGCTCCTGCTGAAGAAGCGGTCCAGGCTGAAATACTCTTTATAAAAACAGTTTTTGTGGTTTAGTTTAGGCTGTGCATGATACTGAGGTATGATATGAAACTTAAACAGTGCGTAGATGCTACATCCAACTCTTGTTTTAAACAAAAGCTCTGTTTTCCATGATATGGGCCCTTTAAATATTCGGTCAGCACAATGAATCTCGTCACTTCCGAAGTTGGCGCATCTTCTCCATGAACCTCTTCACTCTGTCTGGATCCACATCGTTCTCCCAACGGCCATCCTTCTTAAAGTGGGAGCCGATGATCAGAGCGTTTGCATCCAGGTAATGCTCCACGTTGTCGTAAGTCACTCCAGAACCAATCAGTACGGGAAGTTTTACAGATTTGGCAACCTCTGGAAAATAAAGAGGAAAAAATTATATATGTTTTTGGACAAAATACCTGTGAGGCTGACTTTGGGAGCAATTTGTCAGCTTTGTAACGGCTGCACCATTTAATTTGTCATAACTGAATAAGAAAAGTTTAGTACATATAACCGACATAGCATGAACATCAAGCACTGCAGCACCATTTAAGGTGGAATGGAAAATTTGTGAAACAAACTGGTGACTAGGAAGCCAACTTCAGCTCCCACATTTTAACACTTTAACAGAATCCCGAACAACCTTAATTCAAAGTTGTTAGTTTGCTCTGCGCATTTCACTCCGGACAGTTTCACTGAAACACTGAAACAGGCAAGTGTGAAATTATTTAACCATGCCGTTAGCATCATGCTAAATGGTGGGGTATAGGCTTCCAATACTTATTACACACCAAAGACGTCTTGGTTGATCAGCTTCATTTTAGGGTAGTAATATTTATCATAAAGATATGTGCACACTAATGTGGAATAAAGGAAGTGAAAAAGAGGGACAGTTTCCTTGAATGGAAGGCCTTGTCTTAAATCTAATTGTCTTAAATTAATAGCTCATAGTAAAATACACAAAAACACGCAAAATGTACAAGTAAGTGTTTGAAAAAAAGTGACGCACATCAGGCAGATGACCATCTCTGCCTAAAAACTGGGTTGCCAGGTACACTAAACATATCCCCTCACAGAAAGGGAAAAACACCCATTTGATTTGTATCACTATGAAATTAGGAGATCAATGAGAGAAACGACCAGGAACCAGGAAATGATCAGGAACACACTGCAAGAAAAGGTTCAAAATAGGGAGACTTCTGTGAAAATCAGGAGTGTTGGCGGGTATGAAATTCGTGCTACCAATACAGACACATGACTATGTATTATTTCTTTGTGCCTCATACAAGCGAAACACACAAAAGCAAAAATAAAGTCTAACACTAAAAAAATTAACAATGAGAATGTTTCTAATAATTGGGATTTATGTTAAAACAGTGAGGGACTATAGCGTCTTGCTGTTCGTTTTGTGTTTTGAGCAATTTTTCTATGTGTAGTATCATTATGACATAGCATCAACGGCCCTCATTCAGAATCAGAATCAGAATCAAGCTTTATTGGCCAAGTATGTTCACACATACAAGGATTTTGAGTTTGATTACATTAGCTCACAGTGTACAGAGAGTAACAACATTTCACCATGTACAAAACACACAGACACCATTATCTTCCTTTCCTTAAGTTTTTGGTTTCTTGAATTTGTTCTTGAGAAAAATCATAAGACAAAGTCTATGTCAGATTTATGACATGTTCTTAAACCACAAATCCTAAGCAGGAAAACGTTGGTGAATGTCGGAAGCTTTGTAATAATAGGTGGGTTTTAGAAGAAATTTGGGTTGGTAAATGAAGCATTCTGTACAGCACATTTCTGAGATTTTTGCTACTGTTTGTAGTATCCTTACATATTATTGTGAGATAGTATCATGTTTAGTACAATTTTGAGATAGTACCATTATGTCATTATGTGCAGTAGTATCAATATTCTATTAGTGTGTGTAGTATCATTATGGGATGGTATTGTTGAGTGTAGTTTCATTATGAAACATTTTAACTGTATTACTATTATGAGATAATATAATTGTGTGTAGTGTGTGAAGTCCTAATTATAAGCCATTATTATGACTTACTAAATACTAAAATAAAAAAAAAAACAAAACAGGGTTGCAAAAATGCCTTGTTCCCCATCTGATGGCAATAATCCTGATGGAACAGAACCAAGCCGGCTCAGTCAGGAAGGGCCAGACTGGGACATGTTTCCATGTGTATGTTTACAGTTGTGAGCACTCAGAGGCCATCTGGAAGTGGAGTTTAAAAATAGCCTGTGGTGTTGGTGTCTATATTAGCCTGCGCGGTGCAGCCGGCGGGACACAGTCAGAGCGGTATATAGAGCATCTGCCCACATTGGGTCCTTACCAAAGCCAGCAGACCAACATCCGCTCCATCACTGCTCTTTATAAGGCTGCATACCTGCTCAAACCCTCTATTAGGTAGAGGAGATTGGGGTCAGTTGGCACAGCTTTCTTTCTGTGGTGCATCCCTAGTGTACAATATGTTAGCATCAGCAAATAAAAAAGCTTCAGCTAAAAACAGACACACCTAGTGTCAGTTAGTTCACTGAAGTCTTGTCTGTGCCAAATAGGACCAACATGTGCTTGGTACAATGTTAACATGCTATAATGTTTTAACGAATGAATCTAGCAGAAGGATTTTGATTTTTTACTGTATTTATCACTCAGTTTTGAAGTATTAATGCTCTTTTGTGCATTGTATAATGTTAACTCTGGGAAAGGTTCTTAAAAACTGTATGGGGTATCTGAAAGAACCCACTCGTCTCAGTAAACATTATCGTATTCTGCCAGACTGTGCGCCCGTTCGTCACATTCCTCCGAGTGCTTCCTAGTTCTGCTGGGATTAAATTTCCTTGCGTCTCAAAGCCAAAAGTAGCTCAGACTCACACTGTGACCTTGTGCTCCACATAGGGATTCAGAGGAAACACACTGGGACTTGATCAAAGTCAGTTTATAAACTTTTAACCAGCTGCAAAACATAAACACATCAAAATGCCTCCAAAAATGTTCACTCCACCAGATACCATTGTAATAACTGTTATCTGAAACTGGACAGAAATACAGAACTATGTCACGTACACTGTTGAACAGTTTGGAAGCACTTTTTATGGGATTGTTTATTATATATATTATATATAAAATCAAATAATATGTCTCTGATATGGCTGTATCCATGAGTTAACATGCTAGTGAAATGTGAGGCAATTCAACAAATACATCAAATTGTTACACCTTTACAAATGATCAACCAAATATACATAAATATATAAATAATTTATATTAATAATATATACATTATCATTGGCTTATTCATTATTACTATATTAATTAATTATGCAATTAATATTGATTAATCAGGGGTGCACAATTCCAGTCCTGCAGGGTTGATGTCTAGCACAGTTTGGTGATGTACACACCTGATTGCACTCATATCTTATTTGCCAGGTTTAGTGAGTGTGTTTGGGTAGGGAAAGTTCTAAGCCGTGCTGGACACCAGCCCTCCAGGACCAGAGTTGTGCACCCTGGAACTAATCTACTATGCCTTTTTCCAGTTTCTCACCTTTTGGGACAGAACTTGGGACTTGCAAATGTTTTAGCTTTTTTACCACAATAAAAAGTCATGAACCATTTACACTCTGTGAACCATTCATGATGAAGAGATCTGAAGGGATGAAGCTGTTGCAACAGAAATTGTTCAAATACTTCTTATATAAAGAAATGAATCTGGAGATACAATGTTTTGTTTGTTGTAGCTACAGTATGCTAGTCAGTTCTTTACAGGGTAGCCGCTTCTCAGACTGCACTGGCAACCGAGTGTGGAAATAACAGTGCTGGTTGGAGCTCACCTTTCAGCTCTTTAGGATCAGCATGGACGCCCGTGGCCGAACCTGTGACGATCAGCCCGTCTGACAGGAAGAACTCTGCCGCTCGTGCTGTTTCGGCTATGCTAACATCTGCTGTGAGGGCATGAGCACTACAACAACATACACACAGTTAAACATACTATAATACTACAATACTATACTGTAATACTATAAATTATACAAAATCTACTATCAACTACTAAAATCTACAACAACTACTAAATTACTTTGAATCAACGATGATTCATAGTAGATTTGAATCTACTACTATTCACTATCCTCTATGATTTCTTAATAACTACTACAATTTTTTAAACTATTATGAATTATTCAGCATGTACTATGCTTTTTGATAACTAATTTATTATTTAGTATCAATTACTCAATTTCAGCTGTAAATTATTCAGTAACTACAATTATTTAGTATCTACATACTATGAGGATACTATGCTTAAATATCTACTTCGAATTACAAATTGCTGTAAAACTAAGGTGTATTTGTAGCTATGAAAGCGAGAAATGGCACTGTTTGCAGTTTAAGCGGGCTTAAATACCGGATATTAAATCTGTTGTGTATTTTTTTGTTGTTGTTGTTCTGCATCATACATTTTTGCTGGTGACCTTACCTGTGTTTTTTCTTGATGTCAGTGTATATCTGAATGTGTTCTGCTCCGATACTTCTTCTATAGCGCAGGAGTTCACCAGCACACGCATTCAGGAGCCCTTCATCAGCTATGTGAGAAAACACAAAGCCCTCCGCTCGGATAAAATCAAGCCCTATAGACCAGAAATACAGAAGATTCAAAACAGTCATTAAAATTCTTTAGCCACGCAGGTGTCGCAGTGATACCACAAACCTGTGGCAGGAGAAAAGGTGCACGCAGTGGCAAGAAATTATAAAATAACATATACTAGTCAAATGTTCAAACTTCTGACTTAAAATCTAGTCTAATGAATCTGGCTTTCAATTAGGCTACAGCATCATGAGCCTAGATATTAATTATAATCATTTACTTTACTACAGATGTATATTGCGGATATATACCATAATATACACTGAAATGTTGAAGTGTTATTGTTCTATATTTGGTGTACATGGTGTAGTTTTGGTTTTGTTCAATTAACTAGTCTGCTTTGGTCTCACCGTCTTTGTGTGGCCCTTCTCTGTTGTTTTAATAAAGCGTGTTTTCCATGTAGCTGATGCTACAATGGTGTCAGAAGTGGCATGCAGCCACCAAGCTTGAAGAAATCGACCTGTGTATCAACTCAAAGGTGGGTGGCGAAGAAGACACAGCCTGAAGGAAGGGGGTATTGAGCATTATGCCTGGCCTCTTCCAGGGATGGTCTAGCCAGCTGTATGCTATTTGTCCATATATAGTTTGTTTATTGCTTGTATATTGTGTATATTGTGCAGATTGTATATTGTAAATGTCTGTATTTATTGTGTATATGTGGAGTTATTGTGTATAGTACTTGTATATTGGTACTGTACTAGAGAGACATGAACTGCCAAAACCAAATTCCTTGTGTGTGCCAAAATACTTGGCAATAAACCTGATTCTGATAGCAACACAGTTAGCTGACGAAGGTAGCAAATAGAACAACACTGCTAGGTGCTGGATCCGGACATCAAAGACTCCATGCCTTTTCATGGGTAAAGCCATCAATGCTGAAGGGGCTGAATACACAGCACCTGTGCCTGTTGGTCGATCTCAGAGAGCGGTGGGCAATGTAGATAATGCAGCAGACAACAAAGAAAACAGAAGGCAGCTGAGACTAGAGCTGCTGCTGCAGTCATTTCCCCCTTTAACATCAGACTTGATGCTGTGAGGAGATTCACCACGTCCGGGAGGAGGACACAGAGCTCTGTTGGGCATGCAAATGGCTCCAAGCGGGACAGTAACCTGGTTGGGCAGGCGTGATGCCACACAGGCCATTTACCATAGCACTTTGTGCCAGCTGGGTGATTCAACATGCACAATGATATAGTGTACACATTGACGTGGGCAAGACACCGAAGAGGCAGAGGTTCTACTGGCCGAGTTGCTGCATCAATTACTATGACCGTTACATGCCAAAGAGGGAGCTGCTGCAGCAGTTGCATGCCTTTCTTTAGTCTGCACCGATAAAGAGGGTCGCCTGCTGACAGAAAATGACTTACTCCGGAACTTCTCTATTAAACCTGCATAAACAAGTGCTGCTTGTCTGCGTAGCTGCTGTGTTCAGGCTGAAGAGGAAGAGGCAATTCTATTCAAATAATTTGGGCAGCTGAGTAAACAAGAAACACTAATAAACAACACCCAATTAACTACTAAAGAGGATCACTGAGAATCACATTAGTCTGAGAATTGCTAATTTCACTTTGTCAGTCTCGAGGACTGTACAGCAAATAAAGAAACACAAAGGCTTTATAAGGCATGTTTATAAGCATGATTTTCTTACTAAATAAACTGCTTTAGTCATTTAAAAGCAGGGGCAAGTATTTTAGCCACTGTGGGTTAAATCACAGCCAGGTCAGTTTAACATTAGGTTAGGGTCAATCATTATCCTCCTGTACATGAGCTAAACTGCCTCAATGAATCATGTGGAAACCTGTTGGCTTGCTGAGAAAACTCTGAGAACAGATGCATATCTCTTCTAACTTAGGACAGCACTCTCTTCACACCAGGCTGGTTGTAAGTGGGTCAGTGTTTATGTACCTGAGGCCAGTGCAGTAGCCAGAGCTGGCCTGTTAGCAGCAGACAGGATCTGGACTCCGATGGGCAGAGATGGACAGAGCTGTCTCACTGCAGTACACACTGCTGTCATACATGCACACACCTCTGGACCAACATCAAACACATACGGAACATCATGCATGTTCTCAACGATCAAGCCATCCTGAAGTACAAGAGGAAAAAACATGCATGCTTCACGTGGATAATCAAAACGAGCAGGACAACAATTCAGTTCAGTTCACAGCGACAGGAACCAGACATCCACCTGTAAAAGCTCCCTCACAGAAAGTAGTATTATGTGAAATGGTTATGAATGCACTGTCTGTCATGTCTATTATGTTATGATAGGTTTAAGAATATTGTGGCTATAAAAACCTTTCAGTGTGAGGCGAAATAGTCCCCCCAAAAAACATATTATTTTCAGAGGCCTACCATCACCATTTAACCATCAGCAGTGTTCCATATAAACACTCATATGAGACATGGTGACCCCTGGTCCTTCACAACCAACGATTTCACACCAAACCACTCTAAAAAATTCACATCTCAAACACTAAATAATGTAGGAAATCGTAAGGAATCAATTTTTCAGGTTCAAAAGCACCATGAAAAGCAACTAAGCTAGTGCTTGAATTGCAGTCTCAGAAATTTTATCTTTAATGTGGGGAACACATACTGCAGTGGAAACAGGAAGCGGGCACAGCGCCACCTTCAGCAAACTGGGCTCAGAAGACACAAAGCCACTAAACAATAAATCCCTTTGACTTACCCCCACCCGAAAAGTCTTTGATCAGCCAAAGCATGTTTGGTCGTGACATTTGCTTCTTTGGTTTTAGCACTGAAGCTACAACGCTAATGTAGCTACCAAGCAACTAGCATCAAGCATGAAATGAACTGGGAAGTGCCCAGTGGATGTGCATGAGGTCAGTACCACTCCAGCCTGTGTGTATTCCTCTGCTTCCCTGCAGGCCGCTTCAACAATCGCAGGAAGAGGAGCTCTGTTCAACGGACTGCCTGCAAAAAACATACCAGCATTAATAATAATAATAATAATAATAATACATGTAAATAATACTAACAACAACAATAACTTCAGTATATAATGATAATATAAAATAATAATTTTATAAAGCACTACTTCTAGTTTAAAAGTGCTCTACAAAATTAACACTATGATACACTACCATACACTATATGCACTGTTAAGCGTAATCTCTCTCTCTCTCTCTCTCTCTCTCTCTCTCTCTCTCTCTCTCTCTCTCACACACACATAAACACACACACACACACACTGTACCTGCCAGTGCTCCAACGTGGATCATACCAATAATATTCGACTTTAATCTTCCGAAAAGATTTACAAACTTCATGTTCCTCCTCTCTGTGGTCTCTTTCTCAGTCAGTCGCCCACTCATTCACCTTTACACCTTTACCTTTACACTCTCAGTCAAGAACACGTCATGCACATGTCACGCGACAAAAAGAAATTACAGAAATAACTCCCTGTATATGCATTCATGCATTTGTTTGTTTGTGTATTATACTTTATTTAGATGTTTATCTATTAAACTTTCCCAGACTATAAAACTCTTCAACTTTCTAAAACTACAATATCAGCATTATCTCACGTTGTAAGCCAATCCAGATCGCGCTGTGACCTGCCCGTGTCTGTTTAATTAAACAATAATTAAGCCTTTCTCTCTCTTTCTCCCACACACACTTTCTCTCGCTCTCACTTTGATCTGATTTGTTTACCTGTTGGCGCTGTTCTCCACGTGCACCGCCCGCGCGCGCGCTTCCGGAAGCCCTCGTCGTCATCGCTGCCGCCCCGCCTCTTCCGCGCACGCCCCCTCCGATTTGCCGGCAAAAAGCTCCCCTGTGAACGCGCTTTATTATTTATTTGCCCGAAGAGCGCGCTTGCGGCACCTTCGCTACGTACACCCAGGTGTGTTCGCGAGGGGACAGTAAGCAGGGCATCTGTGTTTGTTTGCTTTCTTATTAATGGCTGATTAATTCTTTCCTCTTGTGTGCGCGCGCGCAGCGGCTCCCAGACGCACGCAGGCGCAAAAGGAAACATAAAAGTGGAGTTGGCGCGCGGAGAGTGGGAGCAAAAGAGGTGAAAACGCGTGTTTGAGATTGAGACTGGAAAGAAAGGAAGAAACAGCAGCTGCAGTTTTGGGGTTCATTAATCTGGGGTTTGGAGGAGGGCTGGAGCTGCAGTGAGGGTCTTTATGAGGTGAGAAGGGAGCAGATGATATACAAACTTAGTCGACATGTTTTTTTTCCTTCCCTGTTTATGCAAAACAGTTCAGATTCTAAGAAAGACAGATGTAATAGTTTGTAATGAGTGTTTGTGTATCAGTTTCTTTTCCTTCCGTCTGTTCCTGTTCTGTTTCTGTCTGTTTTTTTGTCCCATGCTCGGCCATTTTCTGCCAGCTTCGAGATCTGTAAACTTTACTGTTAAAAAACACTGATTATAAATCATCATCTTTTTCCATGCATTTGATTTTATGTAGCGTGTGGACGGTGGGGTTGGTGTTTGGTGGTGTTTGCTGGTGCTTTCGGTGCACTTCAGCAGCTTTTAGCACTTGGAATGGGGGTTGGGAGAGAAAGAAAAGCTCAGGAAACGTTGGGATAAACCCTCTAAAATAAACTCTCTGATTCCGTTTCTAGGCTCTCTCTACTCAGGAGAGACACGCGCTCGGATATAATGCCCAGTAAGAAAGTGTAAGTGTGGATTTTGTCCGCTTTTTAACCAGAGGGGAGTTGGGGAGAGGAGCAGCAGATGGGAGCTTGCTGGTTAGCAATAGCCCCACATTGTGTTCCCAGCTCGCTTTGCATTAGCAACATACCAATTAACTTCATCCTTCTTCTACAGGCCAGGCACAACAGAAGTGAAGGGCACTCCAGATGAAGCTCCTAAAAACCAAGCAGCTCGCTCCAGGAAAAGGAAGGCAGACGTCGCTATTGTGAGTTTGGCCTTTGCGTGCTGCTTCATGGCAGACGAAACCAGCTCGAGTCCAGTGTTAACTCCCATGTTTTGTTTGTTTGAATGCACGCAGCATTTGCAAGATCCAGACGAGGAAGTTGCAGAGATGACCAAAAAGAAGCAGTGTCCATCACCGGTGAGGCTGTGAAACCTTGGCTGATGTTCTAGGCCTGTTGTTCTGGTCACTCACGGGGGAATTCCACCCGTTGTTAGAGGTTTTCCCAAAATTCCTAAATAGCTCAGTGTTTCAGCTGTGAGCTGTAAACAGAGCAATTTAAGTGTGGTTTGGTGTGACATGGTTCAGATTTCTTTACGGTGGTGCTGATTGGGGAGGGAGTCACCATATCTGCAGCACAAATATGCCATTTTATTTACCATGTAAATCCACCAGTGAACATAAACGTGAGCTTATATGGAGTATTAAAGATTGTAGGAAATTTAAAATTTGGGGTCTTTTTAAAGCCATCGTTAACACATTTTTAAGGCCTTTAAATCTTAACTATCATGGAACATGATGTGTTGGACATCAGTGTATTCACACCAACTTCATGTAATAACTTTCTGTGAGGGAGGTGGACATCTGGTTCCCATCACCTCCACTGTCACTTGGTAAGTTTCTCTGGAACGGTGCATTTAGCACCAAAACCTTTGGGTGCTCCGTGAGGGTCATTCAGAAAACAGTCCAGGTTGAAACACTTCTTAGAACTTTAGTGTGAATAGGTAGGGCAAAACAGCTTTAGGCTGAGCAGGCAGGTGAAACATGCCGATTTACACCTTGTTACAGACGCTGTTACATAAGTTCCAAACGAATCGTCTGTAGTTTAATTTTGGTGGTAACTAGGACTGTATGCTGTGTATGTCTTAATAGAAAAAGAAGTTCAGTTTTCTGAGATCGGGCCCTTTAAGTGAAAAGGGAAGGAGGAATTCAGAAGTTTACATTTCTGACAGTTGCTAAATTTGACTTATTGCATTAAATTGATCCCTTAAGGTAAATGCTTCAGATGTTTTATGGAAGTAACCGCAGGCCGCAATCCACACTCAATCAAAAGAACTAGTCTTGCTTAAACGGCTTTGGTAGTGCTGCACATCGTTGATTAGATTTAATATCACCAAATGTATCTTTTTAAATGCTTCAATGCAAAGTAAACCACTGTCTGCCTCAACCTTTACATTTAAACTATTAATGGAAAATCAGTACTGTGTTTTGAGAATCAGTAAAGAATCACAGAACACGATATTGCGATACTCAAGTTTATCAGTATTTTCTTAAACCCTAGAGCTCACACTTCTTGAGTCCTGCTTCATTGTGTATCTTCTGTGTACTATTATGCAGAGCTTCTTCCCTATCTCACATCACATGTGCAAGCTTGGACCACCCAAAGGACAGTCCAGTTTTTAAAAAAAAACATTTATTTATTTATTTTATTATTATTATTTTTTTGGACAGTCAGAGAAGTGGTTCGATTTGTTGCCTTCATTTTTGAGTGTGCACTAAAAGAACAACTTACAAACTGGACGTGGCTTGTTTTAATTTAGCTGTGGTGTTTCTCACAAATGAACCCAAAGGGGAAGTCTTGCACAGTAAATGGTTACTAGACAATAAACGTAAATGCGTAATTTAAGAATACCGTTTATTTAGCTCAAAATAAATGACATTTGCAGACTCAAAACAAGCCCAAAAGCTTTAAAAAGCGTGGCAACAGAGACATTAATATTTTAAAGGGATTAGATCATGGCTGTAAGCGGCAAACATTACTAAACCAAAAGTCAGTATTAAGTCGGCCTGAAAGATTGATCGTATGTATATTGAAATTTTCAAATTGCAAATTTTCAAATTGCAAGGACTATAATTTTGGTAATTAGTCTCCATCAGCAGTGTTGTCTTAAGCTTAAAACTGGGAAATTTAATCTAATGACTCGGTGCTTGTGAACTGCCTATAGATGAGTTAGACCAAACGGGGGCAACCAGACCTCCATGTGTTGTGACATCACGGTTGCAACTTACTGAGAGTCTGGCACACTACTTCCAGAGGTCAAGCCTCAAACCAGGGGGAAAAATGTGTTCTGGTCTTATTGGCCAAAAACACAGATCAGAACTTTAATTTATAGATAATAGTGATAACTTAAATCGCAGTCTCAATGTTGGTCATAAAAATTGTCATTAGATATTTTCCCCAAAACCTCCAGTCCTAATATCGCACTATACCAATGTAGATAATGTATCGCCCAGCTGTGCCTTGAATGCAGTCCAGCTGTTCCTACTGGAATCACGGTTTATTATTATTTTAACTTTTCAATACATTACATGGAGCAGAATGGCCTTTCACTCTTTCAAGTCTGTCCTGATTTGAATGTGGTTTTCTTTAGCCTTCCTCTGGTGACTGAATGTATGGTTATGTTGAGGCCTGTTTGGAACAGGTAGCATTGTAAGGTATTAATGGTTTTGAAGTCGTCCTTGTGTCGGTGAGGATGGCCTTACTTGTTTTTATCCGTTAGGGAACTCCCTCTTTATTTCTCCTTTTACTTTTCCCCACTTCCAACCTTCTCTTTTTCTCCTCTGGTCCTGCTCAGACCTGCTGGAATCCCAGCGTGAGTTGCACAAGCCCGTGTAGGCGGATCCCCACGCCAAATGAGGTTGAGGAACCGGTTACCACCATCAACACCATGGGATTCACTCAGTACACCTCCAGGAATATTTTCGTCACCCCCACACGGCCATCACCCCTGCCCGCCCTGTGGTGAGCCTCTTATTGTGTTTGTCAAACGTTAAGTTTCAAAGCTGTCCCTTGTATTGTTTAAAGATCCTGTATTTATTCTGTCATTTGAGGTCCATTTACAGCATGTGAGATTTTAGTGTACTGTAAACAGGTATTCATTATTTAGAGCATTTTCTACCCTCTCTGTTTTTGTTACTGTACCTTTTAAGACTAATATGCAAGCGATGTTATTAACAATATTATTTTTGCTAAAATGCAAAAATATTGAAACAAGCTAATGGTTCACATAATAGTTTTCCACACACTGGAGAGTGAAAGGCATGTTTTGAAACAGTGAGTGTGTTTACATCCAATATTTGCAGAAAATCAGATTTTGTCGGTAATCCCTTCACTGCCTTTCAATGCGCTGCAGAAATCAAATAGTGGTGAAAACTTTGGCTGAACATGAGTCAAGCAGTAATGGATGTCTGCTTTGCAGCTGGCCAATAAACTCTCAGAAGATGACGTAAATGTAATGTAAAACTTAAAACTTCGTGCTTTGTCTTTTTCCGGGATAAATAAGAGCAAGAGTATGAATGTGTCAGAAACCTATTATTGAACTAAAATCCAGCTTTAAAGTTTCCCTTCATCTTGTGTTACTCAAGTGCATGTAAATGTGGTGAAGGTTAACAAAATCAGATTTTCTGCTGTTATTGAATGTATATACATTCATTGTTGAATATTTTAAAACATGCCTTTCAGAGTACACGCTTTACATGACTACTTGAATATTCTGGTAACTGCAGAGATCAGATTATGATGGGATTATGTGCATGTAAACATGCTCAGTGTTTGCATGTTATAGTTGAAAACAGGGTTTCACACAATATGGGTCCTTTTTAATTATTATGTTGGTCATTGTAAAAGGCGTGCAATATGCAAATAAACATGAGCCCTTGACTCGTAAGTGTTCACTGTGAGCATCCTGACTGACGACGGCTCCAGAGGAGTTTCTGTTGGTGTTTTGATGAAAATAATGAAATTGTTTTCAATTCAATATTGTGTTTTGCAGTATATTGCAGTCAGGTATCAATATAATTGCAGTGCTAGTAAGCTGTGTCAGAAAGGAATGCAATAGATGGACACCACTGTCTAGGCCGGATTTTTGTACCTGTCAATGTGCTGATGTGAGTCTCGTTCCTGTCTGAAAGGCTAAGCTGCCATAAAACATCTGTGCAGACATTCCAGGGAATTACAGTGTAAAGTATCAGTACAAAATGTGAAAAAATAAGGCTCGTCACGCCAACATGAATCACACAAAGAGTTTTGTTCTGACTAGGAAAGAGACTAAAATGTAGTATCATAATCGTTCAGTCAAGCAGGTGTTCTTTCTATTATTGTGGTTTTGTTCAAGAATGCTGTAAAAAGCACTACTACATTTAGATTTTAGATCTGTAATTATTTGAGAGGTTTGCATGTAGACATCTTAGACCAACACAGAGTAGCATCATTTTCTAAATGACCTTTGTTCAACCTCTTTATCCTTCAGTGTTAGTCCTTATTTGTTACTGTGTCTTAAACTTAAACATACGCGTGTGTGTGTGTGTGTGTGTGTGTGTGTGTGTGTGTGTGTGTGTCTGTAAATGAGCTCTGTTTTGACTAGCTACCCTCTATCGTGTCACTTTCTTAAGACAGTGTGAATGGGTAGGACTGAACTGCTGTAGAGTATTGGTTTCTACATACACATGCATAGGCACTGCATTGACCCATTGCTGTGATGGTGTCTGCCATGCTAGTCTGGGCATGTAAACAAATATTAGTAAACATGGCAGCTATGGGTTTTTGGGATTAAAAAAATATGCATTTTCATCTCTCAACTAATTTGTTGAAATAGTGATTATCACTGTTTCAACAAATTAGTTGAGACATGCAAATATGTCACTTTGAATCTTAAGAGTAATAATCACTGCTATATGCTGAAGAGAGTAGCATGTATCAACATTAGGCTTACATGAACCAATTACTAACACGGTGGAAAGTAATTCATTGTCATAAGGAATTATAAAAAAAAAATCATTTTCATCTAGCATTGACTTGGCTTGCTTTCTTTGGTAAATACCTGTTGCCCTAATGTAATTTAATTTAAATGAAAGGTTTCTTTTATACATTGTGGAAATAGCTTTTTGTATCTACATCATTTTAGGTTATCTTGTGCTCCAGGTCAAAACACAACTCATTTACTTACTGATATAATATTTCTTACTAATATTGGATTAGTGCATCACCTTAAAGCTACTTCCCTCTGTCTTATTTGGGGAATTTTTTAGAATGTGAGAAGCTAGCTAGCCACCTAACTACATAATATTCATATGTCAATTGTTCAGCCAATGTGAGTAGCTTGTCATAAAAAATCAGTTTGGAGAAAATGCCAATATGGTTGAATTTTTTTGTTAATGGGCAGCTTTCATGGCAAGCTTTTGTTAAGTAGTTTTACTCTGGGGGGCCAACTAGTTCTCTTAACAATGTTACAACCAAAAATGACTGTCCAGTCTTGCCTGTAAAAAGATTCGCCGAGATGTGGTCTAGGTTTTTTCTTTGAGTTGGGGTTTGGACAGCCCCGAAGTGCACAACTTGGACATCTGTTTTCCAGTCCACTCTTCTGAGAGTTATGATGAGTAGACTGGGCCAGTATGCCGGCAATCTAGACTGCAATGTCGACTTGTAGCTAGTGTGTCAACTTGGGGATAAAATGAGCTTGTAGAATAACAGTTGTGACTAGTAAAAAGCACAGGTTTTGTTATGGTGTGGTTCCAACATTGAATGCTCTAATGAACTAATGATGTAACCATTAGTATGTTGACTGTACAAACCTTTTCAGCCCTGTTTATTTATTTATTTATTTATTTATTTATTTTAGTTAGTTAGTTAGTTAGTTGTGTGGTTTATTTATTTTTTTTGGTTGTGTCAAAAAAATATATATATATAATATATATAATTTGGTTTTGTTTTTTTTTGTTTTTTTGCTGTGTCGAAAAAAAATATGTCGAAGTGGGATGCCATTGTATCATATCGTTGAATTCTGTATCGTTAGACCCCTTTAAAAAAAAAAAAAGGCTTACATATTACAAAATCACTATTATAATACTTAATTTTTTTTCTTTTCTCTTTGGTTCTTTTGTCATAGCTGGGCCAGTAAAGATGACGTGTGGAACAACTTGCTTAAAAAAGATAAGCTCTATCTTCACGATATGCGTGTCATGGAGAGACACCCGAACCTTCAGCCCAAAATGAGGGCCATTCTGCTGGACTGGCTCATGGAGGTCAGCAAACATCCATCTTAACGATTCGGGCTGTTAGCACGTGTTAATCTCATTAGAAGGAGAATGTGCACAAGGGTTTAAACTGTTACACTGAAGGTGTGTCATTCCTATTGAAATGCAGCTTGATGAGGAATTAGATAACGGCTGGCTAGAAATAGTTATTTTATCACTATGTCGTGGGGTGGAGAGCTGAAGGTGTTATTTGTCCTCTTTCTCAGGTCTGTGAGGTGTACAAGTTGCACAGAGAGGCATTTTATTTGGGCCAGGATTACTTTGATCGTTTCATGGCCACACAAGAGAACGTCAGTAAAAGTACGCTACAGCTCATCGGCATTTCTGCTCTGTTCATTGCGGCCAAGATGGAGGTACGTCTCCCAAAGTTTACTCCTTAAAAGACTTAAAGGTCCACCAGTCGAATCGAGGCAACAGGATGTTGTGCTAATGTTGAGAATCATTTAAACAAGGCACAGAAAAATGTTTTTAAACTTCTCTTTGCAGGTGTATAACGTCACTGTTTTTTTAATTTTATTTTATTTTATTTTTTGGTGATATAGCTATGGACATGCATCAGCCATACATTTTATTGCAGAGCTTAATAATTTTTTTTTTCTTTTTTGAGTATTTATGCATTGTACATTCAAAAGCATCAACTGATCCAAATATGAACCAACTTGTTGTTCATATTTTATTTTACTTTGTTTTCTACCTACTCAGGAGACTCCAAGAACCATTTATTATAACCATGCTCCTTTTCTTTAACGTCACTCATAGGTTAATCTTATCTACAAATGGCCGGTGTAGTTGCAGGTGTTGCATTCTAATCTGCCAGAGACGCACTTGATTCCACTTTAATCAGTTGGTCTCCTTCTTCAAACACTTGATTGGTCATGTGGTTGGCTTGAAAACCTGCAGCCACACCAGCCCTGGATGAGATTGGTGACCCCAGCTCTAAAGCATCTAACTTGGCTCATTAGCTACCATACTTGCTAGTCGAACTTATTGGTTGATGTGAAGCCTGTTCTGCCTTTATACACTCTTGTATTTAAACATGATCACATTCATGATATTCACCGATCAAACCGCTTTAGATTTAACCGTCTATGTTTTTAACAGGCTTATGACACCTTATAATGGAACATTATTACACAGTGCATGGTGTAACGTGATAGTGTTTGGTGACTATCATTATCTAGAAGAGTAAAGCAAACACGCGCCTCGTAGGGCATTTTTTTGTTGTTATTGG
The DNA here is from genome assembly GCA_034552555.1 of Semaprochilodus insignis. Classification (NCBI taxonomy): domain Eukaryota; kingdom Metazoa; phylum Chordata; class Actinopteri; order Characiformes; family Prochilodontidae; genus Semaprochilodus; species Semaprochilodus insignis. The sequence continues at coordinate 14,875,692 of CM067498.1, forward strand.
TTTAGGATAATTTGTTTTAGAAACACTACACAAAGGCTTTGTGGTAACATTTCGTTAAAGTATTTTAACATTCGTAAAACATTATGGAAGCAACATTCCTGAAAGTCTCTGACTCTCAATTCCTGGTTAAATTAGTCGGTCAGGGGCTGCTAACCACGAGCAGTTAACTACCACCACCCTTTAGGTACGACATTAACTACTCCTTCGTTTCCTTTGCCAAGATATTAAATAAAATGACACCAATTACTTGTAAGACCCAAAATTGTCATTCAGATTTACTTGCCTTGGTCTGGGAATGTGTTCAAATGAAACTGCTGGATACAGCTGTGGAAAACTTAAGGTGGCCATGAAGTATACTACAGAATATATTACAATTTTTTTAAAAAATATGTTTAGAGACAAAAAGTACGCTGTAATATTTATTCAAACATAACACAGTGTCACATGCATTTTTAACTTTACAGAAACATTTTAAAATTAACATTCTTAAAACGTTGAAACAATAGATCAGAATGTTTTCATTCTAGTATTTTGACTTGTCAGTAATGTTAGCAATGGTTGTGGGAATGTTCCCTGCTAGCTGGGTGGGTAGGTTAGCTAGATGCTTAAATGTGACACAGAATTATGGTTAGTATAATCACAATTCCAGCTGGTTCCCATGTAGATGGAAAATGAACTAGAGCCATAAGTTCAGTTGCTATTAATGTGTATTAATATATACAAATGTTCCCTTTCCACCCTCTACAGGAAATTTACCCTCCCAAGGTGCATCAATTTGCCTATGTTACTGATGGAGCGTGTACAGAGGAGGAGATTCTTAGTATGGAGGTCATTATCATGAAGGTAACCACTTTAAACTTGTTTTGTTTGATACTGAAGTAACCTTCACTAAACATTTCTCTGTTCTTCCTTGGTGCTGGAGACCCCACAATGTAATACCTGCACCTTTTTAAGGTGAAACAGGGAATTTCAGTCCGAACCAGGCAGAATGACAGCCATCTTTTCCTGCATTTCTTTCCATTAGGAACTGAATTGGAGTCTGAGTCCTTTAACTCCAGTTGCCTGGATCAACATCTACATGCAGATGGCATATCTGAAGGAGTCTGGTGAAGTTCTCATGCCACAGTACCCCCAGGCTACGTTTGTGCAGATCGCTGAGGTACAGTTACTGTGTAATTCAGCCCCCCCCCCTTCACCCTGAAGCTCTAACGTGAAGAGAACGTGTGAAGAATAGACTGTTGCTGCTGCTGTCAGTGCACAAATGAAAACACAGAAAAGGACGGAGGTGTTCAGTTTTGCATCTTGCTTCTTAGTTTTATTGCTCTGTCAAATTAAAACCCTGTTTTTAGGTGATTCTCATCACTTGTTGAAAATATGAACAAATGATGTTAACAAACATCAGATGAACAAACTCCTTGTAAAAGGCACTACTTGTTTTTTCATCATTTATTCATCAATGAATTTATGTAATATAATGAAAGGTCAAAACTTTGGTTAAATTGCTGTAGTAATGAAAGCTTTTCCCCCTCATTGTGTAGCTCCTGGATCTGTGCATTTTGGATGTAAAAAGTCTGGAGTTTTCCTACAGCCTGCTTGCAGCGTCCGCATTATTCCACTTCTCCTCGCTGGAGCTTGTAATGAAAGTTTCAGGTAGGTCTGTCTTGTGTGGTCAGTCATGCATGTATGTATTCCCTTTCATTTAAGTGAATTCAGTAAATCTGGTCTTGATTTTAAAGGATTTGTGCATACGTGAATTTTGCATCTTACAGGGCATTTTACAAAGCAGGACTTCTCAGTAATCTTAAGGCCAAAGATAAGACGGTCCGTTAGTTATCCATGTTTTTTTTTAATAGTTTAATTTTGATTCAAATGAATACACATTTTATTGTATGTTATAATACAGGTTGATTTCACAATACATTCTGTTAATAAAGTGAACATGTGAAAGTGCATTATTTGAATTTCTGGAAAATGCATAAAGCCATGTTCCAGTCCAACAAAACAATTATGCACTTTGGATTTTCAGTGTTTGGTGTTTATTGAACTTCAGAAGAGCAGAATGTTTAGGCGATGCTGTGTAGAACAATTTACTGTGTCGTTTGTAGGAGTACCCCCCCCCCCCCCCCCCCCCCCCCCCCCCGCCCCCCCCCCCCCCCCCCCCCCCCCCCCCCCCCCCCCCCCCCCCCCCCCCCCCCCCCCCCCCCCCCCCCCCCCCCCCCCCCCCCCNCCCCCCTTTCCTAGACTGTGATGCTTTTGCTGATTGTTTGTTTTATTTTTGTCTGTCTGTCTGTGTTGTAGGGTTGAAGTGGAGTGATGTGGAACGGTGCGTAAAGTGGATGGTGCCATTTGCCATGTCGATTCGGGAAGTGGGTAGCTCATCTCTGAAGGCGTTTAAAGGCATCCCAGAGGACGATACACACAACATCCAGACACATGCTCCATATTTGGAGTGGCTGGTGAGTTCTCACTAGTTTACTTTAAACCAGTGGATCTGAAACTGGCCCTCAGGTGCTCCACGTTTTTGTTCTAAGTCACGACACTGAAGCCCTTTTCACACAAAACATCAGTTTACTTTTACCAGTAACGTTCGGGCTTTGTGATGTTCACATCTGCGGCAACAGTGTTTACCAGGAAGGATATGTTCATTTGTGTTGAAATGCAGTGTAAACAGCCCGAAAGCTCCTTCCGTTCGAAATCTCACAGAAAAAATGTGCAAGTGATAAATGAGTAAAAATTATGATTATAATAACATTTGTACTTGGTTCAGTATGCTTTTCTGAACGTATCATGGACATCAACAGTACTTACAAATACTTTCCAGCTTTTACTCACCTACAAGGACCCTCTTCGTTGTTTCCCACGTATTGTACTAGGTCTTTGCTCGGATTGTGGTTCCAGCTCACGTTCACACAGAACCTTTTCCTATCAGACTGCTATTTAAAATCCCAGATAATATTTCACACTCGAAACAAGCTAGAGAATTGTACAGTAAGAATATGGACCCTCTGAGAAGCCCTGAGGAAAGTTTGGAGAACCCTGCTTCTTGTGAACAAGCACAGCCGCTAAAAGCTCAGGCTTGTCTAAACCTGAAGACAGTTTAAGGTGTTTAGACACAGCACTAGAGTATGGAAACTCTCACAGAGAACTTCCACTGTGACCCCAATCTAGGTCATATGCCAAATGAGATGTTTTCCATAAACATGAATGTAGGAAAATATACAAACCATTTACCAACAGAATGGGACACTCTAGAGCAGCCACACATGAGCCTTAGGTTACTGTGCCCAAAGCATGGGCTAGAGGGGTGTAAGACCCACCCCCCGGCATTGTGCTGCAGAGCTGTGTTCTCTGGTGTAGCAGAGCTCTATCCAGTACCTTTCTAACAAGTAGGAGTGATCCAGAACTGATTATCCAGCATCAATACCTGACTGCACTAATGGTCAATCAAATCCTCACAGCATGTTCCGCCGTGTAATGTATGGCCATTCCAGTTACTGCAGCAAAGAGGAATAAACTCACTAATAGCCTTTCTTTTCATCCTTTATTAATTGTGTTTTTTTTTTTTGTTTTTTTGTTTTTTTTTTTGTAAACAAGATGCAGAAGAGGCTGCAAAGAGCTAAAGGAAGCTCTATCATTTTTTAATCAAACTGATTTACTGATTTAACATTGTAAATGATTTACTGATTTAACATTGTAAATGAGGAAAGCAGTCACTGGTTGAATTATGAATGGGAAAGGTTGTAACACTGTGGCAGTTTATGGAGCAGTTCAGGCAAAGAAAGGCAGCTAACTCCTGGTTACAGTGCAAGCGTGGTAGGGCTGATGTGGCACTAGCAGGAAAAGCATCCCCTCATTGTGATGTGCGCAAGCATAATAACCCAACAGTCGAGCTGGAAAATTACATCTTTTGTGCATTACTGAGCCAAACACTAATTACAAACCTTTTTTAAGGTTTGTGTCCGATATTAATGATCTCAGACGTCTTAAAAGGAATTTAGACCTTCAGTTTTGGATATTGTTAGGAGTCTGGTTTTGTATGGATGCAAATAACTGCCTGGTGGCATTGCGAAAAAAGGCTGCTGAATGAAAAGACTCTATCAGGTCAAGGGTTCACACCCCTACCTTCATGTTGTACACACAGATGCATATTAGTGCAAAATGTCATCGTATTGCTCTCTTTTACTTAAGCAAAAGGTTTTTTGTGGGGACTGGGAGATTTAAATGTGTGCGTCCTATCCATCCATCTTTCATTTATTTATTAATTAAATATGTTTTGCCCACTTCTGTTTTGTTCTCTATTCTGAGTCTTCCTGTTTTGGTTCCTCAGGGGAAGGCGTATGCCTACGAGCTGGTGGATTTGGAACGCAGCCAGAGATCTCCAGTTCCCTCAGGAGTCCTTACGCCCCCACCCAGCAGCGAGAAACCGGAGGGATCGGCCTCCTGACCCCTCCTCACTACGCAGTCCTCAGCTGCAGGACATGAATATAGTGGAGAGATGCCGCTAGAGCAGAGCAGCGCAATGCCATTATAGGATCAACACAAGCATCAACTTCTATCAGCATGCACAACCTGCAAACTTTTTATTTTAATTTTTTTAATGTCTGGACTTGAAATGCCCTTTGAGGGTTTCGTTGGGATTTTTTAAAAACTTATTTTTCCCCGGAGGGACAAACGCAGACCCACCTGCCGGAATTTCAGAGCGTCTGTTTGCCCTGATTGCTGCTAAAGGAGGTGGGGTGGAGAATGAGCAGAAAAAAACCAACATAAATTACTTTGTGAGTGAGTGAGATTCCGACTACAGAGGAAATCCTGACAGAACTAACGGCAGTTCTGGGATTATTCAGCTTCAGAAGCTATGACTCAAATTTATTTTAATTGTTTTTCTTCTTGATGGCGCCTGAGTGCGAATTTTACCAAAATTACTAATTTCTTTTCCTGTTTTTAAAATGAGATGCTGCTACTTTCATGTATTTTATAAGAGTAAATAAAAGTCTAAACGCACATTTCTAGATTGTATGTTTCACTTTTGTTATTGGTGTGCATTATAGAAATCCATTCTGGGCCTTTTTATCTTGGTCTATGGAGGCCAAGATGATGATTTGAGTGGGGGCTAAAATGTTATTAAATTCAATTCCAAGAAAGCAAGCAATTATTTCAGGACAAGTTATTAGAAGATGCTGTCACAATGTTATAGTAAGTCTTTATTATACTACTAACATTAACCACAGCTGTTTACACAAAAATTTATAATTAACAGACACATAAAATGGTCCATAATGGTCCACATGTGTATGTATGTATGTATGCATACAGGGATGGAGGGGATTTAAAATCAGAAATGCAATGAGCCTGAAAAACTGAATGGTATGTGTCTAGGGTTTTAAATTTTCAACTTTCCTTGTCTTAATTGGGGAATTAGTCTTGCGTCTTGCACGACTACAAATGAGCATGTTTTAATTGGGAGCTCCCACTTTCCACTTTCAGTGTGACTGAGAATGTCCTGAAAAGGTAATTCCGAAAGAGTGGAAACTCTCAAAAGCTGAGTGAGTCTCCTCCTCAGGTTATTTTTATTTATTTATTTAATTTTTTGCATATTTGTCACACTTTAAATACAGAGGTAAAACAAAGTCATGGAACTCTGCCAGCCTGGGAATGTTGCAAAGCCATTGTTACGGCAATAAAACATGACTGGGTGGTAAATTTCATCCTAAAATGGCTGCTGTTCTCCATGTTGAAGTTACAGACCTGGAATACAGTCATGTAATTTTGAAATTTGCTCTTTACATTAACATGTTAAATGTTCAGAAAAACAGTTTTCTCTTTTTTGCGTGATGTGTATCAATGTAAAAGAAAGAAAAAGAGAACAACTTGTTTTCTTCTGTTCCTGCTGCTCGACGCACTCAAATGATGTCACTTTCTCTTTGTGATGTCATCAAAATGATATTTATATACAAAACAACTTGTATAGTCCTGAAAATAAGAATGGTTTGATAAAAATCTAACATTTGTTATATTGTAGGTTCAAATGTGATATTGGCCATGTATGTAAAAATGATGCTAAATGAAAAATGTTACTGTTACAGTATTTTCTTGAATACTTTATGCTTTGGAAACACATTTTGGCACATTTTTAGACCTTACGCACCTTATCAACCTCAGCTGAAGAATTAGCCACAAAGCTGATGTGCTAGGTGCTGACACCTTCACTATGATACAATACAGTATGTACTGTTGGGTGACACCCAATATTTATAAATGTCTATTTATTACAGAGTTGTAGGTTTTTTTTACATGTTTTAGGAGGTTGGTATCCAGGAGTGACTGCATGTTTAAATCTGTGCAGACGTCTAGAATGGAGCAGCGCAGAGAGAAGGATTCAGTAGTCAAATCGGAGAAAGAAGAGAACAGGACTGCAGGCCTGCAGCTGAAACTCTTACAGTTAATCCCTTAGGTGTCAGTGTCTGGGGACAGACAGCCTTTAAGGGCCACACTTTCCCCAACAGATGCTGTCTGGACAATGGTCATTTACCACAGTGCTCAGTGGACGAGGATTTACTGGACATTTAAGAGCCACGCTGCACTCATCCCATGTTATTTTTAAGACTGAGTATGTATTACATCCACAGCAAACAACCAGTATGAGTTTCACTGTTTTAATTTTCGGGCTCTTATCTTAAAAAGTGACTCAGTAGTTCCGACAAGTGGCGTGTTTTAGAACAGATGCTGGTGTAAGAGTGCAGTACTGATCAGATCACTCCTGTTTCTCTGGTTAGAGATGATCTGTCTGCACTGCTCTCAGTAACTTTCAGCTGTTCTGAGCAGATTGGAGCTGAATGGGGGGATTTCCCAGCATGCCGTGGGGTGGGGGGCACTGGCAGCAGCTGTTACTTGCTCAACGGCCTCTATTGTCCTTCAGCAGAACCAGCGGGCTCTCTTTAGAACGTGCTCACAGCTTGATACCACACCTAGTCTGACTCTATTATGATTATAATTATGCAGACGTGCAGAGAATCTGCATTTTACATATTTAATTATGTCTCTTTATGCCATGTAAATATTGCTTATAATAACTGCTTATAATAAACAATTTCACTAAAAAGAGCTGATTGTTACAAGGTCCTCTCGGTGAGCCACACATTTATGAACTTTAATTCATTCTCATGTACCTCGTAACATGTTCTCCTGTAAATCTTCTATAGAAGAAAATGCCCAGTAGTGCCCTGCAGTGGAAGCATTTCCCGGGTGGTTGCCAGTGCATTGTTAACTGGTTGCTATGGTATCTCTTGCAGATGAATGATGCTCGTTGGTCACTCCTAAGTGGCTTCAATGGTATTTCAGATGGTTGCTAGGGTGTTGCTAGGTAGATGCTGTGGGGTTTTAAGTGGTTGCTAGTTTGTTGGTTGCCAGTTGCTATGGTGTCTCTGGTGACTGCTTGGTGGATGCTTTGTTATCCCAGGGGTTATAAGGGTGTTGCCAGGTGAATTTTTGGCCCTTGTTAACAGTTGCTATGGTATCCATAGTAGGGCTTGGTTAGGTGGTTGATGTGGTATCCCGTGTGGTTACTAGGTATTGCTAACTGGCACTGTGTAGGTTTATGGATAATCACTGGAGTGGAATGAGGAGCTGGGGTGGAGTGAGGAACTGAGGAGTTTTATATTCTTTTACGGACTGTTAGCCAGATATAAAGACACCAGTTGATTCCTAATAAATCCTAATGCAGTCTGATTAAGATTAAAATGAGGGTTAAATTCCAATGTCTGTAATAATAATTTGTTGTATTCTTTCAGCTTTGATAGTTTATTCAGCTTTTCATTTATTTTTAGCCATATAACTATCAGACTGAGAACGTAAAGCCTACAGTAAACTACTGATTGAGTTATTCTTTAATATCGGAATAATTTTTGCCTCAGGAATTAAGCCTCTTACGTCACTTCCTTGCAGAGTGTTGGTTACACATGTGACTGGATGTAGTGGGTAAACTGCCGGTCAAACTCTGAACTGCAGCTCGTCTTTTAGCTGTTCACTAACGCGAATAAAGTTTCTGGGTTTTTTTCTGGCTGAATGTATTAACCTAAATAAATAGATAAAATAAGACCTTGACCGTTATATAAAAATCACCCGTTGGCATTTTTATGGCTTTATTGTTGTCACATGACTTCACTAAGAAGAACAAAAGTTTTATTTATCAAATGTGACTTTATACACAAGAAATTAGGCACAAATAATTACCAAATGTATAATCACATCTGAATTTTCATTTAATTTCTTCATAATTACAGTATCGAAACAAAGCCACATTGTCATATAACAAAAATATAACAGAATAGATGTTCACTGTAATGAATTTGCACAGTATTGACAGTGCCGTCTATAAAAGCTAATTTAATGTAGTGAAATTGCTCCACCTGGCGGCCGCTGCTGTGCATTGCGATTTGGGCTATTTTGTTGATTTTTGTTGAGTCAGTTTATATGTTGTACTGCTGAATAATGAGACCTCAGAGAATGCGAAATGTGAACGTTTCATGATGAGTGACGCAATAGACCCAAAAGTAATATTAACGTACGTTTAAGTTAAAAACATTTCCCCCCTTTTTTCTGTAAAGTTACGACTTCGAAGACTGGAGGTTTATCGGCGACATGATTCCCGGTGACAGGATTTGCCCTCTTTTACGTCCTTATTAAATTATTCGTTTGTTATTTTTTTCTGTTTCATTTGCCATTGAATTATTTGCCGCTTCGTGGCGGCATGTGTGCTGTATGTGACCCGCCGAACATGCGTAGAAGAAGCGCAGCAGCCTTCACTGCCCTAGTACCCTAAACAGGGAGCGTCCCGCCTGAATGTGAGGGAGGACACAAGGGTTATATATAAAATTATGAGAACGTCGATAGAGTCTTACAGCTTTAAAATAATGTCCAGCCTCGGGTGTTTGACAATGTGAGACCTATACGCGCTGTATGCAAAAGAGAAGTGTATTTGCTGCTAGTGAGTAAGGGAGCAGAGTGGATTGGGACTGATCCGAAGAAGCTGTGGCGAATCTGCTGATGGCTTAGTTTTAGACAGGGAAAGCAGGTTTTATGGTAGTTTACCGGTCCGATTTGGAAATAACAACAGTGTTGTTAAAACTGTAGAGCATGGCAGACCAGAAAACGAACAAAGAACAGCGATACGACAGACAGCTGAGGTAAAACATTCACTTTTTTTTTATCCGAGCCGCAGCAGCGGGAGACGTTCTGTTTGGTTTCCCTTTTGAGTGCTGCGTTAGAGAGAAGCTGGGCCCATTCACTGCTAACACGGCTGATCATGTTCGTCTGTACAGTGTTCCTAAAGTCTTAATCTCCTGTATATGTTCTGAAGGTTGTGGGGAGATCATGGACAGGAGGCTTTGGAAAACGCTCATATCTGCCTGGTTAACGCCACTGCAACTGGCACTGAAATCCTGAAGAACCTCATCCTGCCAGGTAGAACCAAAACCAGAACTCCCTTTGGAAGTAGAGGGTGTGCACTGAATTTCCTTTGCTCCAGGGATCAACAGGAATTCCACAGAGCCTTCAAGTTCTCGTGCACCAACACTGAAATGTTTGGAATGAATGAATAATTTAAATATGCAATGATGCTCCATGTTGATTATACAAAACTGCAAAAGAATAACAAGATTAATAGAAAGCGAATCACGGGCAAATAAAATTGAAGAAATGCCAGATAGCTTTATAGCCACTGTGGAAATGGAATGAAATCTCCCAGTATGCTTTAAAACATCAAATATGTGTCTATATAGTGGTCTACACAAGGGCTCATTATCAAAATGACTAATTATTAATAACAGTAATCATTTACTGGATTTGAGGTTTAATCTTGAAGATCCAGATTCAAATTAAGTTTAATTAGCAAATAATGTTGTCGTCTGATCTGCTATGAGATGTGTACCTGCAATGCAAATAATGGCACAGAAAAACGTCTGAAATGAACAGTTGAGATCATTCTGTTACCTAAAACAAGCAGGAAAAAAGTATTATAAGTTAAAGAATTCTTATAATACTCTTACAGCAATCTCATGATAATAATATTAGAAATGTAGACTGAAGATGATTTCACTCCCCAAGATATATATATTTTTTGCAGTTCTCCTTAGTTCAGAGATCCATCATTCACTAAAAGTGTGATTTGCTCTCCAGTGTTGGTTGAGAGCTAGTTTTGTTATTTTGTCTCATTTTTAGCTGTATTTATTAAAAAGGCCTCTCAGGTGAGCTGTGAAACGCTGTACAAATTTTGTTTTAATTTTTTTTGTCAGGTATCGGAGCGTTCACCATCGTTGATGGACACAAAGTCACGGGGGAGGACGTCGGAAACAAGTATTTTTTCTCTCTTGCTTTATATCCAGCAGAATTACAGTAGCATCTACGTTATAGATGAACTGTTCGCTCACTCTGTTTGTCTTACAGCTTCTTCCTCAGCAGTGACAGTATAGGGAAGGTAAGCTCTGCTCAGTGCAGCACTCTGATCATTTGGTAGCTAAAATGTTATATGCAGTGCCTAATGTGTTGTTGTTGATGTTGTTGTTGTTTGTTGTGTGTTGTAGAACAGAGCTCAGGCTGCTACAGAGTTCCTGCAGGAGCTGAACAATGATGTTTCTGGAAACTTTGTGGAGGAGGTAATAGCAGCATCAGTTTTGTGTGATATCAGTTATCATTATATTCAGTGTCATGCATTTGTGTCCAAAAATCATCAGGCTGTAAAATGATCAGGCTGTTATCTGGAAATTCAACTTAAAATAGTCATTTGACTGCAGAGTATAAAGCTGTTAAGCTGTTTAAAGATATAAAAGTCCAACTACACATCACAGTGGATTGTTCTTATTGTCAGATTAAAACAAAAACTCTAAATCGGTTTCTGCTGATTTCTAAGATTTCATGATTTCCTGAATTGTTTCTTACTGTACCATAACTGGATTGAATCGCTGAGTCACCGATTAGCTGCTCTAGTCAGAGTCAGCCAATACAGTTCATGTTCACTGATTGTACCACTTTCTTTCTTTCTGTCTTTCTTTTACTTAATTTGTTTTATGATATTATTTTACAGTCTGCTTTTCAGTGCGTTTCGATAATATCACATGTTTTATTTCTGTCTGTTTTTAGAGTCCTGACAAGCTCTTGGATAATGACACTGAATTCTTTCACAGATTCAGTTTGGTTATCGGAGTCCAGCTTCCAGAGAGGTACTACTGTTGCTGTAACACTGGAATACTGGAATATTCTAATACTGTAAAAGTGTAGTAATGGAGTATGTCCAAATTTACTGTGTAAGGTTGATTTGGGAAGTAATGAGCTTGTTTGCTAAAAGCACATTTTACGGTCAGTTATGTGATTGTATTACATTAAATAATAAGAATAATAAAGTGTTAGAGTCTGTTGATGGGTAAGTAATTCGTTCATTACTGAGTTCATTATTCTCTTTATAAAACCTCACTTTAAGTGTCAGTGTTATCTGTGGTTTTGTTTCTGTTTGTGCTTACAGTACGTCCTTGCGTTTGGGGTCAGTTTTATGGAGCGCTGGCGTTCCGTTCCTTGTCTGTAGGACGTACGGGCTGGTCGGCTACATGAGGCTGGTGGTGAAGGAGCATACAGGTAAACAAAAACAGGAGATGAAGCTTATAGCAGTTGTACTATCATTTCATTAGCTGGATATCTAAAAAAGAGACATAAAACATAGGTAGATGGATAGATTGATGGATAGATGGATGAAAGGACTGGTGTATGGATAGATTTATATATAGATTAATAATGTGTAAAATGGATGGATAGGTAGTTAGATGGTCAGATGGTGGGTGGATAAATTGATGAATGCACGGATGGATAGGTAGTTAGATAAATGGACAGATGAATGGCTGTATTGATACATGGATGAATAGATGGATGACAGATGGTTGAATAGTAATTCTTGTTGCTTATGTTTGTGTTTACAGTACATGTTTGTAATTGAGGTCGGTGTTACAGCTGGTGCTATAGATAGATAGTTAGATTAATTGACATTGACATGTATGGGGTTTAGCTGACGCTCCAGAGCAACTTACAGGGTTAATTGTATTACAGGTAGGCCAATGTAGTGTTAGGGGTCTTGCCCAAGGACTTTTATTGGTGTAGCACATAGTTACTCAGACCGGGAGTCGAAACCCTGTCTCCCATATGGGGTGATGGCTCACTTGCAGATAGTGGTGTTGTCCATTGCGCTACACCAACCACACAGATAGATGGATAGATGGAAAAGTCGATGTGATGGATGGTATAGACATAAAATGTATATTTGTGTACGTTACTCAGTTGTTGAGTCTCACCCGGATAACGCCCTGGAGGACCTGAGACTGGACCAGCCGTTCACTGAGCTAAAGAACCACATTGCCACATACGATCTGGACAGCATGGAGAAGAAGGTGATTCCCAAAAAATCTTGAAAGTCTGTTTTACTGCTGTTATGTCGAAACCTTCTGACCATCTGTTTACAAACACAGCTGCTCTTCACCTCGTGTGAACATTTCTTGATGAAAACAGTCCAGATTTATTTACCATAAAATCTGCTACATTAAAGTTAAGAACTTTGGACCTCAAGTGTTTTCCTAAATTTGGTATTTGGTAGTAAGAAACAGTCTTAAACCGCTGAAGTGCTCACACCTTTGTGCTCCTGCGTGTGCAAATTTCTTTTTAAGAACGGTTGGTGACTGTAGTCTATTGTTTTCCTTCTCTTATAATACATGCTTTTTGTTTTGTGGTTTTGTTGCAACAGCCTCAGTGCATGTGTAAAAACATTCTGGTTAAATGCAAATGTTTCGTTGTTTCATGCTTTTTATCTGTTTCATTGTTTTAGGATCACAGTCACACGCCCTGGATCGTTGTAGTTGCCAAATATCTGGAAACGTGGTACAATGAGGTACAAAAACTCAAGAATATTGGACCTGCACATGACAGTCTAAATGAGAACACATGGTTGTTCCACTCTATTGTTAGATTTATGAAAATGAATTTTATTGCTGTCAACGTTGTAGGAATGCAGTGTTATTTTTCATGTACATACAACATAAACATTTGTAACCTGTAAGTTGGGACTCAGTCTACCTGGATTAGCATGACAGAGAAACATAACATTTGTTTGTGTGTTTGTTTGTTTATGTAGTAAAATAAATACAATGCAGAAAAGTTATTGCAGCAGTTCAACCCAGTTAACCCATATTATCATGCAGCACTTAAACTTAGAAGAAATTTGTCTTCTGATTTGATTTCTTTTTCCACTTCCTCTCCAGCACGACTTTCAGTTACCGAAAAATTACAAGGATAAGGAGGGCTTCAGGCAGCTTATTAGAGAAGGTATAAAACAATTCCTATTATAAAGTAGTAATATTAATAGTTGAGTGAATAATTGCCCAGGCTTTCGGGTGTGTGTGTGTTGCTGCTGGTTCTACAGTCCTCTCCTTTGTTCCATCAGGGATCCGTATGAATGAAAACGGCGCTCCTGAGGAAGAGGAGAACTTTGATGAAGCCATAAAGAACGTCAACACAGCCCTGAACCCCACCAAGGTATTCCCAATGCTAATGCTGTTGTTAACTCCACTCTTACTGTGGCTGATTTGGTGCGCTGATACGTGGATCTCATCTTTCTGTAGATATCCAGTGCTGTGGAAGATATCTTCAACTCAGAGCAGTGTGAGAACGTCACATCACAGGTCAGACACTTGTTATCGCGGTTTGCCTGTGTTACATGCTGCATAACTTTGAATGAAGAAGAATTATTGAACTTTTTACTCATCAATCTGTTAATCCGTTAAATTTGTGTGTTTGTGTACAGACCCCAGCCTTCTGGCTGATGGCACGTGGTGTTAGGGATTTCGTGCAAAGTGAAGGGAGCGGTAGCCTGCCTGTCCGCGGCACCATTCCAGACATGATCGCTGACTCTGACAAATTCATCACCCTGCAGAACGTGTACGTACACGTGAACTTTATCTAGCTTGAATTATTCAGAATCTACGATGAATTCAGCAGCATCTGATACGAATTGTTCAGTAACTGCTATGAATTAGTCAGTGTCCACTATGAACTATTTAGTGTCTAGTATGAATAACTCAGTATCTGCTGTGAAACTAAACATAAGCATGGTGAACGAACTAGAGCAGGACATGCCTATGCTGTTGTTTCCTTCAGCTACAGGCAAAAAGCACTGCAGGACGCTGCTGTGGTGGCAAGACACATACAGTCCCATCTGCAGGCAGTGGGGAAGGTAACATACCCCTTAAGATCTCGCTGCTAATTCACTGCACACAAGGGAAAGATTGTTTGTCACTAATTATTTCTGTGCTCTCCTTGTGAAGCCTCCAGAGAGCATCTCAGAACAGGACGTTAAACTTTTCTGTGAGTACTCAACATTCATGCCCAGTATAAGAGAAAATTGAATTTCCATCACTTTTCTAAAATAAAAGTTTGTTGTTGTATGTAAACGATGCTAAAATTTTAAAACATATTTTCACTCTCCAGTTCATACAGTCCATTTATGAAAAAACAAACAAACTGCAAAACGCACATTTGGAATTGTTTTAGCGATGTTGCATAAACATTTTTCATGTCAGTCATAAAATAGTTTAGCTCTACCCATTCGCACTGAAGTTATAAAAATATATGCCATATTGAGCAAAAATCATCTCAAAAGTTAGTCCATTCTTCTGGTCAGTGAGCATTTATTTGTTAAAAAGATATTAGAATGAATAAATTGTGCTGTGTGTTAGTTTAACCTTTTACGTAGTCCAGTACTTGGTGACCTTCCAATATCTAATTAATTTAATCAGTTTAATCAATTTTATGTAATTAAATCAGGTGCTGCTAATGCATGCTGCTGTATATTTTAGTATTTTTGCCTGAGCTTCAACCCAAATAGTGAAGCTACATATTACTTGGATATGTTTTTAGCTAGGATTATTGTTAACCCACTGTGGGTTTGTAAATGTGTCTGTATAATGACAGTATACTGTGTCTCCACCTGCTGGCCTGACTGTATTTCCTCAGGTAAGAACGCAGCCTTCCTCAGAGTGGTGCGCTGCAGGAGTCTGGCTGAAGAGTACAGTGTGGACACTTTCCTCAAAGACACTATCAGTGAGTGAATGCACACTTGAAGTATGGGTGTTTCAATGGAATCCTTAAAAACCGGTTGGGATGCACACATTATAAATGTGTTAGATGCTGAGACATGTTCAGTAGAATAATGTCCAGTGCTTCTGTGTTGTGCAAGTTTCTACAGTTGCACCATTTAATTAAAAATAGTGTTGTAACACTATTTTAACTAAATGTCAACTAAAGAGTCAGGGCTTTATATCCAAGTATTAGTAAAAGCTACACTTGAAAGGGAATTCCACAGATTTTTCAAAATTTTTCCATAATTCTGTCATGCAAGTCATCATTCAGAGTGATTTGGTGTGAAACAGCTGACAGTTGACTCTGTACAATGGTAGTGATAGGAACCAAGGGTCACCATGTCACACAAATATAGCCATTTACTAATCGAAACCACCAGGGAGCCTACACATTCACACCAGCGAGTTTTTATACAGAACGTTGATGGTAATATAGTGGATCATCTTAAATGATATGTTTCTTCTGGGACTAATTTGCCTGACGGCCCCCTGCATTTATCCCTCCACCGTGAATTGAGTTTACAGAACGCGTTTTAGACTTTAACTCTGTCATAAACTATCATAAAACAATGTCTCGGGCATCAGGGAATGTATGCATACCTATGAAAGAATAACCATGTCATCCTTAAAACTGTCTGTGAAGGAGAGGTGGACGTCTGGTTCCTACCACCACCACTCTGAACCATTGTGACTCAGTAAGTTTCTCTAAAACAAAGTGTTTCACACCAAACCACGCTGATGACTTTGTTTACATCGTAATCATTTAATCATAAATTTTTCTTTAAGCATGTATCGCATAAGCAATGGTAGAATATGACATAAACCATGTGTTTAGCTCTCCAGGCTTGATGAACAATCCCATCCCATATCGCTCAACTATGGTTTGTTATGCGTCTGTGTTTCAGCTTCCGGCATGGACAGTCCAGACAGTGAGATGGTTCTGTATCTGATGCTGCGCGCTGTCGACCGGTTTTACCAGCAGCACTCCCGCTACCCAGGTACCACCATAACCAGCAAAAACAGACATATCAAACTAGCACTAGAACAGTTTAGTTTCCCTCTTACCCCATGTTAGTCTACACTCGTCTACACTGTTAAAGCTCGGAGCTTTCTGGTTACTGATGGCTTCTCAATCAGCATTACATTTTTCAGCAGTCTAATGCTGAGCAAATCACTGTTGATTTTGATTTAGGTGTGTTTATTTATATGTTTATGGTTAATTTGAATCAATTTATAAAACTTTTATGGGAATTGTCTTTTTGCAAAGGTACTGACTATGTTAGTGTTGTAGCTTCAGTGCTAAAGCTAAACATGCTTTGGCTGATTGGCTGATGTTTTGGTGAATGAGGGGAAACTTTATAAATATCATTATTTTCCTGATCTCTGTCCACCTGAACAGCATTTTATTGGAGGAACTATAAGTAACCGGTTGCTCTGTCTTCCCTCTGCAGGCGTTTATAATTATCAAGTTGAGGAGGACATCAGTACACTGAAGCTGTGCGTGAACAGTCTGCTGCAGGAGTACGCCCTCAACGTTAACGTCAAAGACGATTACGTCCATGAGTTGTGAGTTTAACTCTCAAATCATTGAGAGGCTGTTAGGGATGTACAAATGCATTAAACTTAGTGGTGATGCAGCATCTAAGATTAATTAGTCAGTAACGGCTATGAGGTATTCAGTGTCTTCTAGGAGGTATTCAGTGTCTACTAGGAGGTATTCAGTGTCTACTAGGAGGTATTCAGTGTCTACTACGAGGTATACAGTGTCTTCTAGGAGGTATTCAGTGTCTACTAGGAGGTATTCAGTGTCTACTAGGAGTTATTCAGTGTCTACTGGGAGGTATTCAGTGTCTACTAGGAGGTATACAGTGTCTACTAGGAGGTATACAGTGTCTACTAGGAGGTATACAGTGTCTACTATGAGGTATTCAGTGTCTACTATGAGGTATACAGTGTCTTCTAGGAGTTATTCAGTGTCTACTAGGAGGTATTCAGTGTCTACTACGAGGTATACAGTGTCTTCTAGTAGGTATTCAGTGTCTACTAGGAGGTATTCAGTGTCTTCTAGGAGTTATTCAGTGTCTACTGGGAGGTATTCAGTGTCTACTATGAGGTATACAGTGTCTACTAGGAGGTATTCAGTGTCTTCTGGGAGGTATTCCGTGTCTACTAGGAGGTATTCAGTGTCTACTGGGAGGTATTCAGTGTCTACTAGGAGGTGTTCAGTGTCTACTTTAAATTGTTCACTAATGTTTATTTGTTATTTGGTACCTGTTATGTATAATACATAACTATGTATTATACATAAATAGTATACATATATATGTACTATGCATTTATTTATTAACTGCTATGTCTTTCCAAGTTAATTGGATCCAGATGCATTTTATGATGTACTGAATCATTTCCTAAAGAATTGCAGTTTAACCAAATCATTGTCGACGGCAGCGATTTGTGACCCACAGAGCCTATAAATATCTTCGTCTCAGTAGAATGAGCTCTTTTACAGTCAGATCTGATGTTTTAAGGGAGCTTGATGTCATTAATGTATTTGTAGAGGTGCTGACAATAGAACAGCTACAAATAGTTCAGTTTTCACTTGAAGTTGGTATTTTTGTATCTTCCAGCTGTCGTTATGGCGCTGCAGAACCCCACACAGTGGCATCGTTTTTGGGAGGTGAGTTTTACTGCAATTGTACACATTTTTAATCAACTGTGAACAGTTTATGTACCATACAGCAGTAATACAATATTGTATGTCAATTTTGCAGTACCATACAGCAATAGTACAGTGCCATGTAGCAATAACGCAGTACCATGCAGCAATAATGCCATACCGTGCAGCAATAATGCAGTGCAATACCACAGTAATGCAATACTGTACATCAATATTGCAGTGACATGCAGCATTAATGAAGGGCCATACAGCAATAATGCAGTTCCATACAGCAGTAGTGCAGTACTGTGTTACCAATAACACAGCGCAGTACAGCAGTAATGCGGGACCATACAGTAACGGTGCAGTACCGTGCAACAATAATACAGTGCAATACAGCAGTAACGAGTAACTGTAATGTGATTGTTGTGTACTTTCCTCTTACAGGAGCAGCAGCACAAGAAGCCATCAAACTCATTACGCACCAGTTTGTACCATTCAACAACACATTCATCTACAACGCTATGGCCCAAACCTCCGCCACTTTTCAGCTCTGAGTCCTTTAAAACTCCTCTGAAACTGTAGAACTGCTACTTACGAATTAGTTTTATACTCAGTGCATCTGTTAGTGCAGTCGGGTTCTGTTTGCTTCAAGTCCTTTAATGTTTATGTCTGATGCTGCGTCACAAATAAATGTTGGTCTGTAATGTTTTTTAGGATGTTATGTGGCTGTTTTGTTACTGTGCCTTTAAGGCTGTTATGTGTAAATGAGCTCTGTTCTGGTTGACTGTCCTGTATGCGCCTCTTTCAAAGAGCAGACAAAACCGAAACTCCTTATAACGTTAGCTGCTATGGGCTGAATAGGCAGATACAGGAGGTGTCTTTTGGAACATCACGAAAATAACACATTCAAAACAGGCTACTTTTGCAGCTTACTTTCAAAATATCGACACCAAAGACTAAAAATGTCATCCTCCGTTATGAAAGTTTGTGATCTGGTGCTGGTTCTGAGACAAAGCATGAAGCATAGCACTCTGATTGTGCTGTGGAGGCATTTTAGCGTGACTACAATCAGCAGTCAGTTTGCTCTTTGTGTGCAAATAAAAATGAACTGACTGTCATGTGAGCCTGCTTACAATGACAGCACAAAAAAGATTTTATATATCCATTAAATTACTGTGTTTGATAACAGTCTGACCTCAAAGTAACCTGAAAACCCAAAACAGCCTATTTAAACATTTCCTCTGCTCATGTAAAACACCTTCTTAAAACTGATGGCTTGGACTTAGTGTCCACTTTATTAGAGACACTAACCATGTAGCTCCATTATGTAAATGTATAGTTACAGACCTTTGGTCATCTGATGCTGTACAGTTTAACAGCCTCTCTACCCCATTCATCATTGGTCAGTTTCTGACCACAGGAACAAGTTGACCAAATATTATTTATCATTCTCAGCACACCAGTGACACTGATGTGGTGGTGGCGTGTTAGCTTGTGTTGTGCTGGCGTGAGTGGATCAGACACAGCAGTGCTGCTGGAGTGTTTAAACACCTTAGTGTCACTGCTGGACTGATAAAGGACTAGAGGATTACCAAAACAAACTCTCGAGTGTCGAATAGAGTGCACAGTAAACTGTAGCAGCACTGCTGCGCCCGATCCACTCCTACCAGCTCAACATACACTAACACACCACCATGTCAGTGTCACTGCAATGCTGGGAATGATCCACCACCCATGTGATACCAGTTCTCCAGTGGTGGACAGTAACTAAGGAAATGTAATGAATTACTGTACTTAAGTAGTTTTTCCGTGTATCTGTACTTTACTGAAGTATTTCCATTTTGGATGACTTCATACTTTAACTCATACTTTACTACATTTCAAACTCAAATATCTGACTGTTTTCTCCACTACATTATACAAAATTTGTAGTTCCTTTTTATGTGCACGTAAAAACATAACATGTCAAAACGAAACAAGCTTATTCATGGATTCTTGACGTCCATGGAAATGTCCATTTCAGGCCTGGACTACATCAAGGATCACCTGGAGGAAGGTAGGTAAAGCAGGATGGGGTTAGTAAACAGATAAAACATATTGTTCTTTACTTTGTGGGTAAATAGACCACAATATAGAAATATGTACACATGCACTCGTGATTTGGCGAGTGTCTTTTTCCGCATTTATACTAACACTATTTCCTTTTATAATAAATTTGTTTTGGCTAATTTATGTTTAGGAACATAGAGGTACAGATGCAGTATAGTAAAGGAAAACTCATTTGTGAACCTGTTTAAAGTTAATTTTTATTGAACTTGAAACTAAGTTGCAAAAAATCTTAAACCGAAACTTTGCTTGTGTGCAAAAAAGTTATTTTATAGTTCTGGCTAAAGGAAACCGTTCTCCTTCAGTCTTCTGTGCTTATGATCATTTGAATAGACATCAGTGTCACACTAATTAATGACCTTCTATTAAAAGAGTCTTGTTGCAGAAATGATAATAGGACGTTAGAGCCATAATAAATCAAGCTATTTTTACTCTCCATACTTAAGTACATTTGAAGGTAAATACTTTAGGACTTTTACTTTTACTGGAGTAATATTTTACCTTGGGTATCTCTTCTAACTCAAATACATGGTTTGTGTACTTCATCCACCACTGCAGCTCTCTGACCATCTAAGAACAGAGTGAATGGGGGCTAACAAAGTATACAGAATGGGCAACTCAAGCAGTTTCCAAGCATTTTATTTGCCCTCAGATATGGTAACTAATTAAACTTTTTTTATGGTATTTAACTTTAGGTATTTAACTCTACCATCTGGACCTCACAATTATGGACGCATCTTTTTTTTATTTTATATTTTATATATTAAACAATTTATTCTGCACAGTACTCATTAGATCATCTTTTTCTGGTTTTATATTATTTTAAAAAGAAAAAAAAAAACATTATTTATACACAGTCTGCAGAGGGTGCCATTTCCCATGTTTGCGAAAAGGACAGAAGGCCCTCATGGTGTTTCCTCCAGCCTGAGCACATTCCAGAGCTGAGTGAATAATCCATAACTCCAGGCCTCTCTTAAGCTCCTCTGTACAGCAGGTCGTTGTTAATAAGGACGCTGTAGAACAGGCTCTGTTGATGATTGACCCGAGCATTGTTCTCTGTGAACACGGGCCTCTTTAACTGGTTCTGTTTTTTACACTGCCTTGATTGAATAAATGTTCTGCACTGAACACTGGCTTGTTTAGAGTACAATAAATTGCCACATCCATAACAGTGTCTCGTGTAGCAGCGCTGGGATGCTGTTTTGCAGGCACAGCCGACTATTGGCCGTTTCACTATGCGCCAATGGAAATTATCCCTGGGCAGATTTTTACCCTCCTAGATCAGAAATGACATGGAGAGACTGCCAGAGGCCAAACGCTTTCTGAGCACCAACAATTCCTAACCAATTTGTTCCCTGAATAAAGGAAGAGTTAAGTGTTATTTAGTCTAAATATTAACTTGTGTGGATTTGACGTCTTTTTTCATTTGCCGAGTAGAAAACGATTTTGGCATGTTTGTTGCATATAAGTACCACTTTACAAGACTATCATTCATATGGATTGCTGCTGAAGTTTTTAAACACCTCACTGTCACTGCTGGACTGAGAATAGTCTGCCAACCAAAAATGTACAGCCAACAGCATCCTGTGAGCAGAATCCTGTGACCACTGATGAAGGACTAGAGGATGACCAATACAAACTGTGCAGTGACAGATGAGCTATCGTCTCTGACTTTACATCTAAAAGGTAGAGGTGTTTAACAGTGGACAGTGAGTGGATCCAGTGTTTAAAATCTCCAGCAGCACTGGTGTGTCTGATCCACATGTACCAGCACAACACACACTAACACCACCGCCACGTCAGTGTCACTGCAGTGCTGAGAATGATCCACCACCAACATAATACCTGCTTTATGGTGGTCCTGACCATTAAAGGACAGAATGAAAGGAGATTAACAAAGTATGCAGCAAATCAGATTTACTACAGCCTGTGATTGTAGAATTACAATGGTAAGTGGAGGTGATGAAATGTTTAATGAGTTTCGATATAAGGAGGTGGACGTACACTCATCGTCGAAAAAATACTTGCACAAATAGTTGCATAAAACCACCAGAAATAAAACTTGACATTTGACATAGTGAGACGTGCAAATGTTTTCAAGTTCATGTGACGTTAGCAAGGACGGGTCTTATCACTGTACCTAACTGACCCAACGGTCACAACAGTGGACATTCAGCAAGCAGTGATGCCCTCCATGAGTCATCCTGGCAGATGGCTGCACGACGCAGGACTACACCTCCACCCCTACTAAAAAAACGGCAGGAACTGTGTGAGAATATTTAAGCTGCATGGGATGGATAATCACAGGACACCATTAGGAACCTCTACAACTTAAGAAGTATGCTTGTTGCGTTAGCAAACATGGCAACCCGACGCCATACAGAGAGACATTGCTTCTGTAAGTGTAGCTCAATAAATATTGCCTATATCAATCTAAATGTATCATCATTTCTTGTTCCTGGTAACCTTTATCTTCTTCCCCAGTAGCATTACAATCCGACACTTCTTTCTGGGTGCAACTATTTTTTGATGATATATATATATGTACAGTTCTAAAGGGTAACAAATTTGCCATTTTTGTTGTATATATAACATTGTATGTATTTTTTTGTGTGTATATGAATAACTGATTAAGCTGAAGATTTAATGCTTACTTGTGGAATACCTATGATTTCTTATGATAGTGATTTGTGTCTAGGGGCTAATTAATAAGCATGAAAAACTTTAACATTTAAGCCATTCATAACCCCTTTATAATAGCAGTCTGTGTGTGGACTAGTTGTATATTTATTTTAGCAATTTGAAAACATTTTTAGGCCAGTCACAGCTTTTGAATGACTGATGGTAGATGCATGAAATGTTCCATGATTATTCTTTATCTTAGAATTTATTTACTTAGCAAAACTGTTGTTACAGAGAATCATGTTTTCAATTTTGTAGCCTGATGAGTGAGGGTAAAATATAATTAAGTTACGGAGGAAACAAATTGTAACCCAGTTAAATAGAGCTTGCAATGACAGCCATTCATATTCACTGGTAGTTCCTCACTTCATAAACAACAGTTTCAGCAATATCGGAAATAGTGTGTTGCTTGAAGAGGTTCAGCTGATAAACGAAGGTTATGCCTGAAGTTAAGAGTTCTGGTGTTGAAGCTGGTATTAGTCAGTACTTCACCTGCTCAAATCTGCCACAGTCCTGTAACTGAGCATGTAAGAAGCCATGTTAAACTGTTTACAGTCAACCAGATCCTCTGTGTGAAAAAAAAACCTTAACTGCTTAAGACTCACAGCTGGGCGCTAATGCTAATCTCTTATCATTGTGCAATTTTTGAAGGGGTCCTAGCTGCTGTTTATCTAAAGGGGACAGTTTCTGTGGTCTACCAAGTCCTTTGGGTGGTGGTTAGAAGTTCCATTTTTTTCTGTAGCTTTTAAACATGAACTCCAGTTTTTTCACCTTGACTTCCTAATATCTCCTTGTACTTAATGGCCTTTTTGACTGGAAATTAAATAAATGAAGGTGGAGTCTGTGGCTTGTGCACAGCACTCTACGTTGACTGATATAAGATGACTTCACTGTAACATTTTTGCTGTGTGCTGCAGAACAGTACAGCTTCTTTTCATTAATATGGATGAGAACAGTACTCTCAATAACATACCCTGTTCTCCGGGAGTCGGCTGTCAGATCACACTCTGATCTGCCTCCATCAGCTGCAGGGGGGTGGAGGGGCAGTCGAGTATACACACATAGAGACGAGTGCAAAACACACATTATGTCTGTGGACAGTCGGCCTTTTATTCAGGGTAGGGGACGATGGATGGATCTTATTCACAAGGCAGGACAGAGCTGCTCTACAGCGCTATGAAATGACTAATAATGACTTGATTATGGACTATTCTAATTCTAACTAATGAAAAATGAAAGTATTCAGACCTCAAATATTTACAAGGTTTATGTTCTCATCTATCTGGCCAGCGTTCAACCTCACTTACAAGATAACACCTCACAACTTAGGTGTTCCCAAGCCGTCCCCCAGGTAACATCACTTTACAATCAATTTACATACTATACTGCTATGACGTTTGGTATCATATATATTAGGAAGAAAAGCCAGTTAGTCATCTGAAAGTTTATCCCCATACAGCTGGTCATAATAATATTAATAATAGTACTTTTCTTTGTGTTTTAAGGGGCGGCAAAGTGGTGGAGTGGGTAGTGCTGTTGCTTCACAGCAAGAAGGGCCTGGGTTTAATTCCTGTCCGATCAGTCCTTTCTGTGTGAAGCTTGCATGTTCTTCCCAGGTGCTCCGGTTTCCTCCCACAGTCAGGTGGGTCGGAGATGCTAAATTGCCCCCTAGGTCTGAGTGTGAATGTGTATGTTTGTATGTCTGCCCTGCAATTGACTGGTGACCTGTCCAGGGTGTTTCTTGCCTTCTGCCCAGTGAGTGCTGGTGTAGGCTCCAGCACCCCCTGCAACCCAGAAGGATAAAGCTGTTTAGAAGATGAGCAAATGAGGGACAGTGTTTATAAGAGTGATTTCAGTTCCATTTAGGAGAGGTATAGGTTTAGCTGAGAAGCTGAGAACTTCTTTTTGTCGATAATGAATTTAGCATGTAAAATAAGGTAAAGTTACAACATATTTTAGGGGCTTATTAGTGGCGTTACTGTAGTAACAGATAACGTCTTTAAGATTAAAGGAGTAAATAATTTTGACAGGAGAAAAAAATGTAAGCACATAAATTAGACCAAAATCTCAAACTGAAAGAACACATGAATAGAAGTTTCATTCAGCACAGCCACTAAAAGAGCAAGAGCTATCTGTGTCTACAACATTTACAGGGTATTTCTTTCATAAACATCTAAATTCCTTTGGTCTTATTGGACAGAAATTCACAAGATGAGTTCACAAACTTTCAAGAAGCTTTGTATACTAAATATTCAGTGTAATGCAATATTCAGACAATATGTAATGATAAATAAATAAATGCTAGTTAAATATTGAAGCATTATCCTCTCTGTACTCACACAGAGCTAAACTCTATCTCCAGGCTGGGAAGTGTGTTATCTCTGTTTGTGTGTTCAACCTTATAAAATCAATGATTTACCACCAAGGGAATGTCAGTTTATTGACGCGATCTGATAGATTCATCATTGTAGTGCAGAACATGTGGTTGTGCAAAGGTTAGCTAATAGGAACTTGTAGCACTTTTGCAGGTTAGCTAATAGGAACTTGTAGCACTTTTAAACAGATGAACAACACAAAACGTTAGTATAATTATTAAGAGTGGGATTTAAGCATTAGTGCTTCAACAAACATTGTGTCTGCAGTATCTCAACGAGGTTCAGGTCAGGGCTTTGACTAGCCTGCTCCAAAACCTTCATTTGGTTTCTTTCGGGCCAATAGAAGGTGGTCTTGCTTTTGTTCTTGGGATCATTGACGTGTTGCAGAACCCAACTAAACCCAACCAAACCCAACCAAAGATTCATGTCACAGACTAGAGATCGGATATGCTTCTGTAGGATCTTCAAGCTGAGAGCAGAATTCAAGGCTCTGTAAATTATGGCAGGTTGTCTAGACCAGGCAACCATCACAATACCACCAAAATGTTTCACTGCTGGTGTGATTTTCTAATACAGTGGAATGCATATGGTATAAGACTTCCAAAATGTCCCAGGTTTAATTCCACACAATGTTATTTCAAAAGGCTTCACTGTTCAGGAACATAAAAGCTCATCTTGTATTCATCAAAAACACAAGATGAGCGTTTATGTTCCTCTTGGTTAGTAGTGTTTTTGTCTTGCATCTCTCCCATGCCAGTCTCTTTCTAATAGTGGAATCGTGAACCTACTCTAAGGAGAATGAGGCCTGTAGTTTCTTAGATGATCTGAGTTCTTTGTGACTAACTGGATGAGTCACTGCTGTACTAAAGAATACCAAGTACCTCTGAGTACCTCTACCCCATTTGGAAATGATGACTCTCACTCTGGTCCTCCGGAGTTCTAATTACTAAAAAAGTGCTCTGTTAACCTTTTAATTATTTCTCTTGATCACAACATACTCTGCTTGCTATCTTTTAGGCTACTTCTCATTGCTAAAATGAGACACCAGAACACCTGGTGTGACTCACTTCCACTTCTACCGCAAAATATTCAAGCTGCATGAGATGGATTATCACCAGGCACCATCAGGAACCTCTACAGCTCCATGCTGAGACGTCTGCCATATTGTGTTAGCAAACATGGCGGCCTGACGCCATACTGAGAGACACTACTTCTGTATGTGTAGCTCAATAAATACTGTCCATATCAGTTTAAATGTATCATCATTTATTGTTCCTGGTAAACTTTTTCTTCCTTCCCAATAGCATTGCAATCCCACACTTCCTTCGGGGTGCATTTCTTTCTTTTTTTTGATGATAAGCGTATTACAAACCTGACACAAAAATATATATGTAAACATATTTCCACTGTGTGCAGTAAATCTGTAGGTTATTATTACTGTATTGAATCTCCACCAACAGAATATTGATGCAATGGTGATTCGACCCCGAGTGCCCACCGCAGCACAAAAATCAATAACCTGAGTCTAAATCCCTGACAGAGCACATGACTGCTTATTACCCACCCTTTCATCAGAGAGAGAGAGAGAGAGAGAGAGAGAGAGAGAGAGAGAGACAAAGTGAGAGAGAGGGGGAAGGAGACAGAATGTGAGAAAGAGACAGAGAGAGAGAGAGAGAGAGAGAGAGATGGAGGGGAATGAGAGAGAGGGGGAGGGAGGGAGTGGGAAAATAGAGAGGCAGAGAGAGAGAGATGGGAGGCATGGATTGAGGAAGGAGAGAGAAGAAGAAAGGTATATACAGAGAGAAAGAGAGAAAGAGAGTGTTTTTTTACTGAGCTGTGTTGATGATTACTCTGGATGAGCTCCAGTCTCTCCTCTCCTGCTGAGCTCTGCTGGGGTTCGGCTGTATTAAAACGTGAGGCCTGTCTTTATTTATTGGAGCTCTTCACCGGCTGGAGACAGAAAAAACCTAAATCCACTCTTTCAGTGGCGGATCAGAACTGTCCTCGACTCCTTGGCCTGTTTCTCTGTGAGGCAGTTTCAGTGAACATGCTGTCAACTCTGATGTCTTTCAGCAGCGGCTGGCGTTTGTATTAAAGCGATGGTTTATCTGGGAAATCAATCAAGATATAAAACGAGTGGTGAAAAATGTGCTCATAAACTGTGATAAAAAGGAAAATAGCAGTACTCAAAAACATGACAACTAAACAGAAACTATATATAATGTTATATGAACTAAACATATACAACCGTTAAAACGTAAATATAAAATCTGAACAAACGAAACTAGGACACTGGAAGGATAAAAGAGGTAGTGAAATATTATGACAGTTATCCAGCATAATAATCATAAACAGTCATAAATATTGTCACTGTCCAAAGAAAGACATGTATCTCAATTTTCTCTGCTGTTTACATTGTGTGAAAATTTCATTATGAATGGACCACCAGAAAAGGCCCAGAATGGCTTGGGGAAAGTCTGGTTCCATTGACTCACATTAACGTTAAAGGAGTAAGGTCTCACTTTGAAGATACTTTTTTTAGACAACAATGATATACACAATTGATGTGAAGTCAAATAATTGTAGCCAGTGTTTCACTTCTCTGTTACATCTCATGTCTCTTGGCTGATCGATTAACTTCGGAGTGCCTAACCTAACTATCACTTTAAATGTCCTCAGTAAGTCTAACCAGTAAAACACTAAGTCCGGCTCAGAACCTCCCTGAAGGAGCCTCTGATGAGGAAGGCTCATACACAGCGTAGGGGGGAGGGGGGTTTATGGGGTGTTTATGTAACGTGGTTGCAGACAAACAAACACACAAACACACACACGCACACACACTCTCCTTCAGCGCCATGTCCTGGGTCAGACTGACGTCTGGAACAGTTTTCAGACAGACGAGTGTCACTTCACGCTGCTCTCAGGATTCAGCATCCAAGATTCTGTTATTGCCAAACAACTTCAGTTCAATTAGGATTCAGTGCAGTAGTGTTTGAAGTGTGCGCTTTTGTCTTGCTATTCTTGTGAGGACTGCAGGTCCTCACAGTGATACGAGAACATGATATTTCTGCACAAGTGCAGACATTTTGCTGATCTTCACTTGAGCGCTTGTGCTTTCACCCCAAACTACAGTTTTTTGAAAAAATAAAACATCAGAAAAATGACCTTCTGAAAGGTTAGGTTTATATTTGGATACTAAGGTTAAAACTAGGTTTAGGTTTGGATACTGAGGTTAAGGTTAGGTTTAGGTTTGGATACTGAGGTCAAGGTTAGGATTATGTTTAGATTTAGTTACTGAGGTTAAAGTTAGGTTTAGGTTTGAATACTGAGATTAAAGTTAGGTTAAGGTTTGGATACTGAGGTTAAGGTTAGGATTATGTTTAGATTTAGTTACTGAGGTTAAAGTTAGATTTAGGTTTTGTTAACAGAGGTTAATGTCAAAGTAGAGATTAAGGTTAAGCTTAAACTTAAGCATATAATCGTGTTGCTAGATGGATGCTATAGTATTCCAAGTTCCAGGGTATTTATCCATGGTATCCATGGTATTCCAGGTGTTTGCTAGGGTGTTTCCATGTAAGTCATTAGTATCTCTGGTGGTTGCTTTGTATACCCACCACTAATGACACTCTCAAAAACTGAAAATCCAGTCAATATTTCTAATCTCTCTCTAGTCTCATTATGATATTGCTGTAAGAATATCTTATTTACCTATTTGTAGATATTTGGTCTCTTAAAAGTGTATAAATTGAAATTGCCAGATCTTGTTGCTTTCTATAAGCCAAATTTCTTGAAACAAAATAAATGATCTACTGATGGAATAACATGTTTCTGCTGGTGAAAAGAGAGAATGTCTAGAACAGGGGTACCCAAACTTCCAAAAATGACAGAGAAGTAAATGGAACAGTAGTGTAAATAAAATATATTTTTTATTGGTGGTCAGTTTTCAGAGAGTTTGCAGAGAGCCACAGCTGTGTTTATATCACAGAGAGGATTTTAGTGCTCAGTAACACAAACAACCTGAACACGCTACAGATTTATTGTCCAATCCTGCGCAGGGGGTTGGGCCATAGCTTTGTTTGAAGGCTTGTCCTTGAATGGACAAACAGTGGGGTTGTAAATTCAGGAACATGATGAGGTCCTCGTTAGTGCCCAACTGTGATGGGACACCGCTGAGAGTCTGTGCCTTGCTCTCTTTATTTCTAGATAAATTAACATCTTCCACTGTTCCTCGCAGAACACTTCTAGGTCCGTCGTATTTTTGTCGTGTCTTTCATGCACAGCATGTTTTTATTTCTGCAAACAGATTTCAGGTCAGGTCTGTCAGGGTCATTCCCAAAGTTTCTAGAAATAGTTCATGGTGAATTTTGTGGTGTGTTTTGGATCATATTCCTGTTGTAAAAGCTTCTTCTCAGC
Source organism: Semaprochilodus insignis (assembly GCA_034552555.1). Classification (NCBI taxonomy): domain Eukaryota; kingdom Metazoa; phylum Chordata; class Actinopteri; order Characiformes; family Prochilodontidae; genus Semaprochilodus; species Semaprochilodus insignis. The sequence continues at coordinate 14,905,091 of CM067498.1, forward strand.
TTACCGGTTTCTTGGCTGGTTGTGCCACATTTGCTTGCAGAATTTGCTGATAATTAGTGGAATTCATTCTTCCATGTACCTGTGCAGTGCTTCCTGTTCAACTGGCTGCCATACAAGTATCATAGATCCTCCACCATGCTTAACAGTCACTTAACAGTGTTCCTTCATTTAAATGCTGCAAATTCTTTTCTCCAAAGATATCTGTAGTGATTGTGGCCAAAGATTTGCATTTTTAGTTAATCGGTTCTCAGCACTGGTTTCTAAAATGTCTCTGACTTATCTAGTTGTTCTTTTACATGCTTCAGATTCTGAGTTTTGTGATGATGTCACAGGTACGGTTTCCTTCTTATGTTGCCTTCCTGCATTTCATTTGCTGTCATAAGGGGATTTCACTTTGCCTTCATGGCCAGCATACAAGCATTTCTTTTATAAGATTTTCAGATCTTGCCACGATGCCATTTGACAAATTCATACTCCAAACAATATGGGGCAGCAAATCACCAGAAAGGATTGTGGTGTCCACCCCTATTGTAAGAAACAAGGAAATGCACAGGAGCTCCTCCTTAATGTTAGCATTAACAACTGTTTACTTACCAGTCTAGAAACATTGCGGGTTCTGTATCAAACTTCATCTCTTAATTGTCCAAGAACATCTCCGGGGGGGGAAACAGGGCCTATGTTAACATTTGTTTGTTGCTGAACACGGTTTCTTGACAGGAGCATTTGGTAGTGTTTAGTGTTCCTTTCATTGGCTACCTGTCGCTAAATTCCCTAAAACCCTTCCCCTTCCTCTTCTCTCCTTCGCCTGTTTAATTGACAGTCTGAAGAATCATTGCAAGTTTATATCTCAATCAAATCTTTTACTCTCCAGGAGCATCTCCAGCAGTGGAAAGCAACACCGATGTTAACTCTTGTGTTGCTGCTATTTTTATCACTGGTTTTCTTTGGTTTCAAGCTTTTTTGCTGAGAGCAGGCGAGCTTCTGTTTCATCCACACTACAGTGACTTACTATTGCCTCTTGAGTTACAAAGTGGTATTGTGAGAAAAGCCAGGGCTAACTGCTTAGCATGCTAACTTATGTACATATCTCTGCATCGCATGTGTATTTGACATACCATCAAAACTATTATTTCTTCACATTCTGCGGATAATTTTAGTTCATTTTGCAATGTTTTAAACTACAAATCTTTCATATTAATGATGTCATTTTACATATTGCTCCTTTAAATGAGGAATCAGCATTGCTAAAACTCTCATGTCATAATCGTATTTTTTCACCGGTTATTGTATCACAATGGCAGTATTTCTGTTGTATTCTATTACCATTTCTATATGCCCCCATTGGTCACGTAGCAATAGTTGTGATGGCGGATTTAGCCTGAGAGGGCTGGATATTCTCCCTGAGCGAGAGACTTTTATTATGGAATACGTAAACGGGATGAATGCTTGGAAATATGCGACCTCTGTGTGTGTGCGTGTTGTATATGACAGAGCGCACATGCACATTCTCTGAGTGCCATTCTTATCACTCTCTCTCTTCATTCTACAGAATCCTCTTCATCTGCCATCACTCGCATTCCACTCATGCACACTGGTCATTGGTCATTCAGACTGCTCTAACATTCTGGTTAAGATGAAGAACAGAATGTTTTGCTTCACCTTATACAAATTATTAACACAGACGGAGAGATGGAGTCAGAGTTTTAAGCTTGTTCTGATATGAACAAAGTCCAAGATAACAGACCTCTTAGGTTGTGCGTCATTGTATAGCTGCCAGTATGCCCAAATATAGGCTTGTGACTCGAGACCTGAAGGGAAATTCCACTGACTTTCAAAATCCCTGCATAATTAAGTAGTTCAGATGTCACCAAACTCGTTCAGAGTGATTTGGTGTGAAATGCTCCATTCTAGAGAAACTCAGAGTTCAGATTTGTTCACAGTTGATGATAGGATCCAGTCGTATACCTCTAAAAGCTCCCTCACAGAAAGTTATTACATGAACTGTATATGCTGCCTAATGTTCGCGACATTGTTTTACGATAGTTTTGAGGAGATTTTGGCTTTGAAATCCATTCACAGTGGAGGGATACATGCTAGGAGGCAAAATAGTTGCCAAAGAAAACGTGTTAATTTCAGATTTATTTATTTATTTATTTATTTATTAATTATTTTACCATCATCAACATTCCATACCAAACACAGAGGACAGGTGTAGGTTCATTGGTGGTTTTGGATAGCAAATAAAATGTAATCATGTTGTGGACATGGCGTATGCATATAAAGCTGCATTCGGTCCATGGCATAATTTGAAGCCAGGTTTTTAGCAGGGGTTTGCTTTTGTACAGTGCAGTACCGCTTATGCTGATAACATTATTCAAGACTACAGAACTGGCATGTTTAAGTGGACTCATGAAGTAAGCTCAAGCAAACCCTTCAACACATTTAACTGATGTTGCATAAAAATATGGCTCTATACACTGCTTCAGCACTGTTACATACTAACACCATCTGCTCAAACAAAGCCTGTAAACTACTACACTGGACAAAGACTGTTAATATTCATATTGGAGAAAAATGTCTTAGACCCAGCACTTGTCCAGGTGCTTATGTAAGTATCTATGGCTCAAAAAGTACCATAGCTTACCTAGCACAGTGAAAACTGTAATAACTCAAGCAGCTGACGGTTTAACGAAAGCAACCATGCTACATTAGTTTCCTTATAACCACACCATTCAGTCAGCTTCAAGAGCGCACAGGAAAAATATTGTGCTTTTCATAATTTATTATTTTCAGCTGTGCTAAAACACCAAAGCCCTTTCAGCCCTGGCCAGTAGGGGGTGCAATGCAACACTGTCTTTGGAGAAAACATGCTGAAAAGGTGCTGCGAGGTTCGGTCAGGTTGACCCCTGTGTGTTGTGGTGCTTGTAATTGTGAATGTAAATTGTCATGTCAATAAAGCCAATACTGTGTTAAAAGAAAATACTGTTTTAAAAAGACTCTAATTCCTGGCGCTCTGAGTCTCCGTGTGTGAGGGGTGTTTATGTGTGGTATATGACGCTGGGTGATCTACAGGGAGGTGTTGATGAGAACAGAGTGGCGTGTTGAATTCCTCAGATACGTGCTACAGTCTGAAGCTTACTGGGTCACAGAGAACTCTCCTACACTCCAAAGAGAGTCCGAATCAGAAACTGAATCATAATGTTCATCAGAATCGAAATCAGAAGTTGATTCAGATTCAAAATGTGATTTAGACTCAGAAATGGGATCATAATCTGATTCAGAAAAAGAATCAAATTAGAATCAGAATTAGAATTAGAATCAGAACTGAAATTAGAAACATAATCAGTATCACAGTTGGAATTAGAATCAGAATCAGAATCAGAATTTCTTTATGATATATCAGTTACAAAGCCATTTCTGAGGACTCAATAGAACCACAGCAAGAGCCATTATCTCCACATGGAGTAACCCTGGAAGAGTACTTAATCTTTCCAGAGGTTTATAACCCAAGGGAGCAAAGCAACTCAAAGGAAGTGCAAAAGAACATCTAACATATGACAGGCCTCATTTGCCTCATAATAGATTCATGTTAGAAGGTGACATGGAGGCAATAACATATCCATGGGAGAGCTGTGAAAACACTGCTAGCCATGAGTAACCAAAAGGCCTGTTACACATTCCCCTAGAAAACACCTTGATGACCCTCAACTTTTGTAGATAAGATTCTGTGAGGTCAAAAGTGGAACTTTTTAGGAGACGGAGAACGTCACACCAGCACTGAAACATGGCAGTGGTGGGGGGGTGTTTTGCTGCTTCAGAGTCTGCAAAACTAGCCGTAATTTACCTTGGATTCGGCTCATACCTGATCTCTAGGCAGTTGTGTTGTGTTCCACAACAAGACAACAATCCAAAGCACAAGAGCAAGTCCAATTTTGAATGAACAAAATTATGGTTCTGGAGCAGCCTAGACAAAATCTTAACTTGAACCCCATTGAGATGCTTATATGTGCCCTAAAGACCTTCAAAGGTGGCTGAACTAAAGCAGTTTTCATTTAGAAGACAGATTCTCAACAACACCATGAAAAAAAACTGATCTGCTTAAAACTTTTGTGATGTGATGTTATGTTACATGCAAGTCGTGATAAACTATGAGGATGTGGTGTAACACAGACATAAATATGGCACAGTGCTTCATTTGATTCAGTGTGGTTCATGTGTATCAGTTCATTTCAGCAGCTTTCATCAGTCAGTCATTGTTAGCGGTAATACAACTGGTTTAATATTTATTATGCTTGTTCAGTGATGCACTCAAAACTTTTTGCATAAACAAACCAGCACTCATATGCACTCATGCAAATTCCCATGTTTACACGCCTTGTTCGTTCCTTTCAGAAAGGTACATTGTTCAAACCTGGTGGGGCCTGTTTGACCCTAAATTTACTCTAAAGGTACTAATTCTATTCTCTGAATAAGGATTTATTATTCTCAGCCCAGAGACAGGGCACTTAAGAGTTTATGCCTAAGTTCATAGATGAGCAATGATTCTTCATAGTTTAATACTTCTCTTAACTTCTAAGGCACACAGCATGAGAAACCACATAAAAAGACTGTTAGAGATTACTGAACAATTCCATGCAGTTTGAGTGAGTGATTTAGTCATGCAGTTAGCACTAAGCTAATTGGTGGTGTATAAGCTTCCATTACTTGTTAGCTGCATTAGCCTAGTATAGCAAAGTTTAAGTGTGTAATACACTTACAGACTCGTTATTGATGCAGTCTGCACAGTAATGTAACTCTGTCTGATAGAGGCTCATAATGGATGTACACTCATTTCCTACCCCTCATGTGGTCAGGCTGAAGTTAGACTTTAAAGCTGTAAGCAGGATAAAGGTGAATCCTGCTGTTATTTGGGGAGTTATTATTGCCTGTCCATCTGCAGCTGTGTCCTAACTGTGGCATATTCACGATATTGGGTGAATATAATATATTTTAGGCTATGTCATAAATTATACCTTATTCTGTACATACTGCGCTTCTTTTGGGATATATCCTGTACTATGCCCTATTCACTATACAGTGCACTATTTTAGGATGTCCAAAAATATGGCCTATTTACTATATAGCATTTTTTTTAGGGCTTATTCTCATCTACCTTTTGTTCTTGTTTCTCTATTCAATGTAAAAAAGGACAAATTCAAAGACACAGTGCAGAATGATGTGCATATATGGGATTCAGTATTTCTGTATTTCTGTAGAATGTCCAGAAACTATTTAGAAGTTCATGCAGGGATTACACGCCAGGGTCACGGAGAGACCAGGAGACAGTTATGCAAGTGTTTGGGTGTATGTCATCCTGCGGCAGCATGTGCATGAGCCCCGAGCGTACCCTCTCACCACGTCTGCCCGTATTAGTGTGTGTGTACATGCATCCAGACAGGCACACACTCCACATACACACACATGTCTGTCTGCATCAGTCTTGCTGTGTCTGCCCTGGAACACTAAAGATCTGAAGAACCCCAAAAGAAGCACTGCTCTTCTATGATTCTGCCCTTGCTTTCTTTTTGTTTGTACTCACAAATTGAAGTTCACAAATTGAATCGTGAAGGGCCGAGTCTCAAGTCTCTGAGGAGCAAATCCGAGCTGAGGCTGTAAGGTGCAAGTCTGAGTTTCGAGTCTCTGGTGGGCAAGATCATTTCGAGTCTTAGGTGTGAGTCAAGCCTCAAATCTCTGTGGTTTGTCTGAATCAATCCTTGAATCTCTGAGGTTCAAATCAGAGTCAAGTCTCTAGGGTGCGAGTCCAAGTCACAAGTCTCTGTATTTGTTTCATTTTTCTTTTGTTGTGTGTATACATCTTCTCTTTCTTTCATTCATTTTTCTCTCTTTTGCTTTTGTCCTTTACATATTTTTTCTTATTTCTTCCCCTCATTCTATTACTCTTTCTTTCTGTCTTTCTTTCTGTCGTTTTTAGCACAGCTACAACAGCAGTGTGTGCATTCATGAACACTCTCTACCAGGAAAAATGCTGTTATTCCCGAAACCCCACAGCTATTATTCTAAACAGTAAAAGAGGCCAGAGCTGATCTTTGGAGAGTAATACAATTACCATTGAGTAATGCATGTGATGTAAGTGAAGGTGATAGCAGTAATATAGAAGATACTGGAAACACAAAGACATGAATGCCCAGGTGTGCGAGTGTCTGTGTGAGATAAGACATGTGTGAGTCTGACTGCTTTACTGCTGCTGTCTGTGTTCTCCTTCATGAGTGATGTTCCGATGGGTTCTGTGGAGAAAAGGGGCAGCTGTAAATCATCAGATACTGAATGTGGCAGATTGAGTGATGCTAAATCTGTTCCTCCAGGAGAAGGACAGGCTTATAATCCTACAGGACAGCAGGCCAGGACCCAGGGGGTGTCCAGTTTTACTGCCTGCTCCCACAGTCTGTGTGCAGCAGTGTAGACAGAGACCTGTGTGAGTTAAAGAGCCCGTGTCGTACAGTTTTCTTTCAACCTTTTTGCAGGTTGCATTATACACCATAATGTATTTCTGCATTAATATTTTCCTCTTTTTATTTGTGTTTTGTTACTGTGCCTAAGACTGATATATGTACATGAGCTCTGTTCTGATCGGTTGCCCTGTATTGCTCCTTGTCCAAAAAGCAGTCTGGGCTGAAATTGAATGTGTGGATCCTGTGGAAGCTGCAATGAATGACCCATTTGCTTCCTGATAGTCAGGAACAGCACAATGTTCTCCCAAGACTTCCACTCCAATCACTCATATAGACTGGTAGAGTCTGCAGTAACAACACTCCCCATTACTTCAGCAGGAAAGGGGTTGAATGGGTGGGGCTAACTACAGTATCCTGAATGGGCAGGGCTACACTACCATAGGCTGAATGTTGGCTGCTAAAGTGCTGTGAGCTGCATGGTGGGGATGCACTGCTGTAGGCTAAATAGGTGGAGCTAAACTACTGTATCCTGAATGGGCGGAGCTAAAAAAACTCTAGGCGGAATGGATAGGGCTAAACTACTGTATACTGAAAGGGCGTAGCTCCACTCATGTAGGCTCAATGTGGGGCTAAGCTGCTGTGAGCTGAATGGCTGGCCTGCACTGCTATGGGCTGCGTGGGCAGGGCTAAACTGCTGTCTCCTGAATGGGCAGGTCTACCTTGCTCTTGGCTGAATAGGGGGCTAAACTGCTGTGAACTGAATGGTGGAGCTACCCTGCTGAAGGCTGAATGGGCAGGACTAATATACTGTATCCTGAAAGGGCGGACTATTTTGCTGTTGATGTAATAGGCGGAGCTAAACTGTTGGGAGCTAAATGGGTAGGGCTATTCTAATACTAATGTACCAATATTTTCCTGAAATTACTTATAATAAAGGCAGCTTCTGAATTTCATTATTAAACATATAACTCAAAAGTATTAGCATGATGCTAACTGCACCCCTACATCATCATACAGTTGTCTCAAACCATCTCGAGGCGTTTAGTAAACTCTAATAGACTTGATTATGTAGTTTTTAAACCTGTATGACTCATCGGTGTCCTTCACAAAGCTAAAAACATCTTAAAATCTGCATTTTACTTCTTAGCTACATTAAGCTTCGTAGCTCCAAAGCAGAACTAAAGAAGCTGCGTACTAATCCTGAGCCATCTCATTTAGTCTTGTCTTGGTTCTTGCTGAAATGCAAAGTTAAAGAGAGAAATCAACTGTCCTCATTCCCATGGATAACAGTAAAGCTCCTGTTGAAGATTAAAGTGTGTGAGTACACTGTAATTGAAGTTTGTTTGGTATGTTGATGATGAAAGCAGTCAAATCTGTAATAACGATGAGCCCCGAGCTGTGTTTGCTCTGAGCGTGTCATCAACATCAACGCGCACAGCATTCCTGCGGCAGTCCAGCCTGTTTGATCGCTCTCTGATCAGTCTTTCATCTCCACACGCAACTATTATCAACATTATATCAGCATGAGCGTGAGCTTCTGCTTTATGAATAGGGCTATTTGTTTGTGTGCACTTTCGTTATTTAAAAAGCAAAACCTTCCTGGCTGCTGAGGTTAGTGTTAGATTAAGATAAAGGTTAGAAATGTAGTATTACTAATGGATACCTATAGAAATATAACGCATTTGGGACATATTATTTCACATAGAGACCTCTTATTATTATATAAAGGTGCTTACATAAATCTAATACATATGGTGCAAGTTATTGTTACATATACAACCCCGATTCTAAAATAACTGCTTTAAATTGTAAATGGAACTTCTTTGATTTATGTAAATATATGGTCATCCCAACGGTGATGCCTGCTACACATTCCAGAAAAGTTGAGACAGGCTAATGTAAACCACAAACACAGACTGATTCAATGAAAAGTTTTGCCATTCTTTTTTCATCAGTGGCAGAAATGTCTGGACTGCAGGCAGGCCAGTTTAGCACCCCACTCTCTGAATACCCAGCCATGCTGTTGTAATACATATAGAATGTTTGCTTGCATTGTCATGTTGAAATAAGCATGGGTGTCTCGAAAAAAGATGACAGGTTACCTAATTACACACACCATACAATGACAGACAATGACTTTGTAACATTTCGCTAGTAACTATCTAGATGGTCCATTTCTTTATTGACCCAGAGAATGCAACCCCCGTATATGACTTCCACTGGGTATAATTCAGTCTTAATCTGCATTTGTGGATGCAGTGACAGACAGTGTTTATTTACAACAGTTTATCAAAGTATTGCTGATCCCATGTGATGATATCATTTCAGAAACAAGCCAATTTTGAATGCACTGGTGTCTGAAGGACTGAAGGTCACAGGTTTTCGTTTGTGTTTTTTGGCCTTTTCCTTTACATACAGATTCATGTGATTTCTCTGGATTCTCTAAATTGATGAAATCTGCAGTATATATGTTGAAATACGTACAATCATTGTAATCCCTGGCTGAGGAACATTATTTTTAAGCTGATATATTTTATTTGCTGATGCATTTTTGGCAAAGGTAGATAGATAGATAGATAGATAGATAGATAGATAGATAGATAGATAGATAGATAGATAGATAGATAGATAGATAGATAGATAGATTATCAATCCCGAAGGAAATTTAGCAGCCAGTAACAGTTGCACAAAACAGCGTAGTGATAAAATACAAAAAGGGTTGTATGGTATGAACATACGTAAGCACCGGCTCAGAAAAAATTATTAACTATTAACTATAAACTATAAATAAAACCTTCTGCTATAGATAAATATATCTTCACTTATTACAATGAGGCAAGAATATATACAAGAAAGTCTGTCTACAAAAATGCTAATATTAACTGTAATGCAAATATAAACTGTAGATGACAAGATTTTTTTTTTTTAAATATGCATTAAGATACCAGAGATAAAAAGGCAGTGCCATAATAAAATGCAAAATGTGCAAGGGGCGCAGGTATCAGCAGAAAATGACAATACTGAATGAACATAATAAACATGTGCATATATTGGTATTTAAGTAAAGTATCTAGACTGTCCAGGAGTTAGATGTACAGGATATACAGTAAAGTGTCAATAGTGCAAATAAATAAACCTATGATTTAACATGAGATTCAGTCCTCATCTGTCCTCTTCCCTCTTCCGGCCCCACTGGGAAGAGTTGAAGAGCCTGATGGCTCTCGGGACAAAGGATCTCCTGAGTCTGTCTGTAGAGCAGCTCTGTGACAGTAACCTGCCACTGAACTTGCTCCTTTTGTCCATGATGATGGTGTGCAGTGGGTGCCCATCATCACCCATAATGGACAGCAGTTTGTGAAGTGTCCTTCTCTCTGCCACTTTCACCACAGACTCCAGTTCTGCACCAACAACTGACCAGCTTGTCCAGTCGCATCGCGTCCCTCTTTTTAATGCAAGTAGCAAGTCTTTAGGACTCAGCCTTTCCTGGATGCTTCTTTTATAATTACATCCCCTGTTTAGTTTTTGAATATTTCACAATGGCCCTTGTCTTACATTGGTTCTGTCCTGACTTTTTTGAAATGTGTCCCCTCATCAAATTTAAAATGGCCATATAATTTTTAAACATCAATAAACTTTCTCAGTTTAAACATCTTAAATGCTGTCTTTCAGCTTTGCACCTTGTTGAGCTTTTTGAAAATGGGGTCGTAGAAACATAAGGCTAGATGAGACCTATAAGCTCTTCTTGACAACTGACACTGATTTACATAAACACTGGCACTCACTGGTATGCAGCACCAGCACTTCTGGATTTTACTTTTTGGCGCACTGTGACTTTTTCTTGCATACTGACACTTCTCACATATTGCCGGTGTCGTATCCAATTCCGTTTCGCCTCAAATTCACGTTCCCTGCTGCAAATCAGGCCCTTAGGCACATACAATTAACAGAAACCAATGGCAAGGAAAACTAGAACTACAGATAGTGAGAATGATCAGAAAAGGCTGTACGGCTGCATTTATTAACCGCATCGGAGCTGAAAAGTATTTATCAGTATGACTGTTTATTGTTTAAAAGTAATACATTTCATGAAAACTTGATTATGCCATGTTTATCTTGTGTTTATCACACAAAATAAACAGGTAAATAAGAATTCCTTCTTGATTAAGGATGTGTATATAAATGCTGCTTTACTGAATAACAAAAGACAACATTTTGTGTGTGCAGTGATTCAGTTCTTAGTATTTTACATCTGAATGCTGCAGATCACATCTGAATGCAGAAAAAAAACATAAACCACAGTGTTTCTTACATTTACTTTAGTTTTTATTTCATCACAGACCGTATAAACCCAAGACATTTCATATTTTGTCTGATCAGCTTCATTTCATTTTCCAAAAAACAGTTGGGATGGTAAAGCATTTACCATTTTGTACTGTTCCCCTTCCTTCTCATGACACACTTATAGGATATGAAGCAATGAAGTGTTTGGGGTGTTATTTTGTCCCATTCTTCCTGCAAGAACGTTTTAAGGTTTGCAGCTGGACGAACCTGGATTGGTCTGAGAAGGCAACTTTTTTTAATCCTTGAGGGGCCAATTACGGTACTCACGTGCAAGCTGAAAGCGATGCTGATAATGATCCTTGGTTAACATTTACAGCTAACATAACATAACAGCACTTTAACTGTGTCTGCTTCACAGGCCCAGGGGTAGCAGTGTTTTCTCAATGGTGATCTCTGACACTTTCCTCTGTGCTCCTGTGTTCATTATAGAGGTTAACTGGTCCACTGTGGCACGGTGATTGCTCTGGACGACTCAAGTCCCCTCGTATCAGTGGCCCATGAGACAACACTGTGATGCTTTTGGGAAGCACTCAATGTGCAGGAAGTCCATTCTCAAGAACATACCTCAAAGTTAGCAGTTACCACTCCTGCCATTCCTTCTCAAGATGTTTTGGAACAAAGGATACCAGGCGATGAGGTCCCATTTGTCCCATGGCCAGTACCTGTACGCTCTTCTTCCATAGGCTTGCCTTTGTAATGTGTGCAGTATGTGGTTTTGCAATGTCTTGTTGAAAAATGCATGGACGTCCCTGGATCTTCTTGAAGGCAGCATTTGTTGCTCTAAGATCTCACTGTACTTTTCTACATTAATGCTACCACCACAGAAGCATAAATTACCTTTGCCAAGGGCACTGACACACTGAGCCCATACCATGACAGACCCTGGCTTTTGGTCTGGATGGTCCTTTTCGTCTTTGGTCAGATGCAAACGGCATCCATTTCTTCCAAAAAAGATCTAAATTGATTCCTCTGACCACAATACGCATTTCCACTGTACAATTTTAGGTGGCATTTGTGAATGTACCTTCGTATTGCAGTGCTACAAAGGTTTGCCAAAGTAATCCCATGTGGATATATCAGCTGTCGTTGAATGATGGCTCTTGATGCAGTGCCATCTGAGAGATTGGAGAACACAGGTGTTCAGCTTCAGCTTACCTGTTATGCACTGAAATTCCTCTTGATTCCTTGAATCGTTTAATAGTATTACACATTGTAAAGAAAGAAATATGCAAATTGTTTCCAATCTTTCTTTGAGGAACAATGGTTTTAAACATTTCAATAAATTTCTCAAGCATTTGATGACAAACTGGAGATCCTTTGCCATCTTTGCTCCTTAAAGACTCAGCTTTTTGTGGATACTGCTTTTGTACCAAATCATGATTATTGACATCACCTGTTTGAAATCAGATTATTATTTAGCTTTTGTACCTCATTACTAGCCTGAATACTTGCACACTAGTGATGCCCAGTCACAGTTGTTAGAACCATTTTTGCTGCCCAAACTCAGTTTATACTCCACAAAGTGATCATCTTCATGTTGCAAATGTTTACACATATTGCTCTACTTAGATCAGGCAACTCCACTTGTGTGAGATCTGCTGGGTTGAAGCACAATATGATCTACTGCATACTTTTTTGAATAGCAGATTCTTGAATGGAAGTACAAAAAGTAACCCTTCCAAACTTGTAAGTGCGTGTGTGTGTGTGTAGAGTCCACTTGGTCCCTCAGTGTCTTTGTTCCATTGTGTGTTTGTGAGTGCTAATACTGTTATTGAGTGTTTCCCATCATCAGGAAGTATGTGAGTGTGGTAAGAATGTGGCTGTGCAGGATTGTTGGTGAGTGTATCAGCGTGGGGGCGTGAGGGTCCATTTAAGGTTTTATGTTCAAACACTAAGCGGAAGTGATGGTTAGTGAGATAATGAGGAATGCAGAAAAATGCCTGTACGGTGTTGTCTATACTCACATCTCTCTATCTCTCTCTCCCTCTCTCTCTGTTTCTCCAACAATCATCAAATCATGCTGAATAATTTACACTGTCTGAGTCACTGCCTGACCGTCTTAAATGAGCCTTGCTGTGATTAAGCTCTGATTTATACTCCTAAAGCAAAGTCACCTCTGGTACATTAACAGTCACTACCTTCCCAGAGGTAGTTGTTAGAAATGAAACAACTGGAGTTAACAAAATTAATCTAACATATCTAGATTTAAACTATATTAGCAACTGTTTAATTAGCATGAACATCAAACTAGAGTTGATCTTATGTAAACATCCACAATTAGAGCTAGAGTTTGCAACTGTTGAACTAGCATAAACATCCACACATTATAACTAGAGTTAGTAACTGCTCAGTTAGTATAAACATCAAACTAGACTTCATCTATCTTAGATTTAGAACTAAAGTTAGTGACTATTGAACTAGCATAAACATCAAAATGTTAGATATGAAATATCCAGACTTTATGTTTAATGTTATGGTATGAACATAATGAAGTTGGGACAACCATTTTGAGACATCAACATGGTAACAATTTTGTGTGTTTACTGGAAACTAGTTAGCAACCTGTGAACTAGTATAAACATCTAGATGATAGAACTAGAATTAATAAATGTTGAACTAGGAAGAATGATCAGATGTGAGAACTACAGTAATTATGTTGAACAGCAAAAACTAGCAGAACAAACTGTTGGATTAACATGAATGCTAGGCTGACAGCTATTGAAATAGTGTAAATATTTGGACTATAGGGCTAGGGTTAGTAACTGCTGTACTAGTGTTAATGCTTGAACCTAAAAGTTTTTGAAAATTCTGTGGGCCATTATGACTGCATACCATATTGAATGTTTTCAGAAGTGATAGCCCTACTATTCCATAACCGATGCATCACCACCTTCAGATCGATGCATTATGATACATTTTTACAACCTGCTGTGCAGGGGAATTTCTCATTCAGTAAGAATCAATAACTTTGGCATTCATGAAGTCTGTGGTCAGCATCACTGAGAAAGACATGACGTGTGTGTGTGTGTGTGTGTGTGTGTGTACAATGGCTGCACAGACAAGGGTACATTTACTGAAGGTGACTGAGTAAAATTTAATCTTTAATCTTACACCAGTCACCTACTCACCTTCAGGAACACCTTCTCTGAGTGATGATGTCATGTTCTTGGAGGCACAGCTTTAGTAAATCATTACTCATTTCCTGATATAGCTCATACAGTTCAGTGTGTGTGTGTGCGTGTGTGTGACTTTGAAAGCACTGATATGTCCCCTTACAGCAGCAGCAGTTGTAACACGACGGCAAGGTGGGAAATTAATGAATTCTGAATCAATTCAAAGCGTCATTCAATGTTTATGAGCATTCTACTGAATTAGCACCAATAAATTAATAAAAATAAAAAAGCAATGAGCTATTAAGAGTTTATATATTAACAGAGATATGAGAAATATGTAGTAATTAATTAAATATATGCACAATCTTCATTTATAGGCTAATTGTCCCAAACCACTGGATTTGCACTAAACCATAACCCTTAAATTTAAAGTAAACCCTAACACCTACATTTACACTTAACATTCACCTCTAAAATGAAACTAAACCCTACCTGCTACATTTGCACTAAACCCTAACACCTAAATTTATACTAAAGTGTGAACCCTAAATTTACACTAAACCCTATATTTAGACTAAACCCTAACCCCTAAATTTACACTAAACTCTACATTTAGACTAAACCCTAACCCCTAAATTTATACTAAACCCTGATCCCTAAATTTACAATAAACACTAAGGCCTACATTTACACTAAACCCCAAGCTTTCAATTTACAATAACCCCTAATCCACACATTTACACTAAACACTAAGCTCTACGTTTATACTAATTCCTAACCTCAAACTTACGCTAAACCCTAGCTGCTAAATTTACGCTAAACCCTAACACCTACATTCACACTTACTAAATAATGCTTACATATTTAAAGAGCTTTTTAAAATTTCTTTTACAGTGAAGTTTTAAAATTTAGATTTATCATGTGTTATATTTTTACTTCCTCATGCAACTACCGAAACACACTAGGTGCATTCCAGTTGCAGTTGTAGTTCCTCCGTGGGCAGCACCGGGATTTCAGATATTTAAAAGTTATATCACACCATAGTTAGTGAAAAGGTTCCATTGGAAGGGAACTTTAAACTTCACAGGGAGTAGTAAGCACTAGTTTATCACTTCGTAGGAAGCTGCAGGAAAGTTCACCCATCAGTCATGGCATGTCTCTTGAAGACGTGTATTTGATTATGGTGCAGTTCTATTAGCCCACTTCCTGTCCTCTAGTGTGTATGGAATATAACAGTACTGCTTAGCGAAGCCTGTAGGATGGAAGGCAGCTAAAGAGTTGGAGTCCATAGGGCAGAACCTTTTTTAGCCACACCCCTGCATTTTAGAGCAGGATGTTAGACTGCATCACTTTCCCTCGTGACCGCACAGTGAGAAGTTAGACCACATTTTTCTTATTAAATGTATTGTAAAGCCTGAAAATCAGTGTGGAACATTAAGACGTGTTGCTACCGAAAAAAATTAAAAATGTGATGATTTTATATGTGTACAGCTGCCCAAAGATTTGTTTACTATTCATGTACTTGCTATCGAGCTCTTATAAAAAGAAGCTACAATTGTCACTATCAAAACAATCACTACTAAAACATTGGTAAAGTTTTGAGGGTGTTATGATTGTTTTGTTATTGACAAAATAAAGCGTTTAATTTATTTGTTTTAATGAAATGTTTACAGTTTGCAGATTTCATGTACATTTTCAGGGATGTAGGAAGGTGTTTTAAGGTGGAGGTGTAAAAATTTTAAGCAACGTATACATGAACGGGCACCAACTTACAATGTGAACTCTTATCTCTTCTCTCTCCTTCGGGACAAGCTTTATGCAAATGCTGAGTGGCCAATATTCAGTTTATATGTGGCCAACCATGACTGTTAGATCTAGGTCCTCAGTTTGGGCAATAAGTTTCAAAACCAAAATAAGAGGGAAAAAAACATCTTAACAATAATGCTAACCTCTGCTAGCATCTCCATAGAATTCTAGCATTTTAGCACTAAGCTAATGAAGAGTTGCATGAATACTTTCTGGGAAGGCTGAAGTTAGCTTTTTATTGGAATTTTCTGTTTCCCCTTAAATGGTGCAGAAGTTACATTCTAATTTAGTCACCACAGTGTAACCGCTGCAGTGTTTAAGGTGGAGTGGAAAATACACAACACAGATGGTTGAAGCTTACAAAAGACATTCCATGTATTACACACTTATAGAACATGCATGTAATCTGAGAAAGAGAACCACAGAGAGAGTGAGAGAGAGAGAGAGAGATTGGAGGTCAGGGTATTTTGCACTCTGAAGTGTTGCATATAAAACATGCAGTTTACGCACCACGCACACAGACAAGCACAAATGTGTTTCTCTCCCTAGTAAAAGTATGTTCAAGGGAGGATCATGCAAAAGATGGGGAAATACATTATTCACCCCAGAAAAGAGAAACTACCTCTTTCTCTTACTCTCCCTCTCTCTCACATATGCATGTAATCTGAGAGAGAGAGAGACAGAATGAGAGAGGAAGATAGAAAGGAAAAAGGGAAGCCTCTCAGTGTCCATTACACTCCGAACAGATCAATACTGACCATAACGGCCCACTGACAGCTTCCTACAGCAAGGATATAATGACAGCATTAAGAGAGAGAGAGAAAGAGACTGAGAGAGAGAGAGAGAGAGTGGAGCTCAGTATAATGGTAAACAGTTCTGCATTAGAAACAAGCAGTGCCTTAACCAAGAGAGACAGAAACAAACTGCCTACTCCTGTTTGTAGTACGTGATTAGTGTTTATAGCCTGTGTGATTTGTATTGTATAGTGTGTGATTAATGCTTGTAGTGTAATTAGTGTTTGTATAGTTTATATATAGACTGGTTGGCTATATATAGATTGATGTATAATGTGATTGATTGTATAAAGTGTGATTATTGGTTGTGTAATATGTGATTGGTGTTGATAAAGTGTGTGATGAAAAAATCAAATCAGTGTGATTAGTGTTTATATAGCGTGTTATTAGTGCTTATGTAGTATGTTTATATAGGTTATGACTTTTGTGATGTGTGATTAGTGTTTAAATAAGTTGTAATTAGTCTTTATATGGTGTGTGTTATTAGTGTTTATGTACTGTGATAATAGTGTTTATGTAGTGTGTGTGTGATTAGGGTTCATATCATGCGTGATTAGTGCTGATATGGTGTATGATTAGTATTTGTGTATTGTATGTATGCTTAGTGTACTCATTGTGTCTGACTAGTGTTAGTGTTTATATAGTGTGTGACAAAATGTCTAGGTTGCGGGTGGTGGCAGGACAAATTCTAGTAGAAGTGGGTGAAAGCGGGATTAAAAGTGTAACGTCCCACGCAGACCTCAGACTGGTGACTATTCACTTTCATTCATTGTTAACCTTTTTTTTCTTAAACAGCTGCATTTACAACAAGCAATTCTATATACAACATGCCAATTTTTATATCACAAGATGTCTTACGTTACAAGAAGTTAACGTCCTTAGTTAATGTCAATGATTTCCTTTATTATTGTTTGTGTTCTGTGTTTTTATTAGACTGCTTTAATATTGTAAGTTGTAATGCATGTTTAACTCATTTGTTTGATTGTATCTCACAGTTTTTGGCTCTGTTTCAGGAGGTTCAGTGGAAGTAACGCTGAATGTGATAAAGGGCTGATTCTGTGCATGAATGAAGGGAAAGGCAGCTGATGTGTGTGCCTGAGCAGTGCTATAGAGAGACTATACAGGCTCTATAGTGTTGAAGTAACCAGGAAACACAGCTGCGAAGCCCAAGCTTGTGACCTGCAGAAGCATTTAAATCAGCATGCAAACAGGGTTAGCATTGCAAGCTGAGAGCAATTCACCCACACACAAGGATGTAGTTTTGGTTCTGCTGGAATTTCAATGATTTTCCAAGCTTCCTCCATAAGTCATCGAGAGTGGTTTGTCATGAAATGGTTGATTGTAGGGACCCAAGTTTTGTTACAGTGGTGGTAGTAGGAACCAGGGGTCACCATGTCTACAACACAAATATAGCCATTTTTTTCCAAAACCACCAGTCAGTTTTTTATATGGAATAATGATAGTAAAATAGAGCAAAATCTGAAACAAATAACTGCATGCAGTATGTTTCATGTATCCCTTCACCATATCATAAGTATTTTTAATAACTTTCTGTGAGGGAGCAAATTAGCACTAGAGCAACAAAATCAAGTCCCTTAAGTAAACACCACAGATCAAGAATGTGACCTGTTAAAATAACATGCAATAAACTGAATAGTATTCAGCCACCTTTACAAATCATAGGATCCAGGGCATTTGTATCTATTTAAGGCTTGACTTACTCCTGACTTCATGTTGCCCTTTGGAGTAAACATAAATAATCTTCCTTAGACCACAGCAGTCTCATATAATTACCTAATCTCTTATGATATTAGCTTTAGTCGTAATATTTGTTCATCCTCAGGCTATTGTGTTAAGCTTATTATAACATCATCTACACCTAGTAGCTTTTTAAAACCTCCCAGATCTGTCAGCTTCTATTAGCTGTCCATGTGAAACTACTAAACTAGACATTATGGCCAAATTCTTGGAGAATACTTATCATGCTACTTTAGGTAATGTGCCTCCACTAAAAAGCAGAAAACGCTTGCTCCATGGCACACTGATCATACTCAAGCTCTAAAACAGACTGTTAGACAGTTAGAGCATAAATGGTGCCTGACCAAAGTATTCCAGTCTGCCTGGAAGGATAGCCTTATATAGACTATAGAAAAGCACTAACTGTAGCATGTTCAGTCTATCTCTCCTTTTTGATTGAAAGTAACAATAATAATCCAAGAATATTAATTAGATTATTAGCCTTGACTACTTTATAAGATTATTATTTAGCACAATCTCTAAATTAACTAAGAATCAAGCAGGTATTGAGCTCCAGATACCATTAGCCTACAGTAGCAATGATGTCATGAATTTCTTCATTAATAAAATTGAAACATTCCAGCAAAAAAAAAAAAAATCAAATGGCACAGTTACCGGATACAAGTGCTTTAAATGATCTTCCAGTACAAAGAAACACATACAAGTAATTATGGTAACATTCTATAGACCTAAAATACTCTGGGAAAGTATTGTCCAGCATACTGGATGTTTGGTATGTTATCCTTGTGTGATTAAATGTATTTCAATGCTTTATAAGATTTAAATTACTTTATTACTTTTTTATTACTGGTAAACTTTATTATCTATTCAGTACTATTCTTTAATTTAATTTCATTTCATTTCATTTCATTTCATTTCATTTCATTTCATTTCATTTCTGTTATAAGTATGTTCTGAGTCAGAAGGGTTTACACTCTTTTATAAGCTTAGCGAAGCATGTAGAAATTATTGTCTGGGGTTATAGCTGCAAATACAGCATATACAGATGAGGGTGATAAATGCTGGAGTGCTCCTTTAACGGCATCTGCAGCTCTCCCACCGCCACTGTGTCCTTAGGCAGCTGCAACGCTGGCAAACACTCTTAGAGCCTCTGCATAAACACTGTTTTACTGAGCGCATGCTGCTTTTGAGGATATGCTTCATTCCAAGACGCTGAGTTTATAGCTTTCAGTTCTGCTCTTTTAGGTTTCGTATGCAGTGCGGCTAAAAAAACTGCAGCTATAGCAACACCATTCACGCCACAGGTTTGGGCATTTTTAATACAAATGACCCTCTAGGTTAATTCAAAATAACAGACTGCCTTAACAGACTAATCAGGTTCATTTATAGTAAAACAGTATCATATTTTGCCAATATTAGCGACTTAGGGAATGAAGCCCAAGGCCACTCCCCCCTCATTCAGCCTTCAGCAGTTTAGCTCCACCCATTCATGCTGAAGTTATAAGGACTATTTTAGTCCAGACTGCTTTCTGAATGACATACACATAGCACATAACCCATTTACATATATAAGTCATGAAGGCATAGTAGTAAAAACCACCTGTTTAATTGTAAGGGGTAAACAGCAGTGAGAAAATGATCACGTAGAAATTAATTATTATGTTTTTGGCACAAATGTAAAATAAACATGATTAAAATAAATATTGTAAGAGATTATTTATCGTTTCGTGTCGCTATGATGAATGTGAAGCTAATTCATCACTCCAAAAGTAATACAGTGTCATCTGGGGGGGTTTAGTGTAAAAGTCAGAAATGAATATGAATAATTATTGATCATTTGTCTATGCACACAGAATTTGACCTCTGCATTAACCCATCAGTGTGGATAAACACCCACATACAGACACACTAGCAGACACAGACCCTAGGGGGCAGTGATCACACTTGCTCGGAGCTGTGGGCAGCCCTGGGGCGCAGTTGAGACTTAGGTGCCTTCCTCAAGGGCACTTTAGTCATGTTCTGTCTGTGCAGCGGATCGAACCAGTCATTTCTAGCCCACCGCTGCCCCCCCAAAT
The DNA here is from genome assembly GCA_034552555.1 of Semaprochilodus insignis. Classification (NCBI taxonomy): domain Eukaryota; kingdom Metazoa; phylum Chordata; class Actinopteri; order Characiformes; family Prochilodontidae; genus Semaprochilodus; species Semaprochilodus insignis. Next base: position 14,925,427 of record CM067498.1, read on the forward strand.
TGTTCATAGCAGTGGCGATAATAACCAGACGATCACCTCCTAAAGCTCCCTCACAAAAGGTTATTACACAAAATGGTTATGAATACGCTGCCTGATGTCTGAGTGCATTTACATGCATTTTATAATCTGATCATAATCGGATTTTTGCAGTTATCTGATTATTTTTGTGGTCATATAAACATATTCCAATTTCTTTGTTTGGATCAAGGCCTAGAATTCTGATTAAGACGTTTGATAAAGAGCTGAATTTTAGATTAGTAAACAGGTTTCTCAGTGCATGTATACACTTACTCTGATTCCTTTCAGGTTTCTCAGTGCATGTATACACTTACTCTGATTCCTTTCAGGTTTCTCAGTGCATGTATGCACTTACGCTGATTCCTTTCAGGTTTCTCAGTGTATGTACATCCTTACTTTGATTTCTTCAGATTTCTAAATCTGTGCATATGTGAAAACAGAGTGCAGTACCAGAAAAACAACCAGCATTTAATACAGCAACCATGAGACAGCAACAGAACACTTTTGGAGCAATGCTGAAACTAAATGCTTGACAAACAGAAGGACTTAAATATTCTTTGTCTTCTAGATAATGTATGCTCATATTTTTCACTAAAGTGACTTGATGTCCGCAGTATGAAGTTTGAGTTATGCCTCCAAGTATGTCACGTCTTATTCCATGAGTTTAGTGGCTGGTTGCAACACAAAAATCTGATTAATGCCCTTTAGTCAGACCCAGAGTTTCCCCATTCCCCATTTGATTAGTCAAGTGCATGAACAGATTCATGTTCAATGTGTTGAACAGATTACTGACAAAATCTTATTTTCTGTAGTTATCAGCTTATTAAGTGCAATTGATAAGATTATGGTCTAAAAAACATTAATGGTGGAGGAATATATGCAGGGCATTGTGAATCTAAATAAAAAAACATTTTTCTTTGAGATTTTTAACAATTTTACCATTATCAACATTTCATATGAATCTCAGAAGATGCATGTAGGTTCACTGGTGGTTTTGGATGGTAAATAAAATGGCTATATTCTTGTTGTAGACATTGTGATCCCTAGTTCCTATGAACACCACTGTAAAGAAATCTGAGTCTCTACAATTATTCATTTCACACCAATCCACTATGAATGACCCGGTTCATGTTTCAACCATACAGAGATTTTTGAAAAATCAGTAGAATTCCCCATAAACCATTATTAGTGCTATTTTCTGACTATAAAATAAATAAATAAATAAATAGATGAGGATATCAATATTTGGCTTTAAAGAAAGCACAGTTTAAAGTTCACATAGACATTCAGTGAGCGAATTCTTTCTGTTCTCGCTGGTCTGTTGTGTGTCTGACAGAGAACGAGAGTGTGTGAAACAGCGAAGGCAGTGAGTTCATCCAGCAGCCCCCCCCAACCCGACAGGCCCCCCCCAACTCTCCAGAACATTCCTTACATAAATCTGAAGGGCTGTGTGTTTTTGTAAGAAACCTGAGCGTGTGTATGTGTGTTTCAGGACTCCACACAATTTCCAGCATCTACACACACAGCTGTACAATGTGGGAGTGCGCTAAATACGCAGGCCATTTAACGGAAACACTGACAATTTAGCATCACTATCCAAAATAACAAAAACAAGTATCTTAATGTTTTTCATTTTTATTTTCTACATCATTTAAACTTCAAAATTTAAACAGCTTCTCTTTACTCTGTGTTAGAATTTTATGATGATTGGACAACCTCTTTACACTTTACTTACATTGAAAGTCAGAAATGTTTTTGGCCTCTCCTGTAAGGACCATTTTGGAGATAGACACAGACTGCAGCTCATCTGTTAATGCACCTTTTATCAGCCTCTACCTCATTCATTAATAGACAGGGACCATCGCTGGAAAACTCAGCAGAAAATTATTTACATTTTTCATTACATTGTGGATGTTATTTAGACTACATATTCAGAGTTAAGATCTTTTTGCAGTGCATGTATTATTTGTAGGGGCTGAGAAATAATTGACATAGCATACTATCACAATTGCAATATCATATTGATACCTAGACTCTGGTAAAAAAAAAAAAAGTTTTATTATGAATTGCAACAAAAAAGCAGAAAGGATTGCACCAACTTGTGGCTGTCAGGAGCAGTAGATTTCTCTGTGACTATAACAGCGTATTGTTGTTATTGGGACACAATTTGCAGTTAAAATCATGATGCATGCTATCACAATACTCAGCATAACACAATAATATTGTATCTTGACTTAAGTGTCATGATAATATAGTTTCGTATCCCTGCAGTGACACCAAGATGCCAGTGTGTGTGTGTGTGTGTGTGTGTGCGCACTGTGATTCATTACTATGCCCATGGGTCTCTTAGCACCAGATGCTTTGGGGGGGAGGGGGCTGGAGTGGTTGGGGGTGCTCAAATACTTGGTAAAATCCATAGCTCACTGACTATTGATGAAGGACTAGGGGATCAAACTGTGCATCAACAGATGAGCTACAGTGTCTTAACTATACCTCAGCATGGTGGGATTACAAGAGAGAGGTTTCTGATAAAGTGGCCGTTTAAATTCAATATTTTGCCTATCTAGACAATTTTTGTCTTCCCTACACATTAAATAACAACTTCGGAATTTCACTATTACTGCATATGCAGTTTATTTAGTTTGCCTTTCTGCCAAACGATCCTCACTACCCCCATCCTTTTCTCTCTCTCTCTCTTTTCATACAGCTGCTCCCTCTCCCTTTCTCTTCAAAGACCCTTCCTCTAGAACAGAAGTCCACCCATCCCCCATTGCCTCCTCCTCCTCACACACTGGGGCTGTGAAATCCGGACAGTGTTTGAGGTGGTGGGTTGGGGGGTGTTCCTGACTGTGATGGAGAAAACAGGGATTTTAAAGTGATAGTTTGGCAGATGTACAAAATCTTCACCTCCAAATGCAGACGGTCAGCCAGGATGTGTATAAGTGTCTGAAGTCTTCAGCTGTAGCACTGGAGTGACGGGTTTAATGCTGAATACAGCTGATAAATGACATACAGAGAGAAAATGTAAATGTATCTTTTCTGTTAGTATACAGTACTCTGCTAAAAGCCTGAGAAAATGATCTGTAAAGCTGTTTGGGCAGTGAACATTCACGTGTTCATTTGTTTCTTTCTTCAAAAACACCCCCCCAAACTTTTCAATGCAATGCAATGTTTTCAGCAGTTAGTTTTCTTTTGATTTCCAGAATGTTCTTTCTAAGAAGGTAGCAGAACGTTCTCTAAAAACATTGTCATCTTAGCTCTAAGTAACATCCATACAACATTTTGAGATGTTGCGCTGAGAATGAATTCTTCTTTTGTTATCATGTAACATAATCTGTGGCCCTGACCACATCCTCAAAACACCCTCTGAATGTTGCAGTTAAAGCGTTATGTCTTAGTTAACATTTAACCTTATAAGACATTATATAACATTATATAAGCATTTTTAAAATGTTCTTTGAATATTAAAACATTTTCTTTATTAGAACTTGCAGGTAATGTTAGGTAAAGTTGGGCTAACATTACAAGCTGGGAGCTCTTTACTAAGGTGGCATAGACTTGTAGAGTGCTGGAAGTATGACTTACTGTGAGCTATAAATATGAACAGAACTGAATCCAGAACTGAATCAGACAGTATTTGAGGTTGTATTTACAAATCAACCTCAGGAGTTGGAGTGCTGATCTACAAGCATTTGCGTCAGCATTTGTGACTGACCCTCATACAATCAGTCATGTCTACAGCACACAGTAAGTCATTCTTTACTCTAACCCACATCTGCACATCTGCCCTGTTTTAGAGAAGACCTGAACAAGGTGGTTTTTTACACAAAAGATTCGGGTGACTATAATCAGTCCCACTGATTGTTATCAGCATTAGCCTTGTAGCTCCAGTTCTAAACTAAAGCAGCAGAATTTGAACTCGAAATTTGTCTTGATCCTGATCAGCTACATTTGGGATATGTTGAACACTGGGTATATAAACATAAGATGTCCAGTATTTACAGTTGACATAATCAATTAATTAACTTAAATCTGGTCCTGCTGATGGAACTGGACAAATCCAAGTGATGGGTGGAGGGCATCGAGAACCTACATGTTCATAGCTGTACTGAAAACAACACGTTCTAACAATCTATTTCTGTATTTCTGATTATTTGAATTTACTTTAATATTTATCTAATATTATAACAACACACCCAGATTGTTTAAAAACAGCTGCCTAAAACAGACAGCCTGTATAGTTTTAGTGTGTTTTTGACTGTAATTGTATCTGTTAAATTATGTTGCATACACATCATAGTTTGCAGCTTGATAAGATTTACATACTTTAAGAGTGAATTGTAAAACAGCCCCAGGTTATATTAATCCTGTGCTATAAAATGTTATGTCTGTCATAAACATTAAAGACATTTTCCCACCTTCCCATGTACAATGAATAACATCCCAGTAGTGGTTTAGAGAGTAACTCAGAAGTAATGCGGAGGGAGATGACCTTTTCCCAGGAAACAGTCAGTAAACTTTCCAAACATTCCTCCATAATTCATTCACTTACATGTAAACAGAGTCATTTGGAGTGACTAGGTATAAGATGGTCCAGGTTTCTTTACAGTGGTGGTGACAGGAACCAGGGGCCACCATGACTACAACACAAATATAGCCATTTTATTTGCTATCTAAAACCACTGGTGAACCTACATGTGAGTTTTACATGGGATGCTGATAAGGATAAAATAGTTATATGTGAAATTAATAATTTTCTTTCAGGAATATTTTCCCTCACAACACCCTGTATGTATCCCTCCACTATGAATGGATTTTAAGACCAAAAATACACTCAGTCTCAGACATCAGGAAATGTAGAAGATATCTGGTTCCTATCGAATGACTTCAGAGGGGGCTTGGTGTGAAATGGTCCGTTCTAGACATCAAAATAATCAGAACATTGAAATGTAGACACTGGTGAAAACTGACTTTATGGTAGCATTGTATCTACAAACTTATTTGTTCCACCTTAAGTGGTGCACCAATTACTTTTTAGCCAAAATTTTGATGCATCCCCAATAAACTACCCCAATACTGAGTACAAGCTTCAATTCATTTGTTGGCTAGATGCAAGCGTCCGACTCCAGACATGTCAGACAACACACTCAAAAAAGATGGTTATTTAAGGGTTTTAAGTAAAGTAAATGGTTCTATGCAGAACCATGAACTTTCAAAGAACCCTTTGCATCGTAAAAGCATTCTTCAGCTTGATGGAGGACATGCTAAAGCAGCATGAAAAAGAGTTGTTCTATTAGTAGAAGCTGACTTCATAACAATAGTACCACCATTGTCTGTGCTATGTAGAACCTTTTTCAAAAAGATTTTATACAGAACCGTCTTTAGCATGTCCTCTATCAATCTGAGAAACCCTTTAATGATGACAAGAACCCTTTAATCCTGTAGGTCAAGGGTCAACCAAGCATTCCATGATGGTTCCATGAGTGTACATGGTTCTACACAGACCCTGCAAACCCTTAAAGAGCCATCTTCATAAAGTATGTACCAGCTTCTTGTATGTTCTACCTTAAACGGTGCATTGGTTACATTCAAATGTACCTGCCTCACCATTCAAGGAGGAATAAACATTCAACTTTAAGTTTGTCTTAGATTTTGACACTTTATTGTAGACCATTATCCTTATCATTCAAGGTTTTTCAGCCTCAAACTGAATATAGCCTTCTATGCAACACTAGGCATGTTTGATCAGCTAGATTCGGAGTAAGAGGGGGTAAACTGAGGGGAGAGGTTTTCACCAAGTTATTCTTTTAACAGGATTCTGTATGCATGCTGCTTTTCTACCTTGTGGAAAATCTACACCCTGCCACGCTAAACAAATTTACAAAGTCAATGACACTCAGGTCAGCAGCGCAGAGGTCACCTACCTGTCAGACACGATCTACCTGAAAAAAAAAAAAACAGAAACCCTGTTTGCTGTCACCAGCAGGACATTTTCTCCGTTTCATAAGCCCAGTTTTTTCACTCAGCCCGAACCCAAATATAGCACCTTCATCACATCAGGCAGCAGGGTTTCCGTCATACATTTATTTTGAAATACGTTTTTTTTGTTTAAATATAGCACAAGTTAACAAAAGACTGTCTCAGTCTCAGGCACTCGTTCCGGGTAAGAATGAAAGGTGTGAAAATGAAAGCACCAAGGTTTTAAAGGTATAAGAGTCTTTTCGTTTTTTGTTTTTCTTATTTTTTCTAATCCATCACGTTATAAACGAACATTCCCCCTCACTGATTCGGCGCAGTTAAAAATCATCATTCGGATATGGCAAGGATATGTGAAATCTAAATTAGATTATATGCTATTAAATGCTAATCCAACAACCCATGTTTTTCAAATTCATCAGAAGCACACGCAAAAAAAAACAAACAAAAAAAACCACAAGACTATTCATTCCAATCACATTTTTGTTTTTTTGTTTTGTTTTTTTTTTATGTCCAGAGTTTTGATCTGCGGTCCAGTTGTCTAACTATCGTTCACATTCTGGTTTATATATTCACCAACCGGCCTTCACCAAACACGACTTTCAGCACAGTTCACTCTCTCTTTCTCGCTTTCTCTTTGACTTTTTCTCATTCTCTGCAGTCCTCTCTCATTCTTTCACCCTCTCTTTTTGTCTATTTTTTAGCTCTCGAGTGGTTGCGTTGCTTTTTTGGGTTGACCAGAAATTCCTCTTTTCTTTTTTTTTGGGCCTGAGAATGCCACGACAGGCATTTTTGACATCTATTTTCAGACAGCCTCTGTTCGTTCTTGAACTTTTTTTAATTGCATCAGAATGGAATTCACATTTCAAGGGTTTCTTCAGACCGTGTCGATGGCCTGGCTGACCACCATATCTCCAGCAGGGTCAGCAGCTAGGCTTAAATCCTTTTTCAGTTCACAGTCACTGTATTCTTGAGCAGCTTTTTCTGCCACGACTCCGTTCACATGCTCCTCACAATCTCCATTGGCATCTCCGTTGGCCTTCTCCTTACAATCCCCGTTTATCTTAGGTTTAGCTTCAGACGGTTCCTCCTTCACTGCAGCACTCTCACACTCGCCGTTGTCCAGCATTTCCTCTGTACCGCTTGGGGCAGAACTGGGCTCCTCAGCTGAAAGCTCAGTAGCTGAAGTTGACTCAGAAATCACGATCTCTGGAATTGGTTCCTCACTCTGGGCTACAGGCTCAGGTTCTGAAGGTTCAGAAGCAACAGAGGGTTCAGGTTCTGGGGTTGCAGGAAGCTCAGACTCTTGAGATGGTTCTTGCTGTGGTGCCTCTGTGGTTTCTGTGTTTTCAGCAGACACCTGCTGAACTTCAATGGTGCTTAAAACCTCCTGGACGGCTTCCTCCACTACCTGTGCTGCTGCAAGCTCTTCTGGTGTGGCTGCAGGTTCTTCTGGTGCAGCTATAGACTCTTCTGGCACAGCTACAGATTCTTCTGGTGCAGCTACGGGTTCTTCCTGTACAGCTACAGGCTCTTCTGGTGCAGCGACAGGCTCCTCATGTGCAGACTCTTCTGGGGTAGCTACAGGCTCCTCTGGTGCAGCTACAGACTCTTCTTGTGCAGCTACAGATTCTTTTGGTGCTGCTAGAGTCTCTTCTGGTGCAGCTACAGGCTCTACTTGTGTAGCTACAGACTCATCTGGCGCAGACACAGGCTCTTCTGGTGTAGCTACAGGCTCCTCTGGTGCAGCTACAGATTCTTCTTGTACAGCTACAGGCTCTTCTGGTGCAGCGACGGGCTCCGCATGTGCAGGCTCTTCTGGGGTAGCTACAGGCTCCTCTGGTGCAGCTACAGATTCTTCTTGTACAGCTACAGGCTCTTCTGGTGCAGCGACGGGCTCCGCATGTGCAGGCTCTTCTGGGGTAGCTACAGGCTCCTCTGGTGCAGCTACAGGTTCTTCCTGTACAGCTACAGGTTCTTCTGGTGCCAATACAGGTTCTGGTGCGGCCACAGGCTCTACTGGCTTAGGTTCCGTTGGTTCTCCTGAAAGCATTTCTTGTGGTGGATCTTCAGGTGCAACTGGGGCAGCTACAGACTCTACTTGGGCCATAACTTGTTCCTCAAGAGCAGCTTCGGGTTTCTCAGTGGCAGCTTCAGGCTCTACTGGGGTAGGCTTTGGTTCTGCAGCACCTGGTTCTTGTGGTAGAACTTCAGGTTTCAAAGGCGAAGTTGGTGGTTCCTCTGGGTCAAGAACTGATTCCACATGAGTAATAGTAGCCTCCACAGGGGCAACTACTGGAGACTCTACTGGCGCAGGTACTGCCTCCACTGAGGGTGCAGCAGCCTCTGCTGACGTAGCTTCGGGCTCCACAGGGGCAGATACAGTCTCTGCTGTTGCTGCAACAGCTTCCACTGTTGTAGCTACAGCCACCTCCACAGGTGCAGTCTCCACTGGGGCAGCTGCAGGCTCCTCTAGAGCCGCTGCATGCTCAACCGTGGTAGGAGCTTCTTCTACTGGGGCAGATACAGCTTCCACAGTGGGAGCAGCAGCAGCCTCCACTGGGGTAGATGATGGTTCCTCTGGTGCAGCCTCCGGTTCCTTAGGGACTTGCTCCTCTGGGGCAGTTTTAGCCTCTATAGGGGTAGGTGCAGCTTCCACAGGGGCAGCTGGAGCTTTCACAGATTCAGCTGGTGGCTCCTTTTGGGTTTCTACACCCTCCACTGGAGCTGATACAGCTTCTACTGGGGCTGGAGCAGCCTCTGGTTTCTCTGGGGCCTCTGCAGCTTCTATTGTTGTAGCTTCACCTTCCACTGGAGCAGCTGATGGTTCCTCTGGTGCAGCTGCAGGTTCCTGGGTCGCTGTAGGTTCTTCCTTTACATCTGTAGGCGCAGCAGCTGGCTCAGCTGGAGCAGCAGCTTGAGTTTCCAATGCTTGTTCTGCTGCATGGGTTGCCTCAGTGGCAGGGGCTTCATCCTTCTGCTCTGAGGCCGATGTCGCTACCACCGCGCTCTCCTCCTTTTTATCTTTGGGATCACTGACATCGTATCCCCTCTTCTTCTTGCTCAGCTTACCTCCCATGATGTGTCCTAGAGAAACGATATAAAATCTAGTTTAAATAATGAAATAAGTGCATTTTAATTGACCCCAAATGTTGGTGATCAGCTATGACATATTCCGTGTCTGATGTTTGCTTCTTTTGTTTTACCACTGGAGCTATGAGGCTAACATAGCTAATGGGTAAAGAATGTTTATGCCCCACCAATAAGCATGGTAATAACTGCACCATGTTAAGCAATCTCAAAAAGACATACTTATTTAGTTTGCGGTGGTCATACGCTTACACCACTTGTTAGCCATATTAGCCTTGTAGCCACAAAACTAAAGAAGCAAACCTGTCCTGGCTGATTGTCAACATTTGCGGTAAACAGGGTGCATTTGCCAATCTATCGCTTTAATATCCATTGGGCAAATTGGATTTTTGGCCAAACTACCACTTTAATTATCCAGAAAGTAGAGGAGAATGATAAAAGTTAATGCCATGTACGCCTGCCAACGTTTCTGTCCTGTTTTTAAGGGCACTCAGTCAATGTTACCTAAAACAAACTCTGCCAAGGAGAAAGACTGAATGCAGTCCAAGCTCTGTGAAAGAGTGGGAAGGACGAAAGACAAACGGCTAAACGGCTACTGGCATGCCTTCACATGGATCTTGTAAACTCCAAACTAGGCTCTTGTGTGTGTAACTGTGGAATGTGGAGTAAGCGGCCTGCCAAGAGAGCGTCCATTCTTCACTTTGAGTCATTTCAGTTTTTAAGGATAGCACTCGCAGCAACTCTCTCACGACAAGGGCAGAAGAAGTGAACTAGACTACTTAAAGAAAAGTGAAAAGAGAGAAAAAAAATAGCCTCTGTGTCCTGGGAAAGTAAGGCTCAAGTTAAACTCACTGCCAAGACTGAAGTCAGCGTGCATGAAAATGATGTGCTGAAACAGGCAGGCCAAATTTCTATGCGGATTAGAGCAAATCGGAACTATATAAAAATGCTGTGTAACTTCTTCCGCTTTACCTGTAAAGCCCCACAGACAAGTTCCTCTACAGAGAAACCACTGCACATTTCAATGCACAGTTACTATTCATTTGCTGAATTGGGGGGGAAATAAACCATAAAATGGCCTGTGCAAAAGTTATGGCACTTTATGTGCTGAATATGTTAAACTTAGTAAATGACAGAAATTGTGTATAAAACTTACAGGAAAAAATGTCATCATTAAAAGAGAATTTTTGTAAGATGATGCAATCAGCTCAATCTCTCCTCCCCCCGTTTTCTTACCAGCCTGAAGAATTATTGCAAGTGCAGCATCAAACTACATAGCTCGCCCACAGTGTTAACTCTTGTTCTGCTCCTATTTTTTGTTTTCTTTGCTCTTCTTTACTTCATTTGCTCATGTGGGGACTGAGAGCAGACTACACTACAGTGATTCACTATCACTTCTTAAGGTACCAACCTGTATTACGAGACAAGACAGGCAGGAGCTAGCTGGTTAACATGCTATCTTCAGTGTAAACTGTACACAGACGTCTTTGGAAAAATCAAAACTGTTATTTCTTCACATTCTGTTGGCAATGTTAGTACATTTTTAAACGTTTTAAATTAAAAATCATACATATTGATTACATCATCTTACATGTTGCTCTGTTAAGTGTGTTCTCTGTAGAAGATGTATTAACTCATATTCAGGATTTATCCATATTTTTAAAGAAAGTGCATGCAACAAATTAACAAACAAACAACAAATTCTACTATTTCTCCAGTCATTTTTGATGCCCTATCATTACTTGCATATTTTATATACCATTGGTGCCACAGCAAAACATTATATCTCCATTGTTTGTCATTTGTACAATTTTACATATTTTGAAAACCTCTAAAGTTGTTTCCATTTTGCAGAGGTTTTGTTTGCTAATGTCTATATGCAGTTTTAAATTGTCTCTTCTATTATGTTTATCTGCGTGTTATTTTATTATTGTGTTCATTAGTTTTTGAAAGGCACTCTATAAATAAATACACATTATTATAATTACTATTATTATTATTATTACATTAAAAAGTACCTTTAACCTATATATTTCACAGCTGGTAATGATAATTAGCAATAACTTGACAAGTGGTCTCAGTGTCAGTGCTGATCATCTCACAGTACAATGTGAACAAGTGACGTGGGGCAGTGCTGCATTAGCGTGAGGCTGTTAGGAACCATTTGAGAACTCAAGGCTCAGTTCAGTGCTGTGAGGAGATAAGAGTGGGGGAACGTCTGATTAGATAAAACACAACGGTAAACACTGAATGTCACACTTTCATCACAAGAAACACTAAAAACAGGATGCATTTGATTAGAGCTGACACATTTATAAGGTCAAAAGGTTAGGCTCATTTTAAAATAGCGAAGCTAATCTTGTGCAGTCGAAGGTCTGCAAATCATTTCTCTTTTTTAACAGCTCAGGAATGGAGAAGACCAGGTTTCGACACACTGCTAGTTCCTGTTTATCAAATAAAATTCCTTAAAAAAACGAGCTTACTCATGACATTTGAAGAAGGCACATCATTAAATATGTATGTAAATATGGTACTTATTCTTTGATGAAACAACAAATGTTCATATAATGTTCATGCTACATGTTTTGTAGAACCGAATATAGCCTAAACACCTGGTCATATTCACATTACAAGCATGCTTATTTGGAACATATTTGAAGTGAAACTATATAATGGCGAACGGCAAAACTACACCCCCAATGCAAAAAACAGACGTTTTATTACTTGACAATTACATGTGCTGCAGCTATAGGGGGGAAATGCAACAGTAGCTGCACCAGAGGGGTAATTATAAAAAGGGGGGGAAGGGTTGGGGCGGGGGTGGTAATTACACTAGGAGCTGTCCATAGTACTGCACTGGGGCAACTAAGGCCGGATGCGTCGTCATGCACCAAGCCTATGGACTAATCAATCCAATTGTGCCAGCATATGGTAGCTTTCATTACAGGCGGCTGTAGGCACTCCCTGGATCAGTGTGCATGCATTAAAACAGCACAACATGCACAAACCAAGCCTTAATACTGCAGAAAAGTCTACACATAGCATGTAACAGTAGGGGATAAAGCTAAGCAGGCCCTTTAGACTGCTGACACTAGCAATATGACTAGCTAGCACATGGTGATCCATGCTGGATCTACCACAAAATGTTCATGTAAACTATGATTTTTGTGTCTGAACAGCATTTGAGGTACGCAAAATGAAGATTTTAATATTGAAGAAATGTGGTGATTTGATAAAATAATTCAAGTTAAGTGGATAGTGGATGCTATAATTGAGTTACCATGGTATTTACAGCAACATATGTCCTAGTAGTTCTTACACTGAAAAAGCTCATTTATATATTTAGATACTTCCATTGCCTTCATTCAAGTAATGCCATTTGCTTTTCATGCATGTGATCTGTGGCTGAAACAGCAAAAAAAAAAAAAAAAACGCACTGCCATGTTAAACCACAGCAAAGAATGGCAAATCAAGGGTGGCAAGAAATGCACTGGAAAAGCCAAATGTCCCACTGACTGTAGCCCCCCTCCTTTTCCTCCTTTGTTCCTTCTCTAGCCCCCCTGCAGTCTCATGGCCCCACGCGACAGATGGGGAAATTGAAAACTGGTGCAGAGCAAGGCAAGTTTAATCTGACAAAAAAATCAGCTTGGCCGAAAGTACCAGCCACAAGAAAGCTACCTGTGGGGCAAAAAAGCCCAGCAGCCCAACCCTAGGAGCACACGGCGGCAACGTCAGCATAAATGTTATTAACACTAATAATCACTGAACTAGGTTCTTTTGCATTACTCTGCATTGTCCTTCTTTCCCATCACGTTACCTTCAGATCCTCCACTTTTCCATTTCTCTGCATTCAGATCAGACTTTCACTACGCCAGGGTTTCTTCTAGCTCTCAAAGCCACACTTATCTTAATAGTGACTAGCAAACTGAAAGACAGAAAACGTCACATTTTCATATCCGCAGCCTAAATTCCTAATTAAACAGCGAATCCAGTAAGAGTTAAAGCAAATCTCGATGTTGCAAAACTGAAGAGTGGAGAACAAAGAAGACAGAGAGCATCCACCCCATCTATCTGCTATCTGAACGCCGGTACATCAAATTACGTTACTTAAGCTTTTTGCAGAACGCCGGCACGTGCGCAGCGCGCGAGACAAGCGCGTAAAAATGCTCAAAAGTGGAGTTTGTACAGACCTGCTGTTGATGAAAAGCCCAGAGAAGAAAGCCTGTTAATGTGCGGAATGATGTGAATCCAGCTGCTCCTCTCCGGCTCCTTTCAGCTCTCTCCCTCACTCTCTCTCTCTCT
>CM067498.1:14939150-15001151 GCA_034552555.1 Semaprochilodus insignis
CTCTTACCCCCTCCCCCCTTTCCAAGGCCACATACTTCTCTACATTACATCATCATCATCATCATCATCACCTTTATATAATCAACTTTTCTGTGAAGCTGCTTTGAGACAACATTAGTTGTAAAAAGCGCTATACAAATAAATATTGATTGATTGATCATAGTCCTCATCATCATCATCATCAGCTTTGTTTATATAGTACTTTTCATTTTAGTTAAAACATCTTAGAGTTCAGCTTTATTTTAGGTCATTTCTTTTGGTCCATTTATCGTGGAATTTACACATAACGTAAAGGGCAGCAAGCATTTCTCAAATTATGTCAAATTATGACAGCAGTGCAAAACACTGGAAGGAAAAATACCATGAAGTAATATCACAATTACAAACTACAGAAGAAAGAAAATGAGCCTAATTAAAATACTAATTATATGGTGATTAAACTACAGAAGTATTACACTCCAGGACAAATTCCATGTTTTGTTGGCTTTTATAATTCAGTTAAGATCACATATCCTCTTAGATATGTGATCTTTTCTACCTATTTTCCACATTTGCTATTTATTTGAGTTTTAACATATCAGGGAAAACAAACATGAAATGTGCCACATTGGGCTAATGTACATACTTTATCAGAAGATCAAAAACAACATGGAATTTGACCACCATTGCCCAAACTTTTGCATATGCCTGTGAATTACTGTAAGACCTGAACTACATTTTATAGGTTTGTCCATTATTAGAGTTAGTGTAAGTCTTTTTTGTCATGTTGACTTTTGAGTTTTATACTCATCGTGCAGCAAATGAGCACAAATCGTCCCATATGGTAAAGAAAACATAGAATGTGTATTTATCAAACAGCCTACCTTAGAAAATGAATGAAAATGGCCTAAAATGTATGCCTACATTTACTTAATGTGCTTTATTGGAGTAAAACAAAAGAGTTGAAAAGCATTTCCTTTCTGTATGAGCTCTTTCTCATGACCGGTTTCACGCATGACTGTGCTCAAAAAGAGATTTAATAAAGATAAAACATCAGTTTCTGCAAATGGTTAGCATAGTTAGCATATTTCAGTCACTGTGTTTATGTTGCAGCTAAGTCATCATCATCTGTGTGTCCTACAGCGCAAGGTCTAATTCCACACATCCAGAGACAGAGGGAAAGAAGCTAGAAAGGCGAGCGGTCGTTCTTAATATTACGCCTGGCTTTTTCGCGGCCTGACACATGGCACCTGCATGTGATCTGTCTGCCTGGTGCTAATAGGACGTCCGAGATTCTGCTTAGCCTGCTAGTGTGCCCCGGAGCTAATACGTGAAGCCACTTTAATCCAAAACACATATTTGTCATACTTCTTGGCTGTTGTTATTATGGAAAATGAGAAACAAATGAGGTTTTCATTGGGTAAACATTTCACTGTTTTAACAGATAAAATTCGGAACATTTCAGCTTCTGCTAGCTTTTATCGTGCTGCATATTCATAAGAATGTTTAGGGTGAAGAAACATGTAGTAGACGGTAATTCACTAAAATGCTAACAGGCAAAATGCATTCTGAGACACAGCTGACAGGGAAAATCAGTTTTATTGATTTTACTGTCTCTTAGTCTCACTAATATTATTTGTATGATATTTATAATGTTTGTAATGTAACAATATATAATGTTTACATTTGGCCAAATTGCCCATATTGCTTTGCTCACATGTTGCTTATATGTTCAATTGTCCTGCTGTTTAGCCATAGGGGAAGGATGTTACAAAACATGTGCTGAAGGTTTTATGGTGTGTGAAGTTTGTGCTGTGTAGTACGCTTGACAGACAGTGTAATTAATCACAGAGAGACTGTAAAGAAGCAGAAGGAAGAAGAAAGCAAGGAGCTTTCACAGGGAAACTTTACTAGTACAGACAGTGGCCTCTACTGGTCGAACCATGAATGTACAGCTATGAGGATTGACAGTTTCCTCTACAGGCCTCTGGCACTGAGAAAATATTCCTTGAAGGTTAACATAATTAATGAAAATAAAAATTTAACACCCTGCATGTGAAGCGCTGAGAGAATAAGGGGGTATTCTCAGTCTTAATCGCCCAGGTAGAGGGCTATATGGAGCGAGTAAAAAGAGATTCTGTAGTTTGTCTACTCTGAAATATTTATATTTATCATAGATTTACATTAAAAAGATTTAACAAGAGAAGCAGAGGAAGAAAGAAGGAGAGTAGGGGGATAGTAGGACAGCAGTTCAGTTTCATATATAGTACATGCTTGTATGTATGTAGTAAAAATATTCCTTATGTTTTAAATATGTGTGTCTATAAGTAATGGTGTCCCATATGTATTAGATATATGTTGGTATCTATGTATAATAATAAAATGCCAAATGCTATATGGACAAAAATTTTGGGACACCTACACATTATACCTACATGGGCTTTTATGACATCCCTTTCTAAACCCATAGGCACAAATATGAAGTTGGTCCCACCCATTGCAGCTTTAACAGCTTCCACTCTTCTGGGAAGATTTTGGAGTGGTGTGTGTGTGGGATTTCTTGACCATTCATCCAAAAGAGCATTAGGCCTGACACTGATGTTGGATGAGAGGGCCTGGCTTGCAATCTCCATTCTAGTTCTTATCAAAGGTGTTCAGTGGGGTTGAAGTCAGGGCTCTGTGCAAGCCAGTCAGGTTCTTCCACACTAAGCTCACCCAACCATGCCTGTATGGACCTTGCTTTGTGAAATGGGGCACAGTCATGCTGGAACAGAAAAGGGCCTTCCCCAAACATGCATACTGTACAATTGTCCAAAATGTCTTGGTATGCTAAATCATTAAGATTTCCATTCACTGGTTCTAAGAAGCCTAGGTCTGGGAAATTAGTATGTGCCTACAGATAATTGGAATTCTAATCCTAACCATAATTTTGACCTCAGGAACCAAGATTTAATGGTTTAATTTTTTAATTTTGAATAATGAAACACTATGCACGCACACACGCATACACACGCACACATGGTGTTCAGTTGTTCTGTAGAAGCTCTTGCTGGTCAGACAATAAGAACAGTAAGAATGGAAGGTCGAGTTTCAGGGCCATTCTGCCGTTCTCATGACTCATGCTTTTGGAATGCTAGCATGTTAGCATGTTAGCACTCCCCGGAGACCTTCAGGCTGAGCCCCAAATGCTGCCAACTGTACATCCCACCATGAACTGCAGCTCCATCTGAAAGCAAAATGGGAATATTTCTGTAAGTTCGTTTCATGGTGTTAATGTATTATTGGGGAGCATGTGCCTCAGTAACAGGCTCTGCTCCTCTCAGAAGGCTTACACTAGATAATGGAACTACTAATGGAACATTGCTATGAGGGTTTGATTGCACTCCGTTCCAAGAACAAACTAATCAGTTCTGTGCTAACCAGTAACCAACTAATTATTACTGGGCTAACCAATCACAGGCTAGCCAAACATAGGCTAACCAATCATAGGCTGGGTAACCAATCAGAGGCTAACCACTCACATGATGGGTAAAAAAATCACAGGCTGGCTAACCAATCACAGGATAACCAAACACAGCCTAATCAATCACAGGTTTGCTAACCAATCACAGACTGACTAACTAATGAAGCTTGGGATAACCAATCACAGGCTGGCTAATCAATCACAGGCTTACTAACCAATTACAAGCTAATCAATCTTGGGATAACCATTCACAGACTAATCAATCACACATTGGTTAACTATTTATGAGTGTTTCAGTCTGGACATCTTTTTCAATATATACAGGGCAGCCAGTCAGAACACAGCCCACTTACATACACCAGGCACAGTAAGAGAAACAAGCTGTTTAACTGTAAGTGTTAAAGAGAGGCTGGAATGATCATGTCTGGGTGAACTATACAAATTTTTTGTAGGATATGTAGGTTATGAGCTCTTTAATGCATATTTGTCTGAGTTTCATTTTATGATAAAACGATGGAAAATGCTGGTTTCAAGGACCATTGAGGGCTCATAACTCAGAGATAAACCATCATATGTTCTGACCTCGGGAAGCGACCAGGAGTTGCAGCAATGGCCGAATCTCATCTGCTTACACCCCCTCCCCCCAAACACTCCAGAGCCGGAGCAGGTGTAGCACAGCATCCGTCAATGATCTCAGCACTAATTAGCATCCATTCACTCACTGTTCTCTTTATTGTGGGGGGAGTGCTGGGGCTGCACACTGGCAGCTGGTGTCTTTATTGATTATGTGTCTGTAAACCTGGTTTAAACTGGTTTAGAGTCAGAATGTGCTCTAAAAATGGACAAAATGTCAAACCACCTTTTTTACCTGTCACATAGATACAGATGCCCTGTAAGAGATCAATTATGTCTGAGCATGTTGCATCAGTCTATTAAAGACAATCTAAATGAGTGCTGAATGCAACCGAACTGGACAACTGATGAAGGTGGAGTGATATTTGATGAGTTATCTATACAGCCATCCCTCATAGGTTTAGGATGACTGAAATCACTTATTTAAAGTGCAAGAACGATAGATATTATTATCTTTTAATTAAAGTGACTGAAGGTGTTTGTTCTGTTATTCCTCCTTTTCACCAACAGGGGTCCCCCAATCTGCCTTTACTGTATTTTACCCCTGCTAAAGATTTGTGGTATTTGTAGTTAACATCCCGGGGAACCTAAACTGTGGCTGTGTTCAAAATGGCACACTACTATACTACATAGTGCATACTACAATAGTATGTACTGCATACTGCCCTGTGTGTAGTGTGCAGTACAGTAACAAGTTCTGACGTGTAGTGTAGCATACTAACAGTCACATGACCAGTTACCTCACATTTACCTCAGAGCTGTTATTACTGTATCCACTGTTTAGAGCTAGCCGCTGCTAACGCAACTCAACTAACTGGAAATACGTTTAACCTAGCTGTTGGCTAACCTGGGCTATTCCACTTTAAAACTGAACCTCTAAAGCGAGTTCATCTTTTATTCAACTTCAGACCTGTATATTTAAACTTTCTGAGGCTCATTCTGATGAAAACATACCCCACTACAATCACTATACTCACATTTATACTCGGAGTTGGCTGAGTTTTGCTCCCCTGTGTTACCCGCCGCCAATTCCTTAGCTGAAGCAGGCTGAGCAGGTGAGGCTGCAGTGCATGATGGGATGCAGCACAGCATAAAGATAGCTCCCTCTGTATACTAGAAACTCTAACTGGAGTAGAACAACATCTGGGTATCTTCAGTGCACTACAGATTTTCAATTTGGTCGCATACTGCATACTACATACTACATACTACTTTTAGGCAGGTTTAGTATGTGAGTAGTATGTAGTTCCATTTCGAATCCAGCCTGTCTTTTGTTTCTAATAAAACTAACCTTGTTCCTTTGGGCCACGGTGTACATGTACAAAGTATGAATATGAATATTTTCCAAAAGTCGAATAAATGACTGATACATTTGATCATATTTCTGTCCTCAACATGTAAACTGGACGGTCAGAATCTTGGATGATGCTTCCGTAAGTATTCCCCTAACCAATCACAAGGCTGACGTCTCTAGGCCTGCACTTTCAGAGCCAGTGAACTAAAGCATAACCAAAAGCTAGCCAGCTAGGCCACCTAGCTGCCTGTCGCCAGTTCATTCCTTTATCCATACACAAGCACTGTTCCTTCATTCATCCTTCATTCACGCATTGCTTCGACTGTCTGCTTGTCTGTTAGTCTGTGACCTTTTTAGGCCCAGTTAGCCTCACGTAAAAGCTGGTTAATTATTTTAGTTCTGTTGGAGGGGCGGAGCAGGCTTGGAGTGTTGAGCAAAGAGCTTTCATTCAAGCTGCTTATTAGCCACGCCCACATAGTACTTACGTCTGATCATCGGTTTTAAGACAGGTTTTTATCATATTTATATCTAATATTTCTCACTTAAACTTATATTCAACATAACGTTCAAGTTTAGTTATCATATACATATATGAAATATTTTACTCTGTGTTCTCTGGGGCTTTTTAAGCATTTTGTACTGTTAGCCAATATGTACATAACTCATATATTATGAATGGAAATCTAAAGGGAATTCTGATAAATTATACAATGGTTATGTTTTTTTTTTCGTAATATTTTATTTTTAACAGTGTTTTACCTGTTAAACAAGGCGTACCCCGGGATTCCCAATAACCTTTTATATTATTTACCTAATATAGTTATTGTCTGTTCATTAAATCATTAAATATGCAACCTCAACCAAGAACACAGCAGAAACCAAACCATTGCCACACACTAATAAACAATAATAGTCCTAAGTGCTTGAACACGGTACGTATATCTCCTGGTCAATCACCATATAAACGTGCTATGTATTGTGACATTTAGCTAAAAAGCTGCCAAAATCAGGAGTAAGGGATGACGTCATTCAGGCCAACGCGTATGGGGTTGTCCGTCCAGACGCCGGATCACAATCACAAACATAAATGGATGAAACAAAAACGCGGCCAGTTTTATTTCTTTAACCCTAGAAGGAAATACGTCGTAAGTGATCTTATTAAAGCCATCGTATGATTTCCGTGTTTGCAAACCGTAATATATGTGAGTTTATGAAACTGAAGTTTGGAGTTGCGACTCTGGGTCCTTCAGGCGGAGCCACCACCCTTTTTTCGGTTTTATTTTTTCACACCCGTATTGCGGAGCCACGCCTCCTCCGCGCTATGATGGGCCAGTAGCGCCAGGACTATTTCGCTGTAGCGAAATAGATAAATAAAAATACAACCTTCATGATTTTATATTTCATTTGTGTGCTAAGTGAATTTAACTTTAAAGTTAAAACGATATGTTAATAAAACGGCAGTAAAGCGATTATTGATAAAGTCATGTAAAATATTTGAATAAAGAAAAAAGCGTCTCTATCTGATAAATATATTACTACTGATAGTTAAAATATTAAACATGTATTTGCAAAAAGCCTTAAAGCTTACACCTGAATGTTTTTTAAAGAACATTATTTTCAATTCATTAGTCAGCTAATTAGCATTGTTTTCAACTCATTAGCATTTCAATGCTACATAGAATGACAAATGGATACAATGGTCTGCAATTTTTAATACAGAATTCAGGTGAAGCGATTAAAAATATTAAAAAATTATAAGCCCGATCTGGAATATTTGCTCAGCGTCCCCTCTCCAACCAATCAGAGCGTCGAATGGGCGTGGCTGCCGGAATGCGGGCGGGAAAAGCGGCGCGGCTGATGGGGAAGATGGCGCCCGGAGTGGAGAAGAAGCTGCTGGGAGCCGCAGGAGAACCGATGGACAACAACGGAGAGGAGGACGAGGGACAAAACCTGTGGTAAAATAATGCAAAAGCGCTTCCAAAGAGTGTTACAAATCTACATTTATATTGACTTTAGAGCGCTGTGTGCGGGTTAGTGCGGGTTTGTGCTGTGTCACTGCCGGGCGCTTCCCTTCAAAACAGCAGACATACAAAAACACCCAGAAACAGTATTTACTTTATTTACCTTTATTTGTTTTATTCTAGACACATATTTAAACTGTATAGCTATATCTGCATGTTACTGCATGAATGTTTGCCTTTAAAGTGGTAAGCAACTGTTTTCTCTTAGTGTTATTAATGTTATGAAACCTGAAGAAAACTGTTGTCTGTGATCTTTTAGCTTGTGCTGGATTAGTTTATTTGTTTATTTGTTTGGTTTGTTTGTTTGGCATGTTAGGTAATTATGTTGTCTTTTTCTGCAGTATGCTAGCAGTTGTCATGTTCTCTAGCTTCACTGGGATTGACCTTTAGTCCTATGTTTAATTGTTTCTTTGTTTCTTTGGTAGTTGCTTTGTTTGAGTGTAAATTGCTGTAGCTTTTTCATGTGCGTTGCAGGTATGAAAACAGCAGTCAGATAACGTTATCTGTCTGCAGATGAAATGAACTGCCCTCCATCTCCAGTTCTGCATAGCTGAAATGATTGCTAAGGCTTAGCTCCATGCTTAATTTAAAGTGATCAGTTTTTTTGTACTCTTTTTTTTTTTTTTTCAATTATTGTCATGATCGTTTTGAGCAAGTTTGTTACCCTTGTAAGGACCGTCAGGGGGACACTTTTCGTCCTAAAAACAAGAGACTAAAGCTAATTTGGTTTATTGCACATTTTAATCAATGGTGCATAATGAATATTTGAATGCTAATGACGTAATAAACCTTTTTCGTGTTGTTCCCAGAAGGAGCCACTTACTATGTTGTATGTTTGATGTGTAATGTGGTGAGTAATCCTGCTTTGTTTTTTCTCTCGCAGGTCTTCAATTCTCAGTGAAGTTTCCACACGTTCAAGTTCCAAATTGCCATCGGGAAAAAATATACTGGTGTTCGGTATGTGTTATTTTATAACCACACCACATTAATGCCTATTGAAAAGTTTACCACACCCTGTGTCCTATTTAGGCCTTCACTTGCCCTGCGATGCTGTGCCAGATAGCATGTGTGTATGTGTGACAGTGCCTTGTAATATATGTAATAGCTGTTTTCTGCTGTTGTTTTTCTGATTACAGGCTTAATATGGTGCAAAATCTAATGATTTTTTTTTTTTTAATATGACCAAACAATTAAATTCCTGTAGACCACTTTGGGGGATGCTCCAACTCCAACATATCTGAATACTGTATTCTGAATGTATATTTCCGCTAGATAGCTATATGTGCATGTTATTGCTTCCATGTTTGCCATTAAAGTGATAAGGATGTGGGAACTAAGCTAAGCTGCTGAAACACCCTTGACTTATTTTGATGTCACAGAAACTCATTTACATATATTCATGTATATTCATGGATGCAGCAACTTGGCCGTGTCCTTTTGCGCTGATGTTATTAACAGTGTTTCAACCTGGACAGGCCTTAAATTAGCCACAATACGGGCAGCCAATCAGAACAGACTTGCCAAACTACTATGCATATCCTTAAGGCATGGTCTGTTTAACTGTACATTTAAAATGGTCCTGTATGTTTGTCTTCAGAACATAAGACTGTACAAATGTAAGTGTACCTCAGGGTACAAAATGCATGGAAAATATATTCTGTGCCCTTTAAGGATAAAGCTCAATGATGATTACCTTCACATTTTTCAGGTGAGGATGGATCGGGGAAGACGACACTTATGGCGAAGCTCCAAGGAGCCGAGCACAATAAAAAAGGGAGAGGACTCGAGTACCTGTACCTGAGCGTCCATGATGAAGACAGAGACGGTGAGTCATGTTAAAAAAAAAAAAGTATCCCCTCAGAATATGATGATGGTTTACTTTGGAAACCTGGAAGCTGTTAATGTCTTATTGGGCAAGAAAATTGGGCAAAGAGTTCAGCTTACATAAAATAATAGTGGCGTTGAAGGCTTTTTAAAGACGTGTGTACATCATTTCCTGCCATGTATGCCAGTTGCAGAAAGGATGTTGTTGCTGGTCAACAAATGACGATAATTATATTGCTTGAACATGCTGGTACAAAATGTTTGCCTTCATTGTTTGCTTACAAGATTCCTTAAGAACAGAAATAGCTTATTAGAAACCCAAAGAAGTCAGCATGGGTCTTTAAAGAAATATTATTTTATTCTATTTCATATGGAATTTCATATAACATTTTATTTTGCCTCACAGATCCCTGTATATACCCCCCCACCATGAATAGATTTTAAGGCCAAAATCTTCTCAATGTTTCAGACATCAGGGAACAGCTACATAACCATTTTGTGTAATAACTTTCTGTGAGGGAGCTTTAAGAGGTGCAGAGTTTTAGTTTGTTTTAACCTTTTAATCATGGGGAAAACAAAACATTAGGATTAGAGCTGTACACTATTTGGTGTTTTGATTTCTGGGTTGTGGCTACTAAGCATACTTCCTAGACACACTTCCAGCATCTCCCTCTTGGTTGTGCTTTAAGCTACGCCCTTTATCAAAAAGGTGTTGGTATTGAAAACCTAACAGTACACCGTTTGGTATGTATAGATGACCTTTGATGTCATCTCCTTGCCAATCTTGGTAAAGTTAGGTTGATATTGGTTATTCCATTTTTTGCTCATATACAACCTCTTAATTTCTGAAATTACATTTTATAAGTTGTGCTAAAGCAGAGGTTGAACAGCAATTGTTATGTTTTGTCCAAGTTCCTGATCTTTTCATTTCGTCCAGTACATGTGATCAGAATAGCCGGTATCGAAGCAGCGGGCACATAAGACTGTAAGACATGAAAGTTTTGCTTGTGTTTGTGTGTTCTGTTATACTTTGCGATTCCAAACACAATTGAGTGAATGTGTGTGTGTGTGTGTGTTGTTGACATGACTGAGAAGGCAGAGGTTATGGGCCTTTAATTGCTTAATAGGCTTGGCTGATGTTGGGTTAAGAAACAGTTACAGTATATTCCTGTAACAAACTATGGACAGCATCATGCCACTAGAGGAATGTATGAACAGAGCAATGGAATATTTTGGTGTCTTTGGCAATAAACTATGCTGTTCTAAATGTATTGTGTATGTTGTCAGTGCTTGATGAGCTTTCATTAAACTATGGTGTATAATTACTCCTCTTTAATTGGAGTTAGTGCAGTTCAGTATGTGTAGTCTCGCAGCAAACAACCATCTCTCAGCTGAGATGTCATAACAACCATCAAGCAACCATCATTTAGGATATGACGGTGATCGCCTAGTAATACCCTCGCAGCCACCTAGAGTACTGCTGATGCCCTGTGTCTGTTTGTCAAAATATTGTGATGTGTATTGTGAGAATGCCTGTATTACCCTTCCCTATGTGACGCTACATCTGGCATCATTAAAAGTTGCAGGTTGGAACTAAATCTGTGCAGGGAATCATGGAGTCAGAAGGCATGTTTAGTTCTAGAACAGAAGCACCTATTAAGAATCAGCAAACGATACACAACCCTGTCCAAGACAGACAGACAGACAGACACCAGCCTTACTGAGGTGTGGAACCGTGGTGGCCTGTCAAAATACTGACCTCATCCTTGGTCTTTGAAGTATCATGATATCAGAAACAGCAAAAATATGATTTGATATGAATATGATGTTTGCCTTTAGATCTCACACGCTGTAACGTGTGGATCCTGGACGGTGACCTGTACCACAAAGGCCTGCTGAAGTTTGCAGTTTTGACCGAGACACTGAAGGACAGCCTGGCCATGTTCGTGGTGGACATGTCCCGGCCGTGGACCATCATGGAGTCTCTGCAGAAGTGGACAAGCGTCCTGCGGGAACACGTGGACAAGCTGAGGATCCCGCCTGAAGAAATGAGGGAAATGGAGCAGAGGAGTAAGTGCTGATTCACAAAGAGGTTTTTATGTTTTTATCACTTCTATCACAGATTATGGAGGCTTGAAAGCAATAGTTCAAATTTAGGTCAGATTTACCCAGTCCCACCCCAATCCGTGCTCGTTACTCTCATTGTATCAGTTTTCCAGACATGTTTAACAATTTTAGCACTGGAGAAAGCAGGCAGATGTAGTAAACAAGTAATGGAATTTTATACCCTACCAATTAGCGTCAATGCTTTAATCATCACTTGCATCAAACTGTGTAAAGTCCGAAGTTATCTAAAGAGGACTAATGCAATGTTATTGGTACTAATCGTTGGGGTATAAGATTCCATTTCTTATTAGTTGCATTAGCCTTGTGGCGAGATGAGCGAATCTCATTCTGCAGTGCTTCAAATAGTGAGTCGTTTTGGTCTCTAGCAAAAAAGAGAAGCGTTTCTCTATGAGTATTTCTTTCCGTGTTGGAGTGAACTTCCCAAAATTGGCAAACTACAGTAAACTTTGTAATATAATGGAACTAGAATGTAACAGTTTTATCAGTTGAAGAGGGAATGCTAGCTGTGTATCGTATTTAAATTTGATTTATTGGAAAATGTTTATTTTGCAGTTTAACATGAGTGTTAGTCCCTAGCCTCGTACCTAACTATGCTTTAGTTTTATGGTGTTTTAGTCTATTCTGGATGTCTCTGTTAAAGTGCAGAGCTGTAGCACTGTGGTCTCCTGGTGTGCAAGATGACTTTCACAGTATGTGTATGTGTGAGTGAAAAGAGGAAGCAACGAGGTGGAGGAGTTCTGGCTACAATTTGTATGCCACACTAACCTTTTGCCCAAGTACTAGAACGTAAGCACTGGCATTTATCTGCATGTTACCATCGCAATTTAACTTGTTTTATGTTTCTTGCACTTGTTGATTATTTAAGGAAGCGGTTTGTTGGTCACTTTGTAATGTTGTTGAAACCAGTATTACATGGGGCAACGCCAAAACTAGTAGTAGTTATTAGGGCTGCACAATATTGACAGAAATATGTGATATTCGATAAAGCTGCTGGATATCACAGAGATGACATTAATAGTGTTGAGTCTCTGGCTAGATGTTGCACAATATGAGCGAATTTTTTTTTTTTTTGTGTATACATATGGTAAATACAAAATTCCAAAAGCACCCCCCTGCCCCCATGAGACACGTACATAAGGGGTTAATAAGTCCTGCTGTGTGAAGCTGCCTGACCATGCTGCTGTAAGCGGCCCAGCCTTGTCTGACAGGAGGATGTCAGGAGGGGATGATGTCATTGCTCCGTCAGGCTGAGGGGAGTGAGTGGGAGAGCTAGAGAGAGAGAGAGAGAGTGAGAGTGAGAGAGAGAATGGTTTAGGCTTGTGTCCAGGCGCTGTTACAGTCTGGTTACATCATGTTCTGCTCTGAGGTCAGATTCTTAGAGCTGTGCTGGATTTGAAATGAGGCGATCATCATGCTTGTGATGGGGAAAGATTCTGCAGCGTTTGGTTTATACACCGTTTTAAAAGTCGTATATGCAGTATTTAAAGCGTCCGCTTGTTCAGTGGGCAGTGGACACAGACACGCCTGTGTTTGGTTAAAGTGAAAGTTGGTCAAAGTCGACAATAGGAAGTGTTTTACAGCTGCAGTCCAACTCGCTATGCTCTTCGTGGATGCAGGGTCTAAAACTGGGCTAAATCATAAATGTATGTTTATTATTAGTAGTAGTAGTAGTAATGATGATTCAACAGTTTAACAATTTGTGGGTTTTGCTGTTTATTTAAGAGGCCTCTGTAATGGGGAAACTAAATGATCTTAGTTTTTTTCACGGTGCACGATATGCACCACAATATGTAGTTTTCCTGAGAAATTATGAAACAAACATTTAATTCCACTTAAGAAAATATTAGGGCTGGTCAGATTACCATTTGTATGGGGGTTGGAGATTCTGCACTGATCAGAAGTGAATATGTAAGGTGCTTGTTACCTGAATAGATTTGGAACATGAAGATATGGCTTCATAGCAGGAAACAGCCTATAAAACCCAAAGCTTGTTTTAAGATTTGCAAAGGGCAAGTTTGGTGTTTGTCAGTGGGTGATAATGTTAGCTGAATTAGCTAGTCCACTGGCAACAGCTCAGCAAATACAGTTACACTGTGAAAACATTGTGATAGTGTGTTGTTTTGGTGCCCACAATATTGTAATGTAAGTCCTCATAAAGTTGTGACAACATTGTGACAGCGTAGTGGCAATTTTGTCAGTTTGTTGACACAACTTTCTAGATTCCTTCATAAGTTCCATTCCATCTGTACGGAACTACATGGAATTTTGATGGAAAGTTGCAAACAGGTAGTCATAATACCACATGACACCATTGCTTAATAGTGATGTTGAGACAACATAGCGCAACCTTTTGAGAATGTTGTAGCAGTGTTGTGAGAAAGTAGACAATATTGTGACAACTGGGAATCTGTGTTTTTCTTGATTTGGTTAGGAGTGTAACTTACCGTATCAACTCCAGCCATTTCCACTTCTGTGTCGCATCACAAGGAAAGCACTAGGGTTAGTATTGTGAGCGTTTTTTTTTTTTTGGGCTCAAATAACAAAGAACACAGAACTGTGGCATGCTATAAAGGCGAAACGCCCAGCGGCTCAGTAGCGGTTTGGACCTGGGTGTGTAAACAAACAGATTGAAGTGGAAAGAATTTAGCTTTTTTTTTAACCCCTAATGGTGTAAGGAATGAACAAGGAAGTGACTGTGAAAAGGTTTAGAGGTTGTGTGATTATTTTACCTTTCTATTTCTGCTGCCGAACTGAACTGCGTGGCGTAGCTGAGATGGAGTTTAGTAAATATCACAGTTGTTCAATTTGACAGCGACTTAAAAAAAAAAAAAAAGACCGTTCTCTCCACTCCCTCATTAACAGTCTAGGTTAACTCGGATTGCTACATAGCGGTAAATGAGTGATT
The DNA here is from genome assembly GCA_034552555.1 of Semaprochilodus insignis. Classification (NCBI taxonomy): domain Eukaryota; kingdom Metazoa; phylum Chordata; class Actinopteri; order Characiformes; family Prochilodontidae; genus Semaprochilodus; species Semaprochilodus insignis. The sequence goes on from CM067498.1 coordinate 14,953,397, forward strand.
ACTGAATGCAGTCGTGAGTCAGGCATTAAGGTAAATGGCTCACATTAGCATGTTTTTCTCACTAAATACTGCTGTTACAGTGTGCATGTTAGAAGTTCCTTTGTGATGTCTGTCTCTGTCACTGATCCTGATACTACGTTTGCCAACAGTACCTACCACTGCAATGACTTCTATTCAGCGTTTTACAAACTGAAGTCATGTAAATCCAGTTAAACAGGCCTAATTATGCTCACTCTGTAATGAAACATGCAGTTGGTCAAGTGCTGTCGATGCACATGTTTAGAAAAGTGCTTTGTGGCACAGGTAAAATATAACTGTATTGCCCACCTCTCTTCACATCTAAGTACATAGTGATCATATATGGAAACTAAACTGCAAAAACGACTGTTTAGAAAAAAAAAACAGATTGTGTATACAAATCCAACTATTAAGTCTGTGAGAGCTTAGGATCAGCCATTCACACTGAAGTTATATTGTGTGTTGGTACCTGGTCTGCTTTTTGAATAAAGTGCAGCCAGTCAGAATGGAGCACCTTCATATACATCAGTCTTAGGCACAGTTTCATCATGTAAAAATGATTGAATTTTTTTTTAATGTTTGGTACTTTGAAAACATACCAGTGGCTGGAGCTTTGGGTAGTTACATAAAAAGGCTATAATCTCCTCATTGTGAACATCTTTAAGGTTTCAGACAAACAGTAGGGCACTGTATATGAATGAGGAAATGTTAAATGCATCCACAATGATGGACAGAGCTGTATAATATTCTGGAAGCTGTAGATACCTGAAGAATGGGAATGAATATAGTTGATATTTTGAATTCATCTTATTTCAAAGATGCAGATCAAAGCTCGGGACATTTAACATAACAGAAACTTTTAAATTCTAGACATGTCTGCAATTATCTAGCAGAATCATCACTTGTGTAAGCTTGTGATGTCAAAAAATTACAGTATGCATGTTCCCCCGAACTGCTGGTACAAACAGCTGCCACAAAACAAGAAGTAATGAAGCGGAGATTGTTGCTGGAAAAACAGCTCCTTGTGATTTAAACAAGTAAAAGTATTATTAGTGTCTTGGACACTTTGGTTTGCCCTCTGGATCCGTTCTTACTGAACTATGATTCCCCATGTTCTCTGAAAGAGCATCATTATGTTGGTAGAGAACAAATACAAATATTTTTGGCTCCAGTGTGAGCTAAATACGTCTTCTCCAGCTACTCTGATGTTCTTTTTCTATCTATTGCACGCATTTTGAAAAAGCAATATTTTAATTTATTTTGCCATACGTAAATCTCATGACCTATGACCTTAAGGACACTGCAGAGGTCAGCAATGTGCTAATGATGCACTTTACTACAGCAACGTTTCTGTAATCAATTACATTCAGTCAGTCTGTGAACGGTTATCAGTTAATCTAACATTTCAGTTCCTCTTTGTTGCCATCGTTATTCTGAATTCTGTGCAATATGCTTATTCTGTGGTGCTGTGAAACAATAGATGCCGTATTGGCCCCTACACAATCTGTCAGCCTGACTGTGAGGGTATGAATATCATAAAGAACATTTTATAATACATTTATAATATATTATAACATTTCCCCCCAGAATGGATGTTGTCTTAGAGCTAATTATTGCAGCTGTTGAGGTTTGTCACAGCAGACCTCAGATTCAAAGAAAGCTTTTTAAAATCTCAGAACTCTTAAGTGAAACAAACAGTGATGCTACTGGATTTCTTATTTGTGTGTTGGCTTACTTGGCTGTCTTGTTTTCTTCTATCTGGTCTAACCAAATCAAGAAAACACAGATTCCCAGTCGTCACAACATTGTCTGCTTTCTCCCAACACTGCTACAACATTGTCAAAAGTTTGTGCTATTTGTATTGTCTCAACATCACTATAAAGTACTGTTGTCATGTGGTATTATGACTACCTGTTGGCAAATTTCCATCAAAATTCCATAATGGCGCTTATGAAGGAGCATCAGTTTCTCTGTGCTGTGTTCCTCTGACAGTGGTGGGGAGGGGGGTTGTTGGTGGAATTTCTGGGGTTGTTCTGGGTCGTCTGGAGCTGCATTCCTTCACTGCGTTCCTTCCTCAGGAAGTCCCTCCTCTCCCTTTTATTTTGACCCCTTTTTGGATCTGTTTACAGCAACTGCATGGCACTGCATGTGTTGCAGTTGTCAAAAATGGGAAATTGAACTGTTTAAAAACACTGTCTGCAGCTTTAAGACGCACAAAATGTATCTGTGTCGTGGTCAATCCTAAGTTGTTGTCTGACATTCTGTAGCAGTGTAAGGTAGGGTCCCCCCCACTTTTTCACACGTTGTTGTGCTTGTTAAACTATGAAAGCCATGTAGCGACCCTCATCAGACATGAACATGAGCTGCAGGGATTTTTAGGTTACATCAGTATCAGAAAACATGTGAATGACGGTGAATAGCTGCAGTGAAACAGGTGCCTTTAGATTGCTTAACACAAAAAACGTTTTCTGATTTTAACAAGAAGTGTTTCTATAGGCTGCAAGAGCAAGACTTATTAAACCAACAGCAAACATACCAAACCCTACAGTCAACTTTCATGAAGAACTACCAAACCATATAAGCAACTGCCAGACCATACTGAGAAATTACCAACCGTACAATTAACTACTAGGCCATACCAAGAACTCTCAAACCAAACCATCAACTACCAGGCTGTACCAAGAGCTGCCAAACCATCAAATCAACTACCGGGCTGTATAGTCAACTGCTAGGCAAAACTAAGAACCACCATGCCATACAGACACCTACTAGACCATACCGAGAACTTCCAAAGCATACAATGAATTTCTAGGTTATGCTAAAGACTATCGTGCCATACAGTCAACTGCCAGGCCATACCAAGAACTAACAATCCATATTGTTAAATACTAGGCAGTGCAAAAAAGCTACCAAGCCATGCAATAAATTACCAAGCCACACCAAGAAGTGTTAGGCCTTACCAAGAACTACTAAGCCATGCAATCAACTACCAGGCCATACTAAAAAAAACAAAAACAAAAACATACAGTCAACTACCAGGCTGTACCAAGAACTTTCAAACCTACGCCACATGAAGAACTGCCAATCCATATAGTCCACTACTAAACCATACTGAGAACTACCAAACCGTATGATTAACTACCAGGCCACACTAAGAGCTACCAAAACGCCAAGAACTACCAAAGCATACAGTCAACTTCTAGGCTACAGTAAGAATTACCATATTGTACAGTCAACTACCAGGCCTTATCAAGAGCAACCAAAACCATGCCAAGAACTATCGGATCATATAATTAACTTACTAGATGTTGTGTTGTTGGTGCAGGGTACTGTTTGGGTCTTTTTTTTTTTTTTTTTTTTTTTTTTTTTTAAAGTGCCCACAAAAATTTTGAAATTGTGAATATAATGGTTGTGACTGGGTTTGGAGTAGGTCTGACATATCATACTGATTTATCGATAGTTACTGATATGGACAATGAAGTCGCCAAGTGGAATTTATTTTTTTCTTTTCCTTTTTGTATACATTAATCATCTACATTCCGACTCATGACCTGAACATCCAGTCCTTGTTTTACTACCGTGTGCTCCCTCAACAGTTCTGTTTAGTTTAATGTTTAGTCAGTGTTGGCTCATCAAAACTTTTTTTTTTAAGAGGTTAATTGGCTGGAGCCGGTGTAGTAAACATGATTGGAACTAAATTGTCTCTCCATAACCTTCTGCCATGTGGTGTGGTGTGTTTTATTTAAAAAAATAAATAAATATTTTACTCTCCTTCAGCAGCTTGCTTAAATGCTAATGTCTGCTTTTTCTTTCCCTCTCTGTCATTTAAGTGGTGAAGGCCTTCCAAGAGTATGCAGAACCGGAGGACGCGGTACCATCTTCACCTCAGAGACGAGTCCCTCCGGCAGGGGGAGATGACGAGGGGGTTCTCCTGCCCCTCGGAGAGAATGTCCTCACGCACAACCTCGGCATTCCTGTACTAATAGTTTGCACAAAGGTATGACTGTCATGAACCAGCTGTTTCCTTCATTGAACTCCGCCCGGTCTGCATTGTTACTGCATTGTTATATTGTTACAAACTTGCCACAGTAATGTTTAGAGGCGGTAACATCAGTAACATGGACTTATCACAGAAAAGATGCATTGCATTCTTGCTAATGCTAATAGTTTCCTATTGTAAATTGAAGATGTAAGTACGAGAGCCAACAAATGTAAATGTAACTTGCTGTAGGGAAAAAAAATATATATTACTGGTTGCAACACTTGCACATTATCAAAATCCCTCCATCGTTCAGTGGTTGAGATGTAAATGAGTCATTGAAAGTGGTTTGGTGTGAAATAATTGATTGTAGAGACTTGGATTTCTTTACGGTGGTGGTGATGGGAATCAGGGGGCACCATGTCTACAACACAAATATAGACATTTTATTTACTGTCCAAACCCTCCACTGAACCTACACGTGCCTTTGGAGTTTTAATGTGGAATATTGATGGTAAAATAGTGAAACGTCTGAAAATAAAGATATGCTGTCTTTGGAGACCGTTTTGCCTCGTGTTGCCCTACATGTGTCTTATGAATCTTCTCAAAACTAACGATGTCTCATATCGTATCTCATATCAGGCTGTGCATTGATAATTTATTCATTTCATGTATAATTTTCTTTGAGGAAGCTGGTTTCCATCACCACCATTCTGAACAATTCTGACAAAGGTTGTCTAGAACAGAGAGTTTCACAAAAAAAACCCAAAAAACCATTCTGAACAACTGTTTACATCTTAACCACTTAATAACTGCAGAGAATTGTATACAGTTGGTAGAATCTCCCTTTAAATTTATTAATTTTCACCAAGTTGACTATAATTCAGTTGTAAATTAAGGGAATGGAAATTTAACTGACTGAGACGAGCTGTATTTTTGAACTATGCTGCCGAATATGAGTTGCAATATTGTTTTAAATTGCAGCATGTGGTGTACTTACAATTCATTCATCATTTGTTCAGTGTTACAGTGAAATTCTGCCAAAAAAATCTAGTGCATGCCTTTCAGGGTGGAAAAAGACACTTCGGAAGTTACAGTGTTTTTTTCCTTTATGATGTCGTCATTTCTTTCCTTTATTGATGTCTGCTTATAGCATTTGTTTGGGTTTATGTCCCAATATACCAATAATTCATTTTTACATTAGCATTTTCAAACCTCACTTTATTCCTTTTATTAAACCAGCTGTTTTGATCACTATGCCTTTAAGACAGATCTACAGTTAAGGTCAAAATTATTAGCCCCCTAGGAACTTTTGAATATTCCCCTAAAATACTGGCCAATCTTTGCAATATTCTTAAAATTTAATATATTAAATTATTAATCCATGATATGGCTCCATTTTGGTACACTTTGGAATGTAAAATAAATATTCAAGATTTCTTTATGAAAAATCTGGTGAAAACTGAGATGGTCAAAATTATTAGCCCCCCATGTGATTTTGTGTTTTCAAAGCAAATGAACTGGGTTTGAAACCAGACCTGAGCAGTCAATTAAGTTGGAAAACACACCTGAGCAATCAATTAGCACTGAACCTTATTTAAGTGACTGCAAGAAGCAGAGTTAGTATCACTTGACCGCTTGAATGAAAGGGATACTCTAGGGTTGCTCTATAATCTTTGTAAGAAGCAATATCATCATGCCAAAAAGACAAGAAATCAGTCTGGACCTCAGACAGAAGATAGTGGACCTTCATTTTCAGGGGGAAGGATATACTGCCATTTCCAAGCGTTTCATGGTTTCTAGAACAGCTGTGCGTTGCATCATCGCAAAGCACAAAGAAACAAAGTCTGTGAAAAATAAACCTGGCCGTGGTCGAAAACCCAAGATTTCCAAAGCTTTGCAGCGAAAAATAATCAGAGATGTCAACAAGAATCCCCGGACCTCTGCAAAGATGATTGTTGCTGAACTGGCTTCTTCTGGACTTGATGTTTCACGCAAGACTGTTGTGAGGGTTCTTCATCGTGGTGGACTTCGTGGTCATCGTCCAAGAAAAACCCCGCTACTCTCACAGCGGCACATCAAAGCCCGACTGAACTTTGCCAGAGACAATCTGAAACATAAGGGTGAGTTTTGGAAGTCTGTTCTTTGGTCTGATGAAACCAAACTTAAGCTGTTTGGGCATATGGATGCTGCTTTTGTTTGGCGTAGGAAGGGCGAGGCCTACAACCCTAAAAATACTGTCCCCACAGTGAAGCATGCTGGTGGAAGCATAATGCTGTGGGGCTGTTATGCTTCTTCAGGAACAGGAAACCTTGTTCGGGTGCATGGGACCATGAAAAAAGAGGATTATTTGGATATTTTGAAGAATAACATCACAACATCTGCTGCCGGTCTAGGGTTAGGTCGTCGCTGGGTCTTCCAACAAGACAATGACCCGAAGCATACATCAAAGTTAGTCAAAAACTATTTGAAAGACACCAAAATCAAGGTTCTGGAGTGGCCCTCTCAGAGCCCTGATCTCAACCCTATCGAGAATCTGTGGAGGGATCTCAAGGTTCGGGTCCATGCTCGGAGACCAAGAAATTTGCATGATCTTGAACAATTTGCCAAGGAAGAATGGGCTAAAATCCCTCAGGAGACATGTGCCAACTTGGTCAGAAACTACCAGAAGAGGTTGGTGTCAGTTTTGAATCAGAAAGGCTACACTATTGACTATTAGTTGTCAGAGGGCTAACAATTTTGACCATTGCATTTTTTGCTTTTTTCTTGTTTCAGTTCAGCAAACCTATAAAAAATGTTCATTTGACCTTATGCAGATGTTGTCTTTGTTCTTGTGGACACACACAAACTATAAAGATTTAAGGTTATGGCCCATGTCATTGGAAGGATAAGGGTTTTATATGATTTCATAAGGGGGGCTAATAATTTTGACCTTAACTGTATGTCTGTGAGCTCTGTTTTGGTTGGCTGGCCTGTATTAACTCATTCAACAAGCTGTACAAACTGCACCGCTCCTTATACTAGGGCTGTACCCGACTCAGAATTTTGTCAGGCGAATCGGATTCGCCCGTCCTGGCCGACGATTCGACTATTCGTTCATGTTTTTTCTCCATAAAAAACATTATCTACATTATCTACATTATCTAGTAATCAGTAAATCAATTTGCATACGTTTCAGATCTGATGTCCTCATTTAGAAAGTCAGCAGAGTCACAGGAACATATTTTTGAACTAAAAGAGACGTGACGTATGATGAACGATCTGGAGCCTGATATAATTGCAGGATATAGGGTCGGGCAGCAAGCAACGTAGTTATGCTAAAAATTAGCGCTTCTAGCCTGTCTTTTTAATTTCACTTTTAACAGCTTCTTCAGTAGGATGACCCTTCGTCTTTCGTCTCTCATAAATAATGAACTCCTAAATAAAACCAAATTAGTCGATATTTATTTAAATTATTTTTAGATGAAAAGGAGAATGGTAGACCTGAACTGTTTAATTATTATATCACCTGTGCTGAAATAATTATTTCTCGTTTATCGGCAGGTGTATTAAGTGACTGTACTTTTCTTTAAATAAAAATAATCTTAGTTGTAAACAAATAAATAAAAAATATTTGTAATTTAGGTTCCAAATTAATGGAATTATAATAAAACAAACGTCTTCGGTCTGTTTTTCCTTCGCCGCAAACAGCCATTATGTCTAAAACAAAAGTCAACTCACTCGTTTGAAGCAGTGTCCGATGTCTGACTAAATGACGAGCAGAATTAGCTTTAATTTGTTCGGGTTCTGTTCTTCAAAAGCTCCTCCAGACTTTTTCTGAGACATCGTTCCACCCGTGTTTCTCAGCTTCACGGCTTTAGCTTCCTTCAACGGTGAACCGCCAGCACACATTGTCACGTGGATTTAATTTTTTAGCAAGCATGCGTCACAGCCCAGTTACAACTTAAATATATATTTGTTATTCTCCTTTTAATAATTATTAAAATGTCTTTTTAAATTCTTAAAGTTCTTGTAAGCTTTTGTCTTTTGTTTTACGACAAAATAAATAAATAAATAAATAAATAAATAAAAAACTCGTCACTGTTGTCAGTCGACTCAAAGGGTCTCCGTCTGACGATTCGACTCGTCGACTTCTAGAGGGCAGCCCTACCTTATACCATCAGTATGTATGGGTGCATGTAAATTATTTGGTTCAAGTGACATCACAGTAACCATTCAAAACAGGCTGTTTCTACTTCATGTTTCCATATATGGTCTGAAGAGTGAACGGTACATTTGAAAAGTCTGGGTATGGGTATGCATGTGCCACATATGGAAGCTAAACAGCAAAATCATCTCATTTTGAATTTCTGTGATTTGTCAATGTTTGGTATAGTCTGCCCACTCACACTGAAGTTATAAGGAATGTTTTAGCCTTAATTGCTTTGTGAATGCGACATAATACAGGGCATCCAGTCAGAGCAGAGCTGTATGTATTTGTATATATTAAAGGCCTGATTACTGATATGACAGCCTATTTTATTCTAAGGGATAAAGAGAGGTTGAAAATGGTTAGCAAAATAATTTGAATATTTTAATACATAGAACCACACACATCATAAGTGAACCTCATGGGGCAAAATAAAATGTTAAGAAACAGGCAGGATGTTGGCCCTTAAAAAAAAAAAAAAAAAGACTCCTCAGTACTTTCGGAAAACAGACTATCTCTGGTTGTTATGAGGTGGAGAGATTGAGATGTATTCGGCGTCTCCTCCCGCAGAGTCTCAGCTAATGAAAGGCTCTCTTCATGAGGTCTCTATGGCCTGCAGTGATGGAGCTGCAGACCCTCACATGCTCTCTTAGGACGCAACAACACAACTCACACCAACACTAACAATACTGACTGTGCGCTCGCCTGCAGCTCTGCACAACACAGAACACCTTGGATTAACACAGCAGCAAACATTGTTTTAGTCTCTCTTGTTTCAGGAAAGACTGACAAGAGATAATGAAGTCTCTCCTAAATCATTTGTAAACACCCTGAAATCCAAAATGAGCCTTTTCATCTTCTTGGCTGATGTCCCTGTTCATGTTGAGCACAATTAATCACATCATCAAATAATAAATAACATCGTAATAAATATCTGTATGTTAGCAAGAGTATTTTTTTATTTTATTTTGTTATTTATTTTGTTGGTTTGACAGAATTCATGATTTTGTATCCTTTTTGTCTGTCAGTGTTCTGTCACGACAATACCCAGCATGCATTATGCAAATGAGTCATAAAACCAGCATGACTCTCGCTAAAGCCATAAAGAAATCCACTGATGTACCCAAATTCTTGTTTCTTGAGTAATCTTTCGTTCATATACAGTGACTTGTACATGGGCCGAAATTATTAACCTATCATTTTTGTTTGTCTTCCCACTGCTAGCACCACACCTGTCATTTCATCACATGACCATTTTTCAGCCTCTTTCGGTGTCTTAGAATTTAGAAACAGTTTAACAGAACTCATTCACACTAAAGCTACAGCTGAACTGCTATATGGTAACTGAATTTTGGTGTGTGTATACATTAACATCCATATAGACTTAATATTGAAAATAAGCTGCAAAAACTTGAATTCCTCCTGGCTGTGTGTGATTTACTTGTGACCACAATTTTGTAATACAACAATTTAGTACCAGCCTTTCTGAATACAGCGGTTTACCCCATCCGTTCGGCCCTTAGCGNAAACAACTTGTTTGTTTAGTTTTGGGTGCTCTTTTAACTTTGTCTTGTGTTTTATGGTGTTTGGAATGCAGCGCTGAATGTACAGCCTGTTTTGAATAATTGAATGCCTCTCATGAGAAAACAGCTGACTTCCCTGAGCTAAAATATCTCTCTGTTTTAATTCTTTTTTTTCCCCTAGTGTGATGCAGTCACTGTTTTGGAGAAGGATCACGACTACAAAGAGGAGCATTTTGACTTCATTCAGTCCCACATCAGACGATTCTGCCTACAGTGTATCCTTTAGACTAACTGAAACAGATCTCGTCACCAGCCAGTTTACACTGTGTGATTAAATGTATAGGATAATGCTGTCACACAAACACAAATCCTAAAACATACAGGAATTCTTTGATCTGAAGTTTAAATCAAAGTGATCTTTGAACATTCAATGTAATGTCACTGATTTACTGCTTCAACCACCAATACAGCTTGCATTCTGATTCTGTCAAATGTTTGTCCAAACTCTCATAGTGTGAGCTGGGCATGACATGTGTAATAACAATAATAATGAGCAGAGTAACATGTATGTGTGCAAAACTGAGAGAGAGGTGGTAAATGAAGTGAAGCACACCACATACCATGCTGGAGCCGCACCATTCACTCACCTTTTGTTTTACCCAGAGAAGATGAAGTAAAACACCAGAATGAAGAACGAGCTATTAAAATAAAATGGGAATGTATTCTGCCTTTCTGCTGCCCTGAATATAAAATATCTCCTTCTCTTGTAAAATAAATCTTGCTTTGTAGTTGTTTTTTGTACCTTAACCCCATACCATAGATGGAGCTGCCTTGATTTACACCTCTGTAAAAGAGGAGAAGAACCTGGACCTCTTATACAAATACATGGTGCACAAAATGTATGATTTCCAGTTCACCACACCGGCCTTAGTGGTGGAGAAGGATGCTGTGTTCATGTAAGAGACCCAGAATTCCCTCTAATGTAACACAGCACTACCTACAGCCACCTACATCAACCTTTTTATCCATTTTAACTGAAGCCTCAGTCTGTACAGTTCAGTCAAAAGCTAACTGCCTCTGCACTGTCTTCTGGCTCTGTATTAGACTGCATTCATCTCCGTTTGTGTTTACATTCCATTTACAGTCCATCTGGATGGGATAACGAGAAGAAAATTGCGATTCTGCATGAAAACTTCACAACGGTTAGACCGGAAGATCCCTTTGAGGATTTCATCATGAAGCCTCCAGTACGAAAGGTGAGACTGAAGGAGCTGAGCGAAAAGACCTGCTTTCTTAAGTTGTATAAAATATTGTTTCATCATTTGCCTTTTAAAGCTGTTTACAAAAGTGTATGTACCCTCGTCAGAGTGCATGTTAAGTTGTTTAGTTGCACATCCTTTACAGTAAACACACTTCTGAACATTTTTATTTGGTGAATTGAACATATTGAGGAGAAAATCTAAATTAAAGATGGCCAGTACAAAGGTTCAGGCACATTTTACATTTGTATGTTAAATGTTTGTTCTATGTATTAACTTTGGTATATATGTAGAAAGTGTGCACTAAAATTTGCAGACAAATGCCATGCTAATGTGTGTTTTCTGTAGAGGTTGTGTTTTCACTTTCACTTTGTGTTTTTCAAATCAATTTGGCACAAAAGCACAATTTCATGGCAAGCAGACTAATATTAGCTGATTCCAAAATTAGTTGAAAGAAAATCTTAAACTTCATTAACTTGCCTTGAAAGTTACAATTAGGTTTTTGTTCTCCAGTAAAGCTACCGGAGTTTTCCAGGGAGTTACAAGGTTTATGTTAAACTGTTAATGATGATAAAAATAGTATTGTTGTTGTTAATAATAGTTCTCTCTCGTGCTGTTTCACTGTTCTCCAGCTGGTGCATGACAAGGAGATTAATGCTGAGGATGAGCAGGTGTTCCTCATGAAGCAGCAGGTCTGTTTCCACATCTTGAACACATACATCGTCCAACTCTTAGCCCACACTTCAGATCTGAGTTAACACATTGATGCGTATTGGTTTGTCAGTAAGACGGCATTGATATATTTTTGTTTAAATGGCTCAATAAAACTGGTAAGTCGTGCTTAGTTTATATTCTTACTTTGTTTACACCTGCAGTAACCCATTCACACCTAATGACTTAAACCAATTGTCTGCAGTTTAGAACAAAATGCTTCATTCATATCTGATGTCGGACGACTTTTTTACTGGCTGTCCGACCAGTGTTTGACATTTCTTAAAAAAAAAAAAACAACCTTGTGTATATGTGTATATATAGTGTTGTAACTTGCTCTGAATAAGATGGTACATTTTATATGTATGTGCATATTTCATCTACTTGTAATTCCTGTACGACATCCATTTTCTTATTGTACTTTAAGTCTTTGCTCCATACTATACATATGTTCATGACAAATCGATTTTGCACTCATCTTATTTTGATAAATCCTGTGAAAATGATGAAATTGAGATGAGCACAACATTCATTTTTAAATGTAACCCTTTTGACCAAAGAATAAAAGCACCATTTGGAAATTGTGAGGTATAGCCAAACCAGTTGACCAGTTACTACTTCTTTTTAGGTTTGTGCTCAGTGAAACTCTGAAAGCTGATGTAAAAATAAATAAGTACTAATAAATACATAAATACAATTCTGTTATGGATCTCAGTGGGTTGTGCAGTGGGTTGGTGTCTTCATGTTAAAAACTGCCAGTTTAGTTTGTTTGTTTTGCTTTAAATATTAGTTAAAATGTGAATACTGTCTCATTTTCGTTTTCTTTTTTTCCCTTCTATTGCAGTCTTTGTTAGCCAAGCAGCCAGCAACTCCAACAAGAGGAACTGTGAGTAAAACTACTTCTTCTGGTATTTTAGTTTTAATAGCTAGTCAAGTTTCTATATATGTATTAAATGTTAAGGATTTAAAGCTTTAAAAGCAAAAGTGTTCTTTTTGGGTGTATCATCAAAGCTCAGGCAGGCTTGATGTACTCGTTATTCGAAACACTGACCAGCTGAACTGACACAATTTCATATCTGCAAAATCAGTTATCTTTAGGAACAGAAACCAAATGGTCCACAGCCCGACCACATTTCTACATTTACAGTGGACAGTGCTGGTGATATGTGCTAAATAAAGAATAGAAAACCACTGGTGGAACAAAATAATAATAAAGAGGCTTGTGTAGGTACACTGGCAGTTTTACATAGTAAATCCAAACCACTCTGAATGATGTTGTGTACATTTTCTCCACTGAATAAAAAAAATGAATATTTTTAACTGCATTATAGCTCACAGTTTGCATCACTTTGCAGCAGATTTTTTATTCCCCAGTCTCACTGCATTTAATTAAGTCTGTTTAGTCCAAGATATAGTTCATCTCTCTTTCTTTTCTCTTTGTTTTTAGGGAAATGCCTGAATATTGAAATTTATCAGCTCATAGCTAAAAAATAAATACCAGCTCAATATACCACACACCAGTGCAGTCAGTATGTGAAGAAAAGAGTATATGGTCTTTGTGATTGCTGTGCATTTGGGGGCGAAAGCACCACCGCCTTTTCTCCATCTCTAGTAGGAACAGTTATCTAGGAACCAAAAAAGGAGTGTACCGTTTCACAGTGGGTCAGATAATGTGTGTACCACATTACTCAGTTCCTGTTCGCTGCCACTTGTCATTATCTGATTTGAACTACCTATGCCTGGAAATTACGTCATTGCTTCTACTGTGCTTTGTTTTTTTTGAGCATGAGAAAGACTCAAAGGAGTTATCCAAGCCAACTGAGAATTTATTCTTGCTGAAAGAAAGACATCATAGCCAAATACTTAAAATGGCAATATTCATAACCTATTCCACCCAAAGCCAAAAAAGGCTGAGTGCATTCAAGCACTCATTGTCAAAAATCGTTGCATACGTAGTTGCACCCAGAAGGATTCAACTGACTGGAATGAAACATTGTGAGACATTCGAGTGATTCAAGTTTCACGCTCGACCACACGTGACATAGCAAAATGGGCCTTATTGCTCTACCAGACTGACCCACCAGCCACAATTGCGGTCATTCAGCAAGCAGTAATGTAGTGACTCAGAATGGCAGCTTCAGTAACGAGTCCCGCTTTTGTCTTGGTGGAAACTACCAACAAATTTGTGTGTGGGGGCACCATTGTCAGCGCAGAGATGAACGGTTTGTTGTCATGTGATTAGGCCTATGGAGAGCTTTTTTAACTGTGTTGTCCAGCTCTGTTTTATAGAAAATGTTTGGTCAAATCTCTGATCCTTATATATGCATTATGCATACAGGAGTCTCCAGCACGGACCGCGTCCGGATCCCCTCGGCCTACAGGACGCGCTGGACCTACGAATGTGGCAAGCGTGTCGCCCATGACAGCAGTGAAGAAACCTGACCCCAACATGAAGGGTGAGTTTCCCTCCAGCTTTAACACGATAATTAAAGTATCAGCCAGGAGACGACTACTTTTAGATTTAGCACTGGAGATGTTGGCTAATGTAGCTGACAAGTAATGAAATCTTACAACCCACCATTTAGAATGAATTATCTCTTCCTTAAAGCGTGTGGAGTTGTTCAGTAATCTCTAATAGTACTGAATATTTCTACTTCTATAATAATAACCTCTGATTGTGTTTCTGACACTGTGTGATAGTTATCTGTAAACATAGACACTAATTCACGCTGTACTGTTTGTAGCTATGCTATTGTACTTTAGTCCTTATTTATTGTTAACAGTAAATCAAACACTGAACAAAAACCCCATAATCAAGCCAATATCAATGCCGGTGCTATTAAGGGATTGATTGATTGATTGATTGATTGATTGATTGATTGATTGATTGATTGATTGATTGCAACTATTAAGGTACGAGCCAAATGTGGCCACATTGGCTTATTAGCTGTCTTGCTTCTTAGCTATGCTTACTAGGTGACTAACACTGCACTGTCAAACTGGTACAAGTAAATATAAACAAATAAGCTCATTCTGATGGTGTGCATGCTAAAAACTGTAGGATTGGTTGAGTAGGCAACAAGTAAACATTACTTGTAATTACGTATGTTACTTGCTGTAATGCTCTTTTTATCTTTGGGGTCAGTTTGATCCCGTTCAGTGTTGGTAACATCTCTAAATTAAGAATTGATTAATTATCATAGTTGTTGATTTTTGTTAAAATAATAGGAACAACTACATAAACATAAAATCAACTTGTGTCCTGTGCACATTTTGTATGAATCAGTGTTCTGTGGGGTTCACAGGCTGTTTTGGCTGTAAAATATATAAACGTTTCTGCAGGGTTACCCACAGCAAGAACCATTATCTCCAAATGCATTAAACCTGGAAGAGTGCTTAATCTTCCCAGAGGTTGCTGGCCCCAGGGAGCAAAGCAACTCATCCAGGAAGTCATAAAAGAACATAACATATGACAGGCCTCATTTTCCTGGTGGTGGTGAAAGCATAATGATCAAATATCGAAAATGAACTTTGTTATTTCCTGGAGGCTTCAATAAGTTGTTTGCAAATGACTCCATGGCTATGGCATGAACTGCAGACGGAGGGCAGAAAGTGATTTTCTACATAGGAAGTGCTGTCAAAAACTACGTGTTACAGGCATCACAAAGTAACTGCAGCAGCTTTTAGAGTGAAACAGGAAAACTGGTGAATAAAAAGCTTACTTGATTGTGCAGTCATGAGTATTACTTTTCAAAGATGACCTGTGGGTGGTGTGGTGATGGGTTTAAAACCTTCATTACATTAAGTAAGCAGACGTGACAATTTCAAGAGGCATATGAATACATGTTGCTAGGTTAATCCACAGGTCAATAAAAGAAAACTAACCAACATTGTGGAGGACGTTGGTACTGAGTTTGACCCAACCGCTAACAAAAAAAAACCTCTCAGTACCTTTGTATGTTTTCTTTTGTTGCCTCTATTAGAAGAGCACCTGGAGGGGAAGGGATTCTCTACTGTTATGATAGCAGCTTATCTTTCAGTTCAGTTAAAATCAAATCAGTTCTCTTTACATTAAGATCTTTTTTTTTTTTTTTTAACGCTGTAAACGGAGATGCTTTGTTCATTTATTCCTCCCTCATTTCTGTGTGAATACTGCCATCCTGAGGGGGCTTTGGATATTATCTCAGCGCTGAATTCCTGTCTGTTAGCCTGCCTGGCCAAAAATATTGACAGCATTTTCTCCGTCATTAAGCTCAGCAGGAACGCGTGTCGCATACCAGTGGGGATGAGGTGCTTTCTTTTCTTATTAAATCGACTTTAATTGAAAGTTTTGTACTCTCTACACAGAAGGCTGCTTCTGGTGTGCTCGTTTTTGATGCAGTGAAATGAATAGACTGAACAAGACTAAAACATAGCATTGTAAAATAAGAAAGCTTTTTGAGTAATTTTTTTAATGCTTCACTCTCCTTGAGGGCTTTTAGTCTGTACCTAAAGTAGGCATGCCAAAAAGTATGACGACATCAGAATCGATATTGATGGGTTTTTGCTTTAAAAAATAAATATTGGTATCAAATGGATATTTAGATTGGACTGAATTTTTGACTTATATTTAGTGATATAATAATTGAACGGCAGCAGACTAGAATGTTTAGGCGGTGCTGGGTTACTGCACTGAATGTCTGCAATGTTTACTTTTACTGCATTCGTAACTCTTCAGATGTAAATGAAGAGAAAATGCTGTATTTTTTGTAATTCTAATCAAGATACATTGAGTTTCAGTTTATACCTTTTAAAAATTATTGCATCAGTGCAGATATGTACTTACAATATTGAATACTGGCATTGGCCCACAGTGCCCATATTTTGTAGTTTAAGAAAAAAGTATGCAAGTTACATGTGGATGTGGATATTCAGTGTTTTTTTTTTTTTTTTGAATCAAGGAAAACTCCTTGGACTCCAACAATTTTTCAAAATTTCTGCACAATTTAGTGCTTAATGTACACAGTCATTCAAAGTGTCTTGGTGTGAAGAGAATGGTTGGTTGTAGAGACTCAAATTTCTTTGGTGTTGGTGATAGGAACTGGGACCCCCAAGATGATAAAATGAAATGAAAATCTGAAAGAATACGGTATTGGGTACCCTGCGTGTATCCCTCTACCATGAAAGGATTTTAAGGCCAAATACTTTTGAAAACTATTGTCAAAGATATTATTTTACATCAGGCACCGTATTCATAACCATTTAATGCTATGTCTTTCTGTAAGGGAACATTTTAAAGATGGACGTATCCAACACCGGAAATGTGTAAAAGTTTCTCTAGAATGGAGCTTTTCACACCAAACCACTCTGAATGACTTTGTTTACAACTTAACAGGTTAATTGCACTGAAACTCTAATGGTGTTCCCCCTTAACTTTGTACACATTTTGTTCCAGGTGCTGCTGCGAATGAGGGCGTTTTGGCCAACTTCTTTAACAGTCTGCTGAGTAAAAAGACGGGTGCTCCAGGGAGCCCTGGGGCCGCAGGGGCTGCAGTGCAGGGATCCGCAAAGAAAACAGGTAAATAACCTTCACTAACCCGTCTAACCTGCGCAGAGACTCTGTATATGTCGCTGTTACCTGTGGAAAACACTGTTGTGTGGAGGTTTACCTATAGAGTCGGAGAGCACTTCAGACGGGGATGATTGAAGAGATGCTGAAGCAGCTGGTGATGTTTCGCCCTCGCCGACTTAACTCTTACATGATGTGACTCATTTCATGCCACTTCCTATTTATTTTATAACCTAATGCATGAATTGATCTGTCCAGGCTCCCTCCATGCTTGGGTTCTTTCATAGTTACTGTTGTAAGGTTGGACAAATGCTGGTAAAATTTCAAACTTAATTTGAAACTGTCAAATGTGACGCGAGTTATTCATTTGACCTAATGCAAAACTCTAGAACGTGACTCCGTTCATATTGCAGTGCCTATGTTTAGAGTGAGTTATCTTTGGGTTAAATAGCCATGCCCCCCGCTTCCCTTTTTTATTTTTTCGTAAATTATTGTCCAACCTCTCACAACAGTAGCTGTGAAAGGGTGTGTGTGGGGGCAGAGCCTGTACTGGTTAATCCACTGTCACTCCTCATCCACATTAAGTCCCAAAACCTGACCACACTGCTGTCCTCCTCTAACTGATGTCATGGCCTTGGCGTCCAAACCTCTCTGCTGTGGATAAAAAGAGGAAATGCATGCAGCCATTCCTTCCTCCCTCGTTCGCTCTCATGATTAGTTTTGCATGTGTGCAGCCGCCGTCATGTTTTTGCCATCCCAGCATTCTAGTATTGAAATGCAGCCCAGCTCCTCCACAAACCTCTTGAAACCTCAAGTCTCTCAGGACTAGTACAGGAACAAATCCACCAAAAAAAGCTGTTTTTAGACATACCCTCTCCTTGAGGTAGAGCAAAGCACCAGCTTGTTTTTTACTACTTCAATGTACATAGATTTTTGTACCATTATCAAAATAATTAAAAGTTTCCTGTTTAATTTTAGGGCTCACTTGTTTAAATATATCTATTTTTTTTTAGTTGTTCTCATTCTAGTTCTTATTTTGTCTGATACGAGAGGACATTCAAAAAAGCAGTAATTCTTTTTTTTTTTCATTCAGTCCTAAATTTGCATGTAAATTTGCATAGTTATACAAATGTTCCTTCATTGTTAAAAACAAGTGTGTGCTTCATACAATCGAGTGTACATGTTTTTGCACCCCTGGTCAAGTTACTATTTGTTTACTGAATAAAAAAAATGAAAAAAAAAAAAAAAAAAAAGATTGCTTTCCATTTTACAGTCTTGCTGTGTTGTAAATTCAAGTGCATTTTAATTTGAAATAAATTTTCAATTTATTATTATACTAGTAGTAATTATTTTAATACCTCAGGGAGAAGGGGTATGTATACTCAGAGCTTATTTTTGTTGCTGTACTGAGCCCTCCGAGTTAGATATGTAAACATGCAGACGCTACAGGAGATTACTCTGTTTTCTCTCTTTTTGTTTTCTCCAAGGGCAGAAGCCGGCTTTGACTGACGTCCAGGCGGAGCTGGACCGAATGACGCAGAAACCGGACTCCACGCTAAAGGCCAACAACAGCACCCCCGCCACGGAGAACGAGGCGTGAGCTCCTCCGAGCATAAACAACAACAAAACACTCTGGAAAAACAAAAACATGCTTAGAACGTAAAGAGAACTGTAATGACCAAAATCCCCCCTCCCCCTACTCGTTCAGTATGTTTCGTTTCGCTGAACCTTATGCTGGGATGGCATCAGATGTTTGGGGACGGAGCAAAAAGAGATCTGAATACTACTTTTGTTTATTTCCAAGCATTTTTTGTGGTCATTCTTTTTTGTCGAGGCAGGCCTGGCAGGTTAAAACCATGAATATACAAACATGTGCACCCCAGTCATCATCCACCTCCCCCCATCATCACCCTCCCAGCAAACATACTGAAACATGCTGCTGTTTCTCGTTCTGCTTTACCTTATGGAGGATTGCAGTGGCTACAGGTGATTTAAAAAAAACAAAAAAGGAAAAAAAGGCTAAATATGTTCAGTACAAAATGAAATACTTGCAGAAAGTATGTAGTATGTATAAACATAGGTATGATGTATTTATATGAAAACAAAGCTTTGAAGATGAAATATTTTCTTGGTTTTCTTCCATCATACGTTTAGCTTCTTTGCTAACGTGCTAATACCACCACTGGCGTCATGACACTAACGACTGATTTAAAAGAAAAATAACATAAATTAATAAATAAATAAAGAAAAACCTGCTGGCCTTTCAAAGTGCGGACAAGAATGGCACACGCTCGCCGCTTCAACTGATTCTGTAAATATGCACAAAGAGTTTGCTATACGAGCTTTGGTTCAGTTTTTTTTTTTGTATAAAAGTCAGTTATTTTAACAAATTATGAAGTTTTTCAGATGCGATGAAAGTATTGGCAGGTGTCGGAGCGCAGACAGCTTTTTTGCTTTTCGTAAAATTTTTTTTGTGGCTACAGTTGGTTTTTGGGAGAAAAAGGGGCGAGGCAGCATTATTTCCTGAAAAATTAAAAAAAATAAATAAATAAATAAAAAAAAATCAGAAGACTCCCAAGTGCCTGGCACAGCCTCTGTCTGTGTCTCCAAAAGAGGAATTGCACTGTAGCACCAACAGTCAGAGGTTTCTCTTTCTTTTCTTTTCTTTTGCCTAGTTTTGTTTGCTTTTTGCTATTAGTATTTATTTAGTTTATTTTTTTAATTGCTTGTTTTGATTTTTTTTTTTTTTGTATTTCTTTCCTTTTTTTTCTTTTATTTTTTTTCTTTTATTTTTTTGGTTCTGCTTCAGGTATTTATTTACTTTTTGTTTTTCTACAACTCTGTGGTGTTTTTGCTATTGCTTCTGTCTCCTGAAATGCTTTTTGCTTACTTTTGTGGCCTAGGTCTTTTTTTTTTTTTTTTTTTTTTTTTTTCTTTTTTTTTCAGCCAAGCAATAGAAGAAGCATGACTTTTGTATATGTTAAAAAAAAAAACCAAACAAAACAAAAAACACTTGTTTAAAATTGACCTAAATGGCCCAGACCACTAATACAACCCCCTCCCCCCATTTATCTCATTTACTGTACCAGTCAGAATGGTTTTACTGAAATAATGAAATGAATGTCCTCCCACATCACGTTTTTCCCCTCTATGCGTATAGATGCAGACTGTCTGGCAGTGTAAAACATTCCTGATGTGTACACCAATGAAACTGTAGAGAAATGTCCTTGAAGGAAAATGCTTTATTTGGCCCGCCTCAGTGCCCAGCGCCGCTCTGCCTTCAGTGTATCAGCCCTATATCAGCCTGCAGTAGCCTTCACGCTAATAGCTATAGTCACTTTGTCCTATTTGCTAATGTCATCTCTTCTGATACTGTATCATATCCAATTAATTAATGTAAATTCATTGTTTTTTGCAGTTTTTGTGAGAATAGGCAGAACAAAAATGTAGAAAATTAGCTACTTTTTGGATTTTTTTTTTACGGATTAGCCGAAGACATGACTTAATCATCCTGTGGTTGTGGGGTTTTTTTTGTTTTGTTTTGTTTTGTTTTGTTTTTTGTTTTGTTTTGTTCCCCCCCACCCAATTCAGTTTTTAAGAACCTTGACTAGCATTAAAGAGTAAAAAAGATGAGCAGCTAAAGCGGCTTCTGGACGTCAGCAGCCGCTTCAGGAAACAAAATCTAAAAAAAAAAACACAATTGGAAAATACAGATTGGAGCCTGGAACCAAAGAATCCACATGTGGTATGAGTGAGTGCATTTGTGAGTCGCGTCCTAAATCGTGTCCCAGGTGAGCACACCTGGAGAAGCCATTCATTCTAAAACTCTTCCTCTGCTCACTGAGGTGGTCTGTGTTCACTCTGTTTGAATGTTCTGGTGGTAGGGCAGCAATGTGCACAAAATCCCAGCATCATTACACTGAGTGTGATATTTATTAGAGGAAAGCTCTGCCTTTTTTATTTTATTTTTTTCCCCTCTTCTTTTCAAAATGCAATAAATCAGTGGCTGAGATGTAAGCAGAGCCATTCAGAGTGGCTTGATGTGAAATGTTTCAGATTTTTTTAAAATAATAAATACAATGAATGGTATCTACAACACAGATATAGCCATTTTATGTAATGTATTTTTTTTTTTGTCCAAATAAGCTGGATCGTTTTAGTAGGTCTGTTCATCATACCTTCTAGCACAATTCAAATGATGAGTGGAGATACTTCCACAACAGCAGTGATATTTGTTGTTTATGGTAAAATAGTGGCAGTGGTGGTTTTCTTTGCCTCACAACTGCCAGCAAAATCAATTTTGGAACAAAAAACTCATCAGGCATGTCTTCATAACCATTCAATATAATAACATTCTGTGAAGGAGCTTTTAGAGTTGGATGTCTGGTTCCCATCACCACCACTGTAAACAATTCTGGCTTTCTCTAAAGTGGGGCGTTTCACACCAAACCACTGTGAACAACGTTGTTTGCATCTTAACCACTTAATTATGTGCGAATAAAAGAAAAGTGGAATTCCTCTTCTAAAAACCATTAGTGAATTAATGTGTCAACTGAATATCAGCTTTGTTTTAACCAAAACAAAATGATGTGACTGATTTGGATGCTTACAGCTCACTCTGATTGGCTGGAGGGCTCATGCTTATCTGCATAATACAAAGGCCTGTAGTGCAATAATGATTGACAAAATATTGTGCAGCCCCAATTGATAGTTTACGATTTTTTTTTTCTTTCTTCTTCTTTTTTTTCTTTTTTTAATATAAAAACCTCTCCTTTCTTTCAGTTCTTTAAGGGAAGTGACCACATGGTGTGCAGAGTCTACTTTTTTGTTTTTTTATTTAGTTTGTTTTTTATTTAGTTTGTTTTGGTTCTTTTGTTTTTTGTTTTTTTGCATGAACTGTATTAACTGTTTGGAAAGAGTCTCATACCAACTGAATGGAGGATATGCATACCGAAAATACATATGAATGCATATGAATTCGCTTCTTTGCTGGGCAGAGCTAAGCCTTTGCTGATAGTCAAGCACAATAATGTCATTATCATCAATAAGTCTGGATTCTTTACCTCTGTTTTAGTAATTAAGCACTTCTGCTGTTAAAGCTCTGTAATAATTTAATTACAGTCCATTCGTTCTGCTCAGAGAGCTAATTTTACTTACGTTTACCTACAAAGCACTTCACATGCGTTCTTCACATTTAAACTGTCTGCAGATGTTTCAATCTTTGTTCCAGTTTGAGTAATGGTGGGATTAAGGTTGTATTGGACTGTTAGGCTCATTGATTTGCTAAGTTTCCTTTTTCCGGAATCATTTTTGATTATCTGCAAATCTGATTCCTTGTATCACTGTAATTTAGAGCAAAAATTAAATACACCAAAACTGCCACGCTGGCTCTGTGCTTGAAGCTTCTTCAAAGCTTCTGCAGCTTCCTTTGTTGGACACATCTGCTTTCCCTGGGGAGATAAAGTAACATCAAATGAAAGAGTCCATATCTGGCCACCAAAAAGCAATATTTTTGGCTTGGACTTCTAAGGAAGCTCATTGAGTTGCACTTGTTTAGATTTTGCTCACGGATGCACAACAGTTATAACAAATGACAGATCAGATGTAATTGTTGATATTTTACTCAACCTCAGCTAAAACTTGACAGCTGTGCTTAATAAGCCTACAAATATGCACTTCTCCGTGTTTGTAAGAAGACAAAGGTTCACTTAGCTTCTGCTCTCAGCCCTGTTTGGAGTTATAAAGATACTTTCCACATGAAAGACGCCTGTTTGTGCACATGTTCAGCTCGACCTGACTATGGCTTTAACCTGATGCAGTAAATGCGACTGTGTGGAATCCTGCTTTTAGTGCCGGCAGAGAAATAAAGAAAACATGTCTTTTGTTTCAGACTTGGCTTCAATAAAACACAAATCCAGACTCCATCTAGAGTTTGTCCTCTTTTATTCCCCTCCTCACAGCCAGTGAGCTATTTATGTGGTTGTTGTTTCATTTAGTTATTTTTGGGCTTGGATTGACTGTGTAGCTCTGACCTTTCCACTAGAGGGCAGCGCCGTCTCCTTCTCATCTTGGAGTTGTATCCTTTATTTTGGACCAAAAAGAGATGACTCTAACATGACTCTCTTATTTTACAGAACAAAATCTGTCATTGCAGTTCATCACAGTATCTGACATTTGCTTTGAGATGTTTACTGCGTGGTTGTGTCCAAATGATGTGGTGACGTTTAAGTGAACACCCCAGGTTATCAGGTATTACTTATTATACGCTTATTATAAGGTAATTTACTTTCTATGTATTAACTTTTAGTTTTTTACTTGTTTAAGTGGTTTTAGGAAGATTTATCTCACTATATTAGCAGGTATAAGATTAAATAAATAAAAAAAATCCTTCCCAAAATGAATTAAGTAAAACAACTCTAGAAATAAATAATCTAAAGTTTACCACAACAGAAAAGTAGTTGCATCCAGAATAAATGTGGGATTGCAATGCCATTGGGAAGGAAGACGACGGTTACCAGGAACAATGCGGTTTAAATATTCTCACACATGTTGGCGCTGACCATGGTGCCTCCACACACGGATTCGTTGTGAACATTCTTAGTGTGTGGCTGTGTCACAGTTGCACACCTAATAATAATAATAATAATAATAATAATAACTAGTTTTTGAGTATGTAGTACAGTTACGAATGTCATTGAGTTTATTCAAAAATCCGCAATGCACACTTAGTACCAGTCGATTTTTGAGTGTGGTAACACTGTTGTCCCACAGTGCAATGGGAAACGGAAAGGGAGGAGCTTCTCGTGTGTGAAATTTTTTGAGAAAAATGGTAGAAATTGTGTAGTTCAACTCAAATTTATCAGAAAAGCCTGTAAAATAAATGTATTTGAGTGAATAATGCATTGTTTATTTTTTGCAGCGCATTATTTTATTAAAGCGCATTATTATGAAAGCAAAGCTAAAGAAACCAATGATGCGAACCAAAGAAGTGGCAGCGGCCGAATAATGTGCCCTTTTTATAGTCAGCTTGAATATGTTCTCGGTGGAAAGCCCAGCCGTCAGTCATTGGAACTTTGTGCTTCTCCTGTGATCCTGGCGAAGATGAAATTTGAAACCAGGAGTGGAACTGCGCTCATTGGAAGTCACGGGGTGTGTCCCAGTTGTGCACTTACTACTTATCCTAACTAGTTTTTGAGTATGTAACATGTAGTACAGTTATGAATGTCAAAGCTGAGTGTACTCAAAAAAACACAATGCACACTCAGTCCATTTTTGAGTATGGGAATGATGGACACTGTTATCCCACCCACAGTGTAACAGGAAACAGAAAGGGAGGAGCTTCTCACATCTGAAAAACCTGAGGTGATGAGGTGATGTGGTGGTGCGCAGACTTGGTGTATAAAAGTGAATGCAACCCAAATCTGTCAAAACAGGTGGTAAAAATATATTTACTATTCTAGTGAACTATGTGTTTTTAGATTACACATTTAGATTAGTACAGAGTATATTACTATGTAGTACACAATGGAGATTATTATTTACCTCAGGGTGAACGTACCACATGACACATGCGGGTCCGTTTTGGAGTGTGGTCGCTTCAGACTTATGTCTGATGACATATCTTTGAAAGATAATATAATTGTATAAACAACTTTAAATATATAATAAACTAAAGATAACTATGGAACTGTTGAATACTAATGAATTCAGTTACTGTTCTGTTTGCATGTAAAATGCTAGCTTAACTGCACATATAATTTAAACATTACTGACTTGAACACTGAATCGAATTATGTTATTAAAAGAAAGCACAGAGAGAAAGTTTATTTAATATGAATGTCAGACTATAGATGTTATGTTTTCGGTTATATCTACGATTTACCATGGTTGAAAATCAAGTATTGGTATCGGTATAGGAATATTAGCCTTGGTATTACTTGGTATCAGATCGAATGAAAAGAAATCAGTGATGTTGCCATCCCTACTACTCACCCGCACCTGTAGCACAACCTCTACTCACAGAAGCGATTTCTACACGCAGTTCTTTATTCTCTTTATGATTCGGGTTGCAGTAAACGATTATTAGGAATTGACCGATCAACGAAAACCAAACCAAACACTATTATTCACAGAGCACCGTGGAAAAGATGATGGAGGTGAGATTTGCTACTTTTTGTCAGCTTCTTAATCAAATTGTCTTTCCACCTTAAATGGCGTGGCAGTCAGCTTCTGGTGCCGGCGCACCATTAAGGTAACAGCTGCATCAGTTAAGGCGGACCCAAACAAGAAGCCGACGAAAACGAAGCTAACTTCAGCCTCTTAAAATGTGGCAAAGCACTTTTCTCCCCTGAATTCTTTTCTTTCTATTTTTGGATTTATTTGTCTGTTTTTGCCTCGTCATGCGTTCTTTTAGTTAGCTCAGTGCTTGTTTTCAGTCTTTGTTTTATGTATGTTTTAATGCACATAATACAAACAAAAAACTGCATTTCTCAGAACACTGAACTCGAACACCGTATTAATTCATTAATTTATAATTTATTTTTTCTGCTTTTAATTTGCATTTCTGTCTTTTCTGTGGGGACTTTTAAGCGTGTTTTTGTTCTTCTTGGAGATGATGGGCGGAGCGTGACCAGCCCAGCAGCAGCAGCAGCGCAGAGTGGAAGTAGGGAATGTAATGTAATGCAGTGCGATGCGATGCTTTTGAGGAAAATCCCAGCATGCTGAAGGCCGCGCGCTCGCTCCCCATATGTCTTCTGCGCCGTGCATGAACACAAAGCGAGGAGGACCCGCATCTGCGCTTTGGAGAAGATGGAGTTTGGAGTTTGGGGCCATGCAGCAGACTTGCAGCGTATAGTCTGAGTTTGTGCTGCAGAGCTGCTGCTCTCTGCTTCGTCCATTACAGGAGCTGCCGCTGGAGTTTCTGCGGTTGTGTTTTAAATAGATAACTTATTTTTTTCCGTGTTTCGGAGCTCAGTTACCTCAAAATGAGGAGCTCGGAGGAACCGGAGGTGTTTGATGGAGAGGCCTCCAGCGCCTCCATGATGAGCGGCGCCACCAGCCCTTACCAGCCGACCACAGAGCCTGTCCAGGCGACCAGAGGGGTCAGGGGCGTCCGCTGGGACACGGAGTACCTCCGCTCCTCTTTCGGCATCCTAAAAGCGCTGGAAGTGGTGAGTAAGCGACCATGTCTGCATTCTACATCACTGACAGTGTAATGTAACTCTGTGCGGCACAAGAACAGAATGAAACTGGACTTCACCCAGGAGCTCTGCATGTCAGTGTCCAGCCTGCTTACAACCTGCTTTTACCACTTTATGCATTCTACTGAAAGTAAATAGTCACGTTTAGACTGCGTGTATTATGTGTTTGGCTGTTTATTATCTCGTGTTTTGGATGTGTAAAACAAGCAGATCAGCGTTCAGTTTAGCCTCGTAACTTGGGTTAGTGAAGCCTGACAGATAGGAGGAGAGCTGAGGGACGCTACTATTGGACAGTGCTTCTGGATGAACATATCCCGCTAACAGAGAAATCTTGTTCTCTGCACTGTGAAATAGAGCCAGTCTCGCAGGCAGGCAGGGATTAAACCATTCTTACCCCAAGTATTTTAATGAAGAAAAATAATTATTAATTGATTTGAAGGCTTGTTGCTCGTTTTCTGCTGTAAGCTATTCCGTATATGTTATGAGTTATTTTGTAACTGCTGTGAAGTCTTCTTCCTTGATCGATACTATAAACAGTTTAGTAATGCTATACCATTCAGTGTCTACTATGGATTATACAGTATTCACTATGAACTATTCAGTATCTACTATGAATTATTCATAATCTACTGTAGATTATTCAGTATCCACTCTGAATTATGCAGGATCTACTGTAAATGATTCAGTATCTGCTATAAATTGTTCATTATCTACTGTGGATTATTCCTTATCTACTATGAGTTATTCAGTATCCACTACAAATTATTCAACAACTACTATTGATTATTTACTATAGATTATCTAACGTCTAGTGTACTATGAACTGTTTAGTAACTACTTAATTACTTAATTATTCAATATTTATTATGGTTTATTGAATCTACTTTCAATTATTCACTGTCTATGAAGAATTCAGTATTCCATTATTGATTATTCAGTATTTACTATTGATTCTTCAGTATCTACTATTGATTGTTCAGTGACTAATAAGAATTTTTTGGTATCTGCTATGAATTATTCTGTGACTGTTATGGTTTGTTCAGTATGTACTATGCCTAATTTAGTAACTACTACATGAGTGTAATTATGAGAGTGAGGAACTGTGGTGTGGACCCACATGCAGGCATCTGAACTAAGTTATTCTTAGTGAAATATTTCCAAGGTGAGAACTTTAACACCTGTGGTCTGTGGCTGCTTTACTTTTCCCAACGTGGGAGATTGCCCTCTCCATACTTCACCCACAGATATTTACTTTCATAGCTAATGTTGTGAAGCCAGACAAACTGCTTTACAGAACACAACCCCTACGTTTAGAGAGAGTTATTCATTCAACCTAATGAGAGACTGTAAAATGTGACTCAGTTTGTATCACAATACCTACATTTAGAGCAAGCTCAGGTCAAGTGCAGTACTTTGTGGGTGTTGGTTGTTTTATGTTGTAGATATGGTTCTTTTCACTATCAGGGGGAATGTTTGACCTCTGCTAAAGCAACGAGTGTCCTCTATGAACTGCGAATGAAATCGGGATAATGTTTCCATTTGGCTGCATGCCAACCATGTGTGGAATGCAGGCAGGAAAATAAAAGAGCAGATGAATTGGAGTGAATTAGTTTCAGAAGATAAAACAGATCAGATTATTTGTATGCATATGTTTTCTGTGGTCACAAGTGATTAAACTAAATAAAGAGAAAAATAAATTAAAATCATCAGTGAATCAGCAGATTAGTAGTTAAGTTTGCATGATAAAAGGGTTTATTTTAGATATATTGATTTTTCAGATTTGTTAAGGTGTGTTAAAATCTTTAAAAACCTTTGCACAGCATATTTTATTATCCATTTGAATCAGTTGTTATTGTCAAAAATTAACATAATAATGGTAAAAAAAACCATATAATGGTTAATAATTACTCGATTAGTCATCAAATTAATTGGTAGATAATATTAATTTTGTCAAAATATGAAAACTTTTGTTATGAAAATGCTGGGCCTATTACTAAGTAAGTCAGTAAAGTAATAGGTAGGTTGCTTAATTGTCCATCAAATAGTTAATTAGCCATTAAAATATTAGGTAAATTACGGGATTAGTCAACAAAATGATGTGTACGTTAGCCATCAAAATGATAGTTGGATTACTTTCTTTAAAAAAACCTTTTTTTCCTCCCAAAACAGAAATAGCACCAACAGCCCAGCTGTTTTTGAAACAGATGTTGAAAGTCACCAAGGAGATGTGGAGCTCCTTGTGTATTGCTAACTTAGCTTAGGTGGCCTACTGTGGTGCTTACACTCACATTCACATGAACTCTCAGTCACAGCAGGAAAACTAATAATGAAAGTCATTAAGGGAAAAGTATGTTTGAACACTCAGCCAGAGGAAAACTCCACAGTGTATCGGATAAAGTCCTGCAGGAGAGTCTAACACCAGTGATAGTTTTATTCATTTGCACATTTGAAAACACACCACACTGAGTCGTAACATGCAAACTAAAGGTGGACGATGTGACAATGTCACTGTCATTACAGTAAATTACACCATAATGTTCTTTTCAGAGGATGTGGTGGGCGTGATTAGCACTTCTAGAATACTGTACAGTCTGTTTTATAATAAAGACTTGCTGTAAATGAGCTCAGTAAACTGTATAAACTGCATAGTAAAAAGGATCTAATAATTTGTATCAGATCGTTGTGAAACAATGTAGCTCTGCAGTTTTGTTCCCTTTTGTTCTGGAACTTCTGAAAGGTTAAATGATGTGGCACATATTGTGCGCCATGAACAAAGTCTTTGATGATAGACCTTCTCCATACAGCCCACTCTTAGGTGGAATAGCTTCCACTTTGTCAACAAGAACCTGCTGGATCCAGTCATGTGGGTGTTAATACTAAAAGCCCTGTGCTATTTTATCTCTGCTGTAATGGCTTTGTAAGGAACACATGTGTACTATGTGGAACAAAAAGGTAGATATCAGTTGTTGGGATGCTGGAGAACTGATCTAAGACCAGCTCCAGCATTTTAGCCTTTAATCTGAAAACTGAGAGAGCCGCACTGTTTTAGCTCTGTTGGATGAACGCTGCGTCGGAGCTGCTGATTGTGTTTAAACTGGCTGTTGGGCCGCCACCACATCTTATCACGCAGGTGGGATATTTGCATTAGCGTGTCAGCGGAAAGGTTAGAGATCTTCACTCTGAGTAGCACTGAAACGGCAGTGAAACAAATGAAAAGGTATGAATAGAGTCAGAATGGGTCAGAGTGCATGAGTGTGATCTTTCTGATAGATAAGGCTTAAGTAGGGCTGCAACTCACAATTAGCTCTGTTATGGATGAATCCTTTGACTCTTAAGATGTAGTTAGAGTTCAGGTTGCCAGGTGTCCGGTTTAGGAAAGCACAGTCTATTTTTTTTTGAGGATCTTATGTATTTCACTCTCTAGCGTGCAAAATATCATCAAGAGATTTGGGGAATCTGGAGAAATCTTTGTGAATGCCCATGATCTTCAACCACTCAGACCCCTCAGATATAAATCACCAAATAGGTTCAGGTTTACTTTGACAAACCGTGGTGAATAAACACTGTCCGATGTTCCATCCACAAATGCAGGTTAAGACTGAACAATACAGAGTGGAAATCATGTATAAACACTGACCAGAAACACTCTGGATCAGGTTTGTCCAGAATGACCTGATGCTTGGTAGGAACGTGTATTGTGGTCTGACCATTCAGCCATTCAGATTGTTTATGGAAATTATGGACATGTGTATTTTGGGCCACCAAGATTGTTGCCAGCGTAAAATTCAACAGCCAGCCTCTGTCATTGGGGGTGGTGGGTCTAGTGGGTAGCCTGCACATATGTAAAAACGTCTTTAACACTGAACAGCAGTGAGCCACATATGACTGTTGTTGGAACAAAACCTTGTAGAATTCGAAGGTACCTGTTGTCTTTAACATTGTATTTCATGATGAAGGAAATGGCCCTAATGGCACAAAATGACCTGGAAAAGTCTGGTTACATTAACTTTCATTAAAGGTATGTTTTTCTTTCTACTCTGATGTTCATCATTTTAAAAGTTTTGTTGGACAGAAGCAATATGCTACCTTCTGGATCACTGCTTTCTGCTTGTATTGGCACTTTACACACTCTCCCAAACCTGGAGTTAAGGTGTGTATTATTTAGGTATAGTAAAATGTAAATGAACAAACAAAATAAACCAGACAAATAATGCAAACACACACAAATAATGTAAAAGGTGTAATACATTGGTCCTTTTCCCACCGTGGTATTTTAATACCACCTTAGCTCTTGTTCTGTCCTGTGTACAAAGACAGTGCATTGGACTTGTGAATTATCTGGTGTGTAGAATTAGTAGAAGTCTGTTTGGTAGGAAAAGACCACCCAACAACTAAGTGTTACACTGTAATTAAGCGCAAAATGGCTTCTGATGCTGTTGTCTCTGTAGGGTGACCTTCTCTCATGGTTACATGTAAATTAAGGAGATCCACACTGTAGAAAGCTTCTTAATTTAATGGCTGACAATGCCAGCCCTGTGTGAAGTATAGCTACATCCAGTTTCCATTCCATAATGACAGCTTCTTTTTATATTTGCTTTAAGGTCAGAACAAGACTGTACACACAACAGTACCCTTTTTGTCAAATTCAGACCATAACATGGTTGTTCTGGTGTTCTCTTACATACTCATGTTCTTGCTGGACTTCATCTTCCACTGCTGAAGTTTCATTTCAGTACTCAAGAACACATGTACCAAGAACCTGGATGTGTTTGCTCCACCCTGAAAACCGAGGGTGCATTGGTTGGTGTTATGACCCTGGGAGAAAAAAACAAAAAAGGACTAACCACCCAAAACTTCCTTCCCTCTACCAAAACAAAATATAGTAAAATCAAATGCACCTTCCATAAATCCCTAGATAGTATACGAATGAGAAAATGAGGGCTTCAAAACGATTGGCAGCCCACCCCTACAACTCCTGTGACATTTTAGTCGACATTAATATAGATAGAGAGTTTACACGGTCGATTTATCACAACAAGGCAACTCTTAAATTATACATACTAACCGGCTCACGAGATTCACATACATCAAGAAGACAGCAGATTACATTAACAAGAGCATTAATCTGACAGACAAACGAGTATATTGAAAAGCCCAAACTGCTGCGGCCGCACATGGTCTGTCGCCAGACTGAAACATCCCAGGGAGTCACTGCTTGTTGGTCTGGGCCTTTTCAGTGTCGCGCCAATGATGTGGACCAATCAGAAGGGAGGATCAAACAGCTGTCTTGCATTGAGCCAACGCCCAAAACCAGAATACTGATCTGAACAAAGAGAGGTCAAACACAAATAAAATGAAATACCAAACCAGTCACAAGTACAAATGATGGATTCACTGCAGCTGAGTATGCTGATCCACAGCTGTACGTTCTCTTTTAATTAAACGGTCCACTAAAATAAACAGATGGGTGAAAAATAGGCATCAAGTATTTGCTCATTTGGTACAAAACATGCCTAATATGAAAGTTTGTTCTTATGATTTGTGAGGATGAGGCTCTATTTATCAGTGCAGGTAGTCTCTCCTTCGTTTTTACCTGCTTGGCAGGGATGGCTGTAGCACATTTTCTCTCTCCATTTCTTTTACTTTTACTCAGGTTGCTCCATACACTGCACTTGAACATTTAAACATTACCGCTGATGTAACGGTGTAGCTGTCATATTGACACAAGCTGTCGTATTAGATTCTACTTTGAGATTCTCTGGTTAATATTCAAAGCTTATCAGCTACTAAAAGGCAACACTGGTGAAATCAGCTGGACTCATAGTCACTACTTCGCAGTAACAAGTACACAGCCCGTCTCAGACTGTTGAGTGCTGTATGAGGTGGTGTTCTGTGAGATGGGTGGTGAGTTGTGCCCACCACTGCGTCGAACGTTTTGTGGTTATTTATTTATGACGCTCCTGATGGCTTCATGTTTCCCGTGTTTAGCCTAAGCAGCTGCTGGTCGATCATTTACCGTGATCTCTCTGACCCGGAGAGTTTTACTGTGTGGTCTGTGGGAGGTAGTGACCTCCTTTATGTCCAGAAATGGTCCTGCTGAGGATAAAGGCTAATCTGCGGTTGCTGCTTGGTTGCTGATTTGGTGAATCTTTCACTGTAGAAGTTTTGTTTGAGGTTTATAAGACAGAACGACAGCATAGCTAAAATCCATAATTGTGTGTTATGTTTGAAATGGACTGTATAAATTTCAAGGTGCCAGAAAATCTAATTTACCCAGTTCCTCCTTTAGTATATCCCAAATGTTGCTAATCAGGCAACCAGACAGTCATATAGGACAAAATTACATATAAATATTTAAATATTTCCTCACATAAATTCTGAAATTGATGTTAAATGTTATGTATGTCCCCTCAAGTTGTTGTCCTGGTAAGATAATTTATGCTATGTCTGTCTGTTATATTAGAAAGGAATGCAAAATAGAAGCATTTTCACAAGTGGACCCCACTGTATATATATTAGTGATATGTTATATATGTCATCCAATAGAGCCACTTTAGCCTCGTACTGTAATTATTGAAATAATTAATCAAAAAAGACAAATAATTAATTACTGTTTATATGACTGTGACACACTGTTTATATGACTGTGACACACTGTTATCTGTAAACATGGACTAAAGCCCATTAGCATGGCTATAAACAGTAGCAGCCATCCCACTGAAACCTCTGAATTGACCATTTTTGTCCGCATGTGGTTGTTTAGCTGTGATGATAATTGGTATATTAGTAGGGGTGGGCGATATGGCAAAAAATATACAATTATGATGCGCCAAGAATTTTCCCTGATACATAATATGTTATAATAATTTGTTTTTCTAAGGTTGAAATTGAATCAGATTAAAATAGACCATTGTACATTCTCTTAGGCTCCCCAGTTCAAGAGGACTAATTATATGAACCATGAAGTTCTTGAAGTACCAGCGACATCCACAAAAGCCTTGTAGCTGTGGTGCTAAAACTAAAGAAGAAAACTTCAGACGAAGTGCATGACTAGAGTGCATTCGGAGTAGGGGGGTGGAGTGGGGGACTTTAAAACTCATACACTATTTTTAATCAGGCAGGCTTTAAAGTTTCCCGACTGAGGAGATTTCCTCGCTGTACTTTCACTCCCTGTGTATGTGTACACTACTACGCCCATCTGCTTCTTTTCTACTTTATTGCACAACTGGTTCAGTCACCAGACTGACTTTCAGTTACCCCTCGGGCCAGTTTCCCCACCCTGCTGCCCCTATCCTGCTTCAGCCGGGCTTTCTGTTTGAGTGAGTGAGTGAGTGAGTGAGCTGAAGTAAATCATATTTGCATTTCACTGTCATGATGGGAGATTAAATCAGTATTTGTATTGTTTGTATGGATATTTAATATTCTCTCGGTACCTCAGTAGTCATTACAGTATTAATGTATAGTACTGGTGTAATGTTCTGATTCTATAATGGTGTAAAGCTATAATGGTGCAAAGTGTGGTCCTGTAAAGCTCTGATGGTCTTACTGTGTAGTGATGTAACAGTGTAATGCTTTATTGCTGTAATGCTCTAATGGTGTAGTCCTGTAGTAATATAAGGGTTTAATTCTGTAGTATTATAGTGCTTTAATGGTGTAATTTGTGCTGCTGTAATACTATAATTTTCTAATGGTGTAGTGCTATAATTGTGTGAGAATGCAGTGTTGTAATGGTGTGATGTTGGGAAGGTGCGGTGCTAGAATAGCGTGATGCCATGATGGTGTGATGTTGGGAAGGTGCAGTGCTGAAGTAGTAGTGCTGTAACAGTGTAATGCTGTGATGTAATACTGTTTAGCTATGATGGTGCAATGGTGTAATACTGTGATGATGTAGTGCTGTAATGCTGTAATGAAGCAATGGTGTGATGTTGTAATGCCCTAATGCTGTAATAGTGTAATGATGTAATGCTCTAATGGTGTAATGATATAATGTTCTAAATGTATAATAATGTAAAGCGGTAACAGTGTGCTGTTTTAGTGCTGTATTAGTGTAATGGTGCATGGCTGTAATCGTGCAGGTTTGCAGTGCAGTAATGGAGTAATGTTGTATTACTGTGATGTAACGTTATGATGCTGTAATAAATCAGTGAAAATGTGTCAGATTTGGTCCTGTGTAAATAAGGTTTGTAGTAATTATTATTCTCAGTTTATTATATTATAATAACTTGTTTAACAAGTATATAGTTAAATGAGATTTCCAGATGCATCTCTGTCTCTCTTTCTCTCTCTCTCTCTCTCTGTGTTTGTGTGTGTGTGAGAGATGCTGTAGTGGTGCTATGTTCTATGTTGGACTTAATGGATGGATATCAGAAACTTGTTGAAGACCGAGAATGTGCAGAAATCTCCAGAGTAAAACGTTTATTTGAGACAGAGAGATTTACTCTCTGCAGGTGGAGAAGAGTCTGTACGGTTCATTTCCCTTCAGAAGTAGTGCAGAGGTGGGAAGGGTGAGGTTTAATGGCAATATGGCAGAAATGTAATATTCAGATACTTCCTCGTGATACACAGTACATATTACAGTGCACCAGCGGTGCAGCAGTGCCATATTTTAAATTGAGACACACAGTGTCACTGATACCATGTGCACTTGATTTAAGTGGAATCTATATGATAAGAATTTTATTTACAATCTACTAGAATAGATTTACATGTTTTCCCCAAATATATTTCTCATACTGTACATCTGTATTCACCCTCAGTCTGATAGAACTCCTGTGTCTTTAAACTTTGCCTCCTGATAAGCAGCTGGTCAGCTCATCCACTCTGTTCTGATTGGTCAACTGCCAGAGCAGCGTTCTGCCCCCACAACATTGTGGCCTTTCTCACAAAGGTGTTGGTCCTGCTGTATCAGTTTGAGCCAGAATCCGATCCTGAAAGTCAAGTAGAACAAGTTGGCAGATCCGTCTTCGCAAGCCAAACTTTGTAGGGCAGTCACTTTGTACTGTTTTAGCTCTCTCTGTATTTTGTCAGAGCATGCCAAACCTGCTGGTATATGGGAAATAAGGATTTTGTGATGAGATGATGTCACCTTGTAGCAGAGAAAAGTTTCTCTCTCTGGCAAATAGCTAACAAAATCTTCATGTGACTTTGTGAGACTTGTACGCCAGTCGAACTTGGACGGTTGTTACTGTAAAAACTAAATTGAGCACTTTTGTATAGCGTGATTAAATTGGCCCCGGCCATGGAATAAAGTGCCTTTTTTACAGTGAGTTCAATCTCATTCTGGGTGATGAGGTCGGCTGTCAGCTAATTGAACTTGGGGATTGCTACTGTGATACGGGCAAAGATGAACTGAAACCTCTGGGAGCGGACCTGCATCCGTCGGCAGTCATGATTGTTTCCCTCTGGGCAAGTGTCCCAATGAAGCACTGTTCTTTTCAGTATGGGAGTGTGATTTGTTCAGACTGTTGGATATAGATCACATACTGTAAACGGCCTAATGAGAAAACCGGGTTTGGGTCACTTACTTGCTGAAGCTACACTCTTATTTTTTGGTTGTGTTCTTCCATGATAATTTCTGAACAGGCTGTTATTGGAGTTCAGTTTGTATTGGGGAGTGAGTGGTTTGTTTTGAAACCATGTTTACAACCTTAAAATTTTTTTAGGGTTAAATTTCTTTGTTATTGTTTATAAGGTAAAAGACATCATCTACAAAGAACACACTTTTGCACGTTTTAATACACAATTGCTGTTTATTTGCTGGTTGGAAGTGGAATTTGCGTGTCCAGACTTTTTTGTTACACAGCTGGACACAAAACTGTACAGTGCTAATTCAACAAACGTAGGCTGTAGATGAATTGAAAGTGAGCTGTTCAGCAGTCCAGCACCAGTGAAAGGGAGAGAAACAGAGAGGGTCTCTGGGGGGCATGATGAGGTAAACCACTCAGCCGGTCACAGGCTGGCCTTCAGCTTGCAGGTGTCAAACATGCATACACAGACCAGCCATGTTCACTAAGTGTGTAAGTAATGATTATGTGTCACACCCCGCCACCGCCCCCCACCCCATCTGAGGGATTAACTAACATCAAGCTGCTCGTGCTAATGGCTACTTGGAGTCCAGGCCCATTGCTGACCATCTGCTGTGAACAAAAGACTGGAGAAAATAAGTCAGCCTGACCTCTTTGTACCAACGATGGTCTCGTTATGATTAATATTTGTATTATTTTTAATAACTGCAATAACAACAACTATTTATTAATATTATTATTATGCCCGTGTTTTTTTGTTTAATTAATTGTTAGTTTTTTACTTTAGTTTAATTTAATTCTTGCCTTAAAAAATTTGTAAATTAATGATGTCACTGTATATACATTACCCTTTGCTGATGTGCACTGCTGTTCTGGAAGGTGTGGTGGTCCCCCTGTTGAGATGGTCCACCCTGACATCATCTGATGTGGGTTATTTTGTTAGGTTTAGTAGGATCTACTGCAGTGATAGACTTTCAGACAAATGCAGACAAAAATGTAGTCCTGTCTAACTGTCTAACGTTCTTGTTAAACGCGAATGCCACCAATTTTTCCAACTTTCCTGCCTAATCCAGAGGTTAAGATCTAAACAGTCATTCTGGTTTGGTGTGAAGTGACTGATTGTTTAGACTTTTAGACTAAAATTTGTTTACAGTGGTGGTGATGGGAACCAGGGGTCACCATGTCTACAACACAAACACAGCCGTGATATTTACTATCCAAAACAACCAGCATATCTACAGGTGAGTTCCGAGTTTTGGGGAATGTGAAATGTGAAATAGTAATAAATATAAAAAATATTTCTTTAGTCATTTATTGGCCTCACAACCCTGCATGTAACCCTCTACTATAAATGGATTTTAATGCCAAAATCCTTTTAAAAGTATCATAAAATAACGTCTCAGACATCAGGCATGTAATCACTTTCTGGGAGGGAGCTTTTAGAGGTGGACGTCTGATTCCATTCACCATCACTGTACAAAATTCTTTGTAAGTTTCTCTAGAGCAGAGGAATTCACACCAAACCCCTCTGAACTACTTAGTTCTCAACAGGAATTTTGAAAAATTGCTGAAATTGCCCTTGAAAATCGAAAGCCAAAAAACAGTCCTAGGTGAGTGCCCATTCGGGCCACAGACTTGCCATTTTTAGTGAACAAAGTGTGAAATTCTGTGGAAGGGGCACTCCTGATACCGCCAGCATCACCCCATGGTTGATCAGTGACCTTTGTATGATCTAATGTGCAGGTACATTGTGATACAGTGACATAAAACCCTAAATGATTAACGTAATTAATGGCAGCGTGCTGTATATTTGTAGGCGTGTTTGTTTTTCTCTCGCTCGTCACACTGCTGTGTCATTAGTACCATTAGATAAAAACCTTTCTGTCTGTGATGTTAGGTGTTGAAATGTAATTTGCATATTATGCCTTTGTTGCCATGGAGAAGCTTTTCAATCCTCCCTGTGAATTTGCTGCTGTTAATGTGGCTGATGTTAACTGTCTGACTCTGAGTCTGTCTATGTTTCAGACACGCTTCATGCTCACTGTCTTTTTTATGCCTCACAGAAACGGACTTACTCTTTAATAGGACCGCACCTTAAAGGGAAATATGACTAGTTTTTCAAAACTTTGTATAATTAAATGGTTAGGATGTAAAAAAGTCATTCAGAGTGGTTTGGTGTGAAATTGTTTGGTAGTTTTTGGCATGGTTTGGTTGGTTTTAGTAAGGTTTATTGGTTTTAGTAAGGTTTGTTGGTTTTTGTTTTGATAATTTGTGGTGTATAGTTTGGTAGTTTGTGGTGTAGTTTGGTAGTTTTTTTTGGCATGGATTAGTAGTTGTTGGTATGATTTTGCAGTTTTTTTAGGGTTTGATAGTTTTGGTATGATTTAGTAGTTCTTGGCATGGTTTGGTTGGTTTTATGTGGTATGTGTTTTGGTTTCGGTATGATTTGGTAGTTCTTGGTTTGTTTTGGTAGGTTGTGATGAAGTTTAGTAGTTGATGGAATGGTTTGGCAGTTTGTGGTGTAATATTGTGGTTTAGCGGTTTTTAGTAACGTTTGGAAGTTTTTGGTATGATTTAGTAGTTTTTGTTGTGGTGTGACGGTTCTTGCTATTGGGGAAAATTAGATCTCCCTCGTGCTGGTACAGAATGTTTAGAAAAGCCGGACAGCATATCAGGGCTGCTGTGGGCAGTTTTTGGTATGATTTGAGAGTTCTTGTATGATTTGGCAGTTTTCGGTATTGTTTAGCAGATCTGCTCCATGCTGCTGCTACAGAAGCCAGACAGCATATCAGGACATGCGATCAATAGATAGCCTATCTAGAGGAACAGGAAAGAAGTGTTGTGTGTTTGTAACACTACTGAACTTCTGTCAGACGAGTAGGAAGCTGCAGATGCTGTGGAAGTTGTGGATGGTTTGAATAAACTGACAGGATGTTCTTTCACATTGCAATGGCAGCTCTGTGATCACTGCTCCTGTGCTCCTCCTATCTTTCTCATTTGTTTCAGCAGACTTGCTTAGTCGCCACGTTCAGTCGTGTGCTATTCTTGTCAGTTCTAACAGACTGTGGTACAACTATAATGCAATGATATGCAGTCTGGCCACTTTATCTGAAACCTTCATTTATGGCTCCACCTGTAGCTCACCACCAGGGATCTTAAACTCAAAAGGTCAAGAGTTTCACCAGGTCGTTATTTTTATTAAAGTGTGAGGTTAGAAGCAGTACAAGGTGAGTGTTTCTACTGAAGTGGCCAGTTAGTCGAAGTACAAAGTAGGTGTTTCTAATAAAGTGGACAGTTGGAGGTAGAAGGTAGGTGTGTCTACAGTGACTAATGTCCTACTATTAATATACAGCTGTTTGGCTATGATTTGGCTATGCATATATTGTAATGTCTTAGGCTGTCTCAAGGTCTTCTGTATAACATCATGGTAACTGGGATGGTGAACTTTGAGATTCCATAATACATTCAGTAGCTCCATAAAGAGTTGGAATTGCTTTAAGAGCACAGATTCACGTGACAGCATGTTATGTCTTTTAAATATTAAATATAATCAAATTTAGAGCCAGATTTAACATGTTTTATGCCTATATAAACATGAATATTGTCCTAACAGATCACAAGCCTGTTTTGTATGTTAGTAAAAATATATAACGTTAGCAAATGAGCTCATCTTGACTAAGTTAACAAATATCACTGTCAACTATGTTACGAGAATGGAAGCAATGCTAGACATGATGATAAAGTTCTCCCGACTCTCCACTGTGTGCCGGATCAGGAAGCTCCAGCTGCTGGAATGTTCTGTGGCGACTATTCTGTCTCTGAGTGCTCCAACCTGTAATCTGTTTGAGGTTTTTCGCTCTGCAGAGCAGAGGCAGCGTAACACCTAAATAGCAAAAGCACTTTAACCTCAAGATTCTTCCCCCGTTGCGGTCGGCTGGAGAACGAAGCAGGAAAACGCGGCTGAACCCTGCACGACTCCAAAAAAACACAGCGGTCCTGTTAGAGGCATGTGGAAAATGCATCGGCCCTGGAGGAGCAACTGTTGCGTGCTAAAACCTGAAAGAACTTATGGGACGTGACCTGAGAGAAACAGGAGCTAAAGACAGCAGAAGAATGTTCAGGTCCTGGCTTCATACACTGCAGAACAAATGTCTGGTGGCAACATTAACTTTGCAAAAGTAAACATCAATGAAAAACACTTAACCTGTAACAACAGTGTCCAACTAACTAAAACACTTCACTGTTCTTATGGAATAGAAACACGTGTGCGTTGTTTATGTGTAAATAAATATTTTGGCCATTTTCATACCGTATTGTCATTGAGAATTATTTCTCAAAAAGACAAATGCCAGGAATGGAAACTGTGTGTTTGTGTGTATGTATATATATATATATATATATATATATATATATATATATATATATATATATATAAATAAATATATATATACTGTATATATAATGTGTGTGTGTGTATTTATTAAATCATATTTTGATTTATTTATTATATGGTAATAGTTAATAATAAAGTAATTGTAACATTGTTTTTTTTGTTTTTGTNATATATATATAAATAAATATATATATACTGTATATATAATGTGTGTGTGTGTATTTATTAAATCATATTTTGATTTATTTATTATATGGTAATAGTTAATAATAAAGTAATTGTAACATTGTTTTTTTTGTTTTTGTTTTACATTTTTAAAATATTTTTTACATGTAAAAGATCAACATAGTATATAGATATACCTGGGGTGTGTAAATGTATGGATCCCACAGCTTTGCTAGCAGCAGAAACTGAGCTAAGAGTTGTTTTATATCTGCCATTTGGCTAAACTGATACACCTGTGCTAGCAAGCTAAAAAAGTGGCCAAACTGATAAACTGGTGCAGGCAGACTGAATTAAAATAGCTAAACTGATAATCTGGTTCTAGTGGGCTATAAGAAACTGGCTAAATGTATAAATATGGTGCTAACATGCTAAAAAAATGTCATGAAGGTTAGCAACAAACAGAGGCATGAAAATCTGTTTTGTTATTCAGAGATCGCTGAAGGAAATCTGCTGTGGAAAGGTGTCACCTACCTCTGTCTGTGATGTTCATGCTTGTCTGTGATGTTCTGTGTTACTGCCATTGTTTTACTGTAGTTAGAGTTTTATTTGTTTTGCTGTTCAGCATGGGCTTTTTCTAAAATTCTTTTCTTTGAAAATTTCAAATCTAAAGGTCATTTACCAAATCAAATCAAAATTTGTATGGTTTGTATAGAGTACAACCTGCATAACTCTGTCTCTCATGCTCCCTCTCACTCTTTCTCTCTCTCTGTCTCAGGTCCTCTCTCTGATTGGCTTTATCTGCATTGAGACGGTGATGATGTGTTCTCCGTGTGCCGGGGTTTACCTGTTCGAGTTTGTGAGCTGCAGTGCCTTCGTTGTTACGGGAGTTTTACTCCTCATTTTCAGCCTAAACCTGCACACCAAAGTGCCACAGGTCAACTGGAATCTAACGGTGCGTACACCTTACAGACACACCAACGCAGTACACAGCTCAACAGGTAGAACAGTGTAGAGTGATACTAATCAATGATGTTGACTAGTCACTGGCCACTAATAACATCGATACTTTTGGGGGCTGTGTCTCTGGTTTCCTGAAGGCTAGCATTGCAATCCAGGCTTTGTTGGAAAGGACATGGTCACGCTCTACTGACGTGTAGAGATTGGCTTTGTTCTAATGTTTCCCCGTTGATGTACAGTTCTTTAAAATCTGATATTGAATGCTGATATCTTTGATTTCCCAAAAACTACAAGAAAAGTCACGTGTGGTTGAAGAGGAGCATACCATCCTATTATTATAAGATTATTATTACTATAAGATGATAAACTTACTCTTATTTTCTCCAAGTTACAGCCCTTTGATTTTCTCTGACCCTCAGTAAGGCCTCCTACGGTAACACGGTAACTACAGTTAGTCGGAAACACGTTTGCGTGATTCCAAGGTCCAAATCCCCGGTTCCCTAAAGGCTAGCAGTGCAATCCAGATCTCTTTGAAAAGGCCAAGTCATGCTGGACTCTTGTGTACTTTGGCTTTGTGGTGGATTTTTAAAGTACTTGTTGTAAAGCATTCTCTTCTCTTCTTCATTCATGACACTGGTGGTTTTGAAAAGTAAATAAAATGGGTGTATTTGTGTTGCAGTCCAGGCGACCCCTGGTTCCTAGTATCGCTACTGTAAAGAAATCTGAGTCTGTACAATCAACCATTTCATACCAAACCATTCTGATTGACTTTACGTAAATATCAGCCACTAATTATACAATCATTTAAAGATTCATTTGTAAAGACACTTTAGTACTGTTGGGTTTTGCTGCAGCAACTGATTGTAAGTGGAAAAGCTGGAGTTTTACTTCTAGAGCTCTTTGCATACCAACCGGAGCGGAGAGCTGGTGGGAGCGGAACAGTTCCAGTCCAACCATAACTATCACACTGCAGTTTATACAACACAGGAACACATGCTTAACCCTAAACACTGCTCCTGTTCCTCTTTTACAGGCCTAAGAATCCTGTTTTTTAATGAAGGTTTTTTGGCTACACAAAGACTGTTCCCTTTGGAAAATTAAGTTTAAAATGAAATCTGTATATTGATGTCAGTATACATTTACGGCATTTAGCTGACGCTCTTATCCAGAGCGACTTACAAGGTTAATCATATTACAGGTAGGCAAATGTAGTGTTAGGAGTCTTGCCCAAAGACTCTTATTGGTGTAGCACAGCATTGTCACCCAGAACGTGATTCGAACCCCAGTCTCCCACATGTGGTGGTGGCTCCCTGGTGGGTAGTGGTGTTATCCGCTGAGCTACACCAACCACTATGAAATTAGGACTGCACAATATGACTGAAATACCATTGCCATGATTGTCAAATTCAGAAATCAAATTAGAATTTTCGCAATATATACATTTTACCAGGTCCTCAGTCCCTACCAGCTCCTTAAACCTTCTCACCAGGTAATCTTCTCTTTTCACCACCTTCTCAAACCTCTTCAGCTCCTCAGACTCAACCAGCTGCTCAAATCCTACCACCTCCTAAATCCCCACTGGCTCATCAGTGCTACCTGCTGCATGAGCCCCACCAGCCTCCCAACTCCCTCAAGCTCTTCAAAACCTAGCAGCTTCCTAAACCATACCAGCTTGTCAACCCCGTGTCCTTAAACCCCACCAGGTCCTCTTACCCTACCATCTTCTCAGCCCTCACCAGCCCCTCAATCCCTACCTGCTCCTCAATCCCTACCAGTGCCTCAAACCCTAAAACCTCCTGAAATACTACTTGCTCCTCAAATTCTACCGACTCCTCAGACCTCATCAGCTCCTTTCGTGACTGAGCAGTAAGGGGGAAACTGACAGGCCTGTTTCAAAGCTTTGGTGCCATTTGATGCCTCAATCCCTACCTCCAACTCAAAAACCTCCTCAAATACTGCCAGCTCTTCAGACCTCGTCAGCTCCCCAGTCTGTACCAGGGTGGCTTGGGAGTTTTGTGACTCAGCAGTAAGGGTGAAACTGACAGGCCTGTTTTAAAGCTTTGTTGCCAGAATTTCCCTCGTAGTGTTTGTGTGCTGTAATTGTGGCCGGCATCCCAAAGGAGGTTTTGTTTTTCCAGTTAGCGAATAAGCCTTTAGTAGAAACCCCCCAAACTCAGCTCTGATGATATCTCTGGCAGGACTGAGCGGAAACACTTATTTTTCTTAGAGAGGCAGTTTAGGAGATCCAAAATTCAAAGAGAATGTAGTCCCACTTGGCTGTGGGGGTTTGAGGCAGACCAAGATGCTGAGTTTTTGCATCCTTAGAGCTTTTTTCCACTTTAAGTAAATAAAATATGCAGACAAAGCTCTCTTTTACATATTTTTGTTGGGCTCCATCACCATGCCCACACTTCTGCATATGTCATCATTGGTCATGCAAAATGGTAGCAATGGTAAAGGAAACAAAGTTCAACATTCAATCTGTAATCAGTCTTGGGTAAAGAATATAATGCATAACGCATGGTAATGGGTGAGTAATTATTTAATAGTTTAGCTGAACTTAAGTATGCTGGGAGTATACAGTCTCTCTCTTTCTCTTTTACTAAGTTCTCTTCTGTTTTTTTCTGTTCTCTCTCTGTTCTGTTCTCTTTCCTCTGTCTGTTCTTTCTGTTTCTCTCTCTCTCTCTCTCTCTCTCTCTGTGGTACCAGGCTGTGGTTGTCTCTCTGTTTTACAATGCTTACAGAAAACAGTGCAGTGTCAGTTCCACTGTCCTTCATTACCAAGAAAGAAAGGTTGAAAATTGAAAAGGTTAAAAAATAAATGTAATGTTTGTAACTAC
Source organism: Semaprochilodus insignis (assembly GCA_034552555.1). NCBI lineage: Eukaryota > Metazoa > Chordata > Actinopteri > Characiformes > Prochilodontidae > Semaprochilodus > Semaprochilodus insignis. The sequence goes on from CM067498.1 coordinate 14,997,703, forward strand.
AGTGCTATTTGAACACAAACATACGTTTTACACCAGGAGCCCTGTTTGAACAAGCTATGTCAGTCATTTATACAGTGTAACACAGTGCAACTGTGTTTAAGCTTCTATAAAACTGCTTTTAGCTACTATAAAACAATCTGTGGAAATAACCTTATATCAACCTTACAACAAATAGTAGGAATTGATAATGAAATGGTTACCAGTTTCTCAGTAAAATTCCAGATTTTAGTATAACTAGTGTTAGTATTACTGTTCCACATTTTAATCAACATGAATTGAAAAACTCAGGCTATCCAATGCTATCCAACATCAATCAAAGTTACCAACAGTGTAGGCACAGGATGAACCGTAGGTTTGATCAGTGTCAGAGGAGCTTCAGAGATTTAGCCATCAGGGTGGAAGTAGTGATATTAAGATGAGTCTGAATTGAATTAACATTAGAAACACCCACTTATTTGGATATTGGTTCATTGGTTAGGTATTTGTTGTTAAGTTTGGGATTCAAGTTCAAGTTCAGTACCAATTTTCAGATTTTATATTGTTTTGGAAAATTAGTTTATTTGTTAAAGCTAAAATGAGTCAATATGTGCTCATATAAGTGTCTGGTATTAAAGCACATAGCAACAGAAAACAGATTTTATTCTGTGCTGTTGACTGCTGGCTGTGATTTCCCACTGCATTTACTCATGACAAGATTTCCACTTGTTTCTGGAGTGAAGCAGTGCATAAATCGAATTGCCGGTCTTGTGATTTGTTCTATTTCTTATCCTGTGCTAATCAGTCATAAACACCATAAACCAACAGCACATTCATCAGCATACAAGTGAAAGCTTCCTTGTGGTAAACTCAGAGAGTCACGAGTTGGCAGGTTTATGAGGGCTGTCTGAGTGCATCATAAGATCAAAGAATGATTTCAAAATGTATGTCTGAAGCCATAATCGGCACTGAAATAACATGCCGGACGGCTTGTTAAAGTTTTGGCCTGCGGAATCCGACCCAGTAAAACTTGTAGCTCATGTTAACTCTGTTTTTACCACCCAGGCTGAAAAAGATCTGGAATACTAATCCTTCACTCTCCCTCTGCTTTCTGTTGGAAAGAGAGTTTTTCTCCTTTTACACTACGTTCAACCTCTTTGAGCTCCGTGAGTTTCCTGTTGCCCGAGGGAGTGTGGAACTGTAACTCGGCAGAAAACACTGGTTTCAAAAAGAGAAAAAGAAAAAAGAAAGAGAAAAGCACAGAAAGAGAGAAGGAGAGAAAAGTTAAGAGAGTGATGGAGAACGAAAAGAAGAACAAGCAAGGGACATTTAAAGATGGATAGAGAAAAAAGAAAAGTAGAAAGAGACACAGACAGAGAAAAGAAAGGAAAAAATGATACAAAAGGAAAAAACAGAAAGATGGACAGAGAACAAAGACATAGAGAGAAAAGAGAGACAAACACGTATGTCCACTCAATTTAAAGTAACACAAAGCGTTTTGGTCCAGGCAGCTTATTGAACAAAGCTCCTATCAGTCTGTAAAGGATAAACAGAGATTGGAAAATCATGTAGAAATGAATGCTGAGCTCATCTAAAAATCACAAATCAATAAAAAAGCATAGGGTTTTATATGTATGAATTATTTAAGAATTATTTCAATGGATGAAATTTTGCTGAAATGTATTATTATTTATATAATGGATTTGAGTTTATCTATAGATGGCAGGCACTGCGCTTATTACTGATTTCAGCCATAGCTTGACTTTCACCGTCAGCTCTGACTTTCACATATTAATTATTCCACTATTATACCATTTTATCATTTAATTAAGAATATATTTTTCAAAATTTCCCCATTTTACAGTATAGTCATCAAAACAGTTATAAATGTATAATATGAGTCTTTATATCAGAATCAGTTGGGTCTAAGCTTGTACTGCTATTGAGTTGAATGTTGATGAGTATGTGTTTAATCAGTTGTTTCTGTTTGTTTGCATATGCAGGACCTGATAAACACTGCTGCCAGCACTGTCTTCTTCTTCTTGGCCTCGGTGGTACTGGCAGCTCTAAATCACAAGAGTGGAGCTGAGATTGCCGCGGTGGTAAATAACCATTTACTAATCCTAATGCTCAGTACAGGCAAATACAGTTACAGTGGGGTTAAAATCTCCACCCAGGGTTATTAGAATGTGGACCTGTTGCGGCAGTACAATGCTGCCCCTGTGTGGCCACTTTCTGGAACTGCATATATTTCAGAGTAGATTTCAAGGGCACATATTATGGAAAAAACATTACCCCACACGTTAAAATTAAAGGATTCTGAAGTAATATGTAACCATTGTTAAAGTTCCAAGCGTACCATTCACTCCCCAGTCCATTCATTGTTTCTGTGATGTCATAGGAACTAACACATTTACATATCAGTTTAGCACCATCCACTCATACTGAAGTTCTAAGGAATTTTTCAGCTCTGTAAGAACAAAGTTCATTTAGCTCATATCAGTATTAAAAGCATAGAAACATTTTTTATTTTGGAATAAAATTTGATGCCATATTGCTACATAAACCACAAAAATGTTATAAATGGGGAAAAAAAATTCAATTCAAGAAAAATGTAGGATACAGGCCCTTTAAGTGTGTGCTCATTAACATCTTGCTAGCATAACAATTAGGTAGCTTGCTAGTTAGCTGCCAGCTAGTAATTTAGCTGTGTGATCAACATCAACTACTTATCTGAATCATTCTGATTGTATCCCCAAACGTGTTAATTTGTATTTGAGTGTAGAATTTATTTAATCACATTTTAGATGCAGAGTTAATAGCACTTAACAAGTTAGATGCCTTGGCTTAGCTAGCTAGCGGATGACTTTAGCTCTACTAGCAGATTTATTCTTCAGCTGAGACACAATTCAGTTCAGTTAAATAGAATTTGAAATACTGTCTTGTGGTGCAACATGCATGTGGTGCAATATATATTAACACAACAGAGATTTTGTAATAGCTTCTGTTGGGAGGTATTCAATTTGTGTACAGATAATGCTACAGAACTGGTTCAAAGTCAAATTATTTGGCACTGAGTGACTATTGATCATGCTCATTTTATTAAAACTAATGATTCAGTTTTATTACTGTCAGAATAATCATAAGACTACACAAATGTTTCATTAGTGATTGAACAGTTGTACACGTAAATGCATTATATTTTTCGTTAAAAAACAAAAAAATACTTAACTGCAGAAAATCTGTGCTTTGGTAGTGAAACCTCTTAATTTTAGGTTCAGTATTTAAAACACTTTTCAGAATCAGAATCAGAATCAGAATCTCTTTATTTCACCAAGTATGTTACACATACAAGGAATTTGTCTTGGTGAGAGCAACACGTATGACAAGTAACAAAAACAAGTAACAAAAACACAGAACACAGACTGTTTACAGTATTAAACTAAAGGAAAATTACACTAAACAATAAATAG
>CM067498.1:15001206-15101314 GCA_034552555.1 Semaprochilodus insignis
GGGGGGAGGGGGGTGGTTCTTCTGAGTGGTTTATGGTCCACATGTGCACAGCAGGAACTTCCCCCATAAACATCCACAACAGTCTCACTGTATTTGCTTACACTCTGCAGACCTTCAGACCCATCATAATCCATAGCAGATACTGAATAATCCATTGGACTAAATTATTCGTAGTAGATGCTGAATAATTTATGGTAGATGCTGAGTAATTCATAGAAGATACTTAATCATTCATAGTAGATGCTGGTTAATTCATAGTGGATAAGGGCTGTAACTAACTCAGAATTTTGAATCACTTGAATCGGATTTGGCCGTTCTATAAAAAGCTCATTTTTAAAAAATGATCTAGCTATATTAAATGATCTATTTTTATCAGAAAGGCCATGCCACGAGTTTCAGTGATGATTTCGACAACATTAACATTGTCAAATGCAACATAGCTTTTAAAAATACAAGGCGGCGGTGTATGATGGATTTAAATTACAGCCTATTTATAATGTCTGACATCTCGTGTTCAACAGGATCATCATACTGTTTTATTTTTCGTTAAACATAAAACCTCATAAAATCTTAATGGACTAATGAAATTATTTAAGGTTTGGAATCATTATAAGATGATAATAAAAACAGCCGGCCTGAAAATGTTAAACAAATTCATGGCATCATCCGCTGTAAAATAATAACTGCACATCTTTGTCCGGGCGGGCTTATTAGGCTACTATATTTCTCTTTTTGCATAATAAATAAATATTAAATGAATAAATAAACAAGTTTAAGATTTAAACAGATCTGAATATACAAATATGTTTATGATTGTCCTTATTGATAATTCCTGATTGGAATGTCATTAAAAAATTATGTCTGTTTTATACTGTTATTATGATATACACACACACACACACTCACTGTGGGGTGGGGGGGGGGGTGAGTGAGGTGCGGAATCGAACTTGCTTGACTAATCCACTGTTTTTTTCTATTTTTTCTCAGATTTTTGGGTTTTTGGTGATGGCCGTGTATGGAGTGAACTCATACCTGGCGGTACGTCGATGGCGCTTGGGTGAGCAGCGGCCCCTACAGGCCAGCGAGTACATTCGTGCCCGCACGGCCTCGAGAGGGGAGGTGGAGGCACGACCTGAACTGCAGTAATACAAACTCCTGAAAATAAGCCCCCTGACACTCACTCCTGGACCAACAGCCTGTTTTCCACTGCAGGGCCAAACATTTCCCCCGGCGATAGTACACTCATGCGCACGTTATAGTGTCTTTTTCCCTCTGCCGTGCTGCTGAATGAGGACAAGGAAGTTCCTAAAATCTGCAGGAAGCAGCCCAGATTAGTCAATTAGTGACTGTTTTCTAGCTAATGCTAAACCACAGAAAACATTAAATACAGGTAGCATTGTGATATTAAAATGGATGAACATATTAAAATTATTATGTTTTTATTTATTAAGCCATTCCACACAAGCAGTTATCTAAACATAAATGTTGAAACAGAACAAAAGCAGTCACTTAAAACTAGCTACTAGGGCTCTTCAATTCCAGAGTCAGGTTCCAGGTGAAGGGAAAAGTCGATTCCACATGGTAATTTTATAAATAATCATTTCCATGTATGAAATAAGTTTGCTGTCAACATATTACAACTTGCAGATAGCTAGAAGGACATGCTTTAGTTACATAACTTAAAAAACAACTTTTCTTTTACAATATTTATTTTTTACCTGAAGACCTGGTCCAGCGTGGAAGAAATCGATTCAGAAGTTTTTGAGCGGACTCTGGATTCCCAAATACCAGGACTTTTTTTTTTTGTGGTTAACTGCTAGCTGCTAGAGGTCGCACAACAGTTACAGTAACAGCTGATAAAAATCTAATTAACATTGATTAATCGCTGATGATATGAGTAAAACCACAGGAGGAGGGAGTGCTTTGCAAGGTCGACTTTACAAATCCAGTTTTAAATCTGTGACAAAGCCAGCTTGTGAAAATTACAGTAACCCTCTTCAGACTTTCAAACGGGATTATAGGGCGTTTTGCTCCAGCTCCAACCACATGACTTCGGGAAAACTGAGATAACAACTATCATTATCTGATTTTGAGGCACTGTAGATCAGCGGAGAAAAGCCAAACTCCACAGTGCCCTTTTCAGTGAATCACATTGCCAGCCTTCAGGGAACCAGAGATATGGTTCCCCAAATCACCATGCTTCTCACCTGTTGTCAACTCTGAGGCATCCATATTGTTTGTGTCATAATCACATGATCAGCAACTTCTCTCTGCCTCCCCTCGTAGCTGCTGGTAACCAGTGGTGGGTACAGTAGCCTAAATGTACTGAAGTAAAATGTGAATGTTCTAGTAAAGTAATGAAAGTAAAAGTACCTTCTCAGTAAACAACTTTAGTACAAGTACAAAAGTACTGAGTACTTACAGAACTGCAGTGGAACTTCAGCGTTCATCAACACAAGAGCATAAAAATTACATGACGCTGTTCTTCTTTCTTTTGGTCCAGAAAAAAAAAAAAAACGCCAAAGCTCCAACGTCAGAGGTGTCACCAACAATACTATACGGGTGTTTCAGTAAAATACTGATGGGTTTTTACTCTACTATATTTTCAGTACTCAGCAGGGTAAAAACCCATCAGTGTTTTACTGAAGCGCATGTACAGTTGCTCCCTGCACTCTGAACTGTTTCGGCCTTGCAGTGGAAACGAAGATAGAGACTGTAAACATCACTGAGATCCCCTGGGTCGTCATTTCCCAGACTGACAGTGTGACTCTAACGACTGAGCAATTTTCCTTGGCTCACGCGGACACATCCGGAGTGGGATGAGAGTCCTGTTGTATCTCTCCATCGCTTGTGAACCGTGTCATGAAGACTGACAAGAACATACACATGTGGACCTAATGTGTGTGGACTCGAGCTCTCTTTTTCTTTATTTACAGTGAAATTCTTGCAGAGGATAAGAAGGATCTGGACTGGATTTATAGCCTGGTTGCATAAGGATTTGTTTCTGGGGAGATTTTATAATTTAAGACATCAGCAATTTTAATCCTGTAACGTGCATCTGATGATAATAATTGACCTCTCCAAGCTCCGGCCTCTTTACAGTACCTACATTTAGAGCGAGTTATTCATTCAACCTACTGAGAAACTGTAAAAAGCGACTCAGTTTATATCACGATACATACATTTAGAGCGAGTTATTTATTCAACAAACTGCTAACAGTGTTATTGTTATTGAATGCATCCTGTGGTGTAACCCTTGAACGTCTGGGCTATGACCTTTAAAAAACGGGCTGTGGAAATTGGCAATCAGATCCTGATATGTTGCATTACACAACCTCCTCTGGGAATGTGTAGCTTCCGTTTGGTACAACACTACACTTTTACCATTAACTGATATGTGACTAAGAAACTTTTTAAGATGGAGTAGCCCATACGTCAGTAAAAATTATATTATGTTTATTTCTTAAATGTTGAGCGAAACAGTTTCAGTACACTAATTATCTTGCATTTTTACCGAAGGAATCAGTCCAGAAGCAAGTAACAGACAGCATCAACAAAACCTGCCAGTGTTAATATGCTAATTGTTCATTCCCAATGACAGGTTTTTATCACTAGCCCTTCTTATTTTTTTAAGATGAAACAACAGCAGTCAAAAAAAGAGAATTTTTAAGGTTAAGTAGCTCATTTTAATAGCTAGCTGCAAATTAACATTAGCATCCTAGCTAAAATTCCACTGGAACACCTTGAAGCAAAGTTAGCTAGCTGGCTACATGACCTGTTAGCTGGTTAGCTAGCAAACTTTAATTCGCACTTTGTAGTAAACAGAAATGTTCAGAAGCTGATATGTTTGTTTTGCATACATTTTTTCCTCCTGACCATGAAGTTATTAAGAAGGAGAAATGCGTCGTTTCTGTGCACAGGATCTTGCTTTTGTAGCATTATTCATATTCCGACTGCTTAATAACCTCATAAGTCACAGAATCCGGTGACATTTGGTGAATACATATGGTCGACTTTGGGGTTCTTGATAGCAGAATGCAGTCACTGTATGCAGCCTGGTGAAGTGCTTTAGCACAGATATGGTGTCTGTTCTGTCGTTCTTTGTCTGCTCCTTTTTTGTTCCACTAAAAGGCCGATGCCTGATCAGTCTCAGTTCCTGCAGAAAGTTACACTTATAAAAGCCTCACTGTACCAAATATATTCTTAGCCATGCTAACTCCATGCTTATCATCACTTGTGGTGTGGTTAAGCGACTTAAAATTGGGAGATAAAGGCATAAAATTCAATTTTTCACCCAACGTTTGCTTTTTGCGCTGTCTGATTGAACGTTTCGCTGCAGCGTTGTACAAAAATATTGAAAACCAAATTCTTAACATGCTCATGTTTACTGGATTCACTAATCGCTTTCACAGTGAAAGAACACTCCATATTTTAGCCTTTACATTGATAGTCTCCCCATCTCTTACTCCAAATATAGTCTATCAGCCAAAACATGTTTGTCATCAGAAGTTTGCTGATTTAGTTTTAGCACTGGAGCTACAAGGCAACTGTGGCTAAGAAGTGATGAAAGCTAGCATCAACAATTATTATAGGGCTAACGCAATGCCTAAATCATCAATTATGGTAGAGACTTCACTTCAGGTTAATATTTGGGGCAAGAATTACATTTTAGAATTAAATTTTACTTAAACTGATGTCTGTAACTATAAAGACTTCTGTAACCGTTTCACTGAAGCATTGCATAATAATACTGAGAACCGTTTTTGTTACATTCCCTCATCACTGTGCAAAATCATTACATGCTTCAAACCACATTTAAGAAATTAACTTGATTATGTGGGCTTTGACATTGTATGAAACACTGTTGTCTATAAACGTGAACTGAAGTACATTAGCATAGCTAAACACGGCAGCAGCCTGAGTTTTACATGTCGTGGCCGTTTGACTTGACATTTGGGGTAATGGGTGAAACTGTACATTTGATTTTATGCCAAACTTTCGTCCTCATATCAATCTAGTTAACACCTCCCAAACAACACGGGAGAGGAACTGTATATTATCTTAAAGCATTCCTTGCGGTACTAATTTGTTATCATACTTGTATTTTCGTATGCGTGATTGTTTCCTAAGGTCTCACTACTCCTCTGTGTCACTCCAGCTCGCCAGCTGTGTGTATATGTTGATCAGAAAAGGCAAAGATGTTGAGAATAAGGTGTATATATACGTACATGTGTGACGTGAAACTTCCTTTGAGTGCCTGTATTGTTTGAATGTGCTCAAACTCCATCAGCAGACCGACCTTCGGGGGGTTTTTGCTGTATGTGGATACAACAACATTGTTTTTGTCCACTGTGCCTTGGGTCAACCAAAAGTTCACTGCTTAAAGTGATAGTTTGGCCACATTTACACGGTTTCCACCCTTATTACAAATATAGTTTATCAGTTTTAGCACTGGCTACAAGGCTCCAGTATTGGAAGCTAGCAACTAATGGAAGCTAGCACCAGCAATATGGTATGACACTACATTATAAAGGAACTGTTTTACTAAAACGTAAAATATTACTGAAATCTTAAAGGACCAAATTAATTGATTTACCGCTTAATGTTTATTTCATTCCTTAATTCACACTCACAGTGAAGGAGCATTCCTTATTTTAATTCAGTTAGTCATTCTTAGCAATTGACTTTTTGATTTTGGTGTATGTTATTTAACATGCGTATTTAACTCTAAACTGGGCTGGAGCAGTACTGTGTGATGAAGTTTCACCTGTTTCTCAGATTTTAAGTAGGGCTGAACGATATCTTGGCAGCCGACATTTGCCAATAAATGAGAAAATGTAATTTTTGTCGGTGCGGTGTTGGAATTACTGCCGATAATTACAACCGATAACTTGACACCCCATTTTTGCTTGGGCACATGTTCATGTTTTTAGTGGTTTTAGCAGAGGACAAGAGAATTACTGCTCAATATTAAGAACATCATAAAATTAGTGATTTGAAAAGTCATCATTCTGAAGAATCTGTGTAGCCCTAACACCAGGCAGCTAGCATCTTTAGTTGAATAGTAGCCGCAGCTAGCACCCTAAGAGACTATGAAGTGGCTATAGCATTAACAGTTAGCTTCTTTATAGAATGAAGCAGCTAATATTAACAGCTAGCATCTTTAGAGAATATGAAGCAGGTAGTGTTAACATCTCATACCTATAGAAAATATGAGGCAGCCGGCGTTAACAGCTAACGTCTTTAGAGAATACAAAGTAACTGCAGCTGACATCATTAGCAAACCTAGAAAAGCAGCTATCGGTAACGGCTATCTTTTGAGAATATAGCTGCAGCAATCTTTAGAGAGTATGAAGTAGCTAGCATAAACTGCTAACATCTTTAGAAAATGTGAGGTACCTGTAATTAGCAGCATCTAAGGTAACTTCAGCTAGCATTGTTAGAGAATATGAAGCAACTAGCATTAACAGTTAGCATCTTTAGAGAATATAAGGTAGCGTTATTCGAGAATATGATGCAGATAGCATTAGCAGCTAGCATATTTAAATGAGACGAAGCAGCTAACATTAACAGTTAAATTTAGCATTGTTTTTAACCTGTACATTCACAATGCACTTACATAGTGTGAATGGTTTAAATGCTAAAACTTAGCAGGGTGCTAATTATCAATTACTGTTATCGGCTCAGAAATTCCATATCCCTAACGTTAAAGAACACTGTGTTTTCGGGAGACAATCACAGACTTTATTTGAAGTCTTAATGAAGGACTGTATTGAATGTTGTAGATGGTGCTTTAGGCCCTAAGCAATAATGTGTTCTATGCTTTATTCCTCTCATGTTTGAGTTTTAAAGATGGTGAACATTAACATGAAGGCATTAGTTACATAAATTAATATCTGATTATAACCTTAATGTTCAGACTATTTATCAGTTTTAATCATCACTTAAAAACATCTGTACTAAATGAGGATGAGCACGGTGGACATTGAAGAATCACTGTGATGGACTGTTGGATCACAAACGTGATTTGTATGTTTGTTTTGTTTTTCAGTAAATGTTAAACAGTTCAAACGTGTCTTACTCCACACTGCAGTACTTAAATCTGTATTTTTGTATTTATGGAATTGTGTGTAGATTTACAAATGTCTTTGCAGAAATATGATTTGTGATTGTAACCTCAAATAAATTAATTTGGGTAGAGTGTGACTATGTTCATCATTGATAAAAGTGATTTTTATACTTTTTTAAATACATTCTTATACTTTTATGCTTAGTAAGAAGCTTCATTTACATGCTTGAGTATAACTCTGAACATTAACTTCAAATTTCTTTCTCTGGTTTAATTTCGTTTTCTGAGTAAAAGCTGCACTTTTTAAAGTGGAAAAGAAAATTCTGAATAAGAAGTTTGTGAAAGCAAACTTCTGGTTCTATATGCGTTCCTGATCAGCATCTTATTCAAATTTTCCGTTTCATCTGAAATGGTGCAGCTGAAGGTAGAAAGGAAAATCAGAACAAGGAACTGGCCAATAGGAATCTCAGGTGCATCAAATGTGTAAAATTTAAGGTAAAACAGAAAATTCAAATACGAAGCAGGCAAATAAGCAGATGCTAACCTGCAGCTGCACCATTTAAGGTTGAACAGAAAATCTGAACCCCAGTCTCAGCCGCTTTACTTATACCATTTAAGGTGGAATGGAAAATGAAAAAATTAAGCTAGTGAATAAGAATCTGTCTCAGGTGCCAAAATGTAACAGCTGCACTGTTTAAGGTCAAAAGGAAAATTTGAACAAGACCCTCGAGAATAACAATCTGTGTCATATGCTTCAGAGATGAAGCTGGTGGATAAGAATTTGTCTCAGGTGCCAATATGTAGCATCTGCTCCACTTAAGGTGGAAGGGGAATCTGAATAAGAAGCCAAATGCAGCCTTGTGGTTACTATGCTGACTGATGCTGGATGGATTAAGACATTGTACTACAGTTCTCTCAGGGAACGTTTTTGGACCTCAGACTTTCTACTCGATGTTTATTTCAGGCTACAGTGACTGTCAGTCATTTCCTCGAAGTTAAAATATCTTTAGTGCAGTGAGGGGTTTCAGATACACTTTAGTGGATTCCCTCGACAAAGTGTCATTAAAGTTAAAACTTTTTCTAACATTTAGCGCAGTACAGACGAACTGATCATTGCATGATTCTGATCTCATTTTCTGGTTATTGCTAATGACACATTTGCCTGATACAGATGATGGCAAAATATCCAAGCTGTGGAACTGGGCGGCAGGAATATTCAAATTGTTCAGTGTATGTCTATTTCAAAATACTGAGTCATTTCAAAAATAAGTTTTAAAATATGAAGCACAATGCTGAAGGGCAGCATTCAAAAGGCGACACAACACCTACATTTGTCTTTCTAATGACATAAACCTACAGTACAGTGTTAAAAATGATGTTAATTTTTTCTGAACATTTCATAATCTTTACACTGTCGTTTTTATTGTTATAACATATAGACCATTGTACTAAAATTGTTCAAACCGCGTTTCCTCAGTAGAAAAAATAAAAGGATTATATATTCAGATGATAGATATTTACTAGGACAATTATCTGTTGTATTTAAACCCAAAGCATCAATAGAGACAGTAATAAACTAAAGATGTACAAAATCTTTATTTAACTGATGTCCCAGGTTTTCAAGTCATTACCAAAACACTATGAGTTTTAGTCTGTAGGCAGAGTCTTATTTTAGCCACACACCTGCAATTTAGAGCAGGAAGTGAAATTATGCCTGTCCTTCATGGCCACGTGCTGAGTAGTTAAGATCCCATTGTTTTAAAGTAAATGTGTCCCAAAATCTGAAAATCAGTGTGGATAGTATGTAAGAACAGTCACTACTGAAACACACACTTTCTGCAGTTAGATAAACTTTTAAAATTAAAGAAATTTGGTGATTTTATGTGTGTACAACTGTTGAAAGTGGTGTTTGCTAGCATTCTTGAGTTCTACTCAAACTAACTTACAGTGTCACCACTGTAACAGTAATTTCAGTGAAAGACACTCTGAAGAGAGAGGGGGACGATTTTTCAATTTTCTCTATTAAACACTTAGTTTTACATTTCAAAGGGCAATGCCACCAAATTTGTCAAAATGCTTGCATAATTAAGTGGCTATGATGCAAACAAAATGGTTTTGTGTGAAATGGTCCATTCTAGAGAAACTTATCGAGTCAGAATTGTGATGGTGATGACAATGAGACGTCCACCTCTAAAAGCTCCCTCACAGAATGTTATTACATAATTATGGTTATGAATATGCTGCCTGATATCTGAGACATTGTTTTATGATAGTTTTGTGAAGATCTGGATCTTAAAATCCATTTATTTAGAGGGATACATCTAGGGTGAGGCAGAATAGTTCCCATGCCCCCCCAACCATTTAAACATGCAGAAATTGTGAAAAATCAGTGGAATTCTGAATAAAGCAGCTTTTGGGGCTGAACAAGTCAAGTAAATGATGTGTAATTTAATGAAACAGCCTATTAATTTTAAAAAGTGATGCACAAAAAAGAGCTTTATTGCAATAAAATGTAAAGTGTACAATTGCAAGTGTGAAGTGGTCAAAAACAACCATTAAAGCTTTTTGGTGTTTCACAGGAACATCAGAATGTATGGATACGTCCTGTGGAGGTGAAGACAATCATTCCATATAGAAGCTACTGGACACTCCACAAGCAAAACCTCAGTACGATTCACATGCGAGTACAGGGAGTTTCCTGTGATAAATTGCAGCATTTAAGGCAAAAAGTGAATACGGCAGTAAATGAACACTGCAAAGAATATAGTGGCTGGTGAAACCACATTAAATCTAGACAATAGATTTGTCATATTTCTCATTATGAGACTATCGTTTAATGAATCATTTAACCTTTTTGTCAATACTGTCACTTGTTTTAAGTGATTCAATTTGCAGATAACTTGACTCCCTTAGATTGAATCTCACAATGAGAAACATTACATATATTGACCGGATTTAAAGATGAATTTGTTTTTCATTTCTGCACTGCTGGGAGGGATGTAAACAGAGTCACTAAAAGTGGTCTGGTGTGAAATGGTCCAGGTGATTTGGAGTCACCATGTCTACAACACAAGTATAGTAATTTATAGTCACATATAGTCATGTCCACAACCACCAGTGAGCCTACATGTGTCTTCTGAGTTTATTTAGAATGCTCATAATGACAAAATAGTAGAAAATCCTCAAGTTTTTCCTGGGGACTATTTTGTCTCATAATGCTCTCAGTGTATCCCTCCACCAAAACTTCTCAAAAGTGATATCCAGCAGCATATTCATGCTCTATTTCATGCCGAACCACTTTGAATGACTCCGAACCATTTAATTATGCAGAAATTTTGTAAAGTCTGTGAAAATCCCTCTTTAATGAAGATTTCACTTGCTATGATAATATATGTTTGCAGTGAACCCATTACAAAACAGTGCTATCACACATATATATCTATGAATGTGTGTCAGCTGGACAGACGGATGTGACCAGCCACCCCCCGTCCACATCACAATTCATGTAAACTCAGTTTTTGGTGCCATGTGTTAAAAGGAAAAATCACTACTAAAGCACAACTATGGTCATTTATGTAAATCTCTCACAAAGGAAATCAACCAAAGTACCCACATAAAAAAGAAAATAAAGCACAAAACAGGAAACAACATCTAATATGTAGACAAACATTCATCACAGGTATAAACATGTGGTCAGCTTTAACGCACTTACAAATACAAACCCATGTGTTTCCACTCTATAAGGCACAGGCTTAAATGTTAGTCTGAAATGCTTTGATTTACAAGGTTGTGGAAAAATACTGCTCTTTGGTTAATGAATAGCTATATATGACCCTGAATACAATCCTCTATTTACGCGATGTAGTTCTCCTTCTGGCAATTCAGTGGTCATCCATTATGGGTCCTCACTGACCGCAGCTTCAGTCTGAGTCAGAATCCGAATCTGCATCTGGGAACAAAAACAAAACCAGAAGTTTAAATACGAAAAGCAGAAAATAGCACTTACTGTTAAACATCAGCATCCAGCAGAACTGTACGCTCATGTAAAGAAATGCTGGACAATGTTGATTGAATTCAGTATCATGATATTCAACTTGATAGAAGGATTTTACCAGAGGAGCCTTCTAGGCCTTTCAGAGAGCTAAAGAAAAATACATAGATGATCCAATCAAGGTGGCTTTCTTTGTGATATCTAGGTAGATACACCCAGGAGAGCTCTCCCATCGGTCTGGACATCTGAAATCCTAACACGTCAGATTTACTACCAGCATGAATACGAAGAAGCAAAACCAATTACATTTGGATTTCCAATAGGTGTGACCAACACAAGAAGGAGAATGCTGCAAATGTGACTCTAGGCTTTCTAGAAGTTCTAGATACATCATTAACAGTAAACACAAGCAGCAGTGTGAAACTGCTAACAGGTAAACATATATGTCACAGGCTTCATGAAATGTCTTTTAGATGCATCAAATATCCGTGTTTAATCTAGATTGGCCAAAAAAAATCATGCAAATCATTGTTATCTTACCGCTAGCGGAAGTCAGCTATTTGTAGATTACACCATCGGGGGGCTCGGCTCGTGAAGGGAATTAAAAACTCCCTTCTAGGGGAGTGATTTTTTTAAGGCCATTAAGAGTTAATTACCAATCTTGGAGACTATACTGTGTAACTGAGGCGATGCAAGATGTTACACTGATTGTCTTTGAATATGTAACTTTTTAATGTCTCTGGTTTTCTTCTTGGTTTAATGTCTAGTAACAGAATGAACCACAGCGCTGTGGAGCTCTAAGAATCTGATCAGTCGGAGAGCAATGTTTATGGTCATCTGTCTTATACACCTTCAGATCGCCATCTTGTGTTTACCTTTCTGTCAATCACATGCGTTAACCCATCCTTCAGGAGAAAAGGCCTTGTCTTGGGTTCCCTTTTTGGTTAGACAGATCCGCAGCCTATGCAAGAGCTGAGTAATGGACATTAATATAGAGTTGCCCCCTCTTTGTGGCTATAACAGTCTCCACTTCTGGTAAGGCTTTCCACAACATTTTGGACTGTGTCTGTGGGAATCTGTGTCCGGTCAGTCAAAACAGCATTTGTAAGGTCAAGGACTAATGCTGGAATACCAGTTCATTTTAAATGTGTTTATTGAGGTTTAAGTAAGGGTTCTGTGCAGACCACTCCAGTTCCTCCACATCAAACTCCTCAAACCAAGTCTTTTTGGAGCTGGTTTTGTGGACAGGGACACAGTCATGCTGGAGGCCTCTCCCACAACCAAGTCAGTAGACCATTTTTTGTGTAAATGTTTTTGTGTGCTGTAGCGTTAACATCACCCTTCACTGGAAGGGTCCGAGCCCAAACCCTGAAAAACAGCCCCAGACCATTATCCCTCCTCCACCAAACTTCACTGTTGGGTCTATGCATGTCTTTAGGTAGCATTCTGCTGAAAACCAGATTCATCCATCAGACTGCCAGATAGTGGAGCATGATTCGTCACTCCAGAGAACATGGCAATGTGCTTTACACTACTTCAACCAACTGTGCCTACTGATCTTAGGCTTGTGTGCAGTTGCTCAGCCATGGAAACCCATTTGATGAAGTTTCCCGATTCTTGTGTTGTGATGCAACAGAGAATAAGCAATTTGTGTGGACTACTGCTTTTGAGTGGAGTTATTGCTTATGGATGCTGCCATTTAACAATAATAGTACTTACAGTTGTTCAGGGCAGAGGTCGCAAAGGTGGTATCCTATGACAGTGCCACGTTTAAAATCACTGAGCTCTTCAACTGAGACCGAGCATTTCTACTGCCAGTGTTTGTCTAGGGTTCATACAACTGTTAGCAACTAGTAACTGTGTGGCATCATATCGAAAGCTTTGGAGTTGACACCTGACCCCCCCCCCACCGGCTGGAATTATGGACTGATTCATTTTGGGGTCAACACCCAGCTGTAGACAACACCGTGTAGTCTAATGTCCTACAGAGCTAGACAGCGTTAATCATCCTCTCAGACACTTTTAGTTTCTTTTTTCCACATAGCTGCTGCACAGTAATTCTGAAAGCTGCTTAATGAGTTTAACCACATGGCTACTGTACAGTTTCCACTGAAGAGCCACAAAACAAACAAAACGTGCAGCAGAACTCGCTCAGAGGAGTCGAAGTTCGATTTTTTGCTTCCTGCTGTCTCAATAACAGGAAACAACTTAGTGACGATTTATGTCATGGAAACACAGATGTAACAGGACTCCTGGCATTGGGTGGGTTTCCCAATAGCATCTTAGCACTAGGGGCTACTATTCATTACTATTCAAAACTATTCTTTTTTACCAGTTCATTTAATAAAGTAGTCGAATTGTCATAATTTCACTTTTAATACACTGTGATTAGTTTGGTAGTTTGCTAAAAGGGGCTCGTTTTAGTGGCAGGCACTGTGGTCCAAGGTGTGACATGTGAGTCCCATCCAGAAATCTGACATATAGCGATACACAGGTTTCAAATAAACAACATCTATCATCATTTATGGATATCTCTTATATCCAACTTTTATCTGTCACATACGGATGTGCCAGCTTATATCAACCTATCTAAACATGAGTAGTATTTATATATTTAACCACATATGAAATGGTCCTGTGAAAAATCATACATGAAAGGCACATATTTCCTTTTTAATTTGCTTTTTAAGTGCTATTTTTCTACCATTTGCCTTTCATTAGCCTGTCAAGCGTAATTCCTATGTAATATTAGCCTTACAGCTAAGGACTGTGCTCATTCATGCTGTTCCACCGTAAAGCAGTGTTGCCAGATCTCACGAGATAAACAAGCCACCAGGTCTATGAAACAAGCCCAAAACAGAGAAGCCACTTCATCAGTTCATATATATATAGTAAAATGCTGCAACTTTTCTGTAATTCTGTAATTTTGCATTTATCTTTTAACTCTAATTAATTTAATAATAAAAAAACAACAAAGAACCAAACCAACTGACCAAAATTGAGGAATGCATAACCAAATGAATAAAAACATAAGTAAAGACATTGTAGAAAATCTCTCACTTCTCTGTCTAATCTGGTTTTGCTTTGAAACCGTGAATATTTCACTTGGCAACTGAAAATTAAAGCATGAAACAGACATTTAACATTTTCTAACTTTCTTTGAGTTTAGAATATTCTGCATGTATTCATCACATTACAAAGCATTATGTTTCCTTTTCTTCTTAGATCCACATGTTGTAGATCTTAATCTTTTTCATTTAATTCATTCAAAATTTTGAGCTGTTAATAGATCAATTAATGAATCCATCATTTCCTATTGAATTTCAGAGACAGCAGCAGGACACGATGAGAGAAAGAAAGACAACAGCAGAGAGACAGCGACAATGGCAGGATGTGAATTACCTCGTGTGCTCTGAGGCTCGTCGTGGGAGCCGCCACCCTTGAGGAAATCAGCCAGCTCATTGAAGATGAAATAGAAATCCAGCGCAAAAACAATAGTGGCGATGAAGCCGAACACCTGTGGAAGAAAACCGGACATGAGTACAAACACAGCACATGCAAATCCTACTGTTAACCTCTACCTTAATATCACCACCCAGGTAGTAACACTAGACCCACCTCTAAAGGGCACATGTTCTACATTTTCTTGGAATTTCAGTGTATGACATCTGCATTGTTTTATGTACAGAAAAAATGTTTACATAAACATTTTCCAACCTCTTTATCTCTTAGAATTAGGTAGTTTTTGTTTTTGTGCCTTTAAGATGTTTACAATATGTAAATAAGATCTGTTCAGATTGACTGTCATACATTGTTCCTATTCTGGGCCGGGCTAAACTGCCATAGCCTGACTAGGTGGAGCTAAACTGTAACCTGAATGGATAGGACTAAACAGCTATAGGCTGAATGGGTGGGGCTAAACCGCTGTTTATCCTGAATAAGGGGAGGGCTAAGATGCTGTAGTCTGAATACATGGGGCTAAACTGTAGGCTACATGGACAGTGCTAAACTGCTGTAGGCTGAATGGGTGGGGCTAGACTGCTGTAAACTGCATGGAAGTATCTAAACTGTTGTAAGGTAAATGGGCGGGTCTAAACTGCTGTAGGCTGGTGGTCATTTGTAAACATGTTCACAATCAGATATCCCAGTCCTACTGAAGTAGAAGTGAACAATATGTTTACAAGCTGTTTACATACCAATTTAAAGAAAGCGAGAACAATTAATCTGGTTCTGCATGATATAGATCCTATAGGGTGAAAAGAAAGTAAGGAAGGAAACAAAGTAAGGAAGAGTGCTGGTTATGCATGTTGCTTCCTTACCCCTGCAGCTTTGGAGGATCCATCTGGATACTTAGACACTGCCATTATGGAGATAATGAAAAAGACAATGGAGGCGCTGACACAGCGCAAAAAATCCTACAAGAATCAAAAGAAAAGGAAAACAGGATTGGTAATAGTTGCAGGGCAACAAAGTGTCTATCTATCTATCTATCTAGTCTGTCTGTCTGTCTATCTTACAAGCTGATGTGCAGGACTGAGCAAGACTTACTAGAAACATTAGGCTACTGTTATTGCTGCATAAAAGTCATACTAATTTTAGGGACTTGTGTGATGATGTTTTAGGTCATATTTATGCAGAAATCGAGAAAAGTCTGGAGGGTTCACAAACTTTCAAGCACCACTGTTAGTAAAAGGTTTAGCTGGTCAGTGCTTCTTTAATGTATCTTACCATCAGTGGCCAGTGGAAGCCTTTAAACCGCTGGTTGAATTTGGTGGAGTATGCGAAGAGGAGAAAGAGAGCAGTGAGAAAGAAGACGAGTGGAGCAGTGACGAATGCAGCAGCTGATGAAGCACAGAAGCACACGAAGCTGATGAAGGATGATGCCTGCACAGAGAAAAGAGAGATTAAGAGCATTAATCTGGTTAGATGTTCTAGTGTAACAGTGTTGTTTGAGTAAGAACATTAATTAAATGAGGAATTCCATCAGTCTAAACAAAGTCATTACCAGTTTGGTGTGAAATGTTTCAGATTTCTTTACAGTGGTGGTGATAGGAACCAGGCGTTACCATCTTAGAAATATAGCCATTTTATTTACTATCCAAAACCACCAGTGAACCTACACGTGAGTGTTTATATGCAATGATGATGATGGTAAAATAGTGGAAAATCTGAAAATGGTTTTCTTTGCCTCACAATGCCTGCATGTATACCTCCATCATGAAAACGGGACAAAAGACTTACTGAAACTACCATAAAACGATGCCTGAGACATCAAGCAGTGTATTTCATGCAATCACTTTCATGCAATAACCTACTGTGACAGAGCTTATATAGGTGGACATCTGGTTCCTTTCACTACCACTCTAAAATGGAGCATTTCACTCTGCCACTCTGAAAGACTTTGTTTACACATCACCACATTTATGCCAAAATTCAGAAGAACGGGCACGATTCAGCTTTAATGGTCACAACAGCATTAAATCCCAAAAATGCTGCAGACTATGCAAAGATATCCAGCTGTAAAGATAAACATAGGCCTGTCTGATTCGCCCAGGAACTCAGAGTGAAACTTGCCTGTCCATACTCAGATGCTGATCACAAGACCACAGCTCATCACTCAGTTCTGTGTTTACTAGACTTCACTGCTCCACCTCAATGCTCTCTTCACTTTCACGCACATATAGAGCTATTCTTTCTCTCATTCATTCAGGTTACATTCTTTATCTTAGCAGAAATAATATTAAGTACAGTATTGCATTACATGCATATCATGCTGTCTGAACAAATATCTATCTATCTATCTATCTATCTATCTATCTATCTATCTATCTATCTATCTAATCAGCTGGATTAGATGAACATGTTGAGTGTCTGTTATAAAAGTCTTATACTATATATCTAGTCACATCATATCTAGTTATGACATGTTATTATCATTAGAATAGCTCACAATCACACATTTTTCCATAAGCGCTGACTTTCCTACGTGGAGAGCAGGAGGAAAACCCCGTTTCCTGGCCGAACCCCAGCAGAGAGAGGGAGAGAGACAGAAAGAGAGAGGGGAGTGGGATGTGTGACCCAGATTGAAAGCAGATGACTCTCTTTCCTCCATTCATTCCTTCCCTTTATTCAGGACATATTTTTACAAGCTATAAGTTTCTGAGAGACGGTAAAAACTAAAACAGCAGTGGTAACATCCCGCCTTCCCTCCTGCTGGAGTTTGAGCGTCTGTGTTGGATAAAGCTCTCAGAGCTACAAGCTGAACTTTACTCCATTCAAAAGAGCGAAAATGGCAGAGCGGAGCTAAAGCTCGACACACAAACTCACCACTTCTCCGATCAGTAACTGTCCTTTTCTGGAGGAGATGAAGTCTTTATTTAGCAGTAGAGAAACTACAGAGGGGTTCGGGGGGTCTCCTCTCCGATCTGGATCCTCCAGGTCTCCCATGGCACCGAAAATAATAAAAAGCGAGAGCTGCTGCGCTGAGCTGCTAGAGTTTCTGCAGCGAGGAGTCGTTATTGAACGAGTCGGCTCCTTTGAGTCGGTTCCTTGAGGTGAACGCTGCGAGCCGACTCGTCAATATTTTGTTTGTTTAAGAGAAGTCCGGTCATTTGATACATCCTCCTAGAAAACGACCTCTATCTGACTTTAGATCTAGAACTCAGTCTAGCAAAAATGGTGAGATCCCGGATCTGTGGACAACGCAAGCAGCATTAGCATTAACATTAGCATCATTGTCTTCTCTTGTGCTGATATTCATGGCCAAACTAGGACTCTTAGAATGAGGTGGCACACTGCTAGGAAAACAATCAAATATAAGACAATAAAAATGAAACCTGTCTATCATGTCTATTTAAATGAAACAATACATAATACAATTATTACTAAAAGCAAACATTGACATATTTTAGTCATTTATGAGAAACTGCAGTAAGTAATTTAAATTAACATTTTTTTTTCAGTGAACAACATTTCATATGGACAGTCAATGGAATTATTGATTTAGCTGCCCTCTGCACAGGTCACGAGAATAGTATAAAAGAGTGCATCATTTTATAGAAATGGTACATAGCCCCTAACCTAGGGATGCTAGGAGGAACTGGCGCTAGCTCAGACGTGTGTTTAGGGACTGGAGTTACCCCAGAGATGTGTTTAGGGACTGGAGTTAGCTCAGACGTGTGTTTAGGGACTGGAGTTAGCTCAGGGATGTGTTTAAGGATTGGAGTTAGCTCAGGGGTGTGATAGGAACTGGAGTTAGCTCAGAGGTGTATTTAAGGACTTGAGTTAGTTCAGGGGTGTGTTTAGGGACTGGAGTTAGCTCAGGAGGTGTGTTTAAGGACTTGAGTTAGTTCAGGGGTGTGTTTAGGGACTGGAGTTAGCTCAGGGGTGTGTTTAGGGACTGGAGTTAGCTCAGGGGTGTGTTTAGGGACTGGAGTTAGCTCAGGGGTGTGTTTAGGGATAAATCTTTAGTGGTAAACATAACCCTGCCTCATCCTCGACTTTTGAAACCCTTTTTAATTAGCAACTTCTAAAAAGTGACGAGCGTCAAATCTTGTGAGGGGTTAAGCAAGAAATATGAATCTATGAATCTAATGTAAGTGTATTATATTTTATTATTTTCTTTTTTGAAACAGGCAGCCTTTCCAGGGTGTTTCCTGCCTTTCACCCAGTGATTGCTGGGATAAGCTCCGGCACCCTGCACAACCCAGGAGGATAAGCAGCTTGGATGAGGAATGAATAAATGCATTTTCTTTATTGAGTGCTCCATAGTTTACCATAACTTCACTCAACATGGTAGCTATGATTATCTGACACAGTTACTTAGTTAGTACTAATACTATGAGTTGGTCTTCACCATGATTTATTACAGTACATCAGTTACCATGAAAATACATCAAACTGAAACAGTCTATACCAAAGCCAGATTTGAAAACATTATTTGTACAGGTTGAACTCTGAATCGGCGTAAGATATCAGATTATTTAAGGTGCATCATAAATGATACAGCTGTAATAGTAAGGTGGCCAACATAAGCAGTAGTAAACGTTGCTGATGCAAGTACTTGTCTAATCAGACAAAATCAGCTCTAGCTACACTTTATTACACTATGATGACGTATTTTTTAAAATAAAAAAGTATTTGGTTCATTAATTTGTAGAGTAAGCTATTGTTTATATTGTTATTCCTAACATTGGCTGAGTTTGTCAAAATCTGGCAACTCTAAAGTTAATGAAACGACGAGCCGCCTGGGATCCAGTTTGGGAGTCGGATCTTATTGGTGAACCGAGTCCACTGGTCCGATTCAATGCGGTATTGAAAAGAGCCGGAATGACCATCACTTTGAGCTGATGTGCAGCATCGCTTTCAGTTCACACTGGAAACGGAAATGAACAGAGAGCGGAAACGCAGCACTGCACCGACTAACATCTGCATTTCTGAGAAAAACTGGAGACAGAAAGTCTACCATTCATTTATTCATCCATCTATCAACTCACCCAACCACTCTCCATTTCTCCACTTACCTTTCCCTCCATCCACACACAGGGCCATACTCACTGTTCTGAAGCTCTGTCTCTCTATTTCTTACTTATTCAGCTCTCATGAAAAAGAACTAGGGCTATGGGAATTTCTATATATTTCTATAGTGATATTAAAGAGCTCGTGCTACACATTTGTCTTGTATTTTATTCTTCTCCTCTGATGTCTGAGGCTGTGTGCACCCAAGCCAGTTAAATAATTAATAATTAAACAATTAATTAATCCATCCAACCCCTTTTAATCCAGTATATTTCAAATTAGATGATTGAACTGCTGCACGGTCATATCTCCTTCATCTTCCTCTAGCTGTTGAGCCTCACGGTGGTGTTTCCTCCGCAGGACTTCTTCCTCTTCAGTCCTTGACTGGGCTCGTACCCCCATCTCATCTGTCTTTGAGTTTGTGGTAGAGCCATTCCTCTGCAGGCTGCTGAGTGCGGTATGCCACTTCTGACACCACTGTGGTGTAAGGCAAATGCTATTTATTGAGCACAGCAGCAGCAGAGAACCACCACTCTGCATTTCTGTCACTTCCAACCACACACTTTGGTCTCTGGTAGATACACAGACCCACCTAACTTCCCCACAGCTCAGCACAGCATTGGATAATAAGGCCCTCGTAACACATGCACACACTATTACACTAATTATTTTTGAGATTCTCTCCCACTGCAGCCACGGCATTTCCAATGAACCTGTGCGAGTGGCTGCTTTTCATGGCCATGCCTCTTGGCCA
Organism: Semaprochilodus insignis; assembly: GCA_034552555.1. NCBI lineage: Eukaryota > Metazoa > Chordata > Actinopteri > Characiformes > Prochilodontidae > Semaprochilodus > Semaprochilodus insignis. The sequence continues at coordinate 15,021,538 of CM067498.1, forward strand.
TCTACAGCAGAGTGAGCCGGTAGTGGGATGCTACTAATTCCAAACCAGCTGTTTTTGCTGCCTCGTTTCCATATATGGACTTCATGGACTCAAGAGTGAACAGTGTTAACTAGCAGTGCATACATAATACACTGAACTCTTACAAAGTGAGAGATACATGTGAAATGTGAAATAAAGGTAAAATAAAATGGGACAAACACTATATTTTTTAAGTTGTTAATGTTATAGATTACTATGACAGCACTATAGAAACCATATCATACAGAGCTGAAAATATAGGTTATTATAATTGTAATACACAGCAATATTAAATTCATAGGTTTTTATTGCAGTACTACAGTTCTTCATAATGGGGACCTCCTCACTCATAATATTTAAAGGCCCTATTTGAAAATGTAACATCCTTGGTTCCTCACAGCATGAAAAACTGAAACATCATACAAAATGACCAGCTTTATTTCATTGTTTGATGTGACAGATGAGACGAATGGCAGATGCTGACTATGCTGAAACTGTGCAATACTCAAAAACACAGATGATTCATACAGCAGTATAATACACGCATTAGGCTACAGGTATAAATAATACATTTTACCTAAACAGTTGTGCATCCTCTCAATATTGATTGTATAAAAGTCTGCATTTATAATCAATAAGCCACACAATCAGAACACATCCATGCAGACAAATACAAATTTTAGTTTTTCATGCACTCCTGCATTGGTCATTTAAAACCATGGTTCAAAATGTAATCTACACTGCGCTCACACCGCATCATACCCCACCCCCGAAAAAATTTAGTGCACTTATAAATATATTCAGATCAAGACTTCATTTTCGCAGTGAAGCTAATCGACTCCACGATACAGTATTCATGCTTTAGTCCATGTTTATCAATAACAGTGATTCAAACAGTGTCAGGAACCACATAATCAAGACTATTAGGGATTGAGTTCAGTAATACCTAACAGTCTACGTAGTTACTGACACATGCTTTAAAGTGAGTGTAAGATGATTTGGGCATGATACATTGTCAGATTCTGTTATTTGTTTACATTACCCTGTTCCAAAAACCAACAAAGGCCAGCTTGGCTGATCACTGGCAAAACCAACATGTGTTTTAGATGCTGGTTAACAAGAATGACCAAGCTGGGTGACCAGCGAAACCAGCATGGCATGCATGCCGGTCTGTGCTGTGGTTTTTCAGCAGCGCTGACACCAACATCTTGGCTGATCAACTACATTTGGGGTTATGAGAGGAACTTTTTGCTAGTAATGTCATGACCTGAGTGAGACTTTAATGTCAAATGTTTAAAAGGCCTGAAAGCAGCTCTAGTTAGCTAGCTCCTCTTTTTTTAGACCGCACCTCTTGGCTGGTTGAAGGTGATTTTCCTGAAGAGGTAATATCCATCCACACACCACAACACCACAGCCACAAAACTCACAATCTGCACAAAAACAAGGAACTTCAGTAACCACACACATCCTGTGTTACTGTACTAACAGCTTCTTAGCTTAGCCTTGAGGTCATGTAGCTTAGCTTCTAGCTTTATATAAGTAACTGCACAATACTTTTGATGAAAACCCTTTTGTTTTTTAACATAAAATAAAAAAAAGTTCTTTCTTTTCCCATTTTTGACTCTTATGCACTCATTCTGCTAATATTTTGCTTGTATCTATGCACATTGAATTGCCATTGTGCATTAAATGTACACTTATCAGAAAGATGGTTCTTCAAGGGTTCTTTAGTAAAGATAATTGTTCTGTTTAGAATCCCGAGTTATAACCATTTAGTGCTTAAATGTTTTTGCATCAATAAATGGTTCTGATTGATGGAGAATGTGCTGTATTGGGTTCTGCTATTGATGTGATGTCAAACATTGAACAATAGTAGGACCGTTTTCAAAATGGTTCTGTACAGAACCATATACAACACATTCAGGCTAAAGAACCATTTCACTCTTTAAGCATGCAAATGGTTCTTTGAGTGTTCATGGTTCTATAATGGAGCATTGTCATTACTAAAGAACCCTTGAAGAGACAACTTTTTAACAAATGCACTATAGAAATGAACTTTCCTTGCCTAATCATGTAGCTTAGCGTCTTGCCTTGTCTTTCAAATAACTGCACAATTGTTTGTATGCTAGCTAGCTAGGCACTTGTAAACAAATGTAAGGTATGTACAGGTGTGTGCCGTTGAATTTCAACATTGCTGTTACATTTAATGTTGCCTGCAGGAAACTTTTTCCTAACTAGGACATTTCAAAGTATTGGTTTGAAGTAGCTGCTCACTTACCCCTCCAACTAAAGTGCCCATCACTGTGTAAGTGGACATAGCCATGATGCTAATTATACATATGAAGGCCGCTGCAACGAACGAGTTGAACACATCCTAAAAAAAAAATCAGTAATTATTATCTCTACCGGCACGCTTATGTGCTTTCCATGTGTCACGTTTACAATACGGTGCAAAAGTCTCAAGCCATCTGAGAATGTATATATTCAGTCATGCAAATTTGAATGTTATTAGGTATACAAACATACATCACGTACATGTGGTTTAGTTTGTACTGTGTATTTTTGCTTTTAGTCTCATGTAAATGACATGAACTGTATTTTTATATGTTGTTACTGTATTAAGCATTATGAATACAACATTTTAATACACACTCACCAGCCACTTAATTAGGTTCACCTGTTCAACTGCTCATTAATTCAGCTATCTAGTCATCCAGTCACATGGCAGCAAATCAAAGGATTTAGGCATGCAGACATGGTCAAAATGACCCGGTGAAATTTTAACCAAGCATTGGTATAGGGAGGAATGGTGATTTACGTAGCTATGACCCTGCATGGTTGTGGGTAGTAGTCTGGCTGCTCTGAATATTTCAGAAACTGCTGGTCTACTGGGATTTCACACACAACCATCCCTAGGCTTTACAGAGAATGGTCTATAAAACAGAACATATCCACTGAGCGGCAGTTCTCTAGGTGAAAAAGCCTTGTTGGTGCCAGAGGCCAGAGGAGAATGGGTTCGAGCTGATAGAAAGGCAACAGCAACTCAAATAACCGCTTATTACAACCGAGATCCGCACAAGAGCATCTCTGAATGCTCAACATGTTGAACCCTGGAGCACATGGGCTACAACAGCAGAAGACCACACTTGACCAGACGTCCAAGAACAGGCAACCGAGGCTACAATTCACACAATGACAATAAGTTAAATGTACTCAAATGGCCTCCACAGTCAACAGATGTCAGTCCAATAAAGCACCTTTGGGGTGTGGTGGATGCAAAAGGGGAGTCCAACCCAGCAAGGTGTACCAAATGAAGTGGCTGGTGAGGTGTAATATTATATTATATTTTCTGAGCAGCCCTAAACTTTTGTACAGTTACTGTCTGTGTGAAGATGAGTAACATACGATGAGAGGCCAGAAGAAGAAGGTGAAGGCTTTGTTGAGCTTCAGCAGGTACAGCAAAACTAGAGCAAGGGTGATGATAAACTCCACACATGTGGCTGCGATGTATAGTGGCCTAACAGCCACCACAAAACACACAAATGCCACGAAAAGCACCACCTGGTGAGGAAACAGAAACAAAGTGACAGTTTTCAGTTTAGACCTGTTTAGCAACAGGTTTAAATAAGCCAATTTCATACTTCATGCTACTGCAGTTTAATATATATATATATTCATTTTAAGGATTACTAATTACAGTTTTCTGGAGTGTTTAAATTGAGAAGAGATGAAAACGACAGGAATGTAAGGTATGTAATTTTTGTGACATTTTATTTAGATATTTGTTATTTGTGTCAACAACATCTCTCTAACATAATTGTCCTCTTTAGTTCTGCATTTACACTAATCTCTCGACTTTTTATGTTTTATCCTTTCTTCTACTTCTCCTTATTTATCGGCCAGCCTCAGCACAGTCCGGAACTCGTCTGAATGCTCTGCTAGTATGACTGTTCACAATAGTTAAGTCTTAAACGTAGAAGTCACACGGCTGCTTACCATCTCAGCTATCTTCAGTAGCCCTCTTTTGGTTTTCACGTAGGCCAGGTCAATCTCCATTGCTCCGATGTACTTCTTGTCTGCCATTATTATCTCCGCATGCAACACTCAGTCTGTACTTCCTGACAGAGCGTTCATCTCAGTTCCTGGAAACACACTCAGAGTGCAAAATTTAGCAGCAGAGTTTCTCTAAACACGATTAAAAACACCAACAGAAAAAAGATGCACTAGCTGCCACTTGAATGTGCAGTTCTGATGGGTTTGTACTACCAAGAGTGTTCTCAAGCTAATATTGTTACTTCTACTCAGATACGTAGTGAGTGAAATAATATACTTGGTGCTCCGGTCCACTCTCAGTAACATTTAGTTCCTCTTTTCTTTTGTTTTCATTTCATCCTGTTGTATTGGTTCAGCTGCTTTACTGTTCGCCTTTCAGCTTTAGCACTTTATTTTTAAGTATGCATGTATGTATGTATGTATGTATGTGTTATTTTTATACTATACATTGTATATATATTAGAGACATACATACATATAGAGACATACAGCGTACATATTGCATATATACGTGCTGTGTAAAATGCGTATAAAAACACAATGCAATGATTAGCAAATTCTTTTGCAAATTGTTTTTTTAGATGTTCTAAATGAGTTAATTTCTGTACATTTACACAGTGTTTCAACTTTTTTGGAAATGAGGTTGTATATATATATATATATATATATATATATATATACACACCGTGTATATACTGTATATATTATGGACTGTCTACATAAAGTGGTTTCTTAATTACATCTCTTTTCTTTAAAAAAAATTGCTGTAATATCATTTGTCCAGCAGATGGCCACAGGGGTATTAGAAACGCAAAATTGCCAGCTATAGAAATCCTTATTTTAGGATATCTGTATCAACGATATCTATCATCTAATCTGGCAACGTTTTGAAAAAATGGGCCAAAATATGGGCGATTACTTTGATCCTTGACAGAAAAACAGGAAGAAAAACAGGATTTGATTAACCTGACAATTTGCTAAGTGTGAGTGTTGTTGTTTTTGCGGGTGCGGCTCCTTTAAGAGTGGCCCTGTGACGTAAGCGCGTGAAACCCGGAAGTGCGCGCTCACGTGGTGTCGTCTTTAACTGCAGTTTGAGCGCAGATGGAGTGATGATGTAGGACAGACAATGAAAGAAATGAAGATGATCAGCGGCTTTTTAACGAGACTGAGTCGAACTGTTCTACCTTTTTACTCCCATTCTGTGGAAACATCCTCCTCTCCGGCTCAGTTCGCTCGGTTTCAGCCTTTATTACAGCGCAGAGTTCACAGTAATCACACAAATCATCATCACCATCGTCTCTCAGGTAAGAGTGAAGATTAGACACCCAGCACAGTGAAGACCTTAATAAACTATGAAGTCGAGGACAGGTTAAAAACCAGGCTGAGAAATGGGAGGCTTCTTATTCGAATTGTCTCGTTCCCCCTTAAACGGTGTGGCTGTCACAGTTTGGCACCTCAGGCTTCATATTTCGTATAAAGTACTTCAGTGTTTTGTAGTTTTGTATTTTAAATGCTGTAAAATACTCACTGCGAAACGTCAACGTGATGACATCATAAAAAATGCAAAACGAAGCATGCGGCCTCTAATATGTGCCTACTCAGTTTGCCAAGGCTTATTGAGATCATGGCGTTACATGAATGAATGCCTGCCTGTCACAATTGTAATATGTAATATTACATATAATATATATACTCCACTTACCACATACTTTTTTCAAAGGTCAGGACCACAGTGTTTAAAAACTCCAGCAGCACTGCTCTGTCTGCTCCACAGATGATCTACAGTCTGTAATTGTAGAACTACAAAGTGCTCCTATATGTTTAGTGCAGGTAGTAAACTGTATGTTGTTGTACATTACTTTGCTGTTACTAACACTTCTCACTTTGTATTGTGTTTTATTTTAGCTTGCACGCTTTAATGTGATAATGATCTTATTCCTGCTCTGTGGCCTGTATTCCTCCTGCTGTACTGATGAAGCCCACTGCTTGCTCACTACTCATTCTCATCATTAATGTGCTTCAAGCTGCTTGGTTTGACCCCCAGTCTCTGCTCCCACTGTAGAGCACTGACTGAGTGAAGCTGGCTGAGCGCTCCTCTCTCATTATGTTGTCTCCTTCTCAAGGGAAACTTGTCCGAAATGGAGAGGAGAGGAAATCTGTGGTGAGTATCTGCCATAATGTGGGATATCAGTATAAATATAATTAATATGGGGTAAGTATTGCTTGTAAATTTTTGCCTGCTATAAAATAAATCATTGAAATATTCCAGATGTTTGTATAATAAATAACCTGCATTGTTCAGAGGATAAGGAGCTTTTTTCCTCAGGTGTGAAGGTACCTGAGAAAGAGTTTACAATGTAGCCTCTGCAAGCTAAATCTAGCATTGTAGGTTTTAGTTAAACCATTCATATCAGCATTCATATCAGGGAAGTAATAATGCTTGACGTACAGTTGTGTTAGATTTGTAAATCCTTTAGAATTTTCTGTATTTCTGGATGAATTTGATCTAAAACTTGATTTTAATCAGTAGATAAGGTATAATTGGCACAACGGGTTTACGTACTTTTGCCACTCACAGATATGTAGTGCTGGATCATTTTCATTAGTAAATAAATGAAGAAGTCTAATATTTTTGTCTCATTTTAATTTGGTTTTCCTTATCTACATTTAGGACTTGTCTGAAAATCTGATGAAGTTTTAGGTCAAGCTTTTGGAGAATTATAGAAAATTCTAAAGGGTTCAGAAACTTCATGCACCATTGTATTAGTAATATTACAAGTATATAAGTTCATATATAGTATATTATGTAGTATTTTACTGCTCTTGGAACAAAACCTTGTATCTCCAACATGATAGCCTAACTATAAAGAAAAGGGTGAAAACGTAACTTACATATAGCATAAATAAAGAAATAGAACCAGACTTTTTCCCAAGTAATCATTTCTTTTAGTCAATTCATCATGAAATACACACATAATGTAAATGGTAACAGGCATTTTCAAATTACTGAAAAAAGACAAAAATTGAGATTTTGTTCCAATAGCAGCGATGTGTTCAAGACATACCGTTCACGCTGCAGTTCGTGTAGTCCATATATGGAAACTAAACAGCAAAAACAGCTTTATATTCATTGTTTCTGTGATGTCATAAATTCACCTGTCCGGTCTACAATAGTTGAGCCCACTCATACTGATGAAAAGGAGTGTACCTGTACTAGTACCTGACTTTCAGGATCAGATTCTGACTGAAACTGATACAGGAGAACCAACGTGATTGTAAGAACTGACACAGCGGTGTGGGGGCAGCATTTGTAGCAGGTTGCCACTCTGGCAGTTGACCAACCATGGGTAAACTGACCAGTCAGAGCATGCTGGGCTAGTCAGGAGGCGGGGCTTAATCAAATCAAATCACTTTTATTGTCACGTCACATTTTCACAGGTGTGAAGGTGAGTGAAAAACTTAGGTGCGATGTCCCTTACAGTACTTAGATACAAAAAATATACATTAGACAATAAATATATACAATACTAAGCACAAAATCTCTGTTATCCTAATATACATTATAAATTATATATATTTATATAACAGTAATATAAAGAATAAAACCTATATAATATCCAGATGTACACATTTCCATATAGCACTATGGTAAAGGACACTAAGGACACAGGAGCTCTAACAGAGCATTTCAGAGAGAGGGTGAATACAGATGTATGAAGAAAACAATGGGTTTTGGAAAAATTGAAGCATGTAAATCTGTGGAGCCCAAAAACAAGTATTAAGAAGAGGATAGTAGGTCCCCTGTAAGTAACTCATTTGAAGTAACACAAGCATAATTAAAATGTCACCAGTTTTGTATATTTTAGCTTATAGTTAACTTGTATAACCCCTCGTTTTTATTATGTTTTATTTTGAAGTCAGTTTGAAAAAAATGTTTGTTTGTTGTTACTGAAAAAGTATATATTTCATTCTGTTTTAACTGTAATCTATACAAAGGGTGAAACAGTGACTTTGGATAATTATTTTTTAGTCCTCTTGTTTGTATTTGTGTTTATGTGAAAGTCTGACCACTGTTTGTAAATTTTGCGTTACTGTGTTTGTAGATTTGCATTGAGGGGAACATTGCTAGTGGCAAGACAACATGTCTGGAGTATTTCAGCAAAACCAGCAACATTGAGGTGAGATTCTAAACAATAAAACGCTCACTTGCCTTATGCCTGCTCACCTGAGAGTGTGCATGTGTGATGGTATCTGTTGGGACAGTGATGCACAAATACATTGGGATCAAACTGAAACCAAAGTTTAATTGAATTACATTATGCCTCATAAGCACATTACTGTACCTTATAATGAAAACACCTTCTTTTCTATCATAACTGCTGCCACACTTACCTGAATATGTTTTTTTTCTCATAATCTCACAGATCTAAAGTCTTGCTCATAAATGCAACTTAATATTTTAAGACAAATATGAATAGTGGCCATGCTACCTGTGTACAAAATTATTTACACAACATTTTAAATTTAATTGAACAAACTGGAAGAAACAATGTGAATAAACTTGAAGATGGATTGACAAGGCGTCATTAGACAGCATCAACAGTTAAAATAGAAAACTATTGGTTGTTTTTGAACATTTGAACAATTGGGTTTATAGGTAAATTCAGGTAGGTGTTATGGTGTTCCATCTTCTTAGGCTCTTGCAAAGTTGTTACTAGGCAGTTGTATGGTATCCCATGTGTTTGCTGAAGTGTTGTTAGATTGCTGTTATTGTATCATATGGGGTTGCTAAGGTGCTGAAGACATATCAAATAATAATAATAATAATAATAAAATATAAACAAAATACATTACTGTTTTTCAAGTCAACTTGATAGTAGATTGTATTTATACAGCACCTTTCCTGCACAAAAATGCAGAACAAAGTTACTGTGCAATAAAATTAAACAGTAAGATAATGGAATGAAATTAAAAGAGAATGTTTTATTGAGATGAAAATGTAAAAGGAAAAGAGAAATAGCTTAAAGTGTAAATGAAATTAATTATAAAAAAAAAAGTTAAAATAATACATGAATAAAAAATATGATTCTAATGAATTACATCAGGAACAAAATACTACAATGGATAAAAATGTTTTAGTTTTTTTTTAAATGCAGTCATAGTGACTGATGAATACTACTACTGTAAGCTGCAGAAATGTTACAAATTTCATCATCCAACTACGTGCATCATGTGAGTGTTTTGATACGATCATGATCAGGTGATCACACCTGCTGTAAAAGTTTGGCTGCTTTAATTAGCTCAAGATGGATCATAGCCCTGAGATCGCAGACCCTCTCGGCACATTCAACAGAGTGGGAATGTGTTATCCAATAGACTGTAGGGATGGCACTCATGTCATTGCTAAAACACACACAATCTGAGGTGTGAACCAAACTGGAACTCGAGACCTGTTGCACCACTTTTAATAAATATTTCAATTGTTTTTCCCGTTTTTCCGTCGTTGATGTATTGCCAGCTAATTTTGAAAAACTAACTTTGGTTCAGATTTCTCTTCAGGTTTTAGACATACATGGATACAAGTCCATCAGCAGCTCCTGATTTATTATAATTTAATTTGTGTGTATGTATTGTGTTATTTTGGACAGGTGTAATGAACAGGATACGGTCAGTCATGATATGTGTTAAGATTATGTGTAGGGTCAAATCACACGTTCCGAAGAGTGTTCTTTTGTTAACAAATCACCTAACCTGTTTAAACTGAAAGAAACCAATTCTGGACCCTGGCAGGTGCTGACTGAGCCAGTTTCAAAATGGAGAAACGTGCAGGGACACAATCCACTGGTAAGACTTTTCCTCAGGACAGGCTTATTATGGATAAAGATATTTGTACTTTATTGAGCACTCATAATGCTTGATGGTAAATTGTAGCAGTATATTTGCTATGTGATGTAAGTCATTTGTACAAAATTGACCTAAGCTGCCACTTTATTATTTATTATTTTTATGCAACATATGCTTTTATACTATAAATACTTCATAAGTTTTTTTTTTTTTTTTTTTTGCACTGAAAGCCTTGAAACAATTTCAGCATGTGAAAGTGGATACCACTTACATATATTGTTTGTTTTATTTTTTGTCTTCTTTTTCCAAAGGCTTTGATGTATCAGGACCCAGCGAGATGGGGACTCACATTGCAGACATACGTACAGCTGACCATGCTGGACAGACACCTGTCAACAATAGTATGTTTAATTAACATTAGTGCAGTTTTAGATCCTAGTGCTTCCACAGTGGACAGAATTGCAGTTTATAGTAAGGGTGGGCAGCATGACTGTTACCACAATAAATGACTTCATAATATTATTTTTGCAGATGTAGAGGGTCTTGTCAGTACTTGTGGGACCCTAATAGATAATTTTAACTTATTAAACCTAAATTTTTTTTTAAGGTTTAACAAATTATTTGATGTATTTCCCCTTGTGTACAATATTATGTTAAATAAAAATCCTTGTTTTTATGTTATTAATGATGGTGTCATAGTATCATAGTATCATGGTGTTTGTTTATCTTTTCCTTTAACTAAAATCAATGAAGCATCACAGTGTTTTTATTTCTTATTTTTTTTCTCTCCTAGTTGAGACCTCATTTGTTTTTGTTTTCCAGGCGGCGCCTGTGCGGATGATGGAAAGATCTATTTATAGTGCCAAGTACATATTTGTGGAAAATCTGTATAAAAGGTCCTGAGCCTGATCGATGAGTTGATGGAGATTAAAGTGTTACGTTTGTGGAGTTACACTGCTTTACTGTCTTTGTGTTTACTGGCAGTGGGAAAATGCCTGAGGTGGACTTTGCTGTCTTGTCTGAGTGGTTTGAGTGGATTGTCAAAAACATCGCCATTCCTGTGGATCTTATTGGTGAGAAACTCGGCAATAAAATCTCTTCTTAGCTGCTAAATGAATGTATTAGGTTAGAATTCTTCATGATATGACTGAGTGTAAATAAAAAAAAATTTAGAACATAAAATTGGAGTTGTTTCATAGTCAGACATCATGACAAACGGCATTTAATTCCAGTTAATTCACTAGTATTTTGGAATTAGCTTATGTATCATTTTGGATGCTAATTTTATGATTACTTTACTTTGGGTATTCATTTGTAATACATCATCATTCTGGACTTTAGATCATTACTGTATGCAGCTCAGATTGATTTGTTTATAGTGGAGGAGTTGACTAATGGTTATTTTTTGAGTGAAATCAGAATTTCTTGCTGTTGTATGGCTGCATTTCTATGTCATCACTGTCAAGGGAAAAACCTCCCGTCATGTACCATTACAAGAGGAAAAAAAGGAAAAACCATGTGCATGTTGAATAGAAGTTAATGATTTCACAGTACTTTTGGAGCATTACTAGTAGTCTGTTTATCATGAAATAACACAGACTGAAAGACAGCTACCATATACAGGCTATGTGAAATTTCGATTTTGCTCTTTTCTGCTCCAGTTTACCTGCAGACGTCTCCACAGACGTGTTATGAGCGGCTGAAGCAGCGTTGCAGAGAGGAAGAGAGAGTTATTCCCATGGTACGCTTGCTGTTTGTAACAAAGAGTAAATCTAGCTTGTAAACTACATTCAACACACACACACACTCGTGCATGCATGCATGCAAGCATACATACGTGTTGGCATGGAGTTGGAGAGGTTCCTAATGGTGTCCTGTGATAATCCATCCCATGCAGCTTGAATATTCTCACACAGTTACTGCAGATTATGTGGTAGAGGTGAAGGTGGAGTAACACCAGGCCGTCTGGACGTGGGACGTGTAACAACAAATCGTTCCTCTTGGTGCTGACCACAGTGCCTCCACACACAGATTTGTTGGTTGTCTCCACCAAGAGAAAAGCGGGACTCGTCACTGAAGATGACCTGCTGCCATTCTGAGTCACTCGATGACAGTCTGGCATGATGCCATTGTATTCTTTGGTGACGTTGACGTGGTGTTAAGAGCAGTCGTCGTAACGGTCTGCCGTAACGGTAGCCCTGCGTCGTGCATCTGTCTGCCAATGGTGCTGGCACTAACAGGATGACTCATGGAGGGCATCACTGCTTGCTGAATGTCCACAATCATGGCTGTTGGGTCAGTCAACTACAGCGATAAGGCCCATCATTGCTTATGTCACATGCGCCCATCCTTGCTTATGTCACATATACTATATATATTATAAACATGAAGAGACTATTAACTAAAAGTTTTTGCCATTGTTGTTCAGGAATATCTGGAGTCTATTCATAATCTGTATGAGGACTGGCTGATAAAGCAGACATCGTTTAAAGTTCCTGCACCGGTCCTTGTGAGTAATAACATTTTCATTGTTATTAATTTTATTAGCAAAGAAAATAAGTAACTGGAAGACTTATTTACTTCTATATTTATTTGTTTGTGTTTATGAGCAGGTGATCCCAGCTGATCACGACCTTCAGAAGATGCTTCATCAGTACGAAGAGAACAGAGAGAGAATTTTAACAGCATGGCGAGCATGAAGCCACATGTGGAGGAGAAACGTCTGAGAAGGAGAAGAACGGTTAATCGTTTACCAAAATGCTTTCATAATTTATCAGTGATCTGTTAAGAGCTCCTCCACTACAGAGGTTGGTGTTTTCTACACGCTTATTTTAAAATGTTAGTTCTATCCCAAAAAGGATAACACAACAAGTCAACGTATTTTAAATGTAGTCAATTCCATCCAAAATTAACTACACATAATTCCAGCAAGCGAACTTGCAACAAGCAAAATATTTAGAAATATGTGAAATAATCTCAGTGCTCTTACAACAAGCCAATAAAAGTACACAGACTACATTTAGGTGCTTTACTCGTCCAGATGTTATTTTGGCAGTAAAGCTCCACCCCCAAATGTGTGGTTTCGTAGTTACTGTTGTGAGGGTGGACAAGCTTTACAGAATGCTGGTTTAAAAAAAACAAAACAAAGAAAACAAACAAACAAACAAACAAACAAAAAAAAAAAACTCATCAAACCTAATGAGGAACTGTAGCATGTGCCTCTTTATATCACAATGCCTATATTTAGACTGAGTTATTGAGTTGTGACCTCGCTCTAAATGTAGGTACTGTGATAAACTGAGTCGTGTTCTACAGTTTCTCATTAGGCTGAATGTATAACTCAATCCAAAAGTAGTTATTGTGATAAACTGAATTGTGTTCTACAGTTTCTCAATAGGTTAAATGTATAATTTGCTTTATATGTAGGCATTATGAGTCACGTTCTACATTAGCATTTTTTTTTTACCAGTTTTGTAAAGACTGTCCAACATCACAACAGTATCTAAAAAGGAACACATTTGTGTGCAGAGACTGGAAAAGACAGTTAACTAATAATAAAAGTTTGTGTCAGATTTGTTTGGAAATGGTGCTACTGTTACAGTTTGTATATGTATTGTGGCCAGTGTAACCTTATATCAGTAACAGATGATAACTACACTGGTGTATTACACGTTTCTCAGTAATTTAATGGCCATGTTAGTGTACTGTGTTCCAGCTTCAATTTAGCCATGCAGGTACATTTGTACCAAATGCTTCCAAAATGCTTTCTAAAGGAGATATTAGTTAAGACTGGATATAAAGTCATTCCACAACAGCTTTGAAAGATTTCTCTTGTTGCTCATGTACCACAGGTCTGCACAATGTACAATGTCTTGGTGAAAACAGGAGTTTTTTTTATTCATTTAAAAGTTAGTTTGGTGTGTAAAAAGGAACAGGTCTCAGTGAAAGAATGGCACTTGTGATGTGAGGACCAACAGAACCCATTGCTGTAAAACAAAACATTTTTCTGTCTACTGTTCTTTTTTTTTTTTTTTAGAATTCTTTCATGTGGTTTAAGTTTTACATGTATTAAACAGTTTAAGAACCAGAATAATAATAGTCTTCATTTGTTTAAATAAAAATTCTGTTTTAAAGATTATTCCATGAAAATAAACCGATTCCCAGATTTACATAAAATGAAACACCAACTTACCAGAAAGTCATCAGTGTGGAAGTGCAAATGTTGCTTTGATTGATCAAGTAAGGCACAGAAGCATCAAAACATTAAAAATATTAATAACACTAACAATCTTCCTTCACCTGAGAAACAGAACTGAAAAAAATAAAAAAAACCCCAAAATAATAATAATAAAAAAACGTTTCACACAATTAAGTACAATTAAGTGGCTAGACATGTAAACAGAGTAATTCAGAGTGCTTTGGGTGTGTTTTAGAGACACTGAGTCCAAATTGTATACAATGGTGGTGATGGGAACCAGATATCCATCTGTAAAAGCTACCTCAAAGACAGTTATATGAAATGGTGATGAATACACTGCCTTATGTTTGATGCTGTTTTATGATAGCTTTGGGAACAGATCAGCCTTAAAATCCATTGATGGAGAAGGGATAAATGTAGGATGTTGTTTTCAGATTGTCCACTCATCACTGTGAAGACTGGTTCCACTGTCACTACCACTATAAAGAAATCTTAGTCTCTACAATCAACCATTTCACACCAAACAACTCTGAATAACTCAAACATGCAGGGGAAAAAAAAAAAAAACAGTTCCCCCTTCAACTGTGGTAGATGTATACAGAATACAGTGTGGATCAGTAGTTTTTTTTCAATAATTAAATAAATTTAAGCAGAGTATTATATAACTGTAAAAACAAGGCATTACCTAAAATGTCCAGGGCCCAGTTTCCCAAATGCATCTTAGTATTAAGATCATTTTCAGTGATTGAAAGAGTACTCAGCATGATGCTTGTTCTGCCATTTAAGAATCATCTTTGTGCTAAGTACATGTAGCACCACTGCATCTGATCCCAGTAGATCTCATTTTTAAAGTATTAACATGGAGGAAAAAAAACCCCAAAAAAACATTAAATGTAGCCTATCAGGCAGGAATAGCATCATCGTTTGGTGTCTGAAGTTTACTTCTTTAGATTAAGCCCTGCAGCTACGAGGCTAATGTTGCCAACAAGTAATAGAAGCTTATATACACCAATTAGCAGGACAGCCCCCAGTCCAACACTCCTCGCCTTCCACAGCACTGATGCAGAACTAAACACAACAGCAGAAGTGAAGCATAGAAGCGAGTGAATGGGTGAATATACAGGTGGTGTTGCAAAGTCCACTGTGTCCACTCACTAACATCATCTAAACAATGGTTCTTATTAGTGATTGCGAGCTAAAGGATGTTTTGAGACACACACACACACACACACACGCGCACACACACACAAAAGAGTCCTCAAACACCTTTTTTCCACCAGCAAAGTGCCAGTGCTCATGCCAGACTGGTGCTGGTTCCCAGCCCAGTAAACATTTGAACCGTTTGAACTGTTGAAACAACGTTGAAATCACATATCTGACTATATGTAAACACGTTTTAGACGTCCACGGACAACCTTGTTTACTGGGAGGATCTATCGAATCCGTTAAGAACAAGCCCCCTTATTTCACTGGCATAGTCCTTAGTCTGGAAGCAGAAGTCTGCAGACAATGCACGATAACAACATGACAGAACACGTTCTTTCTGCCACAGACCACTGATGGATCGTTCTGCTGCTTCTTTCATTGTTTCCACTCATTCTACTGTTTTTTAGGAAAATGAGGGTGTTAACTTTTCATGGTGACAGCAGCACCACACTCTTTTGCCACTTGCATCATGGGATCCATGGTTCCAGACCAGCAAGTTCAATTGTGCCGGATGTAGGATATCATAGAAACTACCAGTATCCACATAGCACCGCCCAAGAAACTAACAGGGATACCAGAGCCATCACACTGGGTACCATAGCAACTGTCTAGCAACACTTTAGCAACAAAATAGAACACCTTGGCAATGACCTAGTAACACCTTAGCAACCACCTGGGACATGATAGCAGATCGTGTAAACCACCTGGGATGCCAGAGCAACATCTTAGCAAGCTTAAGCTGTGAAATCACTCTGCATCTTCTTACGACTTCTAGTTCACTTTAATGCTAGATCTGCATCCAGGGAACGCTGGAGTGGCTGCTTATATGGACCAACAAACAACAAGACAGCTATCAGAGAAATGAGCTAGCTTGTTAGCTAGCTTGTGACAAACGTACAGGTGAAAATCAGCCTATTCATACAAGTCTGTGATGATTTAGGCATACAGTGGTGGGGAATAAGCCTCTGTTACTTGCTAGCTACATCAGCCTCAAGTGCTAAAACCAAACCAGGTGTCAGCAAATATGTCTTGGCTGATCGACTGACTTTGGCATAAGGGGAAAACTGTAACTGTTTTTTTGGCTGAACTTAATGAGGGTAAGAAGGTATTGTGCACTAGTGTAACGCAGAGTCTCAGAGCATGACATAAGTTTGTAGCAAGTCGTCTTCAGATTGCTGTGTTGGGCTCCTGTGGAGTTGCAGGCTGGAACCTTCGCTGCCATTCTGATTGCGGCCTGCAGGGGCTGCCACAGTGGCGCTACAGCCGCTCAAACAGTTCGGGATGTAAAAGGAGTGTGGAGGCTCTTTAATGGGGTCACTTGGCTGGAGCTCAGAAGCAGAACCCGAGCAGCTTCCACAGCCAGTGATGCTACACATGGCTTGCTGGGATGGCCGACACACAACTGGCAGGTTTTTTTTCTCGGTGGGGCGCAGGGGGGATACTGGGATGAACTCTGTGCACCCCCCACACTGCTGGGCCTGCGCTGTCTCCTCTATCGGGTATTTTAGCGGCTCGTCCGCACTGAACTCCTTCATCTGCAGCTTGCACATCCTCTCTGTCAGTTCCGTCACCAAACCATCATCTGATGACCCCTCCAAGCTAAGGCCTGGATTCTGTAATACATTTCCTACACGAAGCACAAAGGGTTGCTTTTCTTCTGGGGTCTGAGGCTCTGTGGACTAATCAAAAAGAGACAGACATTAAATTTATATGCGTGTAAAAAGTCAGAAGATCCATTTTTTTGTTGATTTTCTATGTGAAAATAGCGTAACACATCCTCTACATAGAACACACTTTGTATGCTTTATATTTTATTTTATTGTTTTTTTATAATATAATATGTTAACAAATCTGTTAGCAAATAATACAAGAATTCTGCATTACAACGTGCAGAAAAGTGTTTTCTAAAGAGGATGCGTTTACTAACAAGGGGTGTGTGATCCTGTGATGTCTCATGGACTTATTATTGTATTATTATTATAATAAATTATTATTTTCAGATTTCTCACCATTTTAAAGTCATCAACTTTCCATAGACAAACTCAAAAGACACACGCAAGTTCACTGGTGGTTTTGGATAGTAAATACGTGGCTATATTTGTATTGTAGACACATAACCATTTCACACTGATCTACTCTGAATGACTGTGTTTACATGTCAAACACTGAATTAGGCAGACATTTTCATAAGTTCATCAAATAAGCTGGATGTTTATTCAATTTACTTTTAACTTTAAATACATAAAACACTTTACTCACTAAACTATTCAAAACAGAATGGAATAAAATCTGTAGTCTTACCTCTAGCAGCTCTGGGATTTGTTGTTTCCTGTGAGCGGTGGTACATTCGGTGTGCAAAGCGATGGACTGTGGGCCACTCAGGTCAGTATTTACTGCATGAAGGTGAGCTGATACAGGTTCTATACACCCAATCCAGTCTTTAATCTTTGGAGACTTTAATTTTTGAGCTTTTCTGAAAATGGGCTTCTGGCGGATTGCCAGGTCTGGATAATTCTCCTGCATCTCCAGGATGGACCTGTCATCACTCATGAAGGACCCGGAAGACCTTCCCTTTTCAGTATCTGTGTCGTCGTGGACCTTCGGGACTTCGAGGTTTGAAGGTTTGAGACTTTGAAGACAGTCTTGATCCTCCATGATTAAACTTGGCTTGGGACTAGAGTGAAGCGGCTCATCATCCTCCGGGACTGCCTCCCTCACATAACCAGCATCGGCCTCATGCTGTTCCTCAGTGATACCACCCAAAACATTACGAGAAGCAGCTCTTTTGTGGATGATTTCCAAACATTCAGCTTGAGACTTCTGACCCATGGCCTCCAGAAGAATCTCACATTCTAACCTGGCGAGAAAAAGCTCAAAGCCCATTTTTTTAGCCATGTCTGGATTAGCATCATCCGCTAGTAGGTACTCGGTGTCCGTCTCGAGGCAGTAGCCGATACATTGGAGAATACTCTGGGTGGTTTGGTTTGGAAGTCCAGGTTTGATGTAGTAGACAAAATGACCTGTGAATTTCTAAAAAGAACACAAGAACATCACAACAAATTACCAGAAGGAGAAGCTGTGGGGTTTTTGACCACCCAAATGAGCAAAAGGACTCCTCCTAATAGACCACTGAAGACACAAGTCATTCTGTAGTCCACAATATGGAAAAACATCACCAAACCACCTCTTTCGCACCCTGTGGTGATTAATAAATGTTTGCACACATTTAGTTTCGTGTACACCGTATCTCACTGGATCCTCTGAATTATGGGATCTTTACAAAGCCATTACACACATCAATTTAATACACAAAAGCAACGTTTGAACCATGGTGATTTTTTATCAGGAAGAAACTGAAGCAGTAACTTGAATTTGGTGTCATAGCACCACTTGGAAGACGCAGAAAGAAGGATAATCCTCATTAAAATTTCCTAGTGTAGTGCACATTCACCAGGTAGGACATTTTCATAGCTTCAATCGTCTTATCAAAAATACTACCAGCTTTAAAACTGCGAGGCTTTAGTCAACTTCTTGTTTGAATTTTCATATTCTCCCATTATTTAAATGGTGCAGCAGTTATAATAACTCTTCAGCATTTAAGGTGGAATGGGAAAATCTGAACAAGTAGCTGCCAAATGTCTTTATCAGAAAATGTTAGCAATTAAAACAGGATAATTAGGATGTTTTGATAGCCTAAATCAGCTTATCAGCACAAACAGTGATATTAAGAGTCTGAAGCAAATTAACATTAAAAGCACAATAAAACATTTAAAACACTGAGATACTACACTGTACTAATGATGGGCGCTCGATGATGGTCATGTGGTTCCTTAGTCTTCTTCGAGGACACCAGAAGATTATTAGAATAAGTGAAACCAATGTTAGAGTCTGGTCTTGCTTGTAGGGCTATCACACCGGCAAATCATGCTGGTTTGGTCTGCTGGTCTAATGACGTGAAATCCATGTGCAGTAACAATATTTATATTTAGTGTTTAATGAGCTTGTAATCCAGAGGATCCAGTGATATTCAGCGGACAAAAACACATCAGCTTTGCAACATTTTTGATTACCACAGGATACAACAGAATCAATTTTAAAAACTTCCTTCATTTTTCTCACAGAAAATTCCTCTTAGACTTAAACTTTCTATATGGACTTAAGAATATAGTGCCGACGACGCAACAGTTGTCTGTACACAAATAACTGGACCATTGCTGGTTAGGGTTGGACAATATGACAATATTTTTTTGCTACTGCAATTATTTACAATGGACATTTCTGAGCATACTGGGACTATTTTGTCTCACAATGCCCTGCATGTATCCCTCCATGAGGAATAGATACAGCGCCCTCCACAATTATTGGCACCTTCGTTAAGATGTGTTAAAAGCCTTAAAATAAATTCAGTTTTTATTACAGAAGCATAATCTCACACTGGAAGTGTGAAAAAAAATCCCTGACTAAGAAATCATTATTTTTCGTAAAATCACCTGTTCCGCAATTATTGGCGCCCCTAACAATTCCTAGAAAATAAAAGTCATTGAAGCATTTCTGCCATTTCTACTTTAGTTTAAAAAGTTGATCAGAGTATCTAGGAACCTTTAATTAGTGATTCATCACTTCCTGTTTCCCTGGGGTATAAATATGACGTGACACAGAGGCATGTTTCTCTTATCCACTCTTCAACATGGGAAAGACAAGAGAGCACACCATTCAAGTAAGTCAGATGTGTGTCAATCTTCATAAGTCAGGCAATGGCTACAAGAACATAGCCACTCGCCTACACTTGACCATATCTACAGTCACAGGAATCATCAAGAAGTTTAAAACAACTAGAACAGTGGCAAACAAGCCTGGACGAGGATGCAAGTTTATCTTGCCTCCACACACAGTGAGGAGGATGGTAAGAGAAATAAAAAGTTCTCCAAAGCTCACTGTTAGAGAACTGCATCAAAGAGTAGCATCTTGGGGTCACAAAGTCTCCATAACAACCATCAGGAGCTATCTACATGCCAACAAGCTGTTTGGGAGGCATGCACAGACAACACCTTTTCTCACTTACAAGCATAAACGTAAACGTCTGGAGTTCGCTAAGCGATACTGGGACTTCACTGGGACTGTGTGCTTTGGTCAGATGAGACCAAGAGAGAGCTTTTTGGCAACAAACGCTATAAGTGGGTCTGACGTAACACAAAAGATGAGTATGTGGAAAAGCACCTCATGCCCACTGTGAAGTATGGGGGAGGATCGGTGATGCTGTGGGCCTGTTTCTCTTACAAAGGCCAAAGGGAACCTTGTTAGGGTGCATGGCATCATGAACTCTTTGAAATACCAGGACATTTTAAATAAAAATCTGGTGGCCTCTGCCCGAAAGCCGAAGATGGGTCATCACTGGGTCTTTCAGCAAGATAATGACCCTAAACATGTGGCCAAATCTACACAAAAATGGTTCACCAGACACAAAATCAAGCTCCTCCCATGGCCATCTCAGTCCCCAGACATCAACACAACTGAAAACCTGTGGGGTGAGCTGAAGAAGAGAAAGCATAGGAGAAGACCCAGGACTCTGGACGATTTAGAGAGATTGTGCCAAGAGGAATGGTCGAAGATCCCTCTCTCTGTATTCTCCCATCTTGTGAAGATTAAGTGCTGTCTTGTTGGCAAAAGGGGGTTGTACAGTATTAACATCAGGGGTGCCAATAATTCTGGCACAGATGATTTCATGTAAAATAATTATTTCTTAATGTGGGATTTTTTTCCCACTGAATAAATGCACTTGAATTAAAGGTTGGATTTTTCTCTTTTTTTGTATTGTTGTCCTATATTATTAAAAAAAAAGAATTTATTAGAAGCCTAAGTACACATCTTAACAAGGGGTGCCAATAATTGTGGCGTGCACTGTAAAATAAATGGTTTCAAATGCATTTTAAGCCAAAACCTTCTCAAAAAATGACCACAGAACAATGTCTGAGACACTGGCAGCATATTATTAATCATATTAATAATTTTAGAAGTGGATGCTGATTCCCATCACCACCATTATAAACAATTCTGACTCGGCATGTTTCTCTAGAACGAAGTGTTTCTAACTCTGTCTCTGACTCATGTTTACATCTTAACCATTTAATCATGTAAGAATGTTTGTAAAATCGTCAAGAGTTTCCCTTTAACCTTGTTTATGGGAGGAGTTCTCATATTTGCAGTCAGAATTGCCTGAATGGTTCATAAACGGTAGGGGCTGTTGGCAAAGGTTTTGCCTTGATTTGGAACAGAGATGTGCAGATCGCTTATTCTTAATAGTAACCTCCATCAAATAACTTAAACATTATTCAGCAAGAAATAAAATGTATTAGGCTGGGACTCACTCTACGCTCATACGCTCCACCAAACCCTGATCCTTAGCATTACCATTAGCAGTGTTTACACAACAGCAGTGACCTGCTTCAGATCAGCACTGGGGAACCAAAACATGTTCAGTTTCACTTCATTAAAAAGACACAGGCCTGCACTAGAGGACAAACGTCAGCAAGCACTGTCAATGACACTCACACTGTCATTACAAACTACACGATGAACTACACTTGTCTGTTAACGAGTTGTATCGCAGCACCAATCAGATCCACCTCATTACCCAATGCAGAAGCTCCTGAAGGATTATCAGCTCAATCAAGTGCTCCATTAGGAAACCTAGAGTCCAAATATTACTAATAAATAATATATATTACCTATCATACTTATATGCTTGAATTAGTCATCAATAAACAAGTGTTAAAGAATTTCCTAAGAATTTCCTAGAGTTCCCTAACATATTCATTTATATATTTATACACGGTTATGATGTCATCAAAGTCATTCAGGGTGGTTTAGAGTGAAATGTCCCATTGAAGAAGAACTTATTGCTCACAATGGTGGTGTTGGGAACCACACGTCCCTCTCTAAAAGCTCTCTCACATGAAATGATTATGAATATGCTGTCTGGTGTCTGAGATGTTGTTTTACGATAGTTTTGGCCTTAAAATCTATTCATGGTGGAGGGATTCATACAGGGCACTGTGACGCTAAATAGTCCCCACATAAAACTTTTTATTTTCAGATTCATCACAATTTGTCATCATCAACATTCCATATAAAATCTCAGATGAGACGTGTAGGTTCACTGCTGGTTTAGGATAGTAAGTAAAATGGCTCTATTTGTGTTGTAGACATGGTGACCCCTGGTTCCCATCACCGCCACTGTAAAGAAACCTGAACCATTTCACACCAAACTACTGTAAATTACTCTGTTCACATCTCAACCACTGAATTATCCAGACATTTGGGGAAAACGGATGGAATTCCCCTTTAAGTGACGGCTCAGTCTTTAATCCACATGGTTGAACGTGTTTCTTCAGAGGCCACATGGAGACACCACACAGGCTGACATATAGGAAGTGTAACTACCACCCTGACTCAGCTTACCTTCAACGTTCTGATCTCCTTCTTCCAAGGGAACAGGAACAGGTTGACACAGAGCATTTCCAGAAGCTCGGTGGCCTTCATGAAGAGCAAGAGGCTCTCCTGACAGTTAGGAGACTCATGCTGGAGGCACAGGGTCACGGTGGGGTAAAAGGGCAGTAAGGAGAAGCTGCTCTCTGCCCCTTCTCTCAATAAAACATCACGAGCTCCTGCCCTGACCTGTCTGTCCGTACAAACTCCCCACCTGGCTTCAGTCCACCCCGAGGAGCTGTAGAAGCTCACATAGGAGTCCTTTACGTCCTCAAGAGAGACCGGAGCCTGCTCTCCAGCACCGTTGGCCATGATGGAGGTCAGAAGGAGCTGAAGGCTTCAGAAGAGGAACCGAAAGCATGCAGATGCGCAGGTAGGGTTTATCCACCCATGCGGAAGAAGAGATAAAGCGCTGGAACGCATCAGCAGGGCAGGGCAGGCAGATTGCCGGGCCAGTTCAGGCTGGTGGTTGGGGCAGTTAAACACGAGCTAGTCCAAAGATAAGCTAATTCAAACGCTTATTTTGGCTGAAACCCCGAACAACAGCCCGGGTTGTGTTTCCTGTGTCAAGCGAACATGCTTCAGATAAAACAGTGACATCTGGAGGTGAAGATTGAGGTTTTTTTTTGCGCTGACTTGCGTTAGCAGCTCTTAGCCACCAGATGGCGCACCGAGCATACGACTTATGACGGTAATGCGCAGAATTACGCCATCTGGTGGCTGTGTTCAGACGCTGCGTTAATTTCCCCACAGTTCAATTCCAAATTTCTCCAATTATTTTTTTCTTCTACATTATTCACTATTAAATCGTTGAGATGTAAACAGAGTCATTCAGAGTGTCCGGTGTGAAACTGTTCGTGGTAGAGACTCTGCAGTGATTAGTGGTATGAACCAGCATGTCTTTTACATATTTTAAAACGCCACTCATGGGATACATGTGGGCAAAATAGTCCCCAAGTAAAATTATCAAAATAAATAAATAAATAAAAAAACAAAATTATATGTTTAAACCAGACAGTCAGTGTTAAATGTAACCGAAAATGTTGGCAACATTATAGAATGTTATGGTATTTCCGTGTGGCTAAGCGTGGTATTGCAGGGCGTATGGGCATATTCTTGGTAATGCAGCTAAATTGCTCCTGTTAGACCTGAATAATTCGTCTCTCCGTTTTACTGATGTTTCAATTTTTGTCAGAATTCAAAAGTGCTTGTTGTCTTTTACATTATGTGCACATTTCATGATTAATGGACCAAAACAAATTACCTAAACTGACTTGTGAAATAGGGTGGTTCCATCGACTTGCATTCAAAGTAAAGTGTTTTTCATATTGGATATGTTGATAACTGAAATAATGTCAATATCAGAAATTAAATAGGTTTCACATACTTATTTCTTGTAGTGCAATGTGTAAGATTTATTGAGCTACATATACAGAGTCTCTCAGTTCGGCGTCGGGCCACCATGTTTGCTAATGCAACATGCCAGATGTCTCAGCATGGAGTTGTAGAGGTTTCCAATGATGTCCTGCAATTATCCATCCCATGCAGCTTGAATATTCTCACGCAGCTTCTGCAGATTTTGCGGTAGGGGTGAAGGTGGAGTGACACCAGGCCTTCTGGACACAACCTACCCACCAAGTTTTATTCCTGTCTTTTGATTCCTTCTGGGCGCAACTATTTGTGCAACCATTCTTTTGATGATGAGTGTATTTTCTACTTAGAAAATAATAACATTGCACAACATGGTCAATTTCACAGCACTGATTTTATCACTAAGTTTTATTCCAGTGTCTACTGTAAAGAAACTACATCACATGTTTTACATACAGAAGTGAACTACATTACATGTTTAATGAAACAGCTATTAAGAGCCTGCAGGCTACAGAAATTGAAAGTCATGAATTGAATTGCATTTTCTGATCACAACTTGAGATGAAATCAACTGTAGGGAAGCTCTGAAAACTGAATGAAGAAAGACTTAACAAAGACATAATATAGTTCTCACTTCATTTTATTCAGTCATTTATCATATGTGTGCATTTGTTACTTTCAGACTATATGCAGGATCATTGTGGTGTTATTATGGGATTAAATCAAGTTAACTACAGATCCCTGAACCTTTTGACCCAAGGACTCAAAGAACAACAGAACAGACAGAAAATGATCACTACACTGAGTTTAGGAAATATCCCAGCGTGCTTCCTCATTAATAGTGCAGCTTATGGATGGAGAGGGAGAAATATGCGATATTGATTATGTCAGTGTTATCCTATACAAACAACAAAACATACAAACAACAGCCACCAGCTCCTCTCATCTCCCCGTTCTACTTTCTTTTCATGCTGTCCATCATATCAGTTCTGTTGTTCCACATGTGTTGTGCTCTGTCACTCTGAGAGCTCAGAGAGGGGAAATGTATTAATAGAGCAGTAATGCTAATGACGTTACTGATGTTAATGGTGACAGAGCGTCAGCTTGGAGCTCTGAGTATTAAAAAAGAGCTAATAAACTATGGCTGTGATTATGACAACTCAGCCTGCTTATTAATGCCTCCACCAAACAGAAATCCAACACCTCCTTTTAAAACTCACCACATACACCATGCAAACATACTCATGTGGCAGCGCGACACAAACACACAGTCACGACACAGTTAAAGAATCACTGCAGCTAGATGTTTCGTATGAAGCTTATGAATACACAAAGGCTGTTTCTATCAGTACTTCTCTCCAGCAGCAGGCCTGCGCAGCTCCCTGCCTGTGCTTGGAGCACTCCAAACAGGAAAACGGCCTACGTACACCGAGACTTTTCCTGTGATCCATTTCATGAGGTTCTGCAGTGTAGGCATGTAGTATTTTACTTAATTGTACAATTTTGCATCATGTTTATGAGCTGCAGAACTTTGATGGCAGGTGGGGGCTGCTGCACCCTGGAGCGTGAAGAAGTAGCGCTGCCTCAACAGCATGTTCTAACTTCTTGTCAATCATGTTGAAATTTCTGCTCCTGGTTACATCATTTAAGGACAGGTAGCCAATGAAAGGCCGCCGCCAGCTCTCAGCAGGAAATCACATACAGCAGCAAACAAGAGATGTGACGTATGTAAATAAAAGGGAACATTGATGCTGTTTTCCACCGCTGGAGATGCTTTTGGAAAGTAAAGGGAGGTTTGATGCTGAACTTGCAATGTTTCTTCTAGACTCGTAAGGACTGAAGAGGAAGGAGGAGGGACTATGCGTTTTCTGGTTATGTGTTGCCCATATTGTTTGGAGTATGAAATTGACAGGTTGCATCATCTTACATATTGTCCCCTTAATCACAAACTTTACAAAAATTACTTGATAAACATGTGGCTAAACATATGGCTACTTTTAATTATTTATCATGTCAAGTTTTTTGAATGACATTGGATTATTGATACTAATCTTACCAAAACAACAACATATATCACAAATTCAAAAATTTCAGGCTTTTTAGAGGTGGATTCTGTTTCCTTTCACCACCACTGCAGACAATGTAATGTTTCACGCCAAACCACTTTGAATGACTCTATTTACAATATATAGACTATTATTTAATTATAATTGTAGCTTTTAAAACAATCTAATATAAAAGCAGAGCGCAGACACCCTTTAATACATGTAAACGGCCTTTAATAGCCAAATAATAAGCCTCAAAACTTTGTTTTTAAGAACATACAGTAGGAAAGGAATAGCTCTAATACAAAAACATACAGCTGTGAAATTCAGACTGTGGAGCACAACAGAGACAGAAACAACACATTTACTACAAAAACAGTACAAAAACCCCACACTGCTACAAACAGGAGAGTAAAATGAACTCAGCTGAGCTGTGGTTGCAGTGATTTGCGTAATTAGAATACAATTCACATTCTAGGCTACAGTCATGTGGAAACAGCAGACGTTACCACAGAGTTTTAGTATTTTGGTGTAGCATGTCTAAATGCAGCAGTTTTATTTATCTCCAGCAAAGATACACCATATAAACACTTTAAAGGGCCCATATCATAGAAAAACAACTCATTTTCCCAATAAAACTTCCATTTAATATGTAAAAACTGATAAACATTCTCTGGAAAGGACCTCTCAAAAATAGGTTTTGAATGACTTATTTTTGTGGTGTCATAAAAAAACAACATATTTTACATATATCCTAATATTCAGCCTACAGCAGTTTAGCTCCACCCATTTATACTGAAATTACAGTCAACTCCAGAAATATTGGAACCCATCAAAACTGATCAAATACAATCATCTTAAACATTAAACATTAAATATAGCTAATACATTAATCAATTCATTCATTCATTCATTCAAACTGCTTATCCACCGAGGGGTGCTGGCTATCCCAGCACTCATTTGACGAAAGGCAAGAAACACCCTGGACAGGTTACCAGTCCATTACAGAGCAGACACAAAGACACACATTCACAATCACACCTAGGGGCAGTTTAGTATCTACAACTCCCCTGACTGGATGTCTGTGGACTGTGGGAGGAAATCGGAGCTCCTGTTCTTTCCATAAAAGTAATTCTTCCAAAAACTTACGAATCCTTTTTCGGTCAAAAACATATGTGGCAAAATTACTGGCACCCCTGAAAAACTATAAATAACTATAATAATAAATGTAAAAAATTAACTATAAATAAAAATCAAAGGAATGTGTGTCAGTGGGGAAAATTGTTTGTTGCTATTGCTTTAGTATATATGTCGTCTATGTTGTCTGAGCAGTTCCTGTTTAAGTTGGGTATAATTATGAAAGAAAACACAGGTCAAATCCCTTAACAAGGGTAAAACCCAACAGCTGTCAGCTCAAATGAAAAAAAAAAAAACCACACACACAAGCTGCAGAGCTGCATAGATTGGGGTTTAGCTCAGTTGAAAATGACCAGTAAGCACAATCAGGGCCAATAAAGAAGTTTCAAAAGCATGAACCTGAAAATTCGCCAAGAAGGGGACATAACCACATATTGCCTCCACATATAGGGAATTCTAGGAGAGGCAAAGTGTAGTCTGGGTGCTTTTGTAAATTCAATACCAGGACATTTTAGCTGAAAATCTGGTTGCCTCTGCCAAAAGGCTGAAACTGGGCAATGATTGGGTCTCCCAATAAGACAGTGACATAAAGCACATGCCAAATTCATGGTTGTAACAACAAAAATCAAGGTTCTGCAATGGTTCTCTCATTGTCCAGACTCGAACCCAACTGAAAATCTAAACTGCCTAAACTGAAGACCAGTTCAGTTCACATAGGTTCACATAAGAAAACCCAAGAATCCGAATGAGCTGGACTCGTTCTATATGGAAGAGTGGTCCAAGATCCCTCCACAAGTGTTTTCCAGCCTTGTTAAACACTACAGAAAGAGGCTGTCATTCTTGCCAGGGAAGGCTCCACCAAATACTGAAATCTAATGTGCCAATATTTATGGGTTCTGCATATTTATAAAAAACTGTGTTACTAAAGGAAACCTTTATTATGTTCCAAAAATCTTTCTGACATTAAAAGCATGACACATATCCATTTATAAAGGCCAGCATGTCACTCATTGCATGTGTAGTTTCTTTTATACATAGATTTCAGCTCATATATCTCTGGAGTTGGCTGTATGAGGAGTGTTTCAGCCAGGCCTGCTTTTTTTGAAACACAACCAATTAGAACAGAGCTGATTTACATACATTAGTCTTAAAGGCACAGTAAAAGAAACAGCCTGTTTAACACTAGGAAAGGTTGGAAAATTAATTACAGGCGTTTTTGGTACATAACGCCACCCCAACACTACCTCAGAGTAAAACAATGCAAAACAAAAAGTGCAGGATATGGGCCCTTTAACTTTGGCAGTTTTGTATTTGAATGATATGAACACACAGGACAAGTGATACAGATTCTCAGAGCTACATCAGAACATAAGCTGGAATTTGTTCACTTGTACAGGCAGTGAAAAGACAATGTTTCATCATGTCTAAACATGCTTTTAGATAGACGTCACTCTGAATGAATAATGGTGGCTCATTAATCATTCACCTCTGATTATACCTGCGTATATTATACTCAACACACTAACACAGTCAGGCATCTAATTCACTCTCTGTGGGGGTTTACAGTTTACTCACTGCAGCAGAACGTTTCAGTGAATCTCGCAGATAAAAGGTGACCTACACCTGCACAGGGATCCTGACTTTAGCCTGATTCTGTAGTTATTCACTGACCACTTTATCAGAAACACCTATTATACGCTTCCACTCACTGGCCACTTTATTAGAAACAATCCCTTCTGCTTCCACTCACTGGCCACTTTCTGAGACCTATTTGTGTGGTGGTCCATTCTAAAAGATCACAGTGTAGATCTTGAAGTTTAGAAGCTCATGGAGAAAAACACCAGCATGTGTTCTGACCTGTTGCTGTATAGGCTAATAATCATAGCAGCATATTATGCATTTTCTAACAGCGCACATATGAGTGGAAAGCACTGGACTACATTATAACAGTGAGAAATACTGACCAGAGATCACAGACAGACAAAGCAGGGAAAAATGGCATTCTGGAAGCAGAGGATTCTCATTATCCATCAGGCTGGAACTGCTTCCCATACATACGCTGGCTAGTACAACCCCGTTTCAAAAAAAGTTGGGACGCTGTTCAAAATGTAAATAACAGCAGAATGCAATTATGTGCAAATAGTATACAGACACCATAACAAATACTGAGAACTTGTTTTCAGTTTTGATGCCAGCAAAATGTTTCAAAAAAGTTGGGAAGGGAAACAAAAGACAAAAGAAATATGTATGCAAGGGGCAAGTTCCAAAACCAGTATTGGATGGTTGTGATGTTTGGGCCCTCAGGCGGCCCTGCATTCAAAACAGACATAATTCTGTAGTGGAAATCAATGCAAGGGCTCAGGAACACTTCCCAAAACCATCATCTGTAGAACCCAGTAGTGTTGTAGATCCAAGTTTGAGCCAAGATCGAGACCAGGACACATCGAGCCCAAGTAAAGACCAAAACATAGTAGTCGAGTCTGTGTCAGGACCAAGACCAGGAGTGTCAAATAAAATGGTAAAACTTTACCCAGGACCAAAAAAAGGGCCAAACTCGCAAGCAGAAGCAACACGTGGAGCTGTTAATGCGAATCACCACTCCGAAAAATCACATTTGTTGTGTAAGATACTGTGTGCTCAAATTAATTTACTGCTGTAAATAAATAAATCACATTCACACAGCTCTCAGGCTCTGATCTAGCTCAGACTCTTAAAGGTAGCTTCTTATTAGCCAGCTGCTTGTTCTGATTCACCTGTTCCAGAGATTGAAAACGTTCAGTTTCGTTTGGCTACTGGGTCTGGCTACTTCTGTCATACTAACACATCTATGGGTGCATATCAGCGATGCAGCACCAGGAGCAGCATGGACTGGGGAGTTTAATAATATATATAGTAATTCAGCTTCCACTGGTCTCAGATGGAGGCTTTGCACTTGGTAGATCTCGACAACAGTGTCCACCTTACCCTGAGATTGAGACAAGACCGAGTCCAAAAGAAGTTGAGACAGAAACTGCTAGTTTATGGACACAGCATAGTGCACGTGGCATGGGTGACTTGCACAAGACAATGCCAAGCCACATTCTGCACATCATAATAACAGCATGGCTCTGTAGTAAAAGACGTCCGGTGCTGGTTTATTTTCAGTCAAATATAGGGTTTTTAAATGCTTTGCACGTCATTGCATTCTGTTTTTATTTACATTTTGTACAAAGCCCCAGCTTTTCCGTAAATGGGGCTGTAAAAATAAATACTCATCTACACAGGATTGAGGAAATATTAATGGTATCATATGGTCATATTAAGTCATATTAATGGTATCATTATGGTATAACATCACAAAATACGTAATACATGTATTAGTCTTACAATGACTGTATTACATCCTTTGGTAAAGTGGTTTAAACTATTTCTGCCCAAGCCCTTTCTGTCAGTCTGTTTGCTCTTGTTTATGGAATTTTTTTTTTTTTTTTTTTTTGCATGATCGCATCAGGTTGAAAGCATCAATAAACAAATATTTAAAACAATGATCTCAGGGAAATTCATCAGTAAAAAAACAAACAAACAAAAAAGATCTCCAAAATAATCACAGTAAGTTCAACTGAATAAACAGCAAACTAATAAACATATAGGATACATATAAAGGATTATTAATGGTTTCTAATCTTTCTACTTTAAGTAAGGTAAGATTTTAATCACTGAAGCATACAAAATATTGTCAGAAGTTTTTTTTCCCCTTTCAGGTAACAAAATAATAAATAATAAATAAGTCCAGACCAAACACAAATTGTTCTTTACAAACAAAAATAAGTGCTGTTGGTTGGAAAGAGGAGAGGAAAGGATTAATGGCCCTTTTTTAAAAAAAATACTGCCGTTTCAACATCATATTAAAATGTATGATAATATACATAAGTTCTGTTTTATCACTACTTATTTTGGGGTTAAAAGACTGAAGAGGATCAGTAAACCAGGTAGTTTAATTAGCTAAAATATCTCATCAGTCTGAGGAACACTAGCTGTTTTTAAACTCATTTAAAGGGGAATTACACCTTTTTTCCCCCATTTTTTTCCACCATGTAGTGGTTAAGATATCAAGTCATTAAAGTGGTTTAGTGTAAAACTTGCTTGTTCACATTTGGGGGCAATAGGAACCAGACATCCACCTCTAAAAGCTCCTGCACAGAACGTTATTATGTGAAATGGTTATGAATACACTGTCTGATGTCTGCTACCTTGTTTATGATAATTTTGTGAAAATGTTTTGGCTTAATATGTATTTTAATCCATTCCTTTTATCAATGTGTAGGTTCACTGGTGGTTTTGGATAATAAAATGTCTATATTTGTACTATAGATGATGGTGACTCCTGGTTCCCATCACCAACATTGTAAAGAATTCTGAGACTATATGTTTCTTTATAATCAACTATTTCATTATAAACCACTCTGTATGACATCAGAATTATTCTGAAATATTATTATTCCCCTTTAAGGTAGCATCTTTTTTTTTTTTTTACCATATAACTTGTTAGCTGATCAATACTAGTACACTATGTTCATTTAAATTCCTTGCTAGAAAAATACAGCATGGCTGGTCACCAGGAAAACCAGCTTATGCTGTGCTTTGAGGCTAGTATGCTGGTCAACCTGCTAAACCAGCACCAGCCGAGCACATAAACCAGAATGGAAAGCAGGCTGGTCTGTGCTGGTTATTCAGCAGGGATTAGTTAGCAGTTTCAACAGATTAAGGTTGAGGGGAAAGTGCTGTTGCTTGTTGAAGTGAAGCAGAGGAGTTATTTGATGATTAGCATATGAAATATGCTCATTTTAAAGCACCTAACTAGTCTCCTCTGGACATCTCTGTTGTAGCTTGAAGCAAATGTTGGTCATGTAGCTAGCAGTAGATCTTCAAAAGCTGTACATGTTTATAGATAACACTGCCTCATTAACCACAAGTCTACTAGAAATTACTGACAAGGTTCTAAATCACCATTGATTAGCTATATGCAAACTGTTGATGCTAACAAGCTTCCATTCATTGTTAGCCTCGTAGCTCCAGCAAAGCTAACACGTAAAAGGAAATTTTTGTTAGTTATAAAGATTAGTGAAAAGACTACATATATACAAACAACAGTGAAAAGATAAAAATGTCCACAATAAAGGGGAATTCAAAAAATCTTCCAGAATTTGTTTGATATGTGTCAAAGTAATTCAGAGTGGTTTGGTGTGAAATGGTTCAGATTTCTTTACAGTGAACCTACACACAAGTGTTTATATGGAATAAGGATAATGGTAAAACAGAATAAATCTGAAGATAAGTTTTCTTTGGAGTCTTCTTTTGCCTCACAATGCTCTGCATATATCCCTCCAGCATGAATACATTTTAAGGCCAAAATCTTCTGTTTTTTGTACATCATCATCTCAGGCATCAGGCAGCATATTCATAACTCACTGAGAGAGCTTTTAGAGGTGGACATGTGTTTCCCATCAACGCCACTGTGAACAAGTCTTACTGTAGGTTTCTCTAGAACAGAAACTAAACCACTCTGAATGACTTTGTTGCATCTCAGACACTTAATTATGATGCAGGTATTTTTAACAAATCCGTAGGGTTCCCTTTTTAGCAGTCCATAACCTTGGGGATTTGTGGCAGCATCTTGATTTTCCAGCATGGTGGCTGGACTGTGTTGATAGGGGTAGTGGTGAGGTTCTGAAGGTACTTCTAAATGAGGTCCAGCACTCTGCTTTGGTCTCTGTAGAAATAAGTCTTTCTCTGTAGACATCTTTGTCCACATTTTTGCTTGGTTCCAGCTCCAAATTCCCGAATGAATACAATTTAAATGGTTAGTTCATTTGGGTGTCCTTGTTAGCTTGTAAAGTCACAATCATAACTACCAGTTATTTGCATTTCAATGTTTTTGGTTAGTGTGGCAGGGATGGTTCAATTACTTCACTTGCAGCATAACTTGCCTGGCTTTCCAACTCTAAATGTTCACTCACAAAAGGTGGAGCGTCTGTAGTTGCAGCCTCAAATGCTCTGCCCATGTGTCATATCTGTAGTGAGATAAGTTGACCACAGCTATTAGTATGTTGTCTCCTTAATTCTGATTAACAATCCACAAGTCGCAATTTGTTTCTACCAGGTGTGTTTTTGCTTTAGCATCGGCAAAATCTCTGCCTCTACATGTCACACAAAAAAACAACCTGCCTATGGTTTGTTATTTTTCATGCCAGTCAAATGGTCCTTTCCTGTCAAAGTAATCAGCTCTTCATCATGTTAAACCATGAAATGCTGAAGACTCCAAAAAGTCTGGTTTATTAGAGCTTCTGTGAAGTCCATGACCCTCAGGATGAAGTAAAAACAAGGAAAAATGTGGTTTAAGGTTTTTAAGCAGACTTCTACGTGGCGCTAAAAACCCAAAGAAAACATGTACAGCATGCTCTTCTCTTTAGTAGACTGTATAAATGTAATGTGTAAAAGCTTTTATTTACTCAAAAAGCAGTCAAATAAATAAAACTGCTGCTCTATTAACATTAGGGCTCTCTCTACCCCATCCCTGGGTAGAAGGGGCTGTAGATCAGTATAATAATTTCGCAAAAATGTAATAGCAGCCATAAATGTAATAATAATATTTTGACCTAAAATTTGTGTCAAAATGTTTTAAAATCAATAATGTAAAAACTAGCCCAATATGATATTAGATTATTGGATTTTATTACATTTCTGACCAAGTTAAGATCAGTTTTTTTTGTTACATTTAAATGTAATTTTTTTTGTTGATTACATTATTGGAATATTACTACAATTATTAGGTTCTACATGGGCCATAATGATCAAAAACTACTTCTGTATAATAACAATAAATGTGCTACAAGAAAAGGATTTTTAGAAAATAGTAAAGATTAAAAAATAATAATGCTCTTTCTGCTTGAACATCCATACTAATGACTAAGCTAGCATCCCAAATACATCTAATTTATTTATTAACCCGCTCACAACAATAATAGTAAATTTCATTAACCGACTCAACCGACAACATTTTGGATAGAATGCAGGAAAGGGGTTCATGATTCCTTCCTTACTTAGAATGCTGAAATACATGTATTTGTGCTATTTGGTCAAGTCTACTGTTAGCATGAGTTGGAAACTCATTTTGGCAAAATAATATATATTTTTTTGGTTTTCTATTCCTCTTTTTCTTGTGTTAGTTAGTTTTTATTGTAAGCAGTGCTGACTATGTCCTTTCACAACACTAAGGTATTTATTAGCAGATCTGATTCTCCAGGAATGTCGACTTGTTTTTAGACTGTAAAAGTTTTGGACTGCAAAAGGGTTTGAAGGATATGAACGGCACTCCCCTGGAATAAAAGATAATCCTTTCTACCATTCCTGGTCTCCTAAACTCTCTTCTGTGGCAAAGACAAAGACTTAAAACACGTGTTCAAGGCTAAGAGTCCAGGGATAGACTGGCCATCGTGAGAACTGGGACAATTCCCGGTGGGCTGCTATGTGTGTGGGGCGCTGAAAGACTGAAAAAGAGAAAAATGCATGGTGTTATCCAGTTGTAGTCCTATATAAAATGAATAGAGACCGCCTGGGACAAACGGCATGGGCTAAATGAATGCTGGAGTGCGGATACCTTGGCACGTTTGTAGCCCACAAGATGTTGGTTTTTGGGGGTTATGGTGGGGCGGTGGATGGGTGGCTGTGGTCCTGTGGTTGTAGTAAGCTGGTCTCAACAAAATTTCAAGGCTAAATGTAGTTTCCAGTCCAGCCCTGCAGTGAGCTACACATAAAGTTGATATACACAAAAAGGAGCAGTGAACGTCACTCTGCAGGACTCTGTTTACATCTTAACCATTTAACTGGTGAAAAATCCCCTTCAACAGCTCAATGCTCACGTGCTGTTTCTGTCAGTAAATCTATTTTAGCTTCAAAAGCACTGGTGGGAAAATTGTGTAGATGGTGTATAAATGTTTTCTAAAATATCGATTCTTTTTTGATTGATGGAGCGCGTCATTAAAATGCTAGGAGCTGACTCTTTTTGTTTTATCCATCGCAAGAGTTTTGTCCATCGTAACTGGCTCAAAGGACATTTATATGGAAGCGTGTGTAGTGGAGTGTGCACACCAGCCTCCACATTGGTCGTAACCTCTGGACACAAAACCACAGACACCTATATCTATACTGCACTGCTTTGCACGCCAAGCTTTGCTTATGGAAAACCAAAATCTTCATTTCTTCCTGATTTAGGATTGCAACAAACAAGGAACAAAAACCAAAACAGAACTGAAGCAGAAGGTCTCTTCATTTTTATCAGCTTTCTAATTAAATTTTCCGTTCCTAAGCAGTTTTTAAGTATTGTTCCAGAGCAATTGGATGTTCTTTCTGTTTCTCTTTTCTCAAAGTTAAAATTGGCTAATACCCAATACCCAAATTTCCTTGACACCTCAAATGATGCGGCAGTTACGCAGGTACCAGAATGTGACTGCAGCACCATCAAGGAAATTTGGATATTGGGTATTGGCCAATTTTAACTTTGAGAAACTGCTCTGTAACGATATTTTAGAACTGCTTAGTATTAGTTCATTTTCGAAGAGTTATGACCTCAGTAATGACTTTGTCAGTACATCACTCCGTTTTCCCTTGTCCTATGGCCTGCTCAAGCTCCCTTCAGCAGCTTCTTTAAGAGAAATAGGCTTATCTGATGGCCAAACATGGTCAAACATGATCCACCAGTCAAACTACATGATCTTACTAGGTGTAATCTACGAATTTACATCCTATCACTCTAATGTGTAGCTACGCAAAAAACTGGGTAAACTCCGTTTAAGACAGTTTCATTTCTGCTGCATCCCTTTATTAACGGCACTGCTGCTGCCTTGCTTAAAACGAAGCGGAGTCAAGGAGTCGACTCCAAAAAAAAACACCCCAGAATAGCGACTGTCCTTTTTTCCCCAGACACCATCATCAAAATCATTTTGCACATCCAGGAGTTATGCTAAATATTGTAGGGAGTATCTTGGGAGAGGACACAGCCTGATGGGGCTCAGAGGTCGTCAAGGGTGGGCCCGTCCCCTAAAGCCCACCTGGAGAGCTGTGGCTGCCCCCCACCACAGCCTCGTAGGGAGGCGCCTCCTCCAGGGGCAGCGGAGAGGAAGAGATGGATGCGATTGACCGGTCTCTGAAGCCCCACTGTCCGATTGGATAAGCTGAAGCATCTGAAGAGAGCGCCTCCTGCACCTCATAGAAGGGAGGGGCGGGTGCTCGATCCCACCGGCACGGGTCGGTGAGGGAGTATGGCGGAGGAGCCTCTGTTGGGTCGTACATCGGAGGGGCATTGTGTTCCACACTCTCATCGTATCTGAAAAAGAGCACAGACAATATTAACTGAATTCCATTCAGTCAGCTAATGTCAGCATGAATCTGTTAAAAGGCCCACACTTTTTTTGTATTATAACATGTGTCATAACTGATTTATGATCATTTTCCAGACTCTTTATACCTTACAACTACACAGACTGTTTCTGTTGCTGTGCCTTTAAGATGGGTGAAGGTTAAAGAGCACTGTTCTGATTGACTGCCCTGAGTCAGCAGGTGGTGCTGAAACTGTTAAGGTGGATCTCTCTCTCTCTCTCTTTCTCCTTCTGTCCCTCTTACTCCATCTCTCTCACTCTCTCTATTTGTCTCTCTCTTATTCACGCTCTCTCACTTTCCTGTCCTTCCATGTTCTATGTCTCTCTTTCTCTCAATGTCTCTCAGCAAAGTCAGAGGCAGGTATTGTTCTTGGCATGACTGATAAAATATTGATCAGGAAAGAAGTACCACTTTACTTTTTCGTGATCAATGTTTAATTAGGTTTTGAAACACCTTCGTCCTGCTGGCTATCTTTCTAAGCAAGTGAAAGTACGCTGTTCAGAATGACAGGAATGAATATTTTCACTTCAAATTCACTTATTGCCACTCAAAGCATTTTTTGACACTGTAGGCTTTAATAAAACATGTATTTGAAAATTGCACTTTCTGAAACTGTCATTTCAGTATTAAATATATATATATATATATAAAAAAAACAATCCCAAGGTTGCAGACAATTTTGATATAGATTTTAATTATGTTACTTTATGCTACTTTCATTTATTTACATCTTTGTTATTAATTCTAGATATTTTTCCCAACA
This sequence comes from Semaprochilodus insignis, assembly GCA_034552555.1. Classification (NCBI taxonomy): domain Eukaryota; kingdom Metazoa; phylum Chordata; class Actinopteri; order Characiformes; family Prochilodontidae; genus Semaprochilodus; species Semaprochilodus insignis. The sequence continues at coordinate 15,059,072 of CM067498.1, forward strand.
GATTTTCAGGGTCAACACTCTAGAGGGTGCTACATGTACCACACTTTGATAACTATTCTTGCATATACAGCGGGTTGTTTTGGCTGCATTTTTAAAGAACCACTTCTACTGTGCTCATTTTCACTCTCTAATCCTGAAATCTCTGTTGGCTGTAATCAGTCTGAGTGACTGCTGTTTCTGTAGAGCTCCGACTGTGCCTCATAAATAAGCAATGACTGTTTTCATCAATAACATGGAGCGGGAACACTTGCAGGTGTCTGCGTGTAGACAAGGGAGGAAGAATCACTCCAGAGTCTCAAGAGATCAATGAGTGCCATTAAGACGAAGGAACATTTAAAGAAACAATTTGGTGGAGAAATCAAAAATACTTCATTTCTCCCTCTTACTTCAAATGCAGACAGTCAGTTAAGATTTTTTACTTTGTCACAGTATAAGGACAAAGCATAACATAAATGAGACACGCATATATACACTTTATGACCAAGAGAATGTGGACTCTCAGTGATGAAAGCTCTAAGTGCGGTTATCTGATGGCAGCAGTTTTGGTTGTCTTCCAGGTGACTGATTGGAATCACATTTTCTATTTGGCTTTTAATCTGTTTTTGAACTCCAGTGTTAACTTACAGACTGTCTTATATCTGATCTCCTCACTAATATCTCCTGAGATCTCCAGCACTTCATGGCTGTTGTAACTGTAAATCAATTGAAAGAAGAGTCTCTAATCGTTGACAGTACTGTATGTTAGCCTTGCACATTCAGACGCAAAATGCTGTGTCTTGGCTGATTGACGATGTACATTTTTAGATGCTTATGGTAACAAAAAATCAATTTTAAATCTTTCTTAACCCTCTCAAATCATTTCATAAATAGTAATCGAGAATATCAGTAAGTATTTCAGTTGAGCTTTAATGTCTCATTGCCTTATCTGAAATTACTACTCATATTGATTTACATAACTCTTTATTATCATTGTTTTAGTATAAGCTTTTTTTCTGAAGTACGTTCACTCTTTACTTTGAGAATTACTCACAGACACCTGTGGTTTGAACAGTATGCACCTGTACTTCTACACCTTTAGTGTATTACACTATTAAAGTGTACATTGAATACATACTCGAGTCACATTATTATGACCACTTCCTACTTTTGACGGTGGCCGCTCATGAAGGAAGTCACGTGTCGTGAGCTGGCTTGGTAGATATATAAGGTGTGCGATAGGCTCTCAACCAATTTGGGTATGAATCCATCCTTGCAGATCACGTACACCCATACACGCTGATTGTCTTGGGGAGGATGGGATCTTCAAGCACAACAATGGCTAGAAATGTCAGACATCGTCTGGAAGAGCATGACCAAGTCTTCCAAGTGCTACCTTGGCCCCCTAATTCCCCAGACTTGAACTCAATTGAGCATCTGTGGGACCACCTGGATCGTTGTGTTTGCTCTATGGATCTTCCCTTACACACCCTCCAGCAGCTGTGGGATGCACTGCAGTCAGCATGGCTCTGGATACCTGTGACAACCTACCAGGACCTTATGGAGTCACTCCCAGCCCGTCTAGTTGCTGTCTATGCTGCAAACAGCGGTTACTTTGGATATTAGCTGGTGGTCAGCATAATGATATGCCTCGACTGTGTATGTTTTCATGTTATTCAGCCTTCTGTAGCACATGCAATGTCATTTTTCACACAGTATTTTTTACTACATCCACTGTGAATCCCTCTCTCATCCGCTTTCTCAGTGGATACTCCTCAGCCAGCATGGAAACATTGAAACATACACACCATCAATCAAAAACAAACAAACAAACAAAAAAAATTAAAGTGGCAGCTATGGAATACGGTATTCGGTTATGCAGCATTCGGGGCCTTGTTATCTGTTCAACAATGTTATATCATGTTTATATTTGGTCTCTTGCTCCAATACCCAGCAGGCAGTACATAAATATATCAAACAACCAGTGAGAATCCCTGTAGTGTCACCCAGTCCTGACTGCTAGCCTAGCCACTACTATATAGGTTGATAAATACAACCAAGCTAGCATCAGTGTAGTTTTTCCTCCAGCCTTCAGAATACATTATCAGGAAGGGATTTAGCCTTTAAACTTGAATATCGTACTCTAGGGATTACTGTGGCACAGCTGGAGAAGGTAAGCAGGCGTAATTGTAATGATTACATGTTACATGAATGATTCTTTGTGGAGGTTCAAATTCCAATTTGCAGTAAACGCATTACATGTGTGTCCAGCTGGGGAGTTTGTAGTGTTAGTCTGATCGCTTGCTAAATAGTTTAGCATTGATGTGAAAACCTCTACGAACACAGTCCAGCTTTTATGGAGCGCTTTAATTAGAGGAAATGATCTGTGGGCTTCCCCAGCAGAAAGGCAGGCCCGATAAATATCCGAGGAGGACGCAGATAAATGACTGAAGATGCCAATTAAACAAACTGGCATTTAGATCAAACACAGTGCAACTGTTTCAGAATAAAGCTGCGGCTTTATTGGCTTCAAAGGTAGGCTGACTCACAGAGTGAGGCATCCAGCCCGTGGAAAAATGATGCGTTAATGAAACAGCACTGCAATGTAATACATTTGGTATGTAATAAAAACCTAATAATGTAAAGCAGAGATGCATAGCACTCTTTTCACTAGGGATGCACCGTAATGAAAATGTCTGGACGAAACCAAAACCGAACAAAATTAAACATTTGAAACAGAAACACATGAAACAGTCAAATACCAAACACGCTTTTTCACAGCGTTTCATTAATTTTGCCACTTTTTCACCACTACATAAATTAAATGGGCTAAATGTATAAAAACAATTACTTAACTGCAGTTTAAAAATATTTATTCAACACTGAACATTTTAACATCCCAGCAGACATACCAACAAAGCACAATATGACTTAAATAAATCAGCAAAAAACACCCCAGCCGTCATGTTTGCTGTATTTACAAACAGCGCCTCGCTCCACGCTGGCTGCAATTTTATCGCATTGTTCTAAAATTGGAGTTTGTGTTTCTTTAAGGAGGACGCGGGCACACACACCGAGAGAATAAAGGGTAGTGAGTGATTACTCATATGTACGCCCACGTGCTGAGAAGCTGCTGTCTGTAAGATAAGATAAGATAAGATAAGATAAGATAAGATAGATAAGATAAGATAATCCTTTATTAATCCCACAGTGGGGAAATTTACAATGTTACAGCAGCGCAGAGGAAAGTACAGAAGTGTCTGGAAATATACAAATAATAAATAAGATCTATATATACAAAAAATACAGAAAATATAAACAAAATACTAAAAATTTAAATCCAGAAGACTAAGATCAGAGGAAACATTGCACATGGTGATGGTAAACAGATTATGCTATGCATGGTGAGTTTAGGTATTGCACATAGTAGAGCACTACAGCAGTAATAAATAATGTAAGCAGTTTTATTGCACATAGTAGAAATAGAAATAGACTACTGAGTTTTATTGCACATTGTAGAACTAGACTACTGTAGAAATAGACTACTGAGGGCAGCGGCTGTTATACAGTCTGACAGCGGCCGGAAGGAAGGATATACGGTATCTCTCCTTCACACACCGCAGGTGCAGCAGCCGTGCACTGAAGGAGCTGCCCAGTGCTTTCAGAGAGTGGTACATGGGGTGGGACAGGTTCTTCAACATGTGTTTAAACTTAGTCCTCATTCTCCTGTCTCCCACCACCTCCACTGGGTCAAGATGACACCCCAGGACAGAGCTGGACTTCTTGATGATTTTGTTCAGTCTCTTCCTGTCAGCGGTGGAGATGCTGCTGCCCCAACAGACCACTCCATAAAAGATGGCTCTTTTAACGGCTCTGTTCTGTTCTGTACTCTGTCTGGTGTCTCGTTTGGCTCGATTGCTTGAAGCCGAATAAAAGCAGGGAAACATCAGCGTGCTCCAGTGTGACTTGCAGTGGAAAAACAACGCGTTACATTGGGTATTACCCTGTAGCAGTTGGCTGTAACACTGGAGCTAAGGAGTAACAGTTCTGCTCTGGTTCCCCTCTACATCCGGGAACTAGAAAAAGGTATCAGAGTCATTAAAAATCTCACTGTTTGGTATAAATGATTTGGTCTTTTCACTTATTCAGCCACCGAACAAAACACCAAAATTGTTTTTATGCCAGTTTTGGCTGAATAATTTCGGTTGTTGAATATTTGGTGCATCCCTACTTTTCACACTTATTTGAACTCACATGTGAACACATAAGATGAACTTAGACCCCTCAAAATAGTCACAAAAATGAACCAAACTCTGACCACATCTCATGGGGGTCTCAGTATGGTAAGTTAGTAGTGTTTTGTGGTCCGATTGATTTGTGCATTATGAAACATAATGGACCCAGTCTGCTCTTTTACTTTATGCTAAGGACTTCAAAGCTTATTGTACTTACACAACCACAGTCCTGCAGCACTTTGCAAGTAAAAAACGACCAAAGGTCCTGTGTAGAGTACTACAAGTCTACACGCAATCTGATGACAAGATAGCAGCACTGACATATTAAAGCAGTAAGTAATGACAGCTTGTGTGATTTTACCCTGTTAAAGGCTGATGCCTCAGCAGGCAATGCTGGGAAACTGCTTTCACACTAAACACTGAATGAATGAAAATTCATCAAATTCAGGTGTGTGGCGGAGACTCACTCTTCTCTACTCTTCTTACTTCACTTCACTCTGTGTTTCTCTTTCTCGGACTGTCGATCTCTCCCTCTTTCTCTGAAGTGTTCTAATAATACCAGAGCTCTGGACAACACAGCGAGCCTAAAAATAGTTTGGTCCACTCCCTAATGTCCCTCAAGGGTGAGCGCTCTCTCTCTTTCACGCTCTCTCTCTCTATTTCTTCAGTTACATCAGTGATTTGGTTAACGTGATGATACAAGGAATCAAACGTTTGATTCAACTCATTTATTCATATCAAGTCATTTTCATTCTCGTCTCATCTAATTAAGTTAAATGACTTTCGAGTGAGTGAGTCTGATGTTTGCTGGTTCTGCTCACTAAAGGCCAGAGCATACTAACCAAACACTAGATACACTTATTCCATTGTTGGTCTTTAGAGTCTTGACTAGAGTCTTTCCATTCAATGCTATATAGTGTGCTGGGTGGTGCTGAGCCTTATTTGAGTGTTTGTTAAGGATTGTGTTGAGGTACCTGTTTATAAATAAAGAGCTTTTTGCCTAAAAACAAACATTATACTGTAAAAATTAGGTGAGACGACAGAGCAGCTGTGCTCCAGCAAACAGAATCTTTTCACAAGCAATAAAAGATCAGAATCTCCAAATGCAGCTCAGTTTGAGCCACAAACTGGACTACAAACTAAATTATAGCCCGTATGGAGCAGCCTCTGGATTAAGTGATGAAGTTCTTCACGCCACTTTCATTTTTCCTGAATGGACCGTGGTCCAGTTTTGCTCTTTGTCTGTTCTGCTGTGAATAAAGAATCAGATCTGATTTGCACTTAAAGACATTCAGTCTCTTTGTGCTTCATTTAGTGGCACTGCATCTCAATCTATCAGCTCAAGCTCAGCTAATATACCAGCTGCCAGTGAAGTCACTCTGCTACCAAAATCAGGTGGAGAAACTCTTCCTACTCCTACCTGTTTTGTGAGAAGTAAAGAACTTTTTCATGGATGTTCTGTCCATCTGTATCCATCCATCCATCCGTACTTCCTTGGATTATCAAACCAATCCATCCAATAATCCACAAATCCATTAGGCCATTTATTCATCCATCCATCCATCCAGCAATCCAGCCATCCATCAATCCGTTCATTCATCCATTCATCATCCATCCATCCTTTAATCCATTAATCCATCCAACAGTCCAACCCTCTATCCATCCATCAAACCATCCATCCCACACTCCATCCATCCTTTTTTCATTCTTTAATCAATCCCTCCAACTGTGCATCCATGCAACCATCCATGACGCTACATCTCCAAAATCAGCTCAAGCTTAGCTGAGAGATACCAGCTGCCTATCTAAAAGTCATTTAGATACCGACCTGAGGTGGAGAAACTACATTTTCTTACCTGTTTTGTAAGAAGTAAAGGACTTTCTCAAGGATGTTCTGTCTGGACGATCTGTTTTTTTCACATTGTGTCTGGTACATAATAGCCTTTAGTCTTGTCTCAGTCTTGTAATGCTAGAACACACTAAATTAACATTTGTGTTTGTTCATATTTGTCCTGTCTGTGTGCTCTGGCCTTAACAGAGTCAGACTTCAGACCCATCCACCCAACAATTCACAAATGCATTAAACCATCCTTCCACCCATCCATCCACCCATCCTTCCACCCATCCATCCATCCAATCATCCATCTATCCTTTTATCCATCAAACCACCTAACAGTCCAACCATCCATCGATCGATCCATCCATCCATCCATCCATCCATCCATCCATCCATCCATCCCACAATTCACCCATCCATCCAACAGTCCATTCATCTAGCCATCCATCTTTCCACAGATGCTTCATTGACATACCCACCCATATATCTGTCCTTTTATTTATCCATCAATGCCTTCCATTTGTCCATATTAAGTGGTAACGCAGACTGCTTTGTTTAGGTTTTTGGGTATTTAGCTTTTTTTTTTTACTTCTGGGTAATGAATAACAACAGTAACACATTGGTTGAAAAAGTCACAAGATAAAGGTTGGATAGTTTATTTAGAGGTATAAAGGAGACAAAGTAAAAGTGTCCAAAAGTTGCTATAGTTCACCACTGTGAACAAGTGCTTTTTTCACAAACAGAGCATGATTAGTCCTGATTAATTAGAGCTAGTGGATCATTAGTATTCATAGATACATGCGAGGGGGGACAAAGTATTATGTGTGCCACTGTTGGGGCTTTTTGACTTTTCAAACTTCTCGAAACTCAGTAAAACTAAATATCATAATATGCTTTGTGCGTCCTGAATATCTTCATGTATCATGATCTTATATTTTTGCCATATGGCTCACAGCAGTGTGCTTTTTCAGTGAACAAGAAGGTCTTAAAAAAACAAAGATATACAGGTAAACAGAGGATGAAGTCAGGGGTCACTCACCGAGGCGGAGAGTCCAGACACGTATCGCTGTTCTGGGAAACCGTCTCCATGTAGGAGTCCCAATCAGACATGGTACGAGAATCATCAGGGTGAATGGGCCTCAGGTCCCCATTCGAGCCCACAAAATAGCGGTCTCCAACTAGCAGGCACAAAAAAACAACCGATCTTACAGTCTGAGTCTTTATTGCTTTTTTAAACAAAATTTCAAAATGTATCCTTCACTCGCCAGTCCATACAGTCCATATATGGCAACTGGACCTCAAAGACATACCATTTTAAACTTTTGCAGTGTTCCCCAAAGTGAATTTATTTCTACATATCCACCTACTCAGCCTACAGAAGATCAGCTTCTTCCACACACTGAGTTTGTCAGCCTAGGCTGCTTTTTTAAATGAGGCACAATATTGTGGCAGCCAATCAAAACCAAAACTTATTTGCATATAAGTAAGTCTTACATGCACAAAACCAGCCTGCTTAATTATAGGGGATAAAGAGGTTGGAAAATCATATAAAAATTTGACTGAAAAAAATTATGACCCCCAATTAAAATGCAGGATTATATACCTATACTGTTGGAGCGCAGGTTTGGGTTCCTCTTGTGACTGCCTTTACTCAGCTTGCCGATGAAGATGGTGATGCAGGAGATGATGAGCACAAAGCCGATAACGATTCCGGCCACCAACAGCAGACTCGCCTCACTGCTCATGGGCGGAGCTGCTTCGGTCCAAGGTGACTGCAAACACACATATTAATAATAATAATAATAATAATAATAATAATAATAATATCTTTATTTACAGGCATATGCAAAGGATTCTGTTCCACAACCTGTACAAAGAACAATTATTGGTTTTTTGCTGCTGAAACAAATAAAACATAGAATAATGGCCTGTGCAAAAGTTTTGACACATTTTATATTTTGCAACTTTAGCTTCAGCTTAGCTATAGAGACTTTTCTTGCATCTGTCTCAAACGAATGAAGAAATCTCAAACAAGTCCAACATGGGTGTTCTATGGAACCCTCAAATCCCATGAAAGGCCACTGTGGGTTAGCCCGACCTGGGCCAAAACACCCCCCATCGAATGCCTGCAATTATTGTTTCAGTGTGGGCATGCTTGCTAGGACAGGATGTTTCTTGCCATGAACCCACATCTTTGTGTTTTGGTTAGCCCTTTTTCTGTCCTGCCCAGCCCTTCTCTAACTGACAAGCCTGACAACCGAACCACAAAAGCCACACATGATGTCTTAACAAGTGGACAAAAGCAACTCAAACAACACAATGAAAAAGGAAAGCAGCCTTCACAAAGCTAAATCATGATGTAAACAAAAAGCAGTGTTAATGGTTTTGCTTTTAGCAAGATTTTGCTAAAAGCTTAGTGTTTACCAGTTTATAGCAGTACTTTTTAGCCGTACATATCAAACCGACAGCAGTGTAACCACAGCTGGGGTCTTATCAGTGCAGCACTTAAAAGCCCCATATTCTACATTTTTCATGTATTTAGTTTTTTTCCCCTATTTATAATGTTCATGAGGTTTTATTTACCACAAATCATAATGTTTTTATCCCTTAGAATTAAACACGCTGCTTTTGTTACTGTGCCTTTAAGAATGATATATGTGCATAAGCTGAGTTCTGATTGACTGTCTTATATTGTGTCGTATTTAAACAGTCCATGCAGAAACACTCCACTTGCTTCAGATCGAATGGAAGGGGCTAAAGTGCTGTAAGTTGAATGGAAGGGGCTAAACTGCTGTTGGTCGAAATGGGCAGGGCTAAACTGTTGTAGGCTTAATGGGTGGAGTTTAGTTTCCATAGATTGGTGAGTGAATGGTGAGATAAAAAATAAGGGAAATAAAAAAATAATAAAATTAAAGCACTTATCAAAGAAACTTGGTATGGTAGTTTGGTAGTTCTTGGTTCAGTTGTTCTTGGTTTGGTATTTGTTAGTATGATTTGCATTTTTTGGCGTGGTTTGGTAGATGTCCAAATGGTTTGGTAGTTTTAGGTATGAATTTGGTATGGTTTGATAAGGTGTGGTGCTCCATATGTTCAAGACTGCTGCAGGGAACAACTGCATGGACCACATAAAGACAGATTTAGACCAATTACAGAGAGCCTGTCAAGACCAGAACATCCAGTAGCCCTATAGTACAAAAGGTAAATGCTACTATTACTAATAACAGTTAAATAAATAAATAAATATAACATAATATAATATAATATAATAATAATAACCACAACAACACTGCTACAACTACTACTATTAAACCAGCATAAATAAAATAATAGCAACAACAATAATATAGAGATACAAACAAGTAATGTCACAGCCCAGTTACAAAAGACTGTACCGTATGTGACAGGGCAGATTAAATTGGATGACTGCACAATTTTAAACTTATTATGGCCTCAGTCAGCAGAACAAATTCACAATCCCCTGTAATTACTGATAAATGTGAATCCTTTTACAGGAACATTTTGTTTCGTTTCTACAATCGCTCATCAGAGTGATCCAAGAGAAACACTACTGGATCTGATGCCTGAATGACAGCATTAGTAATATTATGCTAATATTAGTAATATTAGCATTTCAGCTCATAAACAATTTACATTTGGGGAACAAAAAACAACTTGATATGATATGTTCCTGCAACACCAATGATTTTCCAACACACAATTCATTATTTCCATAGAGATAAACAGCTTAGAATGCAGTACGATAATTTCCTGTAGACTGGGATTTTTGCCACCTATGGTACACCTGTATGACCGTATGCTTCCATACACCTGCAAACTCACCTACTTATGGCCTTTGGTGCACCCAAATGCAATCACTCCTTTTTTACCAATCATTAACATCTGTTTTGCAATCCATTTTACACACATTGAACAAGACAGTCACTGCTCTGTACCACTTGCAGGAGCTCCATCTGCAAAGGCCTGAAGTTACTACCACATATATTATTATTATTATTATTATTATTATATACTATGCAAAGCATGGAGTCTATGCTAACAAATATGTCCACCCCCAACACTCAATTTGGTGCAACTAAGGACCCTCAGACTCCCCCACAGCAGGTGTATTCAATATGATCAGGTCTTCCCAGAAGTGCAGTTCCAGCTGTGTCTAAAATTACGGCCGCTGATATTCTTTATTACAATGTGTTAAGATAATAGCATGCTTTACATGTCAGCAGCAGGAAAAGTGCAGTGTTCCTTGGATCCGTGCATCTGAATGAGGTTACAGAGAGGGCGGTGGAGCGTTCTGGAGATGAATGGAGGAAGAGACCAGGGATATAATTTCGGTTTCAAAAGTGTGTGTGGGGGTAATGAAGTTCAATGAAAAGCCATATTAATTTTAATGCTTACTAATATTAGCTAACTAAAGTGCTACACTAATGGGGACGTCCCATCCGGAAGTTACTTAATGCCAGGCTTACACCAAATTTCAAGCAATTTCACTGTCCCAGACAAATTTCCTGCGTCAGAATAAAATCATGAGTTTTGCTAACGTGGGCGTATTCCTGCCCTCTCGACTATTTGGTGTAAGGTGGTCAGGATAGCTGTTTTAGGTCAGTCAACCATGTTTAATAGGTGCCCTTGAGCAAGGCACCTAACCCCCAACTGCTCCCCGGGCGCCGTGGATAGGGCTGCCCACCGCTCCGGGCAAGTGTGCTCACGGCCCCCTAGTGTGTGTGTATGTGGGTGTTTCACTTCACGGATGGGTTAAATGCGGAATACAAATTCCTCTGTGTGAAAATCACAAATGGCACAAAATGGCTCAAAAGCTCTCTACTCAGAGAATGATTGGCCTCGCCGATTTGATTTGATTATTATTTTAAGTTCTTTAAGCCATAAAATCGTGACCTTTATAACACTTGGACTCGAGAAATAAGCAGATGAAATGCAAAGCACATGGAGTAGATGCTAACCAGTGACTTAATCACATGTTGGTACTATTTCTTTTATTACTTACTTGACCACAGCTTTACCTGTTAGTTCATACACCCCATTTCCAAAAACAATTGTTGCACTCAGAAGGAATCAACTGACAGGAATGAAACTTGATGGGTAAGTCTGACATCATGAGACATGCAAATATTTCAAGTTTCACGCTCGGCCTTGCATGTGATGAAAGCAAGGACGGGCCTTATCGCTGTACCTGACTGACCCAATAGCCATGACTGCCACTGCCGACGGCTGCACGATGCAGACCGTTATGATGACTGCTCTGAAAACCACTTCAGTGTCACCAAAGACTGCAACAGCGCCGCGCCAGACTGTCATGGAGTGACTCAGAATGGCAGCAGGTCATCTTCAGTGACGAGTCCCACTTTTGTCTTGATGGAGACGACCAATGAATCCGTGTGTGAAGGCACCATGGTCAGCGCCAAGATGAACGGTTTGTTGTCACGCCTCACATGTCCAGAAGACCTGGCATCACTCCAACTCCACTCCTACCACAAAATCTGCAGGATTGTGAGAATATTCAAGCTACGTAGGATGGATTATTGCAAGACACCATTAGGAACCTCTACACCTCAATTCCGAGATGTCTGGCATGTTGTGTTAGCAAAAACGGCAGCCCGACAGCATACTGAGAGACACTACTTCTACATGTTTACCTCAATATATATATTGTCCATATCAGTCTAAATTTATCATCATTTTTTGTTTCTGGTAACCTTTATCTTCCTTCTGAACCATTCCTTTGACAATAAGTGTACATACACTAAAATGAGTTTGAAGCCCTGCAGAATCAAATGAAAGAGCAAGGCCCAGCTGTCTCTGTCACATTACAACACAAGCTCTCTCTCTACTGTACAGCAGCACCTTATTCTGTATTTTTTGTTTTTTATTTATTCTGCATTTTAAATTGTTCTCTGATGTTTACATAGAAGGTATGTGACTTCGGTCAGGGTCCAATGCCCAGGTGTCATTTTACATGCCCATTTACACCCTATAATTTGGGCCTAGAATGAAACAAACAGTTTTCCCTTTTTTGGAGAGCTCATGAATAATCTAATTGGCTGGTTTACAGTGAGATAACGCAATGGTCACACAGAAGCAATATGTCGAAACAGACAACATAAAGTGAATCTCTGTGTGAATAAACTCGGTCCTCATACTATTTAGTTAGCTATGTTAGTTACTTGGAGTTTGCTAATAGCTAACATTACCTATACTAGCTACTTGCCTTCGATCTCAACATCAAAACACACTAAAATTAAGTTGTTCCTCACTATGATCTGCTTTAACCAGCAAACAGTGATTAAATCACACAGCATGGCTGCTACTTACAGGTTGCTGTTGGGGCTGTGATGCTAATAATGGAGGAACTGCTCCTCTCTTTATTCTCTTTAGTGTTAGACACATCTGCTCGATATTCTCCAAGGTTAGAGAAACTGTCCAGAATAAATTAAAGTTGTCCAGGATACTGTTAAAAATGTGGGATCTGATTCTGACTTCCTATTGCTCAGCTTGTTTTGCAGATTTTCCATTCCACCTTCAAAGGTGCCTCAGGTACATTCCAGCACAAAACATCATTACACCAGACAAACATCATTAATGTCTGCTGACGGCCTCAGCACTTTTAAGCCAAGAACCTTTACTTTTAGAAATGTATGTAAATAATTACAATAGCTTTTAATAGGTTTGGTCCTTAAGCATAATTCATGCTCAAATCCTCAAAATGACACATATTATAAAACATCTAGCCAGCATTTTGAAAGCAAAGAAATATTAGCACCACCACCAGCACAGTAAAGTGTTATTAGATGTTGAGTAGAAACATATTATTTGCTCTGTCAGCTGCAGGTTGTTGCTGTAGGCTGCTGTTTAACAGATTTAATTCTGCAAAATCAGAAACAGTGCATCATTCTGACTGAGAATGCTCCGAGCTCTGTGTGTGCTTACAGAGATATGAGTGCTAGTGTTAGCGGAATACACATACACACACACCCACAGCGGGGGTGTAATCTTTATTTCCAGGAAGTTCCTAATGGCAGGAGCTTTTTTATGGTTTCCAAGCAGAGTGTCCCTCAGGTCTATAAACCAAGCTCCACTCAGCCTTCAGTGCAGCAGGAGGAAACGGCTGAAAGGCTGCTAATTCAAGATACATTAAACTGATAGTTCATGTAAAAAATTAAATATACACACTTTTCAATCTGTCAGCCAATGATGTGCTTGGAGCCATGCAAATTTGTGTTGCCCAACCATAGGAATGGATGTAGTCTAACCATGGAAATAGGTGTAGTGTAACCATCAAAATGGATGTCGTCTAACCATCGAAATGAATGTAGTGTAACCCTGGAAATAGGTGTAGTGTAACCATGGAAATTGATGTAGCGTAGCCATTGGAAAATGATGTAGTGCAACCCTGGAAATGGACATAGTGTAACCATGGAAATAGATATAGGGTAGGCATGGAAATGGATGTAGCGTGACCATGGAAATGAATGCAGTGTAACCATGGAAATGGGTGTAGTGTAACCATGGAAATGGATGTAGCGTAGCCATGTAAACGGATGAAGCGTAACCCTGGAAATGGATGTAGCATAACCTCACAAATCAAGAATAGATTTGATTATGTCATTTCTGACATCATACAGAATGCTGTTTAGCTCACTTTAATGTCTGAACGTCATCACACCAAACACTGTTTCAAGGTAAGGGTTGTGTCTGTGGATATGCTTTGAAATGGAAGTCTCTCATTTCTAGGACAAACTCGTTCCTACATGCTCCCCTCAGGAGAAACACTGTTTGTTGTAGTTGTTAATAGTCGATAGAACCATTTCACTTTTTTTCTGCTCTGAGTACCACAACACAAGACTGAGACTGATGTAACAGATTCAGCAAGCTTAGACATCTAACTGACCCCCATACAGAACCATCCAACAGTTTAGAGTCAGGGCTGTCACTGCCTCGGTACAAAATAAATGACTCTATTAATACAAGAACTCTACAGTATCACAGCTTTCAAATCATCAACAGGAATCTAGCAAAAAATTTAAATGGTAAAAAATTATGCTTTTGACTTTGACAAGCAAGTAACTTGGCTGGAAGGGCACTTTAACCTGCTCATGCGATTTGAGCCTACAGGTGGGGCTGTAGGGTCTAGTTACACACCAAAACCTAAAACCTTTGTTTTTAATAAAGGTAGACACACTGGCACTGCCAGTGAGGTCTATTCGCACCTGAGGTCCTGCACCTACAAATACCACAGAGCTGTGGGTGGCTATCCAACACCCCTTCAGATGCCTTCCATCCACTTGTGGAATCAATGCCACGCGGAGTTGCTGCACCTTACCAAGCTAGAGGAAGTTGCCCATGACTTTTGGTATGTCAGTGTATTTATTTAATGTACTAGCTTACATACATGAGAGAGAAAAAATGGCTATTAATAAAATTATTTTGTCTGTTTTTAATAATAACTTATTTTATTTGGTTTATACAGTATATTTGAATAGCACAGGACATGTACACTGAGGCCTACAGGTCTTAACAGTCTGGGTTCCTTGTAATGTTGTGCTGATGTAACTGCAAAGTGTAACTGCAGGGCCATTTAAGGTGGAACAGCTTAATTCGGCTAGCAAAAAAGTTGCTTGTCCCGGCTTCATCCTCTTTTCAAGAACACTTTTCAATACCGGGACAGTCAGATTACTTTAGCAGAGTCTGAATATAACTGTGAGCCAGGGTAACAACTTACATTAGCATCGAACTAACATGACAACTAAGCCAAAAACCTACTGCCACTGCTCAAGTCCTACCTGTAATATACTGATAACAAACTAAACGCTTGAGTGACAGCATGGCTGCTGAGCAATGTTTGGAGGACTAAGAAAAGAAGGTGAAGTTTGGCAGAGAAATAAGTAAATCTCCACAAATACATAAGATCAGAGGCCCTTAATTACTTGGGGCCCCTGGGATTCAGCCCAGGTAAGCTTGCATGTAATCGCCCCTGCCTTGCTGCCCTCCAATTAGCAGACAAACTTCAAATAAAAAGTGAATGTAACTGAAGGTAACAAACAGATTATTGTTTGACTGTGTTTACTGAAGTTGTTTATAGACTAATATCTCCCACTCTACTGTATAGGAGGATTTATTGAGGTTGTTTATGTACTAATATCTCCTGCACATTGTTAGATCCATACCAGCAATAACAGTGGTACAGTTATAATTCAACTTAAGGTGTTTTCGTTTTCCCAGTAAATAAAGTACCAGAACATTTGGCATGTACCAATGAGTCTAGTTTTATACTTTTTATACCTGCTCAAGATGCCCGAAGGACTTGGAGAGGTGGTGAACTCCAGTCTTGGAAGGCCTGCACAGTTGGTCTTTGTGTTCTTTACACGCCAACTAAACCTGCCAATTAGATTCTGACTTGAATTACGTGTGTTTGAGAAGGAAAACTACCAAACTGTGCAGGTCTCCAGCCCTCCAGAACTAGAGTTCAATCACCTCTGACTATTGGGGAAAAACGCCTCCAATAAAGGTTTTTAGGAAAAACTGCTGATTAAAAATATGCAAATTGGATTTTTCACTGAAGTGATT
Source organism: Semaprochilodus insignis (assembly GCA_034552555.1). Lineage (NCBI taxonomy): Eukaryota > Metazoa > Chordata > Actinopteri > Characiformes > Prochilodontidae > Semaprochilodus > Semaprochilodus insignis. Next base: position 15,074,717 of record CM067498.1, read on the forward strand.
CTTTATGATGGCGTTAGTACAGCATATACATGTTGTCCTCTATAAGCACTTTAGTTTAATGATAACAGAAATCCCTCCCCTTCTCTCTATCCTCTGAAGGTCCTGAGTTTCTGGACACTGGTTAGTGGAACAGTAGCTGTCACTCTGTGCCTGGGATATTGAGCAAACGTCAGCTCTTATCCAGCTCCTCATGCCACTGCATGTCACGTCAAATGACCAGCGAAGCGAGGAGCAAGAGGAGGGTGGGACTCAGCTGGAAACTGTGAGCTCTCTCTGTTTGAGAGGAGTAAACAGGGAACTAAAGAGCCAGATTTCATGGTTGGTGCAGCCCAGAAGAGGATGGGTCTCCTGAGTGGTTATTCCTCAAGCTCCTAGGGAGTCTTGGTTCCTCGCTACTGTACAAAGTTGAGTTCTGGTTCCTTTCAGTGGTTCTTCCTTATGCTCATAGGGAGCCTGAATCTTAGTTCTTCTCAGGGGTTCTTCGTAATGGTCTTAAAGTGTTTCTCCTTTGAGTGTCTTGGTTTCTCTGAGTGTTTCTTTTTCATGCTCTTATAAGAGTTTCTCTTTTGACTCTTGGTTCCTCTCATGCTCTCCAACATTTCACTAGAGAAACATTTCTAAATGTGTGTGCTTAATTCCTTCTGCTTCCTAGTTCAAGGGCAAAATATAGCTATGGGCCATCACAGAGACGGCAGGCAGCACACACACGCATGCAGGTTATTTGGACACCTTTATAGGGCATACGTATATACTATACTCCAAATAAAGGGTATTAATAGTGAGTTTGTTCCACCTTTGCTGCAGTAACAGCCTCTACTGAGAAGACTGTACACTGTGAGGATTGCAGTGAGGATTTGATAAAGCATTACCATATGTATTATATGTAATTGTCTATAAATAATAGTGAAATGAAGCTGAGACTGAAACTCCAACCCACTGCCACTGCATGTTATTGTATTATTGTATTTAAAGATGTAGATTTTGTTAAAATTACACATAACACTTTTTTATTTTCTTCCTACTGTGTGTGTCATGTGACTTATTTGGTCCAATCATGATTGAGTGATCATGCATCATGCAAGCAGTACAAAACTGGCAAGTTTAATTATCCACTTTAAATTAGTTCAAGATGGATAGTATTCTTCTTTTTGGTGTTCTTATTCCATCACCCCCCCACAGTATGACTATAATATGTGGTTTTGACAATATACACAGTAATAACAACAGGAACAGTGACAACAACATGGATTATATTGCAGTATAAAGTGCACAAATCCATACAACAGCTGAACAACTACGATCCTTTCTAATGGAGACTTATAGGCGAATTAATCTGGGATGGAAAGGAAGGCCGCTGGCCCAGCGTGGAGCCTGCTGTGAACTTAATGTGGGTCAGAGAAAAGGAGAAATGGAGAATATGTAGGTCATTCTGATCACACAGAGGCTTAAACCTTTCTCATTCAGCCTCAGCCATTAATAACGGCCACACGGGAATGCTCACACTATTACTACAGCCATACTTGCTCTACATCCACAGTTACACTCACAAAGCAACGAAGCACACTGCTCACTGTTACAGAGGAAAGACCACACAGTTACCACCAACCACCTCACCTCACATAACAGATCAATCCCTTCCATATGAGTAAGCAGCGTAGGAAGCGCTGGGTGACACACAGCAAAATTGAGCTTTTGTTTCAGTGGAATAGGCTGTTCACAAATGACCATGTCACTGTGTTGCTGTGGAGCAAACTGCAGATGGAGGGTAGGAAGTGATGTCCTGCATAGGAAGCTCTATCACAAGCACTCAAAGCTGCTATGGTTTGTGTCATTTACGATTGCACAAATTGATCTTTTGATGAGCTTTTACTAGAAGTACTAGAAATTCACCCAAAAACGCAGGTTTGCGAACCTTAGTCTGTGATCTGGACAAGGCTGAAGTCTGATTCCTATTCACCAGCTTCTTGTCTGAATTTGAGTGTTAGTATTGTTGCTTTAAATCTACACTCATCATCAAAAGAATAGTTGCACCCAGAAGGAATCAACCGACAGGAATGAAACTTGGTGGGTAAGTCTGACATTGTGAGACATGCGAATGATTCAAGTTTCGCGCTTGGCCATGTAAAAATGGACGCTGTACCTGACTGACCTAACAGCCACGACTGCAGATGTTAAGCGAGCAGTGATGCCCTCCATGAGCCATCCTGTTGCCAGAACCATTGGCAGATGGCTGCACGATGCAGGATTACATCTGGACAACACCACATCGACTACAAACACCACAAAGACTGCAATGGTGTTGGGCTAGACTGTCATGGAGTGACTCAGAATGGCAGCGGGTCATTCTCAGTGACAAATTCGCATTTATCTTGGTGGAGACGACCAACGAATCCGTGTGTGGAGGCACCGTGGTCAGCACCAAGATGAACAGTTTGTTGTCACTCATCACATGTACAGAAGGCCTGGTGCCACTCCACCTCCATCCCTACCCCAAAATCTGCAGGAAATGTTCAAGTTGCATGAGATGGATTATCGCAGGACACCATTAGGAACCTCTACAACTCCATGTTGAGACGTCTGGCATGTTGCATTGGAAAACAGGGCGGCCTGACACCATACTGAGAGACAGTACTTCTGTATGTGTAGCTCAATAAATATTGCCCAGATCAGTGTAAATTTATCATCATTTATTGTTCCAGGTAACCTTTATCTTCTCTCTCAATAGCATTGCAATCCAACTGGGTGCAACTATTCTTTTGATGATGATTGCATTACCAGTGCACATCTACAGATCAACTGTACAAAATACAATAATCACTCCTCACAAATGATCGAGGCTGAAGTCAAGCTTTTCACTCACCAGTTTTCAAGTTCCAGCCCAAAATGCCACAGGTGCCAGAATGTAACTACTGGATTATTTAAGGTGGAACAGGAAACATGGCAAATAAGAATCCTGAACACCTGAATGATGAAACCATTTAACTGCCTAACTCCACAATTCAGTACTACATAGTTCACAGTATATTTAGTAGTTATTTTCTATGTATCATGTGTTTAGAAACAAATGTTTCCATTTACTTTACACAGACTTTCAATGTGTTCTCTGTAGAGGATGTGTTGTTTATTTTCATTTAGATCATCCACAAAAAATGTAAGTTAGAGTTGTACATGTTGGTGGTACGTGCAGGGTAGCAGCTGCTAAAGCAGTAAATGATGTGATTAGTCTTCCTCTGCGTCCAGAAGGTCAACCATAACTCTGACCCAAACACTGAGGCCACCAGTCACCACAAGGGTGAAATTAGCCATTTCCTGCCATAATCGCTGCCGGAATGGGGTCACATTTCACACTGCCCTCCAGTAATGCAGCTTAACCCTTTAGTCCTGAGCCAAAAAAGCAGATATTTCTGCCCTTTAATATCTTCTTTTTTTAATAACGTGATCCTGCAGTGCTGCTGTTGCACAGTATACTAAAGTGTACAGAACATTGGGATTTGCTTTACAGTACACTGAGTTACAACTTTGAACTTGGAACTTGGAGACATCTTCTATTCAACTGATCCTGAAACAACACACTGTGTGCTTTCTCAGCACTTCTGTTGTAATCCAGCATCTCCACCCCGTCTGCCAGTTCTCAAGAACACATTACTGTTAGAATGTTTTCTCTATTATCGTCAGCATTGACTGAAGCAAAATCCTTTCCCATACTTTATTTATTAGTCCAGCCCATTCAGAGCTTCTGGAGGAATCCAATGTTCTTATATATATATATATATATATATATATATATATATATATATATATATATAACGACGTTGTTCAACTGGATAAAAATTGTATTTGCAATGGCCTTAATCAGACTAGTCTACAGTATATTTACAACTGAAGTGTGTATTACAGCTGCAACGATAACCTCATCAACGTAATACAGCGGTCATGTGATGCCTACCATAAGCTCATTACTGCTGTTGAAAATTGACTCACCATCATTAATCGCGCTTGGGATCAGTTTACTAACAGCTCTCTGTTAGTGAGCTGAAGAAGTCTCGGCTGTAATGTTTATCTAAAAGACTGACGGCAACAGCTTCTGTAGTCTCGCTGTGGCTATAGTTTAACAAAGCAATGACAAAATGCTAAACTGGATTCTGCAGCACTCTTGGAAATTAAACCGTGCTCACATTTTGGTATCACACACATGGTAAGCCATTGCTCAAGACTTTAGAATTGAAGTGAACTGAAGTGTTCTCGTTACACTTCTCATTATGACATTCAATCCTCTGAGAGCTGCACCAACACTAGTCTTTACTTCATTACATTAAACTAAACTATCACTGTGAGACTCTCATTGTCTAATCTGTAGCATCCATATGGGACTGAGATGCAGTTTCACCACTACAGGCACGTATATGAGAGATCATATCATTTTTCAGGGGATTCTGCAGCAACCCAAGAGCTAACTATAAACGGTAATGTTTTTGCTTGGGGGGGCTAAACCATCTGTGACAACTTCTTCACCATGGTAAGAAAAAATTCATACCATCAGAGGGTATACATGGACACATTCTTCTTAAATTGAGCTATTAGCTGGATTACTAACATATTATCAGGTGGCTATTAGCTATTAGCTGGATTACTAACAAATTATTTTAAAACGTGGCTAATGTTTATCTATAAAATCTTTTAAACATTTTAAGTATTTCTAAATACTCTGACGCACCCAACAAATGATATGCACTACTGGTAGCCTCTTTTTTGCAGGGCCATATAATGGCCATTTTACTAGCAGAATTAAAACTTATTGTTTGAACTCCAGATATGCACTGACTAAAGGGATGTGCAGGAAGGTTTTGCTCTTATTGGCGAAGGATTTCATCACAGTCCTGCATTAACAGGTTAACAAGTCTGCCCCTAGATGATGCATTCTTATAGCGAGACCATGTCAAGCCCTGTGACACTACAAGAAAAAAAAGAAATCAAAAACTAAAACCTGTTAGCAACAGAGACAATGCTATTCTAGATCATATAAATAATCCTCATTATCAACACTATATTAGTAAAACAGTATCATTAAAACCAGGCCCAGATAATCCAATTATGCTTTTTGGGCATGTGTCCAGAGTTCAAAAACTGTGAACACAGGAAATTAATTCAAGTTCTAAGGATTGAATTTGGCTTTGCTGTAATGTGTCCCTGGGACAATTACTGGCTCCTTGTCAAAGTGAACAGGCAAGTAATAAATGAGGTGCAAGTGTGCTACAAAGAAAAACATGGTAGCAAACACAAGCAGCAAAACACATGAACATCCACAACATGGACATCCAGTAGAATCTTACAGGCTTTTTCACCGGTGTCAGTTTATGATCAGTGTCTGTTTTGATCGTTTTGGACTTGTAAGCGTCTTGTAGAGCAATTAGCTAAGAATATAATACTGACAGATAAAAAGCAGCAAGCCACACCTAAAAAAAAGCTTAGCTGTGGTGCTGACTGTTTGTCTGTGAACGACATGTCATGCGACACTCAAAATATTTACTCTTATTTAACTACACTGAAGCATTTATTTGTGAGGCTGGGTGAGATGCAATTTGTTTGGAGGCTACTCTGCTGTGTCTGTGCAGGAGTTGAGGAGGGCCACATGTATAGTCCAGAAAAGGTGGGTGCAGGTGGGGATTCCTTATGGTTGAAGCGGGTGGATACAGGCAAAAATAGTGCTAGGATTTTTCAATCGGGAGCAGGCTGGTGAACACCTCTAAATTAATGAATAGCTAGTGCAAGGACTGCATGACAAACTGTAATTTTTTCACCAGTCTTGTGATAAGTTTCCACAACTCATTTTGGCCGGTAAATCGTTTAGGGCGTAATACATGCGCAGCACCAAAGTGACGTAATTAGATCGGCAGGGACGGAGCATAAAAATCCCAGCTAGTGGCAGAACTGGATTGCAAACCTTTATCTGCAGTTGGGGTAAAACTGAAGTTGGCTTCGGATTCACCAGAATCTTGTCTGAATTTACGTTCTGGGGTCTGCTGCACCATTTAAGGTGGAACAGGAAAACTGGTGAATGTAAATCTGACTTCAGCCTCATGTGGTTGTGAAAAGTGATTAATCTGTGGCTAGATTTAAAACCTACACTGAGTAACCAACCGTAACATGAATGTCGAGAGGCGCCACAGTTTTGTATGTTTGTTGCTAGATTAGCCCACAGGACAAAAAAAGAAAACCAAACGACAGTCATTGTGGAGCACCTTGGTACCGAGGTCGACCCAACCACTAACAAAAAAGTTGCATGTCAATACTTTTGTATCCTTTCTTTAGTTTTCCTAATGAAGGTCATCTGGAGGAGAATGTAATTCTTATATCTGCTCCTTTGACAGCATCCAATTTTTCTCGCCTCCATGTTGTCCATTTTGCTTTCCACTTCTTGCCCTCCAACTGGATTTCATACATTACTGGAATCACATGAGTTCAAACAACCTATTCACCTAAACAACCAATTACAAAACACCCTCATGCACATCTCAAAATCTATATTCTATAAAACAGTCTTACTCTCAGGGTGTTAATGTTACAACAAGCATGCATCATCTAAGGGAGAACTTAAATATACTGTATAATAATTCATTTTAGCAGCCCAACTGCAAACACAAAGGGTAAAGGCTGTTTAGGAAATCCTGACTGTTTTAGACGGGAGCTCCTCAAACTCACTCCCTCACATTTCCCAGGCTACAGATTCTCCACAAGTGGTGTCTTTAGCAGCTGAACAGCTTTTACTGCTTCATAAGAGCAGCGCTCCACATCACTGAGACGTAGATCGATGTATTGATTTTCACTGATTGGCTCAGGGACACAGAGCTGCTTTAACTGTGGCTGCTTTAAGCAGATTACTCTTTAGGAACATTGATTCATCCTGTGGGATCAGCATGGAAGCGAGAGAGGGATCAGAGAGGGAAAATCCTGTGGAAATGAACCTGCTCCCGGGCCAGTGAAAAGCTACTAAAGCCCAGAAGGTCCAGATAACGCAGCCGCCCGCCATAATCCTCCCTCGCTCAGCTAGTTTAGCTGCATGCTGGCCAGAGCGTCTGACTTTTGCAGCCTCTAATCTGGGTTAAACGAAACGGGAAATAGACCACCTAAACGGACGGCCCTCCAAGGTCTACAATTATCTGAGAGAAAAGATTTTTTTTCAGAAACTAAAGGTCACTAATTTCCGGTTTAACCCTTAAAAGTCTCAGTCGTTCCCGATGATGACAGAAGCACGCTGTAAACTAATGTCTTTGTTATTGTGTCTACAGCGGTTTTCTTCAGAAAGAAGAATGTGTCTGAATGTGGCATCATGTTTGTCAGAATCACATAAATGCTAATGGGTGTTAATGCACATTCCCTGAACACTCAGTAGCTCAGAGCTTCTTCCTGAAACTGAATTCCACACACTTAAATGATATCTCATCTCATACATACAGATGGTGTCGCAGGAGAGAAACCTGCTCCTAAAACTCACTAATAGCAGCATTTCCAGCTCTTATTCTCCCAGTCCATCCAAAGTACAGTCTGAGAGCTGCAGCTGACAAACAGTCTGATCATATGATTAATGTTCCTCTGAGTATATTCCTTGAGGTCGGAAACATACCGCCATAAAAATACATTCTACTCAAGGAAAAAAAATTAACATGAACAACAACAATAAAAATAAAACATGAATATGTTATTTTGCTCTATTCTATTTTAATGCAATGAATCCTGCCCCAAACCAAACTATTTATACTATATCCATATCTATTACCATATTCTATTTAACTATGTCTACTATATTTTATTCTACTTTATTTTATTTTGAAAGTTTCAACTGATGCCGAATATTGTTTTTGTTAATGTTAAATTATTATTTTTTTTGTTTCTATCACATTACTAAATTAAACTACTTTATTTGCACATGAAGTCGTATTTTAGGTTCTGTTCCATTATTTTTGTGTTGATGGACAAGCAGATTGTGACGAGCGCTGAGCTAAAATCAAGACGAGGTTTATTTAACAGATTTGTAATCAACCACAGCAGCAACAAGAGCAAGGTGGACTGCTATGAAGGACAAGACAGAGTCAGAGTCAAGAAACAAGCGGACGTCAAAAACTTGTAAGAGCAAATCAGCGAATCAGAACAAAGTTAAAACCAGACTAACAAACAAGAGTAATCACAGAAAGAACCGCTCGGTACACACAGAGTGGCAACACCTCACAATGGATCAGTGGGAGAGAGGAGTATTGGCACAAACAGACTGAAACTCCAGTATCTCACTGCTGACTGCTCTATGACAGATGAGGGGTTGGACAGCAGTGCTTTCAGCTTTACATCTTTACTGCATTACAGCTTCTCCATGCTGGCTGATCTTCCTCTACTGGGAGGCTGTAATGGAGCTGGTTTGTGATGGCCTAATACCACACTCAACCAGCTGTTCCTCTGAATAGACGAGTTTATGAGAAGAAGTAAAATGCTGAGTGAGGAGCTCGACAACGCTATGAAAGTCCCAGTCAGTCTACAGGTTATAACAAAGAATGTAACAAGTAATAAATTGTACTTTAATCAACATTTTGACTGGAGAGTAAATAACTGAGGGGGTATGAGGAGGTCTCTGACTTTTTAACAGTGTTATACAGTATAATATACAAACTTCCACTACATTTTAATATATTTTCCATACTGCACTCTTTTCTTCTCTTCTCTTTCTTTCTTTCTTTCTTTCTACTTGCTTTCCCTTCATATCGTCACTGTCCAAAGAAAAACAAGTATCTCCAAAATGGCAACTTTACAGGAGAGGACAAAACCTCATTACATTTTAACGTAAGTCAATGGAACCAGACGTCTTTCCAAGCACTTTTGGGTCATTTCTGTTGGTCCATTCATCATGAGATTTTCACACAGTGTAAACAGCAGCTTCTGTGGCCAAATGATACATAAAAGTAAAAATGGACAAAAATGGAGATACATGTTTTTCATTGGACAGCGACGATATATTCATCTGTCCTCCTTTTTACTTTGTCTCTTTCTTCTATCCTTCTTACTTCCTAAAGGAATATTTTTTTTTTGTAACATCACAAAAACAGTGAATTCCAAACAGGCTTAGTTGTCCTTTATAGACCGTGTGGACATACTATTCAAACCAAAAAAGTCTTAAAGAGATAATGTTTTATCAGGTTTACTACACTGTTTTTCATTACAATTATATTCAGTGTGAAAGAGTGTGAAAGAATGGACCGGCGAGAGTGCTGGATAAATCAGCACTCAGTTTCACGTGGGAGCTCACCACTGGGGCAGATATAAAAAACTGACCAAGAATCAGCACTGCTTCAAACCACAATAAAAACTGTTATGCAAGATACAGACACCCACAATATGTAGATAACTGCACAGAAAAGCCAGTGAAATCCACTTTTCCTTTTTATCAGTAGTGGAAATACTTCCAGAAAACACCTCTTGCTATAAACATTCCTTTTTGTAACCCCAGAATTATTCCTTTTTGTCATTCCTTTTTATAATTCCTCTTTATCATTCATCTTTCTCTTAATCTGATACTCTGATAGAGAGGAAAAAAACCATGTTTTTAGTATGTGAGACACATTCCAATATATATTTTAACACTAAAAATGCATTAAACAAAAAAGTCATTTAGATTTTTATTCCATAAAAACCTTGTTGGTTAAAGGATCCATATCATGCAAATCAGATTTATTGTCTTAATAAAAGAGTCTGATGTGGTGTGTAAACACTGTTCACTCATCAGTCCACATAGTCGCAAATTCATCCTGTTTGTAGCCTATGTCTCTGATACTATCGTTCTGTAAGGACGTGTAGCTATAAAGAAGCCCTTATTGAGATACACACATCGAAGAAGCTGCTGGTGTTCTCAGACCACCCCAGAATCCAGACCTCAACATCACTGAATGTGTTTGGGTTTACTTGAATGGCAAACCAACTTCTAAGACTGAACTGTGGACACACAGAATATTGAAACGTCTATATGTTATATTTAGATGTTGGGGTTTCTGTGTGATTTGCTGTTACATTTTATGGAAAATGACTAACTTGTACTTTGCTGTTTTGACTGGATGTTAGATAGCTGACGGGTGGTTTCTGACTTTTGCATAGTGCTGTATTTTGGAGGGGGGTGTCTATAGGTCCCTCTTTTATACTTCTGAGATAAAAAAAAAAAAAAACAATAAAGCTGAGTTGTATTTAGCTGAACTGAGAACTCCACACGAGGAAATCACAATGCCCTTACAGGAATAAAGCTAAAGCTGTAACCCCCCCACCCCACACCACACACCATGCCCACCAGCAGTGCCGACATTTAAGATGAGAGAGATGAGCTGTGTATTATTAATGAGAGTGAATCCAGAGGAAGAGCCAGTCAGTGTTACTTTGTGTGAGACAGGCTGAGGGATTTACACTATGGCTTTCCTGCACACATTTTTCTTTCATTTTATTTCCCACCCAAAGAGTCTTCCCTGCTTTTTAAAGAGCAGTTTGTAAGATCTAAATTGACAGCATGTCAACCCTGCTGAAAAACCTGCATCATGCATGATGCGGGTCATTTGTTGTCTTTTGAGCATGTTTTTACTGGTCAACCAGCACCAACCAGCATAGCTGACTTTTTCAGCAAGGAAAGTCTATGTTGGAGAGATATGTACTGAAGTTAGCACGCTAACCAGCTAGCCCCAGCCCGTCCTGTCTTGTAATACCCCTAGAGGCAATAGTGAGTCACTGTAGTGATGAGTTGAATCAGTCCAACAAGACAGGATAAAGAAGTAGCGCTGCTGCTGTGTTTATTTAGTATTTTAAACTGTTCTCTAAAGTCTACATAGAAGGTATGTGCCTTTGGTCAGTGTAAAAACGGCTGATATTCAACCTTAAACGAGCCTGACCTGAAGAAAACTCAGTCATGCCTTCTCAGGATGTGAATGGATCATCTACTATAGTCCTCATGTATTCATCAGTATAATGTTGAATTTTGAGATCATCTCAGACCTAAACATTGAGCTGGACATTTTTTTTGAGTCTGTGGTTGTGACATTAGTAAAGGATATATGACCATGTTTTATATTCACCTTGTTTTAGCATATCTATATTGTCTTCGTTCAATACAGACACCTCTCTCAGTTTTCACAAATAAAATTTACTTTCAAGTTTCAGAATCTACCATTCCCTCGCCAGTCCATGCTGATAAACGTCCCATTTTGACCTCACTGGTTTGGTGATGTCATCAAAAAACAACACATTTATATACCTATTTAGCAGTAGATTAGTCCTGACCATTCAGACTGAAGATACAAAGAGTGCTTCAGCCAGGACTGCTTTTTGAATGAGGGCAGCCAATCAGAACAGAGCTTGTTTACCAACACTCTAAAGGCAAGGTCAGAGAAACAGCCTGTTTAATAAGAGATATAGCAAAGTTGAACCAAGAACCAATTATGGCTGTTTTTGAAGCATAAAACAACACAAATGTCTTCAAGGTACCTTAGCTCTTACTACTGATAAAATAGAGAAGAAAGTTGCATATGGGCTCTTTAATTTTACAGTATCTTTAAATATATATGATATTCTCAGTGATCATCTCTGTAGCCTATGTTTCCGCTCACAGAAGCTCTTTAAAGTGCTGGAGCAAAATCGATTGCAGAGGTCAAACGCAGTGTCAGAGCCACGATTCGTTAGCCGTCTGATGGCCACTGTTATAGATGGACACAATTTCCTCAGCCTGCAAGCAGGTTAGAGAAAGGTCAGCACGTACACAGACACTGACAGCATCCTCTTTACACACATGAATACAACGTATTACAACAAAACTCTTATTGCCAAATAAGTAAGGTGTATATTTGTCCTATATATATGTTTTCAGTGTTACATGTGAAAGTTTTTTGCTTGTTTTTATGTTAAAAAAACCCCAAAAAGGTTTGAAACGGCCCATATGCTCCAGTTTCTGTATTTTGTTTTCCTCTTTACAACATTTCACATGCTCTCTTTATATTTTAAAATAAAACAGGGTGGGTTTTTCTGTGGGTTTTAAGAGGTATTCTGAAACTACAGTTTAACCGGGACTACCATATAATTTCTGAATATTCTATTGGATATATTTATTATAGAATATATAGAATATAACAAAATATTCTGTACGAATAATAAAATCTCAAGATGTGTTTCACTTTAACCTTCTATTACACTTTTGCATAACCTGGACCTGATGATAAAATCAAAAATAATAATGTGTGCTCCAATTTTGAATTTGTCAGTATTTGGAATAAAAATGAGAAACTTCTGTAAATACCTAAATGACAAAACAACACTGATGCCACTTGTAAAACATACTGCATGCTGACTTCTGCAGAACTGACTGATTCATGGCACATAAGTCTGATTTTACTAAATAAACAAACAAAAAAACAGACCTTACCCACTGGTCCACTGTAATAAAAACAAAATGAGAAAAAGAGCAGAGGTGACATTGTGATTAAAAGTTGAGCAGTCTCAGGAGCAACAGGCACATTTACACCAGCCTAAGGAGCACATTAAGACTCACCAAGATTGAAATATTGAACCAGAAGTTCTTTTACACTATTTTTACATTAGCTGTAACACCACCACACACAACACTCCCCAGAAGTCCACTCTTCGTTTTTTCAATTTACCAAAACAGACATTAATTCCCAATTATTCATTTTCAGCTTTATAATTAAAGCAGAAAACATACATTTAACAAAAGAAAATCCTCAACAGCTACATATGATATCAGGTGAAGTTTGAGTATTTAGTGTGTCCATTCTTTATCTGTACAGCTTCCATTCTTTTCAGGAGACTCAGAGACTTCTTTTCAGTTCCTCAAAGAGCCGCACCTCCAAAGCTCTTAGAAGTGCGTTTAGCATCATCTGCTTCTCACAAGCCTGGGAATCTAGTGTTCTAGAAGTACAACCAAGTTTTCTAGGACAATTGTTTTGGTGGTCTATTAGGTCTTCCAGTTGGTTGTTAGCAGTCCTGTTTTCTGCGAAGCTTTTGAACTCCAGTTATAGAACATTTATTTTCTGTTGACTTTCTTTTTTGTTATGCAAATGGATTACCTTACATCTAAAATGTTTTTGGCTGAAAATTAAATAAATGAAAGCTGAACTAAGATGAAAACATTTTAAATCTAGTGTAAAATATTTATCATTTCGAGATTACTGTAGGAATTTTATTTTATTTTATTTTATTTATTCAACCAGTTTTTTTTAAATAATAGTCTGTTAGGTTTATATATAAAGTGGCTTAAAAGTAAAATGTAAAAAATAAAAGCTGAATAATCATATAATATTATATATGAAAATATTAGATATATTGATCAGATTAGTAGTATTTTTAATATTTTGTGTTGGTTGGGTGCTATAAAGTGTTGAGTTAATGCAGCACAAAGTAATACAGCTGCCAGACTTATCAATTTAAAGGATCCAGTGACATTCAGAGGAAACATGCATGTAACACTAGAACATTTTTGCCTACCGCAAAGATAGCAATGATTTTCATAAACGCTGTTCATTTTTCCCCTAGAGATAAATGGCTTAGACCCAGATTTACTTATACAGGCATGCCATGGCAGCAATGTCAGAATACTAACAGCATTGTCAGGTACATCACCACTAGCAGTGCATATCTCTTTTTTAACCAAGACAAAACAGTAAGATCATGCACGCATTAACAGGAGCTCAGGTTAGCATTGACCCAACAATCAAAGCAGAACTTCTCTATAAGCTAGCCTACACTCTTTACCACAACGAACATCAGTTAAAAACAGACAGCTGAAGCATACCTAAAGTACACCCAATGTGTCAGGTATCCTATATAGATGTTCTAGTTTTCATCTATACCTGACCTGATTACAGATCACTGCTGACAAACACAATGCAACTTTTTTCTTTTTAGATTTGGGTCTGGAGATGAGGATCTTCCGCTCTGTAGGAGTATCAGGTCTTGCTTTATAGACCAGACACCTCTTGAAAATCTGGATCTGGAATGTCAGTACAATCATATTAGCTCACTGCTAAAACAAAACATGAACACTTACCAGAGGTATTGGGGAATAGTGTAATGGTTGCTAAGCAGTGACTGAAGAAGAAAACGAAATAGATGTTTAGGAAAGGCATGAAGAGCTTCGGGATTATGATCACCCATGACATAATTACAAATTAATTTTTCGCCACTAGTATTGCTAGTGTTTCCACCATGAGTCAAAACGACTGTTAAGAATTTCTCCTAATTGCTTGTGGGGACCCTCTAATGACTCAGGCTCCTGGGTACGTGCACATAAAACCCATTAGGTGATCCAGGCCTTGTTTTAAGGCCTTATTATCCACCCTACTGTAATGGGCACCTTCTGAACTACATACTGGCTGAAACATGAAACCCATCAGACTGAAAAATGAAAGCAGAGCTTTCGTGGAGCTTGTGGAGTTGGGGGCGGGGTATGTGAATGATCTAAATGTCTTGCTGATCAGCCTTACTGAGCTACAATGCCACATCCACACAGTCACCCACCACTACCACCACTGTCTTTAAAGAATTCTTCCATGGGTTTTCAAATTTACTTCATAACTGAGCGGTTAAGACGTAAGCAAACTTCAGAGTGGTTTAGTGTGTAATGGTCCCCTCTAGAAGAACGTATGAGTATGAGAATTGTTCACAGTGGTGGTGATAAAGCTCTAAAACCTCTGGAAGCTTCCTCATAAAATGTTAGTACATGAAATGGTTATGAATACACTGCCTAATGACTGAGATGACTGAGGCCTGAGAAGACTTTGGACATTCATGGTGGAAGGAAATATGCAGAGAGTTGTGAGGCAAATAATTATTTCATAAAAATGTATTATTATTTCCAGATTTCCCACTATTTCAGCATCATTAACATTCCACACAAACACTCAGAAGACACGTGTTGGTTTACTCGTGGTTTTAGGACAGGCTAATTTTGTGCTGCAGTCATGGGGATTCCGGATTCCCAACACCACCACTGTAAATCTGGTAAAGATCAACCTTATGATAATGAAAATCAATTAGTCGGGTGGTCTACATGTTTAGCCGAGTGAAATCTCTCTCTGTTTATTTATTTATCTATATGGCAGGCAGGTTTTGTTTCTCCGTGTGTTCTATCAAAGCCGAGAGGAGAGATGAACGAACCGCATCTCTGCTTAATCAACTCCGTGCAGAGAGAAGTCCATCCAAATCACATCCCAGAGATATGTTGCCATGGTTTCTGTCATGACCCCAACCTAGCTGCCTATAGTTTGGCTTGTTTATTTCTCAGGAAAATCAAGCTTTTAAACTCCCCGCAAAGGTGGGATGTCAGCATTCCGGCTCAGCTGCTGTCACTACAACAGAAACTCATAATATAAAGCTTCTACACTGAATACCATTTACAAGCAAATTTTTCTATAGCATCTGAAGACCACCAGGACGGAATGGAAAACTGCCCATCAAGTTTTCCATTCTACAATAAGCAACCCATAATCTGACTTTATCTTACTTTATAATCTGATCTGTTAATCTACAGGAAAATAATGTCACACGTGTCAAAATTAGTGCCAATATTGACAACAGTGTGAGTTTGGGAATAGGTAGAACTTTAACTTTCCTAGCTAGAAATCTGCTCTTTAGACCAATTTTAATGAATGCTTTATAGGCACAAACGAGGGCATGGCTGCTTAAAACCTCAATTTGGGAATACACCCAAAGGCCAAGACTACTTTCTCCCCTTATTGTGACGTCAGCACGAAAACCTTGCAAGTGTTTAAATCTCCTTCAAACCAAAAGAGCTTCAATATACACCTTTAGCAACAGCTAGCGCTCGCTCCTCACCTGAACAGTTTCATCAACATCAATAACTCCTGCAGTGAGTCTGATCGTACATCCCACACAGAGGAAATTCCTCACCTGAGAGAGACAGATAGAAAGAGTGAGAGAGAGAAAGAGAGAAAGAGAGGGAGAGAGAGAGAGGGAGAGAGAGAAAACAGGGTGATAGAGAGAATAGAGGAGAGAGAAAAAGAGCACAAGAGAGAGAGAGAAGGTGGAGATAGAAAGAACACAAAAAGAGAGAGAGAATAGAGGGTGCAAAAAAAGAGAAAGTGAGAGAGAGGGAGAGAAAATACAGAGAGAGAGAGAGAGAGAGAGGTAGAGAAAAAGACAACAGGGAGACAGAAAGGGGAAAAACAGAAAGAGAGAAAGAGTGAAAGAGAATTCAGAAAGTGAGATAGGGAGAAGGGAGAGGGCAGAGGGAGAAAGAAAGAAAGAAAGAAAGAAAGAAAGAAAGAAAGATAAAAAACAAGAGACAGAAAGGAGAACAAGAGGCTTAGAAGAGAGTGAGAGAGAGAAAGAAAGACAGATTCAGCGAGAGAGAGAGATAAAAAGAAAGAAAGAAATAAAAGAGAGCAAGTGAGAGAGAGAGAGAGAGACTATTTTAATGCAGTAACCCAGCGCCTCGTAAACATTCTCCTCTTCTGTTCTTTAATTACTACAAGATCAGATACTAGCTATAAATAACATCGTCTGATTCCAATATGACTCTGATACCATCGAGCAGCCGTACTGACTACATACTACACTTTATACAACAGTCGGATCTAAATAACACAGTCTGATTGGCTGAGAGATGGTCTGCTGTTTTTCCACGGTATCCCTCCGTAGACTGGTGGTTGCTAAGTAACCAATGGCTTTGTGCTGCAACTAACATAACTAAGTTTCTTCTTTAGCACAAAAACCAGAAAACAGACACATTTCACAACTTCATAATAACTGAGCTGCAGCAGCTTAGACTGTAAAGAAGAGAGTGAGCAAGGACTACATCAGATTCAGAACCTGTCATCAATCCTAAGCAGCCGAACATCTAAACAAACTGGAGTCAGTCAGAAACCAACATAATACAGTTCAGCAAACATGGTAGGCTCTGAAACACTTTACAGACTGACTGGACCAAGACCACATTCAGCTTGATCTAGAACACCAACATATACTTACTCGCTCGGAGAAGATCCTGATATACTTGATGTTGACAGAGGTGGTCAAATTGACCGGAGCGTACAGAAGGTGAGCTGAGGACGAGAGAGAAAGGGAGTTCAACTCATTTCCTCTCCCTGACAGGTAACAGAGAACAGGTGAGAGTGGAGAGGTGGTAGTAAACAGGAGAGCTGACAGATGAGGATGGACAGTTAAGAGGGGGCAGGTGTAAATGCAAATAGGGGAATGGGCAGGTAAGAGCGCACAGATGAAAGTAAACAGGTGTAAATAGGCAGGTGAGACTTGACAGATGAAAGTATATAGGTGTAAATAGGCAGATGAGAGAGGACAGATGAAAGCAGACAGGTGTAAGTGGACAGGTGTAGGTGGAAGTGAGACAGACAGATAAGGCAGGTGAATGTACATAAATACCACCAGCTAAGGTTGGCCACGACTGACTGGTTCTCTCTGGTGGGAAACGGTTACAGGGTCCTAGTGATGCACTGATCAGGTAACCAGTGCTGACTTTATTAAATAAACTGGGTATTGATCAGACGTGTACGATACACATTCAACACGTCTCTTAACCTGAAGTGTATTTTTCCAAAGTATAATAAATATCAAAACTCTTTTTGTAGTTAACAGAACAGAAAATTCATATGTTTCACAGCAAGCGTGAAATCTGCCACGGTTGTGTCTCTGTGCTATGGTCCTTATCAAAGACGGGCCTTTTCTCTGTACCTGACTGTCCCAACAGCCACAACTGCGGACATTCAGTGAGCAGGGATGCCCTCCATGAATCATCCTGTTAGTGCCAGTACTATTGGCAGACAGCTACACAATGCAGGACTACATGCACACAGACTACTACACCGACTGCCCTTAACACCACGTCAATTTTGCCAAAGAATGCAATGGTGTCGTGACAGACTGTCATGGAGTAACTCAGAATGGCAGATCGTCATCTTCAATGTCAGGTCCCACTTTTGTTCTAGTGGAGATGACCAACGAATCTGTGTGTGGAGGCACCGTGGTCAGCAAAAAGCCTGGTGTCACTCCACCTTCACCCTGCCTACAAAATCTGCAGGAACTGTGTAATAATATTCAAGATGCATGGGATGGATTATCCCAGGACACCATTAGGAACCTCTACAACTCCATGCCGAGACGTCTGGCATGTTGCGTTAGCAAACATTGCAGACCGACGCCATACTGAGAGACACTACTTCTGTATGTGTAGCTCAATAAATATTGCCCATATCAGTCTAAATTTATCATCATTTATTGTTCCTGGTAACATTTATCTTCCTTCCAAATAGCATTGCCATTGGAAACTTATTTGTATAAAATTAGTGTATAAAATTAGTGTATAAAATTAATAATAAGGGTGCCTCATTCTAAAAGCCTTCAATTTCAAATAATTTTATTTATATTTATTTTATAAACAGGTTTATTAAATTGAACTCTGATTTATGTTTGTTTGAATGTTTGGATATTATGTAAGCTTTATCAAAAAAATTGGACTGGAATTACAACAACTGTTTATTTTGCTGCTGCATTATGCAGAAGCATATTAATAATAAAAGGTGTTTTGTGTAATACCTGTTTTCATTCATTCTTTTGTTTTCATTTTATTACTTGTTTCTTCTAGTTATAGCCTCCTGTTAAAGATATGTAGTGAGGTATGCAGATTAACATAGTTTAAATGTTTAAATAAAAGCAAAAAATAAAAACACTTAATAATTCGTTATTCATCATATTTCTGCTCTTATCTGATAATTCAAACAGCCATGTATACAGCATATTCCAGTTGCTCAGATCGGAGTACAAATCCAATTGTAAAATCAAATAAACAGAGCTGGATTCAGATAGCTCAGTAATCAGATTTCTCAGTGCATGTATACCCTTACTCTGACTTCTTTCAGATTTCTAATTTTGTGTGTGTGTAGGACAAGTGCAATACTGAACAAAAACAAACAGAGTTTAACACAGCAACCACAAGATGCCAACTAAATACTGACGCTGAAACTAGTTGACATAATAAAGGAATTCTTCACCTTCTAGAATTTATGTTCATATTTTTAGGTAAAATAACTCATATTTTTTATTTGTATGTTACATTTATGTTGCAGTTTATTCTGTGAGTTTATTGGCTAACTGCAAAGCAGTATCTGATTACTGACTGCCTGACTCATGCAGACCCGGAGTGATCTCATTACTGAAGTGCATGTAAATGCGCTGAACAGATTACCGTCAAAATCGGATTTTTTGCAGTTATCAGATTATGAAGCGCATGTAAACACTTTTATCGGATCAGTATTGAAACAGAAAAACTGGGATTGGTGCATCTCTACCTGCTTCAGGGCCCCTGATTATAGGTAGTTGATAAATATGATGATAAAATATTGTGTACATTGCTAGAGGCTTTATACTGTATCTTGTACAGAGTGGACTGCAGTTAAACCTGTTGGCTTCTCAGCAGTCCAGACTCGAAACTTCATTACAAATCATCTAATAAGCCAAAAGCTTTTCTCAAGAAGAGGATTAAAGAACATCAATCAGCATCAATAAATGTCAAGCGTGATGAAAATAAGGCTTCAGATAACATGACATGTTACCTTTATCGCTAATATGCGCAAAAAATACACAACAAACCCAAACATGCTCTTTGCCTCGCGCCCATGCAGATGCTGCCCAACCCGAAAGCACGTGCATTTGCACACTCACCCTTCCGCACGTATGAAGATGCTCCTGTGCCACTGAGTCGACCTCGCGCTGCCCACTTTCACTCTATGCCATCCTTCGCCTCTCTCACTGCAGCACGAGCCTCCAACACGAGCTGCAATCATAAATCTCTCTCAGCCTTTCATGGCCAGGCCGCGTACTTAACTCGCGAGGACGAAAAAGCTCCACGAGACTCTCAGCTCTGCGTCTCGCTTCGATCGCTTTCAGTACCTGAAATATCCCCAATGCGCACGCATAACCTACATTTCTGACGGCTTCCTCGCACACAGAACGATGGAGAGCGGGGCGGGGACGACGTGGACCACACTGTGGGTGTTAATGATGTGTCGTTCGCGAACGAATCGGCTCTTTGAGTCGGCTCTTTTAGGTGACCGTTTGGAGCCGAGTCTCACTGAAGAGTCTTTTTTCCTGTTATGTTGTAAACTAAGTGAAATTAAATGAGTAGATCTGATGACACTGTAGCTGAATTTCCATGGAACATTCTGGCCCCGCCCCCTCGTTATCGCCAACACCTTTTGTGTTTGTCTGAAGGTACACTGAGGTTTTAAAAAACGTTAAATGATCTATAATATTGTTAACGTGGTTAATTTTGGGAACTAACATTTGGAACAATATACAGAATTAAGAGCCGTATGGGAGCCGAAAGAGCCGACTCTTATTTGCGAAAAGATCCGGATTGCCCATCACCGGTGCCTGTCTTTTCCACACCCATATTCACCAGGCCGCGCTCTGGGATTGGTTTTTAAAGCCCCGCCTCCTGCGCATGGATTGGTTAGATAGTTTAAGCTCGCAAGCAACAGATGTATAAACGTAAAGTTTAAAAAGGCAAAGCTCACTGGCCACATTATTAGAAACACCTACTTTGTACTGCCACTAACTGGCCACTTTGTCAGAAACACCTACCTTTATTTCCTTTAACTGGCCATTAGACTATATTGTACCTTTACACACTGACCACACAACCGTTTTGTGCTTTCCCTATCTGGCCAATTTATTAGAAACACCTGCCTCAACTAACTGGCCAACATATTAGAAGCGCCTTCTTTGTACTTACACTAAGTGGCCACTTTATTAGAAACAGCTACTTTGTGCTTTTGCTAACTGGTCGTTTTATTAGAAACATAAACCTTGTACTTTCGCATAATGACCACTTTATTTGAAACACATGTTTTGTGTTTCCACTAACTGGCCTCTTTACCTACCTAAACACTCCACTATGTAGGTGTTGAGTTACAGACTGTAGTTTGTTGCTGTACAGTTTATCAGCCCTCATCTACTTCATTCACCATTTGTCACTTTCTGACAACAGGACTGCTGTTGTTCAGACATTACTAAGGTGACTGTACACCAGCAAGGTAAGGGAGGAGTTTCTAATAAAGAGGTCAGTGAGTGAAGGTATTTCAGTTGTTTGAGTGGTCGCTGCTTACTCTGTACTGGGGACTAGTGGCTTTCATTGTCATATCATTCAGGTCATACATGTGGAATGAACTGCAGAGCCAGCAGGGCTTTATAAATATTTCAGGAGGTGAAACTGATGGCTTCTGCAGAAAGCTTCCTGCTGTGTGTCAGGATTCCCTACAATTACCGGGCCATACTCCTCTCCTCTGTTAACTATGTTAACTTTAAGACAACCTGAAATCAAACCTGCCCTTTTTACCTTGTTAGTTAATGATTGTTGTAATATTAAAGGGCCCATATAATTAAAAACTCTTTCTCAGGGTATCTTTTTCTCAAATCAGGGCTGCTGAGCTCTGAAGCATGTAAACATGTTACATCACTCAGCTCCAAACTGCCTGGGGAAGCAACATCAGCACAAGTACTGTTTGTCGGAAGCTTTGGAAACGGGGCAAGCAGCTGCAGTTGTATGCAGGAACTTCAGTGGCCTTCACAGAGTTCTGACCTCAAGGCTGTTACAGCTGCGAGGGGGTCATCTCCGTATTAATCCCAATGGCTTTGAATGTAGGTATATATAGGTGGTGTCGTATAGGTATGATGACCAGATGTCCACATACTTATTATATTATTTTAAATTGAACATGATGCTAATTGTTGTGATGAAGGCTATATTTCTATTACTTATTAGCCACATTAGCCTTGTAGCTCCAGGGTAGACCTAAGGAAGCAACCCCGCTATGCCTTAATGTTGATAATGTTGATTAACTGCATAAGTGGGAGAAAAGTATGCACACTTGATTTTTGCTGATCTTTGTTTAATGGAGCAATGCTACGCATTTTCCTAGCCTGATAACTGTTGCTAATTTAGGTGTTAGACATCAGGGATTCCAGCAAAATTATTTCTGGCTATCTGTGCCTGTGAAGCCTCTGGGGAGAGGAGTTCCACTAGCTCAGCAGTTTACCGTGTATGTGAGAATTTCAGTCACTCTCGTACTCACACGAGACTAGAAAATTCAACAGCACAGCAGTTTAGACGTGTCATTAATGTATGATGGCTGTCTCTGTTGGTGCGAATTCCACTGCGCTGTTCATTAATCTCCATGCCTCATTACCGCAGACTGAAGTAGCAACATTGCTTATTCAGGTTAAACCAGGCATACAGTGATAACTCACACGCTGCATTTGATTTGCCACTTGTGTTTGAACAAAGCCTGCGATATGCTCATACTGGTCTGACTGACATGACGCAATACACTGTACATTTCGTTCAAAATGACATGCTGCATCCAAGTACTGAGCAAACACAGAGGCTGCATCTCAATCGCATACTACATACTAATACTACACAGTATATGCTACATGCTTATATTAATAGTATGAGTTCGGATGGCTAGTACACAAAAATATTAGCATACTGCATCGTTTACTAACAGGAAGTGATGAAGCTTACGTCATACCAAGCTGGACTCTGAAGGCTGCTTCAGCTGAGGTTTTTATTACAAAAACACAAACAAATAAATACATCATTTACTAGAATACATTTATTTTTACAGCATGTTTTTGACAGATTTGGGTTTTATTCCGGTTTATACACCATTTTTGGTCTGGCCCCCGCCGCAGCCGCTGTTTTTCAGACATCAGAAACTCCTCCCTTTCTGTTTCCTGTTGCATTGTTGCAACAGTGTCCATCATCGCCATACTCGAAAATCGGCTTGTTCTAAGCGTATTTTTAAGTATACTCAGCTTTGACATTCATAACTGTACTACATACTACATTTTGAAATACTAGTTAGGATTAGTATTAAGTGCACAACTGGGAAGCAGTCATGGTCTGAATGTCAAATACTGAATATCCCACTGTTTTGATGTAGAAGCCAGAACTTGCTAAGTGCCATTTAGCACTGTGTAGCAGTAATGCTAACCAATCAGCTCTCAGTAGCAGTAACCAGTCAGCACACATTTGCAGTAATCGCAATGCATCCTTTGGTTCAAAAGTCATTAGCTGTAGAAAAATGGAGAATAATAAGTTTTCTTCAGTTACTTCTACTTTCCAAAACTAACGACAGGTCCCAAAAAAACTTGTTTCTAATCATTTATACAGAAACATCCTTGTATTTTGAGAAGAAGATGGACTTATTTGTTTACCTGTTGAGAAGCCATGAAAGCTGAGGTAAGGTTGTATTTGCTTCGAGCTTGAATGTTTGGGTAAGCTGAATAAGCTCTACTTGGCCATCATTGTTGCTGTTGTTTTAGCAGAAGCAACCAACCCTGCAACGAATACTTCAAGCAGGAAGAACCTGGAAATGTGAAAAGGCCCTACTTGCTATTCGTGGATTGCTTACAGAGACATGATAAGGCACTGTTATATTGTCCTATAACTGGAATTATAAATACTATATGTTATATGTTTTTTTCTGTACATTTTAAAACATTTACAAACTATGATTTTGCACAAAAGCTTCATAGGACCACATTCATTTTGGAATTGCTCAGGAGTGCCCTCTAGTGTCTGACAAACATGGAATGGCAATGGTAATTCTCCTCACAACACGTTTCACCGCACAGCAACCTTTCATGCACTGCAAAGCTCTCTACTATAGCCATGTTTTTAGCTAAGCTAACATACCTTTGGCCAGTTTTGCGTAATACTAGTTGTTATTTACATTACTGTCCAAGCAAAAGTCTCTGCACTTAGCATTGTGCCTAAATCAAAAGTGAACAGAACTCTGTTACCTAAAAAACAGTAGCAGCCGTACTGAAGCTTGAATTTTGTTTATTTTTCATTTCTTTATGTCTCATTTTTCACCAAAGTATTGCTTTAAGGAAGGCTGTGGAGGCAAAGCTGTTTGCATGTTTTTAGTTGTACTGCAATGAGTTTGCTGTGTGTTAAAGGCTCAGTGAGTGAACATGTGGACATGTGGTTCGGTCTACCCCAGAGCAGCAGGACTGAACATCTGCTGATACACAGAGACATGTGGACATACACGTGTATGTGTGTGTGTGTGTTTGCCCCAACTGCAGTAAAACCAGAGAAACATATTTCTACTCCTCACAACCAACAAAATACATATTTTATAAATATTATACATTAACAGTAGGTCTTATTTTTATCATATATACATATAGTATTTACATAAATAAAACAAATGCTTCAATTTATCATTGCACATATACACTTTTAGACGTGTAAGGGCACACTGTTATAATAGTTATATAATATTATAAATAAATATATACACTCATCATCAAAAAAAAAAAAGTTGCAACCAGAAGGAAGTGTCGGACTGCAATTCGGAAGAAAGATAAAGGTCACCAGGAACAATAAATGATGATGAATTTAGATTGATATGAGGTACAAATACAGAAGTAGAGTCTCTCAATATGGCATGGGACTGCCATGTTTTCTAATGCAACATGCCAGACGTCTCGACATGGAGTTGTTGAGGTTCCTAATGGTGTCCCGTGATAATCCATCCCATGCATCTTAAATATTCCCACACAGCTCCTGCAGATTTTGCGGTAGGGGTGAAAGTGGAGTGACACCAGGCCTTCTGGACATGACAGTCTGGAACAACATGTTGTTATGGTGTTAAGGGCAGTTGTCATAACGGTCTGCGTGCGTGTAGTCCTGCTTCGTGCAGCTGCCAGTGGTGCTGGCACAAACAGGATGGCTCATGGAGGGCATCACTGCTTGCCGAATGTCGGCAATCGTGGCTGTTGGGTCACTATACGCATGTCGGACAGTTCGGCAGCTCTCTCCCTCTGTGATTTGTGTAGATCTCCCAGATCCTTCATGTCACTGCTGTATGCCTTCTTCTATCCACTGCCACCAACAGCGTTTTTCACCATTGTTTTTAATAAAGTGACCAGTGAGTGGAAGCACAAGGTAGGTGTTTCTAATAAAATGGCCAGTGAGCACAAAGTTGCTGCTAATAAAGTGGCCTCTCCACAGTGGAAGTATGAGGTAGGTGTTTCTCTTAAAGGGACCTCTCAGTAAAAGCACAAGTTTGATGTTTCTAATGAGTGGCCTGTGAGTGGAAGCACAGTATACAGGAGGTGTTTCTAATTAAGTGGCCAGTGAGTGGAAAAATAATTACTAAATGTCTAGTTTGGATGCTAGCCATCTGCTTGCATGTATGAAAGAAGCATGTTATGTATATGTGGGCAGATGGTAGGCGACCCCCAGAGATCGAGTGTTTGTGCACAATGAATCACACCGAACAAAGCTGTACGTCTTGGCGTGTAATTTTTTTGTGCATGCAGTGTTTCAGTAAGCAACATTAGAGTGATAAATGCAGACCTGTTTCTTCTTATGTGCAGTATATGCAGTTGCTTATGGCCCCAAATGAATATAGATATAGATTAATGTAATCTTCAGCAACCATCCTACTTAGTTGGGCCTCTTTTTGATGAAACGCTGGCAAATGGCACCCTCTTTTGGCTACTGCATGTACTACAAAAGGACAATATTTTGTCTGTATAAAATGTCTGTAATTTATTATTTTTATTTTTTTAATCACACACATTGGTTTCTAAATTCTGCCCCCTTTAAGTGTATTTTAGTTGCGTTGAGAGCAGCTGAGATTAATATATTCACAAATATTCTTTAAATGGATTCCAACGAACTTTCAACTCAGACATTGGCCAGCAGCTTCAGGTGATGTTCACATCAACCATCAGAATTGAAAACTGTAATCTTAGTTGTTTTGAGTGTGGCATGATTGTTGGTGACAGACAAGCTGGTCTGAGCGTTGCCCTAACTGCTGATTTCTTGGGATTTTCATGCTCAACAGTTTCTAGAGTTACTCAGAATGAAGCAATAGAGAAAAAAGTACATCCAGTGAGTAGCAGTTCTGTGGGCCTTGTTGATGAAGGAGGTCAGTGGAAAATGGCCAGACTGGTCCCAGCTGACTGAAAGGATACAGTAACTTAGATAAACACTTTATACTGTTGTGGTGCAGAAAAGCATCTCACAACATACAACAACCTAGAGGAATACAACAGCGGGTGACCATATTTGGTTCCACTTCTGTCATGAACAGAAAGCTGAGGTTGAGTAGACACCAAACTGGAGAGTTGAAGACTGGAAAAAAAGTGAAGAGTCCGGATTTCTCTTGAGGCACAAAGGAGATAGAGTCAGAATTTGGTGACAGCAGCATGAGTCCATGGGCCTGAACTTGTTTGCCATGACTGCCTTGTTTGAGCAATCCAGACTGGTGGAGGTGGTGTAGTGGTGTGGAAAATGTTTTAGGATGTTAATACTGATCGATCATTGCTTGAATGACCAAAGTCTATTTCTGTATTTCTGCTGACCGTGTTCATCCCTTCATGGCCACAATTAATAGAACATCTTCTAACGGTTTTTAACATAACAATGAGTTCAGTGTTCTTCAGTGGTGGATCTGAAGCCAGTAGGGCTGTACCCGACTCAGAATTTTGTCAGTCGAATCGGATTCGCCCATCCTG
>CM067498.1:15101342-15121323 GCA_034552555.1 Semaprochilodus insignis
AAAAAAAACTCTTCACTGTTGTCAGTCGACTTGAAGGTTCTCAGTCGACTTTAAGGGTCTCTGACTGACGATTCGACTCGTCGACTTCTAGAGGTCAGCCCTAGAAGCCAGTACAACATCATTTGGATTAGGTAGAACAAGAGAGTGAAGGTGCACCTGAAAAATCTACAGGAACTGCACAATGCAAACATCTGGACATGGATGAAAAAATCTCAAAGGAAAGTTTCTGACATCTAGAGCTTTGAAGGGAAAAGCTCACTTAATAGGCAAGAGCTTTGGGATAGCAAGCGGGTCACTTCTAGCACATTAACCCACCTAACTACCCCACAGACCAAAAACTTGCTCATGCGTCTGCTTTGCATGGCCACGCCTCACTCGCCCCTACAGCATTGCAGTAGAAAGGAAGCTACAATATTTTTTGCTTTCTGCCTTTTCCTAAAAGCAGTAAGCCACTTAAGATCATTTGTTAGTGATTTTATCTCTCACATTGTGCCTAAAAGCACCCTCACCCGTGATAAAATCACCAAACACAGCGGCTCACTGCTTTTATGTGCGATATAATAATAACGATGTTCGTGTTTCTATTACTGTGCTCAGAGTATATCATTTCTGTAGTTTTACTAGAACTGATATTTTTACTTCTGATGCTTGATAAGAATCACAAGCCTTAAGACCTTAAGCTTTTATCTTTTAGACATTACAGCCCGGGAAGTCCCATCTGGGCGACTGTGTGTGGGATTTCCTCTGCTCTTATCTTTGACGTGTTCCTGCTGGAGGGAAGTAAAGCTACTGAGATTCACCTCGCTCAACCTCAGAATAGCTTTGACTGAACACTTCATTAAAAACCCCTCCCCTAGCTCCACCTTGCTTGTGTTTAGACTGTAGCCCATTTGGGTGTGTCAGTCCTTCCATCACTGGTCAGTTTCTGACTACAGAGCTGCTCTAATAAAGGTGGCTAGTGAGTGGAAATACAAGGTAGGTGTTTCTATTAAAGTGACCAGTTAGAGGAAGCAAGAAGGTGACGTTTGTAATTATGCAGCCAGTTAGTGGAAGCAAAAGATAGATGTTTCTAATAAAGTGGCCTCAGCACTGTATTAGGGGAAGCATGGGGTACATTTTTCTAATAAAGTGGCCAGTGAGTGGAAGTAGAAGGTACATATATGTATGTGTTATAAAATGTCCAGTGAGTGTAAGCACAAGGTGGGTGTTTCTAATAAAGTGTCCAGTTAACAAAAGTAAAAGGTAGGTGTTTCTTATAAAATGTCCAGTGACTGGAAGCTCAAGGTGGGTGTTTCTAATGAAGTGGCCAGTGATTGGAAGCCCAAGGTGGGTGTTTCTAATGAAGTGGCTAGTTAGCGTNGTGGCCAGTGATTGGAAGCCCAAGGTGGGTGTTTCTAATGAAGTGGCTAGTTAGCGTAAGTAGAAGGTAGGTGCTTCTTTTAAAATGGCCAGTGAGTGGACGCACAAGGTAAGTGTTTCTAATAAAGTGGAAGCACAAGGTGAACCAAGAAAGTTGGCATTTCTAATGAATGGGTGTTGTAAGAACTGTACGCATATCCAACATTACAGGGTGTAAAATTTATTGTATGAATACAAAATTGGCAATCTTGAAAAAAGACAAAAAAGTTGATTTTGAATTTTACACAAAAAAATAGAAAAAAGATTCTCAAAAGGCACATATTGCTTTCTTAACACAAAAGAACACATGTATGCTCATACATACAGTCTGAGACGCACACAACACTGACACTTAGTGGATAATCTACAGAACTACTCCAGTACACTTCACCTGTAATGTAAAAAAAAAAACACTCGCACACCACCAGCAGACAGACAGACAGTAATAGTCAAGTAAAACAGTGGGGGAGTTTACTCACCCAAAAAGAACGTAATAATAACAATAGTAAAATCACAATCAATGCAGGCACATTTCTCTATGTACAGTTATTTCTCTATGTAAAGTTCTTCCAGTTTTCAGTACATTTTCTTCCATAGAGAGAAGGTTAAGTACATTATTGCCTTTCTGAGAATGTATGATGACAAATAAAGAAATAATAGTGTTAAGCATTCAAGTGATTGCACTTACTCCGTGCAGTGGCATCAATATATATATAAAAACAGTAGTCTAAGAAGAATCATGTGTGTAATATTGTTTTAGAACATTAAAGCAACTCTTTCACTAGACGCTGATTATACGGATAGACTACAGATAAAAAAAAGCAGTGGAATAAGAAAATTACAACCATCACCCTGCTGAAAAACGTGATGATGCTGGTTGTTTTGTGTTTTGAGCAAGTTATTGCTGGTCAACCAGCACTAAACAGTATAAGCCGGCATGGATGGACCAGCATGACTTTTTCAGCAGGGCAGAACCAAACAACATCGTCACACTTAGAAAACAAACTGAAACATGAAAATGTATTAGCGGCTGTCAGTTAAGATGGCACCGTTTAGGTTATTCTTTAGAATTTTCCTGGGTTTTTCCCCCTCTGGAATGAAAACAGGAAGCTGCTCCAATGTGTGACTTTACTTAACAGATAAGAGAGCAGGAAGTGAGTTTCCTTGTGCTCACAGTGACAGGAAGTGTCCGTATTCGGTTTGCTAGCATACGGTAGCGTAGCGGTGAATGGAATCACCGGCAGGAAAGGGGGAAGATAGCTTCCACTAATTGTTTTTATGATGAAGAAGTAGGTGAGGATTTGTGAGCAAAGGTAAATATTTAGAGAATGGCGAAGGATAACAAATAAAGGAAGCTGCTCTTCGCTGTTTAGTCTCACAGGATTAACAATCGGGCCCAGAAACCTGCTGGACTGGTCACTAGAAAGAGCAACAGCAGCGAAATGAGAGAGAAATGCACCAAAACACAATACTTTACCATGTGCACTGTAAAAAAATGTTTAAAAAGTGGGTAAATCTTC
This sequence comes from Semaprochilodus insignis, assembly GCA_034552555.1. Taxonomy (NCBI): domain Eukaryota; kingdom Metazoa; phylum Chordata; class Actinopteri; order Characiformes; family Prochilodontidae; genus Semaprochilodus; species Semaprochilodus insignis. Next base: position 15,104,261 of record CM067498.1, read on the forward strand.
ACAGTGGTGGTGATAGGAACTACACATCCACCTCTAAAAGCACCACCACAAAGGTTATTAAATGATGGTTGTGAATACACTGCCTGATGTCTGAGACATTGTTTTATGGTAATCTTGAGCAGATTTTAACCTTAAAATCTATTAATGGTGGAGGTCCTCAACATTCCATATAAACACTCACGCGTAAGTTCACTGGTGGTTTTGGATGGCAAATGAAATGACCCCTGGTTCCTATCACCACCACTGTAAAGAAGTCTATAGTCTGTAAGAAATCTGAGTATCTATAATTAACCATTTCACTGTAAATGACTCTGTTTACTTCTCAATAACTAAAGGCAGACAAGTTGAGTTAAATAGCAAATCTTTTTGTTCCGGGGCCTTAGATTTAATCCTTCTGACGTTAGCATGGATTTAAAACATGCCTATCATGCTTCCATCACTGTAGAGTTTATGCTTATGTTTATCTTCCCAATATGCTACATACATTTGTATAGGATTTCAAGCTCATTTTTGTCATTTCTTAAATATTTTTGAATTTTTTACAAGAAGAAGATAAAGACGGACTATTGTTTCCCTTTCATTTCCTTTTCATTTCATTCAGCATATATTCAGTAGTTAACTTGATAACCACCACTACTAACTTGCTAACGCATTCAGGCATGTAATTATGTTACTCTAGCAAATGGTTCAGGTAGCTAGTTAATATTTCTACCATTCTATTGTTAAGTTAGCATGACAACCAGTGGTGGTTAAAGGAATAGCTCAATATGCTAACATGGCTAACCATGGACGGAGTAGCCAGAAATTAGGAGGCCCCCCTTCACATGATGCTAATTTGTGGATATTTGCTTTCATTCACTGTTAGTGATGGTAGCTTTTTTGACTAAACTATTCTTGTATTACCCTGAACCCTAAAAGAGAATGGAGAAAGTATTAGCATTGCTGTTTTTTTAAGCCTACATTACAATCCACACTAGTTGTAGTGAGCTAGTTTTCTGTGCAGCTTGCTAGATTTGCTGAATCCCTGTGCAGGACTCAGTTGAAAGGTTAAAGTTATTCAGACTTAATTCGCACCCTTTTACGAGCGTCCGAGCTTCTGCACATTTCCTGAGACTTCTTCTATTGCCTTATTATGCTGGACCTTGGAGATTTGAGCTTTATTCACAACAATTGGTGTGTTGATGATTCCTGTCAAACAGACTTGCTGTAAGCTTTAATTCTGTCAGAGCCCTGTTGCCGCGGCTTCCTCTGCTTCTCCCACAGCGCTGAGGTCATTTCCTGCCAAGACTAGCCACTGAAACCCAGACTCATAGGCCCACAGTGAATAATCTGACTTGACTTTTCGGAAATCACGTTCAGTGTTATGACAAATACTCATTCATTCAGGATTACAAACATGCTGCCCATCAAAAGTTTAAGAACACTTTGTCTAATAAAACTAAGGTTTAAGTCTCTTTCCAATAAAAAGCAGAAGATTTAGGTCAACAATAATCACCTCTACGCTGATGCTTTAGGCATATTTCTCTTTAACAGCTTCATGTTTATTGCCGTGTCTTCTTTGATATGAAGATGATTTGACAGCAATGTCAAGCCGTTCCTTCAGTGTAGTAGAACTTTTCTCAAAGAAAAACAACAAAATCTAAACAGCTTTCTTGAACGTTTCAGTTAAAATTGGGCAAAACGTTTCTAGCTGGGAGATCTGCACTTCTAAGCATTTCTGGGGCATTACTTTGGATGAATCTTGTTTATAGTTTTCTGTGGCAGTCGGTCTCCAAAAGTCCAATAAGTATGAACTTGAGATTGAGCAGGAGAGAAAACCCTGATAGCAAGAGGATGGTGGGCCATCGTTGGCCCACTAACGGCAAAGCTGGCGGTCCACTAGTGTTTTGCCCAGTGTTTTTTGGGCCAGTGGTTAGCAGCGTCTCAGACATAATGCCAGTATTCATCGCTTGTTTTGCACTCACAGTTCAATTTACTCATTTTTCCTTCTTTTTATGTCTGTTATCCTTTATAAATTTGTTTAGCCAATAACATTTAGTGTCAACAACATTTTCAATTTGAAATAATTTTATATCAGGACTCATCCTTATTTTTTTTTCTCTACAGCATTTGTAATATTTGTTTAATTTATTTTCCAAAATAAAAGCCTCTGTGAATTTCAAATCTGTTTGAGGTGGTTAAAAACTAGTTACATCTTGTGTGCAAGACAGTTATCTGGGAGGTCCGAGGGTGGACCAACAGTGGAAAACAGTCAGTGGGGTGCCAAACTGATAAAGCCACCAGAACAATATATGCTTGCTATGTGGGAAGAGTAAATCAAGTATGAAAGACTTTCACAATCAGTTTACTTGATTAGTAATGAATGTTCAGAATTACGGAACTAGAGTTAATGCAATGAAATGTATTCTTTTTAGAATAAATAACTTAAAAACAATAACTTGTGCATTTATGTGACTTCCAGTTTATCTTAAACACCCGAATAGCAGTTTTAACTGTGGCCTAAATAATTTGTAATATCGTAAATTTGCATAATTTTAAGATATGTTTATTCACCGTTAGAGCTCACAATCAAAATAGGCCTATGGCTTGGCAATGTTTTTATGCTGAACAGTTTTTATACTGCTTCTAAGATCTGTGTGCATGCGGTCGTATGTGTGTTTTATATTTAATATGCACATTTGTATTTTAAAAAAGGTTCCTTAAACTTTTGACAGGCAGTAATATGTACGATAATGTGTCACACACCGTGTTAAAACAAAAGCAGAATACGGATCAATTAAGTGCCTGTGAGGTAATAAAACCCCCACAAATCATCTGCATGACCTCCTTTTATCATACTTAACCTGCATTTCAGCTCATCTCTTCAATCTGTACGTCATGCATGCACATATGGTGGAGGTCAGGGGGCAGCTTTGTTTACAGAGTAGAAGGTCTGTACAGTGTGTCTATGAAAAACTGAAATCTCACATTATTAGCATATATGATATTATTTATGTGGCCAGATTTGTATAATATAATCTGTAATCTTAACTGGACCACTATTATAATCAGAACGACAGCACAAAAACATCATGGAAAAACAGTCCAAAAGTCTGAGACACAGAAATAAACAACAGAAAGTTTCTGAATTTTAAACCTGATATGAAATACTAAATATTCTGCAGTGTTTCCAGGTCTTTGTTCAAACACATAGGGTTCATATCTTACTTATATCTTAGTTTTTTTTTTGTTCCCCCTCCACTTAGAACTTTTGTATGACTTCATATACCACAAATGGTTCTTTTACTTATTTCAAAAGTGAGAGAAGTTCAGTTTTTCAGGATACAGACCCTTTAACCCTCTATTGCATGGTGTTGCCATTTGGCTACAATTACTTTAGCCCAACTGCGCTAGAAGTCAGTAATATAAAATAATATAAAATAAAATTGATAGAATATAAAACGTTTTACTGCCTTTTACTTTGAAGGGATATATACTTGATGACATCACATGGAATCACACCGGAATCTTGTTTGCACTTCCTTTTTCCGTGGACACTTTGCATTTAGAAGGTCATAACCTGAGGGCTCCCAAAGTTGATGAATTGTTTAATATTTGAATATGGAAGTGATCTATGTTCATATCAGACTGTAATTGACTTACACAGCACTAGGCTCCTCTGAGAGTGTTAATAAGGGTTAACTTATTAACACATTAAATCATTTTTATCATGTTTAAGTAATAATTCCTGCAATAGAGGGTAAAGCAGGTTTGTGGCATTGTCACACATTAAGGCGTTTGTAAAAAAGGTCAGATTTGGTTTTTTTTTTTGTTGAATTTGTTTTTAATGTGATTTGTTTTTAGTATGATCTTTTTCTTTGAAGCTGGTGTTCAAATGGCTCTCAAGTGGATTTTATTGACATTCAGGTTAAAATTCTAAAAATTGTTATGCTAATAATATAGTTTAATATAGAATAGCACTCTCAGACCTTCAGACCCCATAATAAAAATGTAATGGAAAGAATTTTTCCCTAAATGATCATGATATTAGTTGGCTTCATTGTTGTTTATGTATTGAAAATATTCATATTGTCTTTACTTATTTTGTAAAGAGCACTCATTTATATGGTCACACTCAAATTATATTGTTTAGTTAAAAATCAGTTACACCATGTGACCCAAAAACTAAATGTAATGTTAATATAAATAATAAAAGTAATAAACTGTATTTAATCCATACAGATTGACTGATGTGATGAATTTCTGTGCTTCAGATCTGTCCTCGGGGTTAAACAAACAGATGCAAGGATATTTAACATTTCAGATATGGACATTAATAGATTAATGTTAATTCTTTTCCCATGTGAAGTTTGTTGGTTATGATAAAATAAAAGTTTTACAGTGCCATGTAAATCCACTTTTTAGACTTTTTGAACCCTTAGAGCACCTTCATTTAACACTCCATATTGATGTAATCTATATCGTGGTCATGCTGCTGCTAAAATCATACATAAGCAGGCTCTGGCAAAGGAAAAACAACCCAATGCCACCATCCTCGCGTTCCTAATGTGGTTTATCCTGAAGAAAGTGATGACATTTAGCCTTAAGATGGTGTTTTTGCTCTTCCCCTGATCAGTACGAGCTGTCTGAATCTGACCCGTCCACTCCGTAAAGTTGAGCCAGGGTCCTAAACCGTGGTCCCCAGTCACTCAGGAAGTCGTAATCCAGGTTGGATCCAGTGGAGGACGAATCCAAAGAGCTTAAAGATCCAGCTAAGGATTCTGTGCCTTCGTAGCCATAGATGTGCAAAGTGTCGTAGGGAACCCCATCGCGATCGTGATCCGCTTCGTCCTTCTTCACTTCGATCATCATGGCCATGTCCCCTTTACATGCAGGAGGCTTCTTAGCCACGGCGTACACGGCCGGTGCTGGAGTCGGGCGCATGCTTCCACTGTTAAAAGCTGAAGACAGGATGCTAACGTCGTAGCCATTGGTGTCCATCTCTCCACCACCCTCCTCGTCGTAGGTCACCAGCTGCTCGTGAATCTCTCCAGACGATTTCCCCAGAGCGACCAGGGTCTCCTTCTGATAACGCTTCCTCAGCACAAACAGGATCACAATCACTGCAATGGCGGGAAAGGAGAATTAGCTGAAGGAAAGTGATTCATGCTGAGTTAATAAGTGGACACGTTAAGTTCTAAGGTCATTGAGAAACTATAGGACATGACTCATGAGTTTATATAGACCCTCCTCTTGCATACTAACTACAACCTCATTTATTGCTGTTCTGTGCACCCCAATAATGCCAGTAAATCACGATGTAATAGTGGCATGTGCTCTTACAGAGAAAGCTGTTTTGCCTTGATGTGTTTGTGTGGGATGTTGCTATCTCGCTTTGTGGTTTTCTATGGAAAATAACATATGGCGAAACATGTCAGAGTCAAAGAAGACCAGCAGCTGGAGAATGTTAAACATATATCACCCAGGGAGCCGCATGGTAATGAATTCAGAACAGCTAATCAACACTCCTGTCACTGTTTGATGACAACTGAGGAGAAATGGATCTTGTTAGCATCTCCATTAAGTTTGTTCATCTGTGTTTACAGCCTACGGTGGCACAAAATCCAGTGTGAATCAATCACAACTCTATCACAACATGTCTGCAGGTTCTCATATGAAACTGCTGATGAAGCTTTCTCAAGAATGAGACTATTCAGGAATGCTGCATTTGGCATTTCTCACATTTACCCTATCATTTATGGAATAATGAAATGAAAGGCAATGAAAAAGAGTTGAACAAAGTTAAGCTCCTGCTTGGAAAAGTGCTGAGGTGTTTCCATGGATTTGAAACTGTCTCATGTAGTATTGATATGACTCTCTTAAAGATAAAGGTTCCAATGTCAAACCGACATGAAACATTGTTGCTTCTGGGTCACTACAACAGCTGTTCTGGAATCAGTCCTGCAATTTGGTTTGCTTTAGTGTAGAACCTTCTTAGGGTCTAAAGGACTTCCACATAATGTAAAAGTTGTGGTAAACATCTTTAAATTGGTATAGAACCCTATGCATTTATGTAAAAAGGTCCATTTCAACATTCACATCAACCAATCTCTTTTCAAGTACGGACTGTAGTTCTTCTATGGGAAAGACTAAGAATGGGAAAGGCTAAGAATTCCTTTTTAGCACCTTTTTAAAGGACTGGTTTTAGAATGACTACCATAAAAAACTATTCAGTGGATGGTTCTTCAAGCAGCACCCTCACTACCATGTCAGGTGTCACTACTATGCTGAGAATGGACCACCTACATAATATCTTGCTAGTAGCAGTCCTGTGGTGGTCTTTTTCCACTGATTAATGTAGTGGGGGCTGATCAACTGTGCATCACTATAGTCTGTAACTGTACACCTACATAGTGGAACGTGTTTCTGGATGGTGTTTCTAATAAAGTGGCCAGTTAGTGGAAGCATGATCTAAGTGTTTATAACAGTTTATAACAGTGAGTGAAAGAACAAGGTAGGCGTTTCCAATAAAGAGGCCAGTTAGTGGAAGAACAAGGTCCAAATATTTGGTGATTAAGAACGCAAGTTACTCTGTAGCTGATCCTACCCAGGATGGTGACGATGCAGAGCAGGATGGCGATGAGGGCGCTGACGCTGACCCCAGTTTGTGCGTAGGACCTACAGTATTCTGTCCGCCGGTCTGTCTGACATGTGCACACTCGAATGCGTAACTGGTTGATGCTCTTCTGGGGTGGCGAACCTCCATCTGAGATTTCAATCTCCAGAACGCTGTCATCCAAATTCTCTGTTCTAAAGCCTCCGTGGGTCAGCACAATGCTGGCCGTGCTGTCTGCAAAAAGAGAATCCAAAAACAAAAGACACAGACTGAATCCAAAAATACTTTTAGTCATATGTTGCCGAAAGATGAATAAAAACAAACTATAGTGACACAGTCAAAATGTAAAAAGAAAATTGCCCACATATTCAGCCTTTTTCTAAAACAAGTAGTTGTAGGCCTCAAAAATAATCAAATGTAATAAAAATACAACATATTTGCAAGTTATAGTTTTTTAGATGACATCATTGAACTATTCTGGTTTACTTAAAAAGTATTTTGTATATAAGTGCAGCCATTTTTAAATAAAATGCCCCCAAAACAGTATGTAGTCAATCAGCCAAGACGGGCTAATGTAGCAAACAAGGAATATAAGCTTCTGTTAACTAAGTCAAAGCATGTGGTGATATTCTGTATGAGTTTTGCCCATACTTAAGTCAATGTTTTTAAGTAAGAGTGAGTCATAGTTTTAAAAACACATAAGTCTATTAGAAATGACTGAATATCTCCACATGCTTTGATTAGGTATGCGGTTTACATAAGCTTATAGTACTTGTTTGCTACATTAGCCTGTCTTGGCTGATTGACTACATACTGTTTTTGGGGCATTGTATTTTCCAATGGTTGCAATTACATACAAATTACTGTTTTTACCGAACCAGAACACATTTAATGATTCAGCTCAAGATCTATAAGCTTATGTAAACCTTTAATAGACTTATGTGTTTTCTAAAACTGTATGACTCACTCCTATCTAAAAAGTATGGACATAGCTCAGGCTGCTGCTGTTTTTGGCAATATGGGATCCCATGTTTACAGATAACAGTCTGTCATACAGTGTCAGGAAGCACACATGCTGAGTGAGAATACAGTGAAATGGAACCGTAGTTAATTATACAGAAGGTTCTGGGTGGCAGGAAGTCCTTCATTGTTCTGAAAAAGCTCTCATGTTGTCCCGTGGTGACGACCACATTCATGCTGTTGCTAGTTTTAAAGCATGTAGCTCATGCATCTTTCAGCACATGTACGCAGTTTGTTTCCATTCTGGTTTGCGCCTGAATACGCGCGAAATGAGATGCTGTCAGGTCACTTTAGAGTGGCTGAGACTGAACCAACGCTGTTCCAGTTCGTCAGGCTTCTGTGGCACTTCTGTAGCTTTGCGGCTAATGCTCCAGTGTACATCAATTAGCATCATGCTAACAGTGGAAAATACATCTTAGCTCTTAGAAACGTGCAGTTTTAATACATTACATTCTCGGTCGACAGGCTCAAGTCTGGCAAGTGAAGTCATCTCACATCTGCTCAAAATAACTAATATTTATTCTTATTATTATAAGAATATTACAGATTGTTGCAGTGTATCATGGCTGTGCATTGCTTTGCAGTGCGCAATATATTGTTATCCGACTTTATATTCTCCTTCTTCTTCTATCTTCGTCTTCTTCTTGATACACATTTTTTGTCTGTTAACTAGTCTTGCAGTTTTCAAGATATTGACATCATTCCAACTCTAAATATATATATATATAAGCAAAACAGTTTTGCCCTCAATAAGTGAAATGCATGCTTCAGATCATTGTCGGACCACCTCAGTCCGAGTAGAAGTTTTATACACTTCAGAAATGATCCTGCTGTTTTCATCAGCGATCACACCATCAATAAATACAAGAGAGCAGTACATGCCCACGCCATGAGCTACCTCCAGATGAGGTGGATCATGAGCAGTTCCTTCTGTTCTCCATACTCTTTCCCTCTATCATTATGGTACATATTGATCTTTATCTCATCTGTCCCTAAGATATTGTACAAGCTTTTTTAAAATGTTTTGTGGCAAACTTTAATCTGGTCACCATTAAACTCTGTTTTTTATTTCTCTGGATTGTTGACACGGATTGTTTGACCCCCCTGGAAGGTGTTCTAGATTTGGTTGACTGTTGTGAAGGGTTTTTCCTCAAACTGAAAAGAATTCTCCCATCGTTTGCCACTGTTGTCAGCTTTGTGTTTGAAGAATCTACCAAATAACTGGTTGGGCAGACCTGTTGTTTTTGCTCTCTCTCGGATGGGTTGGTTTTGATGGTCAGATCATTGTTACAGCAACAGAACCTAATATTAATGCCACACCTGAGATCAACTCTAAATCTCTCTGTTATCTGCTTACTAGCACATGAAATAATGAGTGATAACACACACCTGGCCACAATTCATATTCATTAGTTAATTCCAAGTCCAACATGCTGTGCTGGACAGCTAACAATAACAATAACTTTGTCAATATCCAAATATTTATGCACTGTATATATTTATGAACTGTATATAGTTTTGTCAGTATTTATGAATTTAACCAAAAAGTGTCCTCACTTAGGTGGTCATAGAGGGAGAAGTTGGAGCTCTTTTTTGCCAGATGGAACCGGAATGGTCCAGAGTTTAAGTCCCTGTCAGATGCACCAATGGTTCCAATGATCTGTAAAGCAAAAAAATCAGAAAAAATAAGACATAAAATAACTGCTTAGAGGACTTCAGGGGGCGGGGGGATCTTCCTTGTTGTATGTAGTCGATCAGCCGAGACATTACAGTTTTAAAATGTACAATCTGGTCCATAGAGTCCATATATAGAACTCAACATATTTACATCTATAAGAAGAGTTTGAAAATATGAATGAATAATTTAGTATAACAAAATAACACATATTATGAGTGCACTGCCAGAGGAAAATAAAATACCAGAAAAATGGAGTATATGCCCCATTAAAGCATTGGGCTGAACTGTTCATTCATTGTTGAATGACACAGTACAGGGCAGCCAATCAGAAGAGAGATCATTTACATTTATCTTACAGCCTGATTTTTATAGATAACATCGTGATAACATAAGCAAACTTTAGGCGCCAAATATGTGTTGACTAATCTAGTGTACTAAATATTGTAAATTTTTGTATAAATAATGTAATTTAATAAATAATCATGAAATTCCTCACCGTTCCTTTTTGATCGTTCTCACAGATGTACACATCGCTCTCTTTCACCAATTCTGGCTTGTTGTCGTTGATGTCCTGAACCAGTATCTTTACCATTGCAGTTGCTGTTTGTCCTGTAGATACACAGGGAAGATTTTTACTGCACTGCAGATACAGATGTTTGTGCTTCTACAGTTTCACATTAGGTTGAATGAATAACATGTATTTAGGTTTTGTGATGAGGAGAGAAAGTAAGTGTCAGGGCTGGGCATCTTACCCCCACTGCCTGGAGATATTTCTTGCGCCAAGACATTGCAGACATGTAATTCTGTCTCCTCTCTGTCCAGTTCTCCCTTGAGGACAAGATCTCCTGTGTTCTCATCTATGTCCACTGGACAGTTCATTCCTTGAATGAAGTACCTGATATAAAAGACATTTTCACATTAAATTGCGTAGCTGCTCCCAGTTTTCCAAATGTAGACAATCAGCAATGATTCAGTTTCAAGTTTTGTTCTGGAATCTCTAATAGACTTGATTATGTGGGTTCTGACACTGTATGGCCACATGTACTGTCAGTCAATCACAGTAAACTCGTCCTACACTGTCAGTCAATCACAGTACACTCCACCTACACTGTCAGTCAATCACAGTAAATTCATCCTACACTGTCAGTCACAGTAAACTTCTACTACACTGTCAGTCAATCACAGTAAACTCTACCAATCATAATAAATTCCTCCGTCACAGTAAACTACACTGTCAGTCAATCACAGTACACTCCACCTATACTGTCAGTCAGTCACAGTAAACTCCTCCTACACTGTCAGTCAGTCACAGTAAACTCCTCCTACACTCTCTGTCAATCACAGTAAACCCTACCTACACTGTCAGTCAGTCACAGTAAACTCCTCCTACACTGTCAGTCAGTCACAGTAAACTCCTCCTACACTGTCAGTCAATCACAGTAAACACCTCCTACACTGTCAGTCAGTCACAGTAAACTCCTCCTACACTGTCAGTCAATCACAGTAAACACCTCCTACACTGTCAGTCAGTCACAGTAAACTCCTCCTACACTGTCAGTCAATCACAGTAAACACCTCCTACACTGTCAGTCAGTCACAGTAAACTCCTCCCACACGATCAGTCAGTCACAGTAAACTCCTCCTACACTCTCTGTCAATCACAGTAAACGCTACCTACACTGTCAGTCAATCACAGTAAACACCTCCTACACTGTCAGTCAATCACAGTAAACTCCTCCTACACTGTCAATCACAGTAAACCCCACCTACACGGTCAGTCAATCACAGTAAATTCCTCTTACACTGTCCATCACAGTAAACTCTGCTATTGTTTTTAGAGGTTTAGAGAAGCACCCACTGTCATAGGAGTCACCCGTTTGACTGACATGCAAAACGACCAACCACAGACTGTTTAGCACAATGTATGCTCAATAAAAAACAAAGAGTACAGCATACTTTATCCTGTAGCTGGCCTTGTCCGGGTCCCTGGCTGAGACTGAGCCAATGATTTTTTTTGTAATTGGGCCCTCTGGGATCTTAAAGGTGTACTCTGTCTTGCTAAAGACCGGTGGTTCATCGACATCAAGCACAGTTATTAACACTGTAGCAGTGGTCAGCATGGATCCCTTATTATCCGGAGGCAGAACCAGTCCATCTTCTGTAACCACCACTTTTAAGCTGTAGAATGCAGCGGTCTCATAGTCCAGGTTCTGTAGGAAATTAAGACATAAATGTAAAAATACTGGACTTTTTTGGATAGATAGTAAAGTTTATGAGGTGAATTTTCTTAAAGGTAATTGATATGTTTAATGTTTGTCTTCTTTTTTTACTTCATTATAAGAGTTTTTAACTTAGTTGTACAGGTTTTGTACTTGTTTTAAATGATTTTATTAGATAAAATTTTCTCATGACAGAAACTGTAGAACACAACTCAGTTTATATCACAATACCTACATTTTGAGCAAATTATACAGTTAACCCGATAAAAACTGTAGAACACTTAAACTTATAGTGAGTTATACATTTCACATGATATGTATTTTTATATGTGTGAAAGATCATGCTAGATTTATTTATTGTGTAACTGAAGATTATGGAATTGGATTTTGACCAGCTTCATAACCGTAACTGGGTGGAGTTAGATAGGTCACTTTTCAGTACCCACGCAAATTCATATGAACTAATTTATTTGTATGGTCAAGTAATGTTAATAAGGTTGTAGTTTTATCAGTCTTTTGAATGGGATAAGTCTTACCTTTCTGAGTTTGAGAGCTCCATTCTTTTCCTTATCTGATTCCATGTAGAAGACATCACTCTCCAACTCAAATTTGGGTTTTTTGTTACTCTTCTCATCTCGATCCTCCACAAATAATGTGCTGATTGTGGACTGTGTTTTTTCAGTTTCATTCACATTAAAATGGTATTTTGCTGTAGGAAGGAATTTGTGATTCTGTTTAAGTCATTTGAATGATAAAATGTACACATTTATACTCAGAGTTAATTGTAATATTCATGGTGCATTTGGAAGATTTAATCACATCACCAATTTTCTATAATATGTTTTTTTGCGTGAGTCGCAATCAGTTACTGGGACAGGAATGCAATAGTGCAACAACTGGGCAAGTTTTTTTAGATGTACAAAAATACTATCACATTGTAACATTTTTCAGAAATATCCTGGGCATTTTGTTTTAGCACCTTGGGTACAGGTGTGTTTTCGCACCTTTGATACAGAAATCAAAGCCATTAGTATATTTACCATTAACTTCACTGTACAAAAACATATGATATGACGATTAATTTAAGTTTTTTTTGCTAGTCCCGCTTTTGCTAAGTTTTTTAGTTAGTCCAATGCATATATATACATTCAGTAATTTTAAAACAGTAAACTAAGCTAAGTTGGAACTAGTTTACCGCCAAGTGCAGCTTTTCTTTGGGAAACCTGGACATGTTATAAAGATTTAAGCTTCCAAAAGCACCATTATAAGGGTATACTTACATTGTTTGAAGGTTGCCATGTTGTCATTAATATCATCTATAGTAATGGTCACTGTGGTGGTTGTAGTATGTCCTCCTGGTGAGCCAGGTAAGTCTGAGGCTTGGACAATAAGTTTATACTGACTTTGAGTCTCCCGGTCCAATGTGTCATCTAGAACAGTGATTTGACCTAAAACAAGCAAAAACACATGGATTCACTGATGCTGCTCAGGAACATTGTGACATTATACACTATATATTTTGTATATATGACTTAATGTTTTGGCTCACCAACTTAATATTATGTCATACATATATTATATATACAACAAACTTTACATTTGATGCAGCACGCTCATAAAAGTTGGGAAGGGCAAAATAAGAGTGTGTTTAAAAAATATTCAAATTACACTGTTTTGAAACATTCCCTAATATGCAACTGAATTGAAAACAGGTCAGGGTCATGATTGGGTATAAAACGAGTTCCATCAAATGCTCAGTTTTTACAAGTAGAGATGCATAAAGGTTCACCACTTTGTGCCATAGAAATCATTAGAAAATCTTAAAACAGTTCAAAAATATTTTTTTGATGCGAGATGCAAGAAATAATGTCTTTTATTGTAAAAAGAATTCTCAGTCCATGTAGGGCAAGGGCAGAAATCTCTTTGCCTGAGTGGATCTTAGATGGTCTGAAAGATGGTGGAAATGTGCGCTGTGATCTGATGAGTCCATGTTTCAGTATGTTTTTGGGAAAAATGGACGTTGTGTTTACTGTGCCAAAGGCAAAAAGGACCATCCAGATTTTTATCAGCGAAAAGTGCAAAAACCTCCCCAACCATGGTATGGGTGACCTACAAATGTGTAAAGGTACAACTGACCCAGAGGTGCATTTGGGGATTTTAGAGCGACATATGCTTCTATTAAGACTATGTCTTTTTTCTGGGAAGTCCTGGGTTATTCCAATAGGACAATGACAGGTCTCATTCCACACATGCTATACCAGCATGGCATCATAGACAAAATGTGTGTGTGCTTGAGTGGCCTGCTTGCAGTCCAGCTCTGTCTCCTTTTGAAAATGTACAGCGTATCATGAAGAAGAGTCAATCAAGCAATGATGGCCACAGATTGTTATGCAGTTGAAGTCTTGTGTCAAGCAAGAATGGCCATAAATTCCACTTGCAAAGCTTCAACAGTCAGTTTTTCCAGTTCCCAAACCACTGAAAACTGTAATTAAAAGGAAAGGTGAAGTAACACAGTGGTATACATTCCACATCTCTCTGTCCCAACTTTTGTTGAGTGTGTTGCAACTATTTCTAAATTTGTCTAAATGTAGAAGAGTTCTTTATACTTTTGTCGCTTAAATAAAGGTTCAAATTAATGAACAAATCATAGATTCTTGTTCTTGTCATTAAAACATTTCTGGAAATGAGATTTAGAAATGTAAAGAAATTTAAAAGTAATTTTAATAATGTTCTTCACCATTTGTCCTTTCAATGCTGAAATGTTGTGTTCCATTCAACAACCTATACTCGACTTTTCCATTGGGGGATGTTGGATCATCTGCGTCGGTGGCATATACAGTCAGGACTGCAGTCCCTGTAAGAATATCACATTTGCATTGTCATATTTCCTAAATATGATAAACATGTAATTGGTTGATCGAGTAACTGAGTGGGGAATTATTCTATTTTTTGCTTAACATATAGGAAAAATTAAAACATAAAAAATAATTCCAGTATGTTAAATTTAGTAAATAGACAGTAATTGTGCATTATCAAGGGTTAGCCAGTTAAGAATGTTAAGATCATTATCATTATCATTATCATTATTAGAATTTAGTAATCCCTGTTAATGCCATCACTATGACCATTCCAATTGTCTATAGGGGGAAAATAAATTAGATCTAGAGCCATATGTTCTGTTGGTTCCGGTTTAAGGCTTCTTTCTGAATGTCCAGTGGAAAAAACGGCTGTAACATAGTTTATAAGTAGACTTATTAAAACAACTACAATATACAGTCACGCTCAAACATTTATGAACATAAATGTTTGACATATGTGTCAAGTCAGTACATCTGTGTATCAGTGTTCAAAATATATGTAAATAAACATATAAAGCTGTTGCCAGAGCATGCAAAAGTACTTTAGTGAGATTTATTGAGAGGCATGTAGTCCTGTACCTTTTGGTGAACGCTCATGGATGGATCCAGAGAAGGTCTCTGAGAAGACTGGTGCATTGTCGTTAATGTCTTGTACTTTCACCGTAAATGGAGCGTCCCTGTCCAGCCTCTCTTTGGTTTTCGCGTCTCTGATTTCTGCAGTCAGATGGTATTCGCTTTTTTTCTCTCGATCCAGTGGGGCCGTAACGAAGACCTCTCCATTTTTATTTACAGAAAAGAGTTGATCCGCTCCTTCTCCACGGAGTTTAAACTCAGTATTGTCACTTGAATGATTATTTACTAGCTGGAAATCATTTAACAAATACATTAAATGAGATCATTTTACCAGATAAAGTTAGCTAGGACAACTAAAAATATTTATAATAATATGGCTTAATATTCTTACAACAATGTCATTTTGAAACATATTAGATATATTGGCTAAATCTGAGATGATTTCCTCCACCAAGACAGAAATGTTTTCCCATTTAATGTCTGTTCCATCAGAAGCTCTTACCTGTCCAATTTTCCATGGAAGGTCTCTAGGCAATAGGTTCTCGTAGGCTAATAACATGTTAAAGTCCCAATCCCGCTTTTGCCTGTGGAGAACCGAATTCTTTGGGACAACCGTAACATCTGCAGCCACACTGAAGGTGAACTGCAGGACAAGGAAACCTGCCCAAAGCAAAGTCCAGGCCATCTGCCTCCAGACTGGAAGGATCATCCTCTGGAGAAGAAAACCACAGTGCAATTACTTACACACTTAACCAAACAGTCAATGACCAGGTCAATGAACATGTAACTTTAACAGTAGACAAGGTTCTAAATCAAGAACAACAACAACAACAACAAAGTCTTTCTGAAGGTCTGAATAGAAGTTCTGATGCATATTTCACTTGGAACCATCAGTGTGGTCCAGTGGTGGGTTTATGAGGCAGTGTAAGACATGTTTTCATCAACCATAGCTATTAAGCTTTCAGTTCTTTAGCAGTCTTTGGTCCTGTGAATTTGGTACTTACAATGGCTAAAATGTCAAAACAACAATGCATCTACTTATCTAGTCATTAAACGTAAGATACAAATGATCCATAAACAATTTTTCATGCAGTATGCTTTAGTCTATGATGCTTTTGGGTTACATTTAAGTATGCTGTAATTACCTATGTTATTTTATGCTATATTATGTATTAGGACTACTTTTAAAAAATACAATGTTTAGGACAGTAGTTGATATTTGGGACAGTAGTTGTTGTTTTGTTGTTCAAAATATTGTTATTTTGAAGTTGTTTTTAGTACCGCATTTTACTGTCATTTTCTGGTTTCTTCTCTAAATACTGTGCTGCTGATTTGGAAAGGTGTACAGGGATGTGAGATCACATCATTCTACACTGTAAGAGCACAAGACAGAAATCTGTGAGGTCTCAGCTTCCAAGTGAAGGCACCTTGACCCCATCCCCGATCCCCCGAACACTGCTGGTCACCCAATTCTTTTCTGAAGAGACATTTCTACACAGTTTAAAGCTTAGGCTTACTATAGATCTGAGCAGTCTTGGCGTATTCCTATCCCAGATAGCTCCTCAAACTGGACTGACCATTCTCATTGTTGGCTCTCATTTAGCTGATATAAAGATGTGGTGGATTATACTTGCTAAGCATTTCCCAAATGGCTGAACCGCTAAGACTCTAAGCCAGTTGCACACAGTCACCTTCTTTCACATAGCTGAGTTCCTGCCTTTGTTTAACTTAAGGCCTCCAATAATTCAAAAAGTTTTAAATTCAACTGTGAACTCAGAATGGATTTGAATTTGTTTATTTATCCTTATTTCCTAATTCCACATTCTAGAATGAATAAAGCAGTTATATCAGGCAGCGGTTACCATACTTAATACATTATATCGGTCTATAAATGGAAATGAGAAAGGCTATTAAGACAGATATAAATGAGTCATTGTGAGCTCATGAGCAAACTGTTCTTATCAGAGGGTGGAAGTTGGAGCACAATGCAGGGGGTTTGGGAGGGGTAGTTGGTTCTGGGGGAAATTAACGTCCATGTTTGGTTTGTGATGTGAGCAGTAATTACGCTAATGCCACTGAACACTCACACCCTTCCTGCAATTCAGCCCCACCAACAACCC
>CM067498.1:15128710-15205504 GCA_034552555.1 Semaprochilodus insignis
AGGAAGGAGTGGAGGAGAGAGTGATTAGATAGGTAAAGACAGAGAGAGATGGAGAAAGAGTTGGGGAAGAAGGAATGCTGGGTGAGTAAAAGAGGGAGGAGTGGAGGAGAGAGTGATTAGATAGGTGTGTTAGTGGTGAAGGTGCAGTGAAGGAGAGTGAGTTATGGAATGAAGATTATGGTAAACAGGTTATGGGAGTTAATCCTGTGAGCTCCACTACAGCTATTACCATCACAGAGCGATATCTGTTCTGACCTCCTGCATATCTATTCAGGGGTGGGAGAAAAAGCCTGGAGCCAAATCAATCAACATTTACCTCAAGCGGTAAATTTACCTCAAGGGGTAAATGTTGGGAAACAGTACCCAAGAAAAATATTATTTTCAGATTCATCACTATTTTACCATCATCAGTCCATATGAACACTCATGTGCCGGTTCACTGGTGGTTTTAGATAGTAAATAAAATGGCTGTATTTGTGTTACAGACATGGTGACCCCTGGCTCCCATCACCACCACAATCACTTCACACCAAACCACAAGGGCAATTACCTGCCATTTTCATACTAGATAAAATAGTTGAAAAGAAATTGCTGTTAGGATTTGATTGAGCATTTTGGAGGTCTGGTGCTGATGTTGAAACATTGCTGTCAGGATTTAACTGAGCATTAGTGAGGTCAGGTACCAATGTTGGAACTTTGCTGTGAGGATTTGATTAAGCATTAGTGTTAGAACATTCAGGATGAGGTCATGTGTTGAGGTACTGATGTTGGAACATTGTGGTAGGATTTGATTAAGCATCAGTGAGGTCAGGTACTGATGTTGGAACATTGCTGTCAGGATTTGATTGAGCATTAGTGCGGTCAGGTACTGATGTTGGAACATTGCTGTGAGTCTTTGATTGGGCATTAGTGAGGTCAGGTGCTGATGTTGGAACATTGGTGTCAGGATTTGATTGAGCATTAGTACGGTCAGGTACTGATGTTGGAACATTGCTGTGAGTTTTTGATTGGGCATTAGTGAGGTCAGGTGCTGATGCTGAACATTGCTGTAAGGATTTGACTGAGCATTAGTGATGTCCGGTGCTGATGCTGGAAGATCAGTTCTGTTTATTACATGTTCAGCTTATTGTCTTGTGTGATGTGGATAATGTGCCCAAGGCTTGTGTTATAGTGCATTGCAACATTAATGTTTACAAAGTTCTTATGCACATAGATTATAGTGTGCTATGAATCCTGACATTATAAAGTTCTATACTCTTACATTATTAGTGTTACCCAACTCCACAACCACAACCTCATGACGTGCATTATAAGGCGTATGCAATATATATACCATATAACATGTTACATATGGATTTACAAAGCATGATGAATACACTGAAACAAGTTCCAATGATCTGCCTATGGAATAAGACACTTTCACCATAGATACACTTAAAGAGGTAGAACAGTATTCTGTTCTTAGAACAATTGCAAGATGCAAAATATTAGCCATGTTGAATAGATTAATGATGCTTTCACTTGGTTAGATGTTTGCAGTGTAGTTATGTAGACCACACACATTTACATCACAGTTATTCCATCAGTGCTACTGAATACTGCAAATATGGGTTTCATTTATTTGCCAGGATATCAGTTTTTGCCAAGGAATGCAGACACTTTTGCATCTGGAATGTAGAGACTTGACCATAACTTGATCATAATTCAGAATTCCTCTATGAAGATTTGAAAGCATTACACAGCATTGCAGCAGTCCAGAATTATCACAACACAAAGACCTGAAGGAGTGGCGAGCATATTTTAAGAGTGCTCTTTAAAGCAGAATGCAGAACGCGAATGCTGTGAAAAGGAAAGCGTCGTCAACGCTGCATAATTCAGCACAATCCTCCAAAAACAACAGGATGCATTATCTGAAGAGTCCCGGGGCAGTCGTCACAGTCAGAGGAGACTTTCCTTATTAAAATTAATCTTCATTCCAACGAGGACGATGCTTTGTTGCCCTGAACCACAATTTCATCACTGCAAGTAAAAGAGCAGCTTGACAACAAATCATCTTAGATCTTCTCACTGTATCTAATATTTCTCATTATGAGATTGCTGAGAGAATATTTATTATTAATAAATTATTTCATTAGCAAACATTCCATTATTCCGGACGGAAAATACTAAAAAATACTGCAATATGTGTTAATACTTGAAACACTCTCACAATACACTAACAAACATCTCAATATGAGAAATGTTGGCATAATAAAGTATTTATTCTAGCGGTCCCATTGGAGGACATCAAGCATCCTTTCTGACGCAAGTCTTATTATAAGCAAAAGCATCTACAAAAGAGGTCTATAACCTTACATTTCTTAAAAATAGATATAAGATACCCTCACATGTGTATCTGCAGTGAGCATAGACGCTATATAAATAAATAAAAAAATAAACAGTAAAACTCAGAGTTAGCTTTTGGCCTAAATGTGGCAAACAAATGAGCTCATCTCTGTTTGAGGGTCGGATTCCTTTAACTGGGACGTGATGTCAATGACACTCTAGGATGAGGACTCGCCGAACCCTATTCCTATCCCTTCATGCCCTGGGGTGCATGTTAGCATCATGTTAAGTGAGCGTTAGCATCTCGTTAAAATCAGTCAGAAGCTCCACTCAGTCGTGCACTACATTAAGGTCGTTTTAGGCTTCTGCATCAAATCTACAGAGTCTACGCCATAGCCTGTGCGAGTGGCCTATGCGGTTTATACTTGAGTGCTGGTTTGTCTGTGCTTCTCTGCAATTACGCCACTATTTGGCGATGGGGTTTCTACGCCACTGTGTTGACTTCCTTAGCGTACTGCAAATGGTATAGAGTTGATTATGTTGGAGTTGGAGCTAATAGTTACTTTTACTGAAAATAAACAACAATGACTCAGACATTGGCCAGCAAATTCATATCCATTTCATGTAATGACTTTCTGTGAAGGAGCTTTTAGAGTAGGACATCTGGTTCCTATTACCTCCATTGTGAACAATTCTGACTCTTTAAGTTTCTCCAGAATGCAGTATTTCACACCAAACCACTCTTTACATCTTAAATGTTAAGGTATGCAGATTCTTATATGATGCAATTCTCCTTTAATGTTAGGAGGAAAATAAAAATCTTTTGCAGAGCTAAAAATAAACTTTGTTTGTTTTGTGCTGGGCCCCGAGGCTAATGTAGCTAACAACCAATATGAGTTTGTTCCATTACAGTGCACATACAGTAGTAACTGAGAGTAAGGGATGACTAATTAGGACAATATAGACATTTCCCACCCCTTATTATAGACATAGTGATAATATAGTTGACATTTAAAAATGAAGACTCTTCAAAGTTGTTTACACTGAAGCATTGTTTATTTTCCCATAGATGTTCAAGCTTCATATTTATGGTTTCTCATTTGCAACTTGTGGCCCATACAAACAATCACAAAAGCTTTCATGGGCACAAATATATTAGAATATTTTTTTCTGGCTCAGTAATGAGATCTTGTTTGACAGCTACTAAGTAAAGGATGTCTGCCTGAAGAGAGAAAGTGCAAAAGGGTTAGGTACATATTGACTATGTTTAGTGATGGTGTAAACATGTTGTGTTTAAAGCTTTTTGTGTTCTCTTGCATGTGAAACCCAGTGCATATTACACGCTACTGTGTTGTCTTCGTTTCGGTTTATGTTTGACTTTCTCGGTTTTCTCAGTCTGGGATATGGTGGCCATTCCTCTTGTAGATGGCCAGCATTAGGATATTTCTTTTGGAAAAGCCCTTTAACCACTTAATGGATTAACCATGATGGATGAGTTCCATAACATGGATGAGTTCCATAAGGTGAAATGTTAGCTAGCCAGCATTCTGCCTGCAACAAGCTGAACATAAATATACGGTTTTATTATTGGAAATAATCAACAATGTCTAGCTAAATGTCTCAAATTTGCAGTTAAAAAAAGGTTACTTTTACTGAAATAAACAACAATGACTCAGACATTGGCCAGCAAATTCATATCCATTTCATGTAATAACTTTCTGTGAGGGAGCTTTTAGAGTAGGACATCTGGTTCCTATTACCTCCATTGTGAACAATTCTGACTCTTTAAGTTTCTCCAGAATGCAGTATTTCACACCAAACCACTCTTTACATCTTAAATGTTAAAGTATGCAGATTCTTATATGATGCAATCCTCCTTTAATGTATATTACATGCTACTGTGTTGTCTTCGTTTCGGTTTATGTTTGACATTCTTGGTTTTCTCAGTCTGGGATATGGTGGCCATTCCACTTGTAGATGGCCAGCATTAGGATATTTCTTTTGGAAAAGCCCTTTAACCACTTAATGGATTAACCATGATGGATGAGTTCCATAACATGGATGAGTTCCATAAGGTGAAATGTTAGTTAGCCAGCATTCTGCCTGCAACGAGCTGAACATAAATATACGGTTTTATTATTGGAAATAATCAACAATGTCTAGCTAAATGTCTCAAATTTGCAGTTAAACAAAAAGGTGATGGCCAATGGCCCTCTAGCAGTACAACCACGGCACACCAGGAGCCCATGGCCCACATATTGAAAACCACTGGTCTAGAAATATGGCAGAAAACTACAGTATATCATATACTTTTACAGCCACGTTTTATTCTCTGGCTATTTCTGCTCACAAATTCAGTCATTGAAAATTAGGTCATAAAGTTCAGAGTGACCTATCAGAGGAGGCGGAGTCAAAACAATGACATTCAAAATATAGAGACAAAGAGAGAAATGACAAAGGAGAACGAGAGAGTGATAGAGAGAGAGACAGATAGAGTGAACAAAAAGAAGTAAAGAAAAAGAAGACAAATGGCGAAAGGAATAAAAGATAGGAATAAAAGGAGAAAGAGGGGATGATACAAGAGAAAGAGAGATATGCTAGCTTGGCCTGTCACTTGTGTGTGCTGAAGCCCGATAGACGGATGGACAGATGCATGGAAATGAGTGCGCCCCTGGAAAAGCCACAACACAGATGAACAAACAAAAGCAAAATGTCAGCCAGCAGCCCTTGGGCGATCGACTTAAGTCTGCTGTCAAACAAACTCTCTCTCTCTCCTTTTAAACTAATCCCACTAAACTGACTCGCTCCAGTCTGATCAGCTAAACCCAACACTGAGAGTCTCTGACACTTCTATTCCTCCCTCATCCGTCCATCCATATGGCTCAGTTTATATCACAATGCCTACATCTTCTAAACCGCTTCATCCTCTCTGGGTCACAGGGGGTGCTGGAGCCTGTTCCAGTGTTCAATAGCTGGTAAGCAGGAAACAACCTGGACAGGCCGCCAATCCATTGCAGGGCAGACATACACATTCACTCACACACTCACACCTTGGGGGAAATTTAGCAATTCACCAGGCATGTCTTTGGACTGTGGGAGGAAATCGAAACTCACACACACATGGGAAGAACATGCAAACTCCAAACAGAAAGGAACCCAAAACCCTGGCCAGGAAATCAAACCCAGGTCTTTCTTGCTGTGAGGCAACAGCGCTACCTGTTTTGATAACCATTTGATGTAATAACGTTCTGTGAGGGAGCTTTTAGGGGAGGTCGTCTGGTTCCTATCAGCACCAACTGTGAACAATTCAACTCTGAGTTTCTCTAAAATGGAGCATTTTACACCAAACCACCCTGAATGACTTTGTCTACCTCAGACCGCTCTTAATGTGGTGAAATGTTGAAAAATCTGTGGAATTCCACTATGAAATAATCCTATAATAATCTAAGCAGACTTAGAAGGATTATTTAACACATTCCAATAAAACTAGCACCAATTGTCACTGTTTTTTGAACACCTCAAATACTTCTTTATTTAAATCTACGAGAAACGAGTGCGAAGGCCGCTTTAAGGCTCTAATGAGCCGTTTATAAAATATGCAACCAAAACTAGCATGACGTTTTCAGCTTCACGCTTAATACGAGAGAAAAACAGGCCATGTAAAATGAGCGCTTCTATTATTTTTAGTGTTGAAATGTGTGACAACCTGGAGCAGAACACTACAAAATAAGA
This sequence comes from Semaprochilodus insignis, assembly GCA_034552555.1. Lineage (NCBI taxonomy): Eukaryota > Metazoa > Chordata > Actinopteri > Characiformes > Prochilodontidae > Semaprochilodus > Semaprochilodus insignis. The sequence goes on from CM067498.1 coordinate 15,134,768, forward strand.
GCGCGTGGTCTGTGTTGGAGAAACGGCACTCCAGCTGTGCTTTCATGATGCTTTCCTTCGACTCACATGTTGAATTCATTAATTCCCAGAACATATTCCCTTCAGGTTTGAGGACTTGAGAGAGTCTAAATTGCCAGCGAGTTTCATCATGGTGCAGCGTCTTCGCCCTTCATACCTTTTTTCAATAACAAACTTGGAGAGATGCGCAGAGGAATGAAATGGCAGCAGAGGGATTGCCTCATGGTGGAGAGAGAGCGAGAGAGAGAGCTGTGATATTGCAAAAACCTGTCTCGAGATTTCACAAATATTATTCCTTCACGGTTAATAGCACATTATCTGCTGTGTGTTTGTGCATGTGCTGTTTTTAAGGCACGTCTTCCTGTGCACTCTATTCAGGTCAAGTCTAAGTATGTCAGTGGAGAAAGCGAAGGTGAAGCAATGGTGCTTAATTGGAGTAAAACTCCTACAAATTCTTTGTGTTTCCGCAGTAAAAGCTTCAGTCCCCTGACACTTGTTAGCTGTGTTACTGTATTTGGATATAAAACTCAAGAGATCGGCTCTAGTGATGGGAAGCCACTCTTAGAGTCATTACACACCAAGGGTGACTCATTCTAACGACAGTAAATTATTTAGAGCTTGTTTATAACTGATGATATCTTGCACACCAAGCGGAATCATGACATTATTTAATTCACCCTCAATTTTGCCAGTGACATGAACTGTCTGCCCAATCAGGGTCATCCCTTAGGCGTTAGCACAGCCATGATGATGGATCCCAGCAGGAGGAATTGTTTCACAGTGTATTCTGACAACAGTAAATTAATTAGATCTTGCATAATTAATATCAAAATAAATAAAAAAAAATGTGCTTGAATATAGTAAAATTATGTACTAGTAGATTGATTGAGGCGATGTGTTCCGATGATGTGCGAAACCCCGATGGAGGGCAGAAAGTGTAAAGCAGAATGGAGGAGATGGAGGCGAGGAGCCCATACTGTGCGACGATACGTATGTTTACGTTTATATACGTTTAGACGATATTGTGAGAGAAAGGTAAAAACAGAAAATCACAACATATCTTCTAATTTTCTTTTATTGTCACGGGGATTAACCTAGCAACACAAACACATTTACATTGTGACATCCTATTGTTTTGTTGCCCACAATGCTGTCACAATGTTAAAATATAAATATTCAGAATGTTGTGACAATGTCCACTACATTACCTCCTAGAATCCTTAATAAATTCCATTATTTCCGCAATGCCATGGCATTTTGTTAATTTAGAAAACATAAACTGCATTGAAAATGTAACATTGTAAGAAAGTAGACACATTCAGCTGTGTGCTGGCACTCCACATGAGTTGTTAGTGTAAATGAGTATAGTAGCTGTATATGTAGCTGTACAAACTGTATAAAAATGCTCCATCCATGCTGTTTTATTCATAGCACGCTGCACACCGAGTACTGAGCTGCAGCTGTGCACTGTAGTGTCAAATAACATTATGTTAATGTGTGGATTTCTAAAATCATTTACACAAAGGCTAAAAGAAGGTGGTGAAGTTTTACTGAGGGAAAAAAGAGGGAGTATGTTTATACCTTTGACTTAAGATGGCTATGTTTTTAGCATTTAGCTAAGTGAGGCTGTGTTTTCTTTTTGCTGTTTCTGTCATTTTTGACTCTGAAATAAAAGTTTTAGTTTGGAACAGACCCACGACTCTTTGGAGATTCTAAATTCACGGTACAACACTTATTTTATTGTATTTAATTCAGTCAAACACAGTGAAGTCGGCATATAAGGACTTGTATTGAGGAAACGTCTGACTCCACAGATATTGGGGAAGTGGATGCGATTGTGTTTGTGTGTGTTTGTAATCGGGGTAAAATCTCACCATGTATACCAGTCTAAAAGGAATCTGCCGTGGCGGAATTGCTGATGGCTTTGTGTCTAACCCCCAAGGGTCAGCAGTGTTTCTTTGGGTTAGCAGATCCTCCTTCACTGTCAGCTTGAGTGGCTTGATCATCAGTGTGGCAGCATACATGCGTCTCAGGTGTATTAGTATGTTGGTATCAGTGTGTTTTCATGAATATGAGTACCAGTAAATCAGTGCGGTTTCAGCCTGATACCCAACACTGGTATCAATGCATACCTAGAAATTACAAAACCTGTGCTCCTCATAACCACACAAAGCTGAAGTCAGCTCTTATTCACCAGTTTTCCTGCTCCACCTTAAACGGTGCAGTGGTTACAAGCAACACCGCTAACACCTAAATTCTAACAAGATGCTGGTGAATAGAAAGCCCGACTCTTGCGGACAAAGACTTCTTGCATTTGTCCCTCATGAACAACAACTTCTGGTACTCTATATGTTTGAACTTGAACTTGTGCTGAAAAGTTTCTCACAATCGTAATATCAGTAAAGCGTTCATTGGTTTACAGCATTATGATCAGATGTATGTAAAATGAAAACCTCAAATCTCCAAAATTGTAACTTCAGAGGAGATGGATAAAACAATCTTGGCTTTGAATGGAAGATTTTTGGTAGTGATTTTGGAAATTTTCTATTGTTACATTCATCTTTGAATTTTGGCACACTATAAAAGGCAGCTGACATTTTCAAATTCTGTAAGAAAGCACAAACGAACAAAAAGATAACAACAGAAAATACAAAGCTTTGTTCTGACAACAACAATATGGATTTAGTTTTAAGCATTTTTTTATCATTTGTTTCTCAATTTCTTGAAGTGTGAATGTTTGCAGGTGGACAATGCAGGGAGCACTGCACAAGAAGATTCTGTACTAATCCCTAGTTATTTAACCAAGATACTGGAAAAACAAAATAACTTATGACTCTGTGTAGTTGTTTTTTGTTGAGAAGAAATGAACATACACTAGCCACACATTTCATTACAGGGCTTTAGTTCAGAAGCATTCACTTTATAATCTTGTTTTTACATTCAAAAACAAATACTGCTGCAAACATGTGGTTCTAGTTCTAGTTTATATCCCACATGCTCTTTCTGATAAAAAAGAAAGCAGCACACCAGCATCCAAAACACAACATATGTGGGTTTTGCCCGTGGCCAGTTATGCTAGTCAGTGCTGGTTGTTATTGGCTGATAACATTAACCTTAACATTATTGCCTGATATCAAACAATATACCACACTGTGCTGCACACTGGGCTATGTTTACACTGAATCAGGTGTAGAATCAAGGACAGTTTCTGTCTGAAAATATGAAAAAAAAAACACTAATAAATGCTAGTGAATGCTAGCATGTTGAACTGTCTACAAATTAGTAATTCTAAAAATTAGCATATGTAAAGAAGGACTGTCTCCCTGAATTCCATGCTGGTCTAAGCTAGTATTGTGCAGGTCTGGTGTTGCTAATTTACACGGTCATGGCTATGATGGCTGACCAGCATATGTTGGGTACGTATGTTTTCTATGCTGCTATGCTGGTCAATCATCATAACCATTATTGGTGACCAGGTATACTAGCACCAAGACCAGCACAAGGCCAGCTTAGAGCAGCATGGAATTCAGGAAGACTGCCCTTCTTTACATTCTGGTGCCCTTATTGGTATTGTAGTGGTGTTGGTGAGTTTATGTTCATTCAGTAGAGTAAAGAATTCACAAAATGTATTGTTAGCTTCAACTGTAAGTGTTAGCAAACACAGAGGATCCCTCAGCAGGGTTAACACTGCTTATTGCAGTTCTACCTGTCTAAAAGCTGGGAAGACATGGAAAATGGAAAAAAGTAAAATGTGTTATGTACTATATTAGAGCTGTAAACACGAGATTTTAGCATTATTGCCAATGTTTTGTCTGTTATGTTTGAATTTACTGTAAAATCTACCATAAGTTGAATTGAATCATGAGCTGATTCAAGATTCCCCTCCCCTTGTTAGCATGAGTATGCACTGAATCTCCTGTATTCATAGCATTTTGTCAAGGTTAGTTCTACAACGTTGGTCATTTTTCATCAATTGTTTGCTCAGATTGCTTGCTGTAATCAGTCACCCTCTCTTCAAAGTGCTCTGTTGCCTTGTGGAGAGAATGTCCAGCCCTGCTAATCTCATCAGTCCTAATCAAGCAGCTCCAGCCTGTGCAGTCATTTCCGTCACGTCAGCCTCGGCTTCCTCCCTGAAGCTAAACTAATCTACTGCTCACGTCCTGTGCCTGAAATTTCACACACGACAGCTTTAAAGGCAGACTGTGCTTCCCGGCGGTTTAAAGAGCCAACATCCTGCATCTTATACTTTATCATGAACCACTTATGTCTGGTTTAGTAATTTGTGCCATTAGGAGTAATTTGTACTCACCAAGCATTTTATTAGGAATGCTATACTAATACTGGGTAGGGCCTCCCTTTACTTTCAAAACAGCCTCAATTCTTCATGGCATGGATTCCACAAGATGCTGGAAATGTTCTTTCTGGTCCATGTTGAAATGATTAAATCATGCAATTCCTGCAGATTTATCAGGAGCACATTCATGCTTTGAAACTCTTGTTCTACCATATCCCAAAGGTATTCTTCTGGATTCAGATCCAGTGACTGGGAAGGGCACTGAAGAACACTCACTGCCATCTTCATGAAATCAGTTTGAGACTTTTACTTTTTTAGTGACATGGTGCATCATCATGCAACAATATTCAAATAGGCTGTGGCACCCAAGCAATGACTGATCGGGATTAGCAGCCCAAAGTGAGCCCACAAAAGATTCCCCACACCATTACACCACCTCCACCAGCCTGGACCACGGACACAAGGCATGCTGGCCCCATGGATTCATGCTGTTCGAGCATTCTGATTCTGACCCTGATCTGTGTGCCTCAGCAGAAATGGAAATTCATTATACCAGGCCAGACTTTCCAGTCTTTAACTGTCTAGGTTTGGTGAGCCTGTGTCCACTGCAGCCTCACCTTTCTGTTCTTGACTGACTGAAGTGGAAACAGATATGGTCTTCTGGTGTTGTAGCCAATCTGCTTCAACGTTGGACGTGTTATGCATTCTAGGATGCCTTTCTGCACCACTATTATTATTACCGATTTAATGTAGCCTTACTGGAGCCAGTCTAACCATTCCCCACTGACCTCTCTCATCAAAAGGGTCCTCAAAACTGCTGCTCACTGAATGTGTGCTTTTTTTTTTGCTCCATTCTGAGTAACTCTAGAGACTGTTGTTCGTGAAAATCCCAGATCAGCAGTTATAGAAATACACAAACCAGCCCGTCTGGCACCAACAATCAGTGCACAATCAAAAACTCTGAGATCACATTTTTTTCTCCATTCTGATGATTAGTGTGAACATTAGCTGCTGGAGCCGCTGGATCGTATCTGCATGATTCTATGCACTACACTGCTGCCACCAATTTAGTTGATTAGATAAGTAGGCGTACAGGTGTTGCTAATAGAGTGCTCAGTGACTGTAGGGAAATGAGCTCTGCTCTGACTGGCTGCCCTGATTTGTGCCTCACCCTAAAAGCAGACTAAATAGCTGGATATATGTTAATGTATTGTATGTGTGGCATCACAAAAACACAGAATTCAAGTTTCCATTTATGGACTGTTTGGATTGGACGGTGACTTTCACATACTATATCAGGCTGTTTTAATTTTTAGAAAATAAGGAATATTCAGTTTCTAGTGATAGGCACCCCTTTTAATGACAGCACTGATTGTGAACATGCATAAAGCAAGTATACAATTGAATGTAAAGTTTTGCAGTTCTTTACTTAGTGCCATTAATAAAGGAATACACAAATACAGACAGTGCAGAAGTCCAAAACACAGTAATATGCAATACTGTGCAATGCAATGCATATTTGGAAACAGCAGACAAGAGGTGGGGGAAAAGTTCAAATGCATTTCTTTACACCAGATAACAGTGTGCGTTCAATGTGTAATGTTTTTATTTCCCTTGTTTTCTTATATATTTGTTTTTTTAGCAGACAAGTCCACATGGACTGAGAAAGTGTCTGGAGTTCTAGTGTTAGCTGCCTTGTGTTTGTAGTGTTGGTGGGAGGGGGGGTGGGGTGGAGGGTTAACAGTGGACGTGTCCAGCTGTGTGGGATCTGAAGGATTTCCATTCTTTCAGACAGGAAGCTCCAGGTTTCAGTGTTGGGATGGGGATGCTGCTACCGTTTGAATTGGAGGAAGTGAAGTGGTTTAATGCTGAGGTGAACATTCCTCAGACAAGTGCAAGGAAAAAAAAAACACAGACTAAGAAAAATCTCCCAGTGAGGTCAGCGGAATTTACTCATTTCAATAAACAAGATGAGTACTTCTTTACATCACTCTAAACATCCTAAAACTGGAAGGGAAATGTGTAAACCAAGCATTTACAATCTACAAAAGTCCTAAGAGGCCATGAGGCAGTTATGATTGTCTGGACTGCTTTCTTGAACGTACAACTTATTTGTCTTGTGATCTGAAGTTCAGCTGTAATCTCAAGAAAACAGCTTTCATTACATTGGGATCCCGAGAAAAGTATGTTGTTGTCTCAAACTTAACCAAGAATTGTTCATAGTGGTGGTGATGATAACTAGACGTCCACCGCTAAAAGCTCCCTCACAGAAAGTAATTACCTGAAACGGATGTGAATACACTGCCTGATTTAGGAGACATTGTGTTTTGATAGTTTCGAATTTTGGTCTTAAACTAGTGGCGGAGGGATACGTGCAGGCTGTTGTGAGGCAAAACAGTCCACAAAGAAAAATCATTTTCATATTTTCCACTTTGAAGAACCATCATCAGCATTCCATAGAAATCTCTACAATTACCCATTTGGTTAGAACTGGTGGATACATCTGATTTTTGGCCAAGCTATCGCTTTAACAGCAACAAAATAGGAATAAAGCTTAACTCTTAACTCTCTAACAAATTGCTTACTTCATGACTTGCTTTGAGGTTTTAGTGTATAGTTCTTTCTCTGGTGGCTTCAGAGTGATCTTCAGTTTCATCAGAGAAACCTTCCAAAACACATCGCAGATGTGTCCAGGGGTCAAACAGGGTCGCATTAATGGCTCTAAATACCCCTATACTCCTGTCAGCAGAAATCCCCCATTTCTTTCTCTTTCACTCTCTTTCCCTTCTTTCTCCCATCTCACTGAAACAACTCCAGTTACCTCTGTATTCATGAGCTTCTATTTCTTGCACTCTGTTTTTTTCTGCTGCTTCAAGCGCTGGAGAGGAACCCGGCTTAGCTTTGATTACTGACACAAATACAGCCACCAAAAAAAAAAAAAAAAACCCCAAAAAAACACATCAGACTCAGAATAATAGACGGGGTGCACTATTACACCCACACCCGCCCTTCAAACAGCTTGCTATACTTTAGTCTGCTCTTTCTTATTATGTTTCTTTGGCTGTGCCCTGTAGGGACTGTAGTCTATGTTGAGTTTTTTTTTTTTTTTTTTAGTGTTGCTAAGACATTTTTTTTTTGAAGGTGAATAACCATTAGGAACTGTGTTCTTCAGCCTTTTCAGTCAAATTCTTTGAATTGACTTCATTAAAATGTTTTCTACTATTAAATGTAACACTTCTATTGTCTTTCAGTTTGCTTACTTCTGTAATCAAGTTGCCACAATCAGGGCTCGATTTGAGGGGGGCTGTAAGGGGATGTCCTGCTAAAAAAATATTTATTGGTCTATTATTGATACAAACCCAATTCCCCTCCAAAAGGAAAAATGCAATAAAAAGAATTTCCTGTTTGAGCTGTATTCGACTAAAATAAGTGCAACAACAAAATAATTTGTATTTTGACTAATTCACTTTGAATTAGTTGACACAATTCACAACAAATCGTTTTGCTCCAAAATGCATATGCACCCCTCAGCATTATTCTCTGATCCAGAGAATTGATCTTTGGTCCTCCTGAAATCAGTAACCTGGACTTGGCTTCCAGCCAACTATGGTGAGGTCCAATGCATGTGTAGAAGTTATTCTGTCCCAAGGCTACATGTGGTTGGTTGTTTGTTTCATGTTGCAATGCAACTACTTTTTTGCGTGTGTCTCATGTTGACCTGTATGGCTACAAACCTACTCATACAAGAGCAACTCTTTGTTTGTAGTTGGTTGTGCATGGTGAAATGCCAATAATAATAATAATAATAATAATAATAATAATACAGGTCCTCAAAAAGCGCTTTTCTTTACTGCTTGAGTGTACGTATCCAGGGAAAATAACAAAAATCAGCAAACCTACTTACCATTTTGGAAATAGTATGCAGTATATTGACACATGAGCCTCCCACACTGAGCCCAGAATGGGCTCTGGGTGTTGATTTGAGTGTTCAGGCACCCCCCAATACTGTGACAGATGCTTGATTTTGAACTTTTCACTGGTAACAGTTAGGACAGTCTAATAGTGTCAATTATTCCAAAAAATGTTTGAAAGGTGAACTTGTCAGTCTACAGCAAGCATTCTACTGTGCATCAGTCCATCTCAGATTATCCTTAGTCTGGAGAAGTTGGCATCATTTCTAAATGTTGTTGATATATGGCTTCTACGCAAAACAGAATGATGCTTTGCGTAGTAGAACCTTAACTGGGATCACACTTGAAAAGCTTGGGCAGGGGTTCTGAGATTCTGAGGTGACTCGCCAAGATCAAGGGAGCCCCTCAGCAGTAATGGAAGAGTGGTTGGAGATAGTGGAGTAGTGGGGGGATGTAAGGTTTTCCCAAGCATTCTTAAGCTGAAACCAATGTGGTTCTATTCATTAGACAACCATGCTTGTTTTTAATGCCCTGCCCTCTAAGGGATCAAAGTCATCTGCGTTTAGTATTGGTTTTTGGCTTTGCTTTTCATGCACAGAATTTTTTTCTGGATTCTCTGAATCTTTTAATATCTTTGGACTGCTTATATTCACTGATGTAGTTTTTCCCTTAATCAGAAAAGAAGAAAGCAAAGATGCTGCTGGTGTTCTTAGAACAATGGAATAACCACCTCAGAGTGCAGACTAGTAGACCACTGAATATGTTTTGGATTACTTGGATGGTGACAAAATGCTAGACCATCTTCTAAGACTGAACTTTGGAGGCGTGTCTACAGATGAAACTCTGCAGGTGAAAAATGAAAGCTGTAATAAATACTGATAAAAAATCAATATTATGCAGTTTTCTGTTAGATATGTTTTGTGCTTTTTTCATGATGCTGAATGGATAAAATGAAGGGATAGTGTTGTCTTTAACACAGCACTATCCACTTTTGTGTAGGTGCACATACTTGACCTGATTTTACTTTGAGATGTTTGAGTGCAGAAATGCTTGTGGAAGTGGAGTTCAGAGGAAGCTGTAGCTGCAGGGGTTCTACTTGCTGCTAGTGGGAGAAGATTTTTGGGTGTTGTGGCTTTGAAAGCTTCTGTAACCCGGTGTCACTCTCCGGCAGCTGGTGGGGGTTTGAGAACGAGAGTAATTTATCCCGTCTTGCTGCGTACAGCCGGCCGGGATCAGCGCTGTTATCCATTAGAGGAGACTTTCTAAGCCTTTCTGAGCCGGAGACGGGGGGTGGGGGGCGTTGATCCATAATAGAGTGATATCAGGAAAAATAAATGATTTGGGATGGGATTTTAACCCTCCCCCCACCGCCTTCTCCTCCTCAGCTCCACTCTGTGATTTTATCAAATGAGAATTAAATTTTCCCAGGACCTCGCAAAACTTCAGAACAAAAGGGAACTGAAAGGACTGCTTGAGTTCAGTCAAGTGCACTTATGGTTATGGGTTTCCTAAGACAAAATACTGACCTTGCTTGCTTTTATAGCTCATTAGAACATGATAATTTGTCTTTTATGTTCTTGTATCAAATTTATCAAATAAAAAAATGGCACCAAATTAAAATATTAACCTTTTAAAAAGGTGCATATGCCGTTCCACACTTTATTTTCTAACCATATGTACAGAATTATAGTAACAAATTAGCTCATAGCAGATTCTGACTATTTATACTAGATACTAAACAATTAACAATAGTTACTGAATAATTCATAGTAGATACCTAATAATTAATGGTTGTTCTTGAATGATTAATAGTAGATACTGAATAATTCATAGAAGATACCTAATAATAAATAGAAGTTACTAATTTAAATATAATACAGTCAAATCTATGTTTTACACGCTATTTTTATGACTAAGACATTATTAACAATGGCCTATCAGCAACTTTACTACTTTGCATAATTGTGCCTATATTTATAGACATTTTCCAACTTCAGTAAAATGGAAAATGTGTATAAACAGATGATTATGCAAATCAGAAATGTCCATCTGTCATCCAATGTGCAACTGTTTGGGCATATACTTGTAACAACATTCGTCACTGCTGCTGTAATAATACACTTCAGTGCCATAATTAGCATTAGCCCTTTAGCAAACTTTTAATAAATTAGCTTGCATGTGTCACTGCTAAACAAGAGTGGGATTTCTGTATTGATATCTAAATTTGTATATCATATTCACAGCAATTTACATAATAATGTGCCCTGTTCACTTAACTGTTAGCCCGCTAACTATGCAAATATCAGTGATTTTAGATACGTAAGTGCACGCAAGCTCTTTAAAAAACAATTCATTCAATGCACATTTAATACACAAATGATATTTTATTATATGATTTATACCCATAATAACATTTTTAGAAAATGAATTATTTTATCAAATGCATTATTTTGGGGCATTGATACCTGCTGTACTGGTGCTTAAAGTGACGAATATGTAGAATATTTGCTCTCAGTTATTTGTAATGCCAGGTCATGTGCTTCATCCCTGATAGGTAAATAAATATAAATAAAGATAAAATAAATAAAAATATGAGAGAGGAGATGGGGAATATGAAGGCGACAGAAATAGCAAAAGAGGGAGGTTTTAAACGCTACGCTTTTGGAGAAAGACACGAATACTGGCAGGAGAAAAGTGGCTTATAGTGCTGTAGGCACAAGACTTAAATCAGAGCGTGATTAATAAATAAACTTCACTCCTACATATCATGGATTATCTCTATATTTATATCCCTAATTAGTTCCGTGTATTACTCTGGGATTAGTTGCCTTGTTCATATTTTTAGAAGTGCGGACTGAAATGTAAACATCTGTATCTGAATTCAGCACCTATAGAGCTTTGGAGCCACAAGAAAAGAACCTGCTCAGAAAGAGTACTTAACCAAAGGTTCATGCCAGAGGAGAGAGAGAACTCGTATCGCAGTGCTCTGTGGAAGTTGGATGCTTTATTTATTTAATTTCCAGTCAAAACAGCCATCAAGTACACATCATTTATTTTTAGGAGTTATTTGTGAGGAAATTAGATATAAGATAATGTACTGGCATAAGGAAGAAAAAAGGAAAATATCTACAGGTGTTTCTGTCCATCCTGTGAAGTCTGACACCACATGTGACGTAATCGCCATTTCCAGGTCCAAACACTCCTTCAGATCTCAGAAGCAATCAACAATGGCAGAACCCATTAACCTTCTAATGAGCCCTTGTTTGGTAAGACACCACTGCATGGTCATGTTGGTTGACCAGCACACCAGCATCCAAAAGACAACACATTCTGGTTTTCCTGGTGATCAGCCATGTTGGTCTATGCTGTTTTTTGTAGCAGAGTAGCCTTGCCTGCCTTGTCTGACCGACAAGACCGACAACTAAACTTTGGAGGAATGGCTCCAGAATTCTTCGAAAAACTGAAAGTGAGACTCCTGAAAAGAAGGGAAGCTGTAAGGGAAAGAGTGGACACAATAAATGCAGAAAAACAAAACTCGTTTTAATGTCTGACTGTGGCACAGTACTGAAGAACATGATGAATCATATGTGTTCAGGTCTTCTAGTGTTAGAAGGTGATATGCACAGAATGATAAAGCCACTCAACTCCAGTTTAGCCAGCCACTGTGAAGACACACTCATGCACAACACAAACTCATGAATTATGAATGAATAACACGAGAATAAAATTAAACTCACACTCAACCTGCCTGCACACGCCTCGATTTCAGACAGCCAACGTAAAAAAAACTGTGTATATAAGTAAGGGGCACTGTAAGGGGCACTGGAGCGTCACTATGCAAACTCATCAATAATCAAACACAGAAGTGCATTAAAAAGCTACAATCAAACAGTGCAGAAGACTTGTGAATGGTGGAAGAGAAAGAAAGCACACAGGAAACATTCTGAAAGAAGACACATTAAGAAAGAAGTCATTGATTTTACAGTGAAGTGTGCTGGCCTGTTTGCAGTGGGTCCAAAAGAGGGCGCTCTTTCTTACGGTCTGATTTAGTAAGGTGATTATAGCAATAGACCCTGATTTGTAGTTGGTGTTGTGCTGACAAAAGAAAGGTCTTGTCAAATAAACTGAAAGGCATTTTTTGAACTTCAGTGTTAACGCTGTAACCCCATGACTCACAACATATATTTGTCTCTGAATTTCAGTGGGAACTGATTTCTTAAAAAGTGTATATACTCTGGAAATATGCATGAATATCTACAGCCCTATTGGAGCTGGATTGGTTTAATAGGGGAAGGTGTTGTTATCTACAAGTTGTAATCCAGTACAAAACTGCCAAACAGTTGTTTTTTACAAATCTGCTAAGTGATAATTCTGGATTGAATTACATTGTATAACTCAGCGCTCCCTCAGTAATAGTCATCAAATCAACACAGCAATAATGTAATAACAAAACTGGATAATAGAAAACTGAGATTTTTCTTTATTATGTGACCTGAAGACAATGTTAACAATGTTAAATGTTAAATTGAAGCTTAATTTGACCCAATTCCTTAATCCTGAAGTTCATCAATCCTCAAGACAAAGCTTCAGAAATTCACAACATTTCTGGTGATGGCTAATTTACTAGTATCTTGGAAACATCTCTCACAAGGCAGTGCATATGGTTAATTGAATGCTAGGCTATATAATTTAAATGTACTGTTGTTATTGCTCAGAAGTGTGGTGATGATCGCATAATGCTGACATAAACACCATGTGATGTTTGAATCTAGGCTATTTGGGGAAAATTGCAAAGATCCTTTATTCTACACAAATCGGCCAGTTAAGTCATGTGCAAGTTACGTAACTTGGCCACTTGTGCTAAAATGAATCTCCAATGGACTTCTTGCATTCTGTACCATTTCTGTTTTGAAATAGAGATAGACATATCTCTTGTCTCCCATCTACATGTGTTATTATGGAACACGACTACCATGCCATTTGTGGTTAGATATAGCTATGCTAACTAGAAGCTGCTAAGAGAGGTTCTTATCCCAAACTGTTATCTGGCAAACATAAGGCAGTTTTCTGCATCACATTTACCAGCAATTTTGGCACTCATGTCTTTAAAAAGCTGACGCTACAGGCACTAAACCGTCAGCGATGTAATGTAATTTACATCAGTTTAGCATGAACAGCTAAAGTTATCTGTACATTATGTCAGAGACACACCATGGCTCTCCTCAGAGACATTATAAATGCTGAGATGGATCACTGTTTCCAATGTTATCCACTTCAGTATTGTAATAAAACTAAATGTATGATGCTGTTTGGCAGATCGCTAACACAATGTTTGCTACTTGTATGCTTGTGTTCTTTAAACTGTTAGATAGGCTAACTAACTAGCACATGCAGCCTGCTAGTATAAGAGAGTGTGAACAAAATCTATGAATTCACCTTTACACATAAGTTTTGTTTTCTCTTTAAAATGTTACAGAAATTGCTGGGCATTCTGTAAATGTGTTACAGTCTTACCCTCAGAAAAATACAGATACACAAGAGCAGCACTAAAAGAAGCGCAAAGAAATTCTTAATTGCTGTTTATATAACAGCACCAGCTTCGTCAAATGTAGGCAACTACTGCTAAAGCTTTATTACTTGTACTGTAATATTTACAATGCTGTTAATGTTGCATGATGACTAAAGAATGACAACAATTAGCATCATCTTTACAGGTTTGCTTACAGTTTCTCTGTACACTGTATAATACGCTAAGTTTGACTTCAGGCCAAACATCACTTTAAGATCATTAATTTACACATAAAACTCCCTTTCTTTTACTGAATTCATGTGTAAAGCACTGGGTCCTTGGGAACATAAATATCAAATTCATTCATCATGTGAACCAATGAACCAGATTAAACAGGAAATACTAGCTTGGCCATTCCGTCTCCAGAGCTCTCAGACCCTTCAATAAGGCGTGTATACAGGTTGAGATGGGAAAAATTACTTTTATTTGTTATTTATTTTAGAATTATTTATATTTGGGTTTCTGTTTATGGTGGGATCCTGTTACAAATATTGCAAAAATAAATAAAAGTATGAAACTCATTCCATGAACAGAACACCATAGCATTCAGTTCTATCTCAAAGAAACTAAGCTTACATATATTCTTATATCTAAATACTGCTGCTGATGAAACAGAACTGATTTTTTAGATGTCATAAGTTGGATAATGGGGGGTATCAAGCCTATCTATCCAAATGACAATCTAGTCCACCTGGTCACATGTTGAAATGCTTATTAATGAAAGATATTTTAGCTTTGTTTTATTAAGAAATGTAAATAATAACCCAACATTTGCCATTTACCATTTTGACATTTTTCAATTTTATTTCAAATAAGCATCTAGACTGGTCTTATTGAATGACTCCCAGACAATACAAAATTAGAAACAAAACTAAAGTTAAAAATAATAAAATTACAAAAAATTAATAAAAAAGTAAAAAATAAAAAATGTTTTCTGGTTTAGAACAATCAGTTTAGAATCAAGTAAATAATAAAAAAAACCCAATAATTGTTTATGAATCAGGTACATTTTCCCATAGATATCTGTGATGGCAAATGCTGACATGACAACAAGAAATAAAAAAATAAAACAATAAAAAGATAAAAAAAAATACAAAGTGGAGCAGAGAGCAGAAGATGGATGTACATGTGCAGTTACATTATGCTACTTCTGTTAAAGAGCTTCAAACAGGTTTATGTTATAGTGACACTCGAGGACCCTAAAGCGCACGGATACTGGCTTCAGTTTTTCTTCCAAATCCATCCACCATCCTTCTTCGCATGACAGAAACACTCAAATTCAAAACAACAGCACGATTGAAACGCAGCAGTGCAAAGTGTGAGATTATCAAAATGAATCTAATCCCTTTATCTTTCTCATCTCTTGATTGCTTCCCCTCTCTTTAACAGCATGCGTACCTTACGACCTGTTTTATCGCGTTTAGTCCAGATTAGGAGAGGCCCACATAATCCCATTCAGAGAATCAGATTAAAACGCTTCTCTCTGAGGCCCCCTAATGTATCCCCCCCCCAACCCCCATCAAATATCTTTAATATCACAGTCACAAAACAACTTATTTTCACTCGCATGGCAACCTGTTTACTCCAGCGCAGTTCTGATAAAAGATGAAAGTGAAGGTAAAGGTACTTGTGTATCCGATAAGTTCTTGAGTATCTTCAGAGAGTGTCTCACTTAGCCCCTTTTGTGGAAAACAATTGAACCTAGACATCTGGGTGGCTTCCGTGCAGCTGCCTGTGCTCACTCATGAACAGCACTGGCTGCATGTTTCAGGCAGAACCTATTACAATGATTATACTCACTTTTAAAGTTCGTGATGTCTCAGCACCTCACTACTTATCTGACTGTTTAACCATGTTCCTGACCCCAGGTCCCTCTGTGCTGCCCCCCATCAGGGGCCAGATTCGCAAGAAGGGTCTTGAGACACATGCTAAAAAGTTCATAAGAATGCTCACAAATGCAATTCTCATAAAGACACTTAAGAGGTTCTCAAATACTCCTTTAAGAAGGTCTTGAAGATGAATACCATAATTACGCATAATAAATAGCTAAAATGTAAACCAAGTCATTCAGAGTGGTTTGGTGTGAAACTGTCCACAGTCAGAAATGTTCACAGTGGAGGTGATGGGAACCAGACGTCCACCTTTAATAGTTCCCTCACATAACATTATTACATGAAATGGTTATGAATACGCTGCCTGATGTCTGAGATGTTGTTTCATGATAGTTTTCAGAAGATTTGATCTTATAATCCGTTTGTGGTGGAGGGATACATGCAAGGCACTGTGAGGCCAAATAGTCCCCTAAGAAAACTTTTGACTATAAGATTTTCCACTATTTAACCCTCATCAACATTCCATATAAAACTCAGAAGACGTGTGTAGATTCACTGGTGGTTTAGGATTGTAAATTAAATGTATATTTGGGTTGTAGACATGGGGACCCCATGGGGTGGTACCTATCACCACTACTAAACACCAGATAAAGCAGTCAGTCAGCAGCATGTGATGTGTGTGTCATATGTAAAGGTTTCAACACTCCTGGTCAAATGACATGTTTGGTTTATTTTAAGAATTCCTCTAGACTTTCATATGAATAATGGATTATAATGTTTGCATGGCTCGCCTGCTTGTGTCACTAATCTCAGTTCATACAGCTATTGTTTTTGGCATTTACAACTGAGACGTGTTGCTGTACCAGCACTGTGGGCTCTGAGCAGGGGAAGAGGCTGTTTATCTATTTCATCTGGAGAAGTACTGACAGCTCAGTCTAGGTAAGACCCGGAGGACATAACGTTAATATGAATGTGTTTCTTTTCATATACATATGGCATATGAGCACATATTAAATACACATATATAAATACCTTATATCTAAAAATTACATTTCTAAATTTAAAATGTAAAAAATGTAAAAAAGCCAGATATAAATGGACCAATAAAAATGCTCCAAAATCACTTTTTACATTGCATTATTACATTAACTTGCATGAAACTTTGGAGATTTTATGATATATGGTGCATATTATCATTGTAAATATGTATCTATATATAAAACATGTTTGTATAAGTACATATAAGTATAATATATATACAGTATATACAATTATTAGTGTATAAAAATAGTTGCACCCAGAAGAAAATGTCAGACTGCAATGCTTTTGGGAAGGAAGATAAAGGTTACCAGAAACAATAAATGATGATAAATTACGACTGATATGGGCAATATTTATTGAGCTACACATACAGAAGTAGTGTCTCTCAGTATGGCGTCAGGCTAATTCATGCCACCAGTCCTTCTGGATGTGTGACAATCGTCTCTACCAAGACAAAAGCAGGACTCGTCACTGAAGATGATCCGCTGCCATTCTGAGTGACTCCATGACAGTCTGGCACGACACCATTGCAGTCTATGGTAACGTTGATGTGGTGTTAAGGGCAGTCGTCGTAACGGTCTGCGTGCATGTAGTCCTGCATTGTGCAGCCGTCTGCCAACGGTGCTGGCACTAACAGAATGACTCATCGGGGACTCACTTCTCGCTTCTCGCTGAATGTCCACAACTGTGGCTGTCGGGTCACTCAGGAGTAGTGATAAGGCACGTCCTTGCTAGTGTCACGTGTGGCTGAGCAGGAATCATTTGCATGTCTCACAATGTTAAACCTCTCCACCAAGTTTCATTCCTGTCAGTTAATTCCTTCGATGAGTGTATATATAGATTTAAAACATTTTAAATTTAAAACTTAATTTGAAAGAGCAAAATATGAATAGACCAAAATGACTTCCACATATATAAAACATATGTGACATTATTATTATATATGGATACATAAGTATATATCATATGTATAAAACACCTATATACATACCTACATATATACATACCTACATTTATATATCACTGCTGTCAGAACCTCCTTGTGTCCAAATAATTTTGGGCCATTACTTTTGGTCCATTCATCATAAAATGTATATACAATTTCAGGGACAACAGGTAGCTTCATATTATGTCAAAAACAAAAAGAGACAAAAATGAAGATACAAGGCTTTGTTCTGGCAGTAGAGATATGTAAAGTACATATGGGACATATTATTATTACAAACACCTACATTTATGTATATACAACACATATTATAATATATGCATATACATATTACATATTACACACATGTTTATTCTCACACATTTTATATTGGGCCATTATTTGATAGCATGTCCTGAACATGTACAAAAACAAGTTTGTGTATAATTGGTAGGGACATGTACAGCTCTATGCTTCTATCTAGTGGACAGATGCGGCACTGCAGCTTCAATTAGGCCAGATAGCTGGGGTGTGAACGGAGAACATTGATCATTGTAATTTCCTTGTAAACTAATAATCAAAGCCTTCTTAAACAAAGCAGATGATTAGCTGCTGAGTGTCTGGAGTGAGTGGGTTCATCAAGGCGTCCATGCAGGCCTCCTGGCTTTGGAGTTTCTCCAAACAGTTGCGGCTGGTGTATTTGAAGTGACAGAGCGCGGCCTGTCTAATTATCACTGATGTGTTTGCTGACGGTGGAGTGTAGGCTCTCCAGACTTGGACGGCGTTCAGACACAGTTATCTGCTCAGTCACGCGCTGAGGTAGCGGATTAAACAGCAAATCAGACTCCGACTCTAGATAATAACACACCTCGCTGCTCTTTGATGGTAAAAATAATAACCGGATCACGCTGTAGAATTTGTTACACTGACAGAAAAAGAAAGAAAAGGAAAATAAGAAACGTCTCAGTAGTTCCAGCACTGCGGATCCTCATATACAGCAGATCTGCGTAAGATTAGAATAAGGCATCCAATATCCAGCAACTACACCTAAACTTAACAATGCTCATTGGTTACATACAATTTTAATAAACTATTCACAAACAAATATTGTTTTGATAAACAATAAATAATAAATTGATTTTAAAATCTCAGCAAAGTTTTTATTTATTTATTTATTTATTTATTGACTTATGTAGATTTGTCTTCAGGAGAGGTCAAACACATGAACCTAAGCATATTTTACATTTCACATTAATAACATTTGCTCAAATTAAGACTCTGTTATAATTCAGTATGTGTGTGTATATATATATATATATCACATACACATCATCACCAACAAAATAGTTGCATCCAGAAGGAAGTGTCGGATTGCAATTCCATTGGGAAGGAAGATAAAGGTTACCAGAATAAGGTTACCAAAATAAATGATGATAAATTTAGAATGATATGGGTAATATTTATTGAGCTACACATACTGAAGTAGTGTCTCTCAGTATGGTGTTGGGCCACGATGTTTGCTAATGCAACATGCCAAACGTCTCGACATGGAGTTGTAGAGGTTCCTGATGGTGCCCTGCGATAATCCATCCCATGCAGCTTGAATATTCTCACATAGAAGTGACCAGGTTTTCTGGACATGTGACACATGAAAACAAACCATTTATTATGGCACAACAGCATTCTAGTCTTTGGTGACGTTGATGTGGTGTTAAGGGCAGTCATCGTAACGGTCTGTGTGCATGTAGTCCTGTGTTGTGCAGTCGCCTCCCAATGGTGCTGGTGGCTCATGGAGGGCATCACTGCTTGCTGAATGTCTGCAGTCGTGGTTGTTGGGTCACGCTCTCGGCTCTCACTCTCCATGATTCATGTAGGTCTCCCAGATCCTTCATGTTGCTGTGCATGCCTTCTTCTATCCACTGCTGCCAACAGCGTGCTATATTGGTATCGTGCACAATACGTCAATAAGACAATGGCGCTTCCTGAAGCGCTACAATGTGACCCTTTTCTAACTACTCAAATTGCTTTCGAACTCTTCTCTGAGGCATACTTCGCCTACAAAGGATGCTACCAACAGAACAGCATGAGTCAGAATAGAAAGCACCTGCAACAGCACGACCTTATATAGTCAGTCAGGTACAGCGATAGGGACTGCCCTTGCTTACGTCAGATATGTGGCCAGGGTGAAACTTGAATCATTCGCGTGTCTCAGGATGTCAGACCTACCCACTTGTTGGTTGACAACCTTTTTTTCGATGATGAGTGTATATGTAGCATCTCTCTCTGGTTCATACAGCTCATGGATTCTCTTATAGTGGCGGCTTTCCACTGTCCAGTGTAGTCTACGGAAGGTGCTGAAGGCCAATAAGCTATGTATGGCCAATAAGAGTTAGTATAAGAAAGACATAAGATGAATTCAATAACGAACAACTGTAGAACAAAGTAAGAGGTTTCCAAAAAAATGGCCAATATGCTGAATACATAAGACAGATGTTTCTGATAAACTGGCAACTCAGTGTTCCACTCATATTTAAACTATTTCGCTTTACACGTCGTTTGCCTCCACTCGTCCACCATGCTGTTTTGACGTTTATGACGTATTTTGGCTATATACAATGACAGACGTTGCTATGGGACATGTTTATTTGAACTAAAACAAGGCCTGTCTGCGTCTGTCAGCGTACAGCAGCACACACTCCTCTGTACAACTTAAAGGAGTGTGTATTTGGTTGTGAAAGGCTTTCACGCAGATCCAGCTCCCTTGATGTAGTGCCAGGAACTCCCTGTCAGCTCCACACGCGCTGCAGAGAGGTACTGATCCAGTCAGGAGGGAAAATATATGAAAGCCACTCAAAGCAGCGCGTCCCAGTGAAATGAGGCAAGTTTGCAGCAACAGATGGCAGGAGGGGGGCTTTCAAGTGGTGGGCTCTGTCACACATACAGCCTGTCTGACACTGCTAAGGGTGGATTAAAAAACCCACAAGCAGAATTAGGAGCAAACACAAACAATTCACTTGTTCCTGCACAAAATCCATCATCTTTTAGAAGCATACTCTCTTAAACAATAAGGGTCCTAAATTGATCTTGGTTTGGATTTACTGTTCTAGGAAAAGCTTTGACTGGAATGGATCCTTTGCATTATGGAAGTTCTTTGAGATTGATCTTCACAATACATTTTTCCAATGGTCAGGACCCCCACAAGACCACCACAGAGCAGGTATTATTTGGGTGGTGGATCATTCTCAGCACTGCAGTGACACTGACATGTTGGTGGTGTGTTCAGTGTGTGTTCAGCTTTGGTACAAGTGGATCAGACACAGCAGTGTTGATGGAGTATCTACTTCTAATGGCCATTTTATCGGAAACATTTACCTTATATCTGCTCTTTTTGGCCATTTTATTGAAAACACCTTGTACCTGCTGCTATTGGCCATTTTATTGGATACACTTACCATGCACCTGCTGCTATTGGTCATTGTATTGGAAACACCTACCCTGTATCTCCTGCTATTGGCCATTTTATTGGAAACACTTACCTTGTACGTGTTGTAATTGGCAATTTTATTGGAAACATTTACCTTGTACCTGCTGATATTGGCCATTTTATTGGACACACTTACCTTGTATATCCTGCTATTGGCAATTTTATTGGAAACACCATGTATCTGTTGCTATAGGTCAATTTATTGGAAATGCTTACCTTGTAAATGCTGGTATTGGCCGTTTTATTGGAAACACTTACCTTGTACCTCCCATTATTGGCCCTTTTATTGACAACACTTACCTTTTAATAAACATTTGAAAGTGTGTCTTGTGTTACAATTTGATCTGTGTTGTTGTCTTACATGGTTTCAATTTCATTGTCTTATATGGTATTAATTTAATATATTCCTTCAATTACAGTTAAGCTTTTTCACTCACCTGTAAAACTGCTACTGGTATAAAAAAGCTCTTAAATAAAGACATTATTATCATTACTGTATACACCCTTGCATGATGAGGATGAGTATAACATTGTCAGATGATGAGTATAACATTGTCTGATTTTTCTTTTGTTGGTTCATGTTCACACTTAATCTTGGTTTCTTAAACTCATTTTACTCTCTCGCTTTAACGCAGTCATTTACCATCACAGAAAATACAGCAGTTGTTTCTAAGTGAGAGTAAATCATTAATTAGGCCATTAATGCAGCGAGAGTGGATACTGATGGGATGTTTTCAACACACAATGAGGCTTTTCTTTCTGCTGACTGCAGTTTACAGTGATTAGATCCAGCTGAATTATCGCTTTCTGCTGCTACATGTGGGAGGTAACAGTTCTTTACGTATTTGATATATGATTTGAAAAAACATTAAGTGTTCTTTGGGGAGCATTTTGCCCTACAGCGCTCCGCATGTACCCTTTCACTAAGAACGGGTTTTAAAAGTTTTGGGCACAAAATATTCAAAAAACAATGACCTCTTTTCCAATTGGGTCAAGTAATTCAAATTTCAAATAATTGAAAGCAGTGCACAGCTTTCAATCCATCAGTCAGTAAAAGTCAAAGCTTTAGTCTAAGATCTGTGTCTAAACCAGGAGAGAGCAGCTGGCTAGCATTAGCTTAAAATAAGACCAAGACTTTCAGCTGTCAAGTCTGAGGCAAGACTGAAACCAGGGTTTTTTCAGAATAAAAAAATAAAAAAATGTAATTAATTTGTGGTTTATTATTAATCATTAACATTAATATATAATATATAGTAATATAGATATCATTTTATAATATATTTTATAAAACATAACAAAAAGTATATAGCCTCATCATTATTAATTCATTTTATATTATAGTCTTAGTCAAACTTTGCATTGTAACTGGAATCAGTGGTGAGGGCTCTGGGCTTTACCTGCATAAGAACTGAAAATAAGCTCTGCTGCTTGCTCAGGGGTCTTATAATTGAAGCTTTGAAATACAACAACTTAAACTGTCACTCTAAGACAAAAAACACTAAATATGTTTATAAACTTGATGAACTGAATAAGAACTCCGTTTTAAACTTTTCTATTTTCAGCCTGACATCCAGGACTCAGTAGCTTCCAGAGAGTCAGTAAAAGATGATCTGATGCAGAGTCTAAAGGATTTGTATTTTGAGACACTGATGTTCACAGTCAGACCTAATTCTTCTAGCAGAAAGGACACAGCATATGTCTCCTTTAAATTATTATTTATTTCAGAAGAGAGTCAAGACAGAGTGACTGTGAAGCTGAAAAAATGTTGCACTGCAGTACAATATAATACGTTTTGTGCCGGTTTCTTTAATAAAAAAAATGCATATAATACCATTAGCAAACTAGTTACAAATCTGGCTGGCACCAGGATTCAATAAGTCAAGGAGGCACAAGAACTGATTGAGGGAACTGACCTTTCCCAATGAACCCAGTACATCTGGCTTTAGTAGAATTGCCGTAGAATCAGAAACATAATGGCTAACCAAACATGAAAAAATAAAAAAAAACTTGATTTTCATGAACAGCAGGGTACCAACACCAGCCATGGAAACCAAATTAAACCTTCTAAACCTACTAAAAGAAATCTTCTAAACCACTTCATCCTTCACCACTTCTCAGAAACACCCTGGACAGGTCACCAGACAGGACAAACTGCAATTTATACAGCACAAAAATAAAAGCAATAACCGTACAAACAGAAAGGACACACAAAGTTGTTAATGGGAAGCGCCATTCTGAAAAATCACATTTAGTGTATAAAATACTGTCAGTTATACACATACTCAAAATAAATTTACTGTTGTCCGAATAAGTTGAGTTCTATGTGTAACGGCCTTCACACAGCTCTCCTGCTCTGTAGTACTTTTCCTTTTAGTGCTACAGCTCACTGCTTTATTACTGCCAAACACGCAGACAAAACTAAACACATCTTTGTCCTACCCAACTCAGAAGAGCTGTAGCCACCCTGATCTAGCTTTGAATCATTGCCACCTTGAATAGTGCAGCAGTTACATTTTGGCCTCAGGCCTCTGTGCCTTTAAGCATGGTTTTCCCATATCGCTGCTCTAATGTTAATCCGAGATACAAGTGGCAGGTTAAAGAAAGTTGTGTTTCTTATTACTTGTTTTAAACAGAGTTTGATACTTCCAGTTTCGTTTGGCTTCCGGCTCAGCCTGCTTCTTCCATAGCAAAGCATCTGTTCATGCATCTGTCAGCGGTGCAGCGATTCGACTATATAGATGATAAAAACTTTCAACAGTGAAAGCAAAATCTACTGACTGGTGTTGGGAGTGACAGAAAGCAAAAATCACACACGTTATTTAGTAGACCTATTGTAAGCTGTAGCTTGCTAGGCTAAGCTATCACAATAGTTTGGTACCTCCCACTGAAGTGCAGGGCTAAAAACAACATTTAAAGGCTAAAGAATCAAATCTGAGATCACAGATTTGAAAAAACTGGTGTTGAACATTAAGATGACTGTTCAGTAACACTTTATTTGAAAGGTGTTTACATAACACCTTCACAACAATTTGCATAAACACTTTATAACATGTTCATGAATGTTTCTTAAATTATACATGTTATACATGATATGAATATGGAGAACTAGGTCAGATATATTAAAAGTCAAATAAGTAATAAATAATAATTGGTTTTTTTTTTTTTTTTTGGAAAACAGGCTCAGTCTCAGTAAGTGATCTGCAAATAACACCAGTTTAGACAAGACAGCTTGGAGTGAAAGACCGGTATTGGAGTGTCAGACAGAATCAGACACATTTAGTGGTGGGTGCTGTATGTGTAGCAATTAGCTGGTTAGCAGTTAGCAATTTTTAATGTCATTTCATAAGTATTTCCTGGGAATGGCACACAGTTCCTGAAAACCATTAGGCTCGAGAGTGGAAACAAGGCCAGCATATCAGGCAGAATATTCATAACCATTGGACGTTTTAACATTATTCTGTTGCCTTTTCTTATTGTTACTGTTTGGTGTACTTGAATTAAGGGTGTCTTTTATCCAGAAAAGAGGAACTTTTTAAAAGTCATTCACAGTCCTGTTGTTATCTAATTGTGTCCTAGTTAAGGCAATAGCTTTCATTCGTGTAAACATGGAGCTTGAATTTTTTCAGTTATCATTTTTGTTGCAAGTCCTGATGAACTTAAGGAGGCTGGATATTTCTGCAAGACCCTGTAAATTAAAAAACATTGAAAAGGAAACTAGGTGTCCCCAAACTTTTGACAGTCAATGAATGAATATGCGTAATGGATTGAGCCACAAATGCATTAGTTCCTTTTTCCCCCCCTCCTTCACGCTGAGCTCAGAGGTGAATCCATACGACCCCACTGCAGGAAGGACTTGCGTTTGTCTGATTTAGACAGTTTTTATCAGTTTTACCAGCATGCACACTATATTGCACTTCGTCCCCTAACAGTGGGAGAGGCTGGATTCTCCACAGCTGTCAGCAGAGTGCTGAAAATGTAGTTTGCTAAAGAAAAACAAAAACAAAAAAAACTGCCAGTTTCACAATGTCATTTCAAATTCTGGTCAAGCTTTTCTCTCTGAATTTGTCTTTTCTGATTTGGAACAGGTGAGAAACGTGGCACACGACGCAGCGTGACGAGTCCATTTAAATTCCTTTTTTTTTTGTTCGTTTTCAAACAGCAGAGGCTGTTTACACAAAAGGTTTGTGGTAAAGCGAACAGCTGCAGTTTTCTGGAACACAATGCCAGGCAATCAGTGCTGGCACAGCACGAGGCAACCCACAGCTTTTAGGCGTGGGCTTAAGTAAAGCGGAGCTGTTATGCAATGCCAACAAGTGGATTCAAAAATAAATAAGCTAACGTTCAACTCTAGGTGCATGAACACAAACCATATAGCTTTACTTTCTTTTCTGGGTCTCTCTTATTCACCTTACTGTGGGGCTCCAGAAGAATGGATTCATATCAGTTTTGCTCACATGTTTATGACAGTCACCTTATAAAAATGGTCAACAGGTTCCATACACTACATTTATTTTATATATTGTTTATTTTTTATTTGTTGTTATTTACTTCTACATGACCATTTTCCAACTTCTGTTTATTCCTCACTATGAAACAGGCTGTGACTTGTGTATGTCAGTAAGCTCTGTTCTGATCTCATTCAAAAAAGCAGTCCAGGCTGAAACATTCATTGGTCAGCGCTAAACAACTGATGGCTATATAGGCAGATATGTTGCATATGGCCAAAAAGGACTTTTATTATTGAGTGAAGGTGTTTCAGCCACACCCATTGCCAGCAGCTGTATAAGCACATAGCCAAACACTACGAGTACAACGGGTTGTACTGAAGAGCTCAGTGGCTTGAAACATAAGATGCAAGTTCAGTTTATGAAACTTCTGCCCTGCTAGATCTGCCCCAGTCAACTTTAGATGCTATTGTCGTGAAACAGAAGCTCGGCCACAAAGTGGAAGACCACACAAAAACTGTCAGTCAAGTGCTAAGGTGAGTAGTGTCTATCCTCTGTTACATCACTCACTGCAGAAGTCAAAACTTCCTTCGGAAGCAACATCAACACAAGTAGTGTTTGTCAATTGGTGCAGCTGATTTAGTAGTTTTTAGATCTGAGAGAAAAGTGCAAAGGTATGCCCAGGATAAGCAAAGTCGCTCAGGGTAGTTTGGTGTTGAAAGCTCTGTGTTAGAGAAACTTCAGAGTCAGAATTGTTCACAGTGGTGGTAATGGGAACCAGACGTGCAGATGTAATGGAAACCTCAAAAAGCTCCCTCTCATGAAATGGTTATGAATATGCTGCCTGTTACCTTTTCCGATTTTAAGACGATTTTGGCCTTAAACTCTATTCATGATTGAGAGTTTACATGCATGGTGTTGTGAGGCAAAATATTCCCCAAAGAAAATCCCCCTTTTCTGATTATTTTTAGATTTTCATCAACATTCCATACAAAAAGTCAGAAGACACGTGTAGGTTCACTGGTGGTTTTGAATAGTAAATAAATGTCTATATTTGTGTTGCAGACATGGTGACCCCTGGTTCCCATCACCACCACTGTAAAGAAATCTGAACCAAACCGCTTTGTATGACTCCCGAACCCTGAAAATCTGGAGAAAAGCGAGTTAGCCGCTAGTTTTCATGACAGTATTTGCATAATATAAGGAAGGTATTCATTTACAATCACATATTATATCATCTATTATATCATCATATATTATGTCCTATATTATATCATCTATGAAGCCTTTAAATTAGACCCTTAAATAAGTGCTGTTTTATACAGTAGTTTGAAATACTTATGGAAGAGCAACACAAAAGTTGAGCAAACTATCTTGCTGCTGTGCAAAGCAAGAGTCATATTCTTTAATCATGTAAACGCAAGCTGTTCCCAATTAACTGTCTGAGCGTTTAATCTGGACCGCCTTTTTTTGTGGGTGGGAGGGCCTTTTTCCCAGCGTGGAAACTTTCGGAGATGCAAAGCTGTTTAATGTAATTGCGAATTAGTGGGCTTAGGCCTGCCCTCCCAGTGGAGCTGTTCATTTATCGTAACCAATTTAAGTTTCTGTCACTTTCTAATAGCACTAATCAAAGGTCTTTCCATGCAGTAGAACCGCTTGTGAGCTGTCTTGCTTGGGAGCAAGGTGAATTAAACTGAAATAAATGCGTATAAAAAGTCACCAGCAAATGTTTACCATATGTCACAGAGGTCCTAATTAGCGAGTTTTGGTACATTGGGCCTGAGGAGAAGACGGGGGGAAGTTTGTTGGAGTTTAAAGCTGTGTGCTGCTCTCAGTGGGATCCGTTTCAGAGGGATAATATGCAGAATTAAGCACTTTTGCATCTCTGCCATAGCTGCTGCTGAGACACTTGAAAAGGGATATAAATAGTGCTGCTATAGTAATTGTGCCTTAATTGCTTGTACGCTGAAGGTGGAAGGTGGCGTGACACTCTCAAACACTTTAAAAACGCACAAAAAGCA
Source organism: Semaprochilodus insignis (assembly GCA_034552555.1). Classification (NCBI taxonomy): domain Eukaryota; kingdom Metazoa; phylum Chordata; class Actinopteri; order Characiformes; family Prochilodontidae; genus Semaprochilodus; species Semaprochilodus insignis. The sequence goes on from CM067498.1 coordinate 15,162,308, forward strand.
TTTCTGTGGCAGGTCTGCTGCTGAGCGCCCTGCACACATTTTCAAACAATGTAGTTTTCAGGAAATTAAAGATTTGCTTGTGTTTAGGTTCATTTTGACTATGTTGCTGTTATGGGTTACAATTTATTAGTTTCCCCAATTAATTTCCCATGCCTTGTCTTCCTTTCAAACTCTTATTAATTAGACTGTCTTCTCTGTTACTGAGGATTTTTGGACAAATTTATTATTGTGTTTTGTACTACTGTGTGCCTGCTGTATTGTACAGCAGTGTACTGACCTGCACTGTCTTGTGTAATTGGTCTCTCCAAGCTCCACCCACAAATGTGTTCTTTCATCTGCTGTTGTATGGCTGGACAGGTTTTAGGAAAAGCTAGGAAAAATCCCATTCATTTATTTGTTTACAGTTTATATCACAATATCTACATACTGTACATTTAGAGCGCATCATGCATGCAGCCTAATGAGAAACTATAGAACACGAGTCTGCAATGAATAAAATTTGTTTATTTGACATTTGTTAATTACATTAATTATGCCTTTAGAAGGCAGTAATGAGTAAAGTATGTTTATTTCAGCTTGAGGTGTTAATAGGGACATAGCCAGTCAGCCGGTTTGGTAGCTTTAAGCTTTTACTTTGAATAGTCATGTACTATGAATAAAGAGAAATAACCTTAAATAGTAAATAATAATCACAATTATTTTGATGATAATTAATCCTCAGCCAATGTTTTATGAATGTGGCAGGCTTATTGCAGCTCTGGATGAACAGTTTTTTATTCCATAGACGGGATGACAATAATATATCTCCATACCTCATATGGTCTATTTTATTTTATTTTATTTTATTTTGTGTGCTCTCACCAAAAAACTAATTCCTTGCAACACAAACCTGATTCTCAGTCTGATAATTTTTTTCTGGACTCCAGGTTTTTATGGGTTTTACGATTGGCAGAATTTTCCATTTTCCTACATGGGTAGTCGCTGTCCAAGCGTGACACTGGAACCGTCCAGCAGAAAACCCACCTAGGACCACTCAACATCTCAGGAGACTCCTCCAGAGGGAAATATAAAAAAAGGAGAGAAAATCGATAGCTTCAGTCTGGGGCTGTCATTCTGTCTAAAAAGCCACAGGGACTCGCAATTACCTGTTGCCTCGAAGGAGAGAAAAACACGGCAGGCCTCTCTGGAGAGATCTTTCACTCAGTTCAGGAAACGACTGGTTTTTCGGAGGGGGAGAGGTGGCCTGTGCTTTTGGACCATCTATCAAATCCCTGTGATCATAATTCAAAATGGATAGAAGAACAAAGAACAGAAGAAAGGATTCAGTGATTTCCCTGGTGTCGCTGTTTAAATGCTGTCAGTTGCAAACGCTCTAGCATCAGAGCTCTTTTCTGTATTCAGAAGACAAGAAAATCTGGTCTCTCACCCTAAAGCAGCACACTAACGTTACAAGCTTCTGTGCTTCAGAACAAATTAAATATAAAATAAATGAATCAGCCGTGAGTTCTGTTCCCCTCTAAACTGAAAGGAACGTCAGCTGTGATTTCTGTCTCTGAGAAGCTGCTTGAGCATCAGTTTACCATATAAAACCCTGAGTGTTAAAAAGAGTTTCTTCCAACTGCATTAAATCACCATTAAGTACCTATTTCCCGCATCCCAAATGTACAAATAAATAAAATGTCAACTTTTTGACTGAGATGCCTAAATGCTTATTTTTATTTAAAACTGTGCAGAGATAATGCTCTTCATATGGCATATTAGAGTGAAGCTAGTGGTGTTATCTCTGCTTTTACAGTGTATTTAAGAAGAAAGCAGTTAAAGAGAGTCTGTTAGCAGCAACTGACCATCATGTGTCTGCTTGGATTTTATATACCCAGACTTAAACAATAATAGCAGGGCTTTTTCAGGCAGTCATTTTGAAGCCTTGACCACCTTCACATTCTTGCCATTCTTTCAGCTTCACCTGCCTGCAGAGACCAGTATTGAGAGATGTTGCGAGAGAAGCAAACAACCAAAAAGAGGCTCTAAGGGAGGCCACTTGATCAGTTATATTGATGAAGGGAAAAAGAGATTACATATGGCCCCCGTAGCCATTTCAATCAGTCTCTCGCTCCTTCACTCGTCTTCTATGTTAACAACTTTTAGATTTTTTCTTTCAAAAAGACAGACCAAAAACACCCAATATTTCTAGCCTCACTTGTACAGTTATATATGACTAAATATATAATATATATATATGTCAGGTGCAAAGAACTGGGCGCGATGCTAGCAGAGCTAAAATTCAAAAGAGCTTTATTAACTAAACCGGAAGCTTTACACAACAGCAAAGGGCGAGTCAGCAATGCAAAGGGGTAATCCCTGGTAGAGCCAGGAAGTCAAGCAGGATGGTAGACAGAATCAGAGGGAAGTAGCAAAGCGTAGTCAAAGGGACGGAAACAGAGTAAAAAAAAACAGAGAGGCAAACAACAAGCTAACCAAACAAAGGGAGAAGATGAAAGAGGAGTCGAGAGCAAAAAAGAGTAAGCTAAGAGAGATAGATGGACACGCTCAGAAATGCAAAAACTTTGCGAAGACTGAGAGTGTGTTTGGGGTTTATAAACAAATGTCATAGCTGAAAGCAACCAGTATTCTGGAGACCTAGATTGGGAGTGATTGGTAGACTGCGAGCATGTGGGTGTGACGTCATCGGGCTGTGCACTCTGGGAAATGGAGTCCGGAGGATCAGCAGAGTCAGATAGACCCACGGACGTGACAATATATCATATACCTGTGACTCCATAAGGTCCTGGTAGGTTGTCACAGGTATCTGGAGCCATGTTGACTTCAGTGCATCCCATAGCTGCTGAGGGATCATGGTGGTCCCACAGATGCTCAATTGGGTTCAAGTCTGGGGAATTAGGGGGCCAGGGTAGTACTTGGAAGTCTTGGTCATGTTCTTCCAGCCAATGTCGGACATTTCTAGCTGCGTGACATGTCGCATTATTTTGCTGGAAGGTCCCATCCTCCCCAGGGAAGATAATCAGCATGTATGGGTGTACGTGATCTGCGAGGATTGATTCATACCCAAATCGGTTGAGAGTGCCTTCCACATGAATGAGTGGGCACAGAGAATGTCATAAAAACGTGACTTTCTTCATGGGCTACGTGCTGCCACTGTAGAAAGTAGGAAGTGGTCATTAAAATGTGGCTCAACTGTGATTACACACAGTATTGGCTAAAACGTAGTCACATCTTTTCCCCCGTACTTTAGGGATCACGTGAAAAAAACACTGGGAGATAAATGGCTAACAACTAGCATGCTATGCCAGCTTTAATCACAAGGACAAATAAATATGAAGCTGTATGACATTCTAACTGTTACCCAGGGATTTTTTAATGTATTTCACAAACAGTATGGGTTAAGAAAAAAACAAAACAAAACAGCAGACCCCAGTGATTTAATTTTTTACCTAGTTATTTTAAATAAGCATAGCATCGTTAACACTGTTTAGGGTGAGTTTTCTTGTTAGCTTGTCTTTATAAGCAATACATTTGATGTAACTAGTGTTTTAGTTGAATATCCTTGTTACTGAGTATCAGAAACCCCATAAACAACAACTCCACACATTCAGTCAGCACCAGTTAGCTAGCTTCCATTACTTAATAGCTAGCATTAGTTTTATACCCCCAGTGCTAAGACCAAAGAAGCACACTTCAGACCCTGAACATGACTAAACTGATCCACTGCTATTTAAGGTGCGGTGGGAGAACCCGTAAATTTGATCAAGCTGCTGCTTTAAACTGACAGCAGTGAAGGAGTTCTTTCTGCAGAGTTTACATTTGCTTCTCACGCATTCTACCTCTGTTGTTGCTGTTAGCCAGTGCTTCTGGGAAAGTGCTTAGTTATCATTCTCGTTATCTGGAAGGCAATACGAGACGATATATCACAAGCACTTACCCACTGAATCTGACAAATGAAATGGCATTGGGCTGCGGACAGTGGAGCCTTAATGGAACTGGCCTTCGCTCCAACACCGAGCTGAACAGACGATACAGCGTGAGATGAAATCTTTAGCAGGGCCTTTCATGCACGCCAGCGTGTCCTTGATAACCTAGCAACTCCTCCAGGAAAAGAAAGGAGAGAACGTGAAAAAGAGAAAAAAAAGAAAAGAAAAAAGCACCATCTCATCTCCAGTGTGAGAGTTATAGTCAATTACAGAAAGTCGGACGCTGTGGCTCAGAGCTGTGTGTAAAGAGGAAAGTCTGTCTGCTGCTGAACCGAATGAGCTTGTGGTGATTTGATGAGCTTTGAAGGGACTAAGAATGCTAAACACCCATTAAACCTAATGAGAAACTTTGGACCGCAACTCAGTTTATATCACAGTACCTACATTTAGAGTGAGTTATACATTCAACCTATTGTGAAACTGTAGAACGCAACTCAGTTTATATCACAGTACCTACATTTAGAGCAAGTTATACATTCAACTAATGAGAAGTTGTTGCAATCCTGCATTGCATGCAATAACAGACTTCCTCCAGAGAGGTCTCCAAATCATACATAGTGCTGTGTTAATAATGTAAATTACTTGAAATATGAGTTAAATGGTTTTCTTGTGAATCTGGCTGATATTTGATTGGCATCTTTCCCTTGACTATGACATGCATAAGACATCTTTTATTGCACAGTTTGCTGCGGGTTTACAGTAAGAGGCCTGTGATTTCTGCCTCATTCCTGTTTGTCTTGTTTATCTTTGTAAATCCCTGGGCTGTTTTTGAGCCCTGGAAGTCTGAAATGGAGCACTTAGCCTCACTCAGCTCTGCAGTCTATTGATCCTAATGAGGGTTAATGGTTTAACTATGCAGGGAGAGATGATGTGGCGAAACTTTGACCTGTGCTTGGGAACCTGCATTAAAACACAATTAGGTCCAGACGCTGTGCAAATGGGCTCTGAGTTTGCTGTGGGAGAGGAAAGGGGATTGAGAACAGGCCCTTTAAAATACAGAGCTAGACATTTTAGACTTGGATGTGAACCATCTGCCACCAGGCACAACCCGCCGCCAAATCTACTGCTCCGTCTTCTTAATTACACATCATTAGATATCGATTTCTCCAGGACAGAATGAAGACTTGCCAGAGTTTTCTGTCAATGCTGGGGATAATTGGTGGAGAGCAAAGGCCAGGTTTGCTGAGGGATGTTACGGTGAGGGAGTCTTTGCCTGCAGGGTTTGTGATGGTACGTTTCGGTCATTCTGATTTCTGCTGCTCTAAACTTCCAAGAGACAAAGGGACTGCACAAAAACAACAACAAAAACAAACATAATTTACTTTTCACCGCGGCAGCCTGACTGCGATTCATCACGCTAATTAGTCTTAATACCCGCAATTATCAATAATACAGTGCGAGTGTGGCACACCAAAAAGGTTCTGTGGTTTTTAATTGCAGCTCATTTTCAGATCAATTTCAATTCATAGTGAGAATAGTTTCAAATCAAATGACTGGTGAAAGAGTGGGGGGGGGCGGGGGAGGGGGGATCGGAGACCACGCTCGGGTGATGCAAAAGGGATGAAACACAATATCTCTCCCGCGAGAGCGAAAGATCAATGAGGAGATTAAAAAAAGTTTCCGGCAAGCTCTCTTTCAACTTGTCCTCATCAACCAGAATGCTCTCAGGATTCAGCCAGTTTGATCTTCCGATGATAATCAGATGTGTCGCTTTACTGAAGAGAAAGAAAATACTTGATTTGGCGGCTAAAAGCGCTTTATTCCCCTCAAAGAACACGTGTGTCGTTTTAATCATTCAGATTTTGTGCTTTGGCTGTGATCTGCCTGGCTGAATGATGCTGATAAGGTCAGTATGTGTTCTCTAACCTGGCTGCTGTGTCAAGTGTTCCTTTGGCTTTTCTGCGTGGTGATGCTTCACTATCTGCTCCATCAAAACTGAACTGACTTGAAGCTTGGCATTTAGCCGAAGTCGACATTTAGCTATATCAGCCATGTCACATATGTGTCACGCAGGGCTGGTTCCTGCTGTAAGTCCTCTAGGCAGTTGTTAGGTCTTCCAAGTTAATAGGAGGCCCTGAGCACGTATTATTTGGTCAGAATAATCACTTATGTAAATGACTTGTTTTCTCAAAATATTCACTTATTGTGTGAGAAAAATACAATGTCTCCGGATACTGACTTAATATCTCAAATAATGACTTTTCTTAGGAATATCTAAACATAATTACTTATTTTCTCAAAATGTTCACTTAACACCTTAAAATATTGACTTATTTTCCCAAAACATTCACAAATTTGGTCAGAAAAAATATTATTATGTCAACATAGTGACTTAGTATCTCATAATAAAGATTTGTTTACCCTAAAATACTGAATGAATAGTTCAGACTTCTGATTTTATGTGCCAGAAAATGATTTAGTATCTCATAATAATGACTTGCTCTCCCAAAAATGTTGAGAAAATAGTTGCAAATCAAGAAAACAGTTGCACAAATTGTTGCACCCAGAAGGAATCAAATGACAGCAATGAAATTTGATGAGTAAGTTTGAAATCATGAGACATGCAAATTATAAGTTTCATGCTCAGCTGCACATGTGACATAAGCGAGGATGGGCCTTATCGCAGTACCTGACTGACCCAACAGCCACAACTCAGCCACTAGTGATGCCCTTCACAAATTATCCTATGTGTCCTAGAGCCAGCACCATTGGTAGATGGCTGCACGACACTGGACTAAATGCCGACTGCCCTTAACACCACGTCAGTGTCCTCAAAGACTGCAATGGTGTCATGCCAGACTGTCAAGGAGTAACTCAGAATGGCAGCGGGTCATCTTCAGTGACAAGTCCTGCTTTTGTCTTCGTAGAGACAACCAAAGCGACAAATCCGTGTGTGGAGTCACCGTAGTCAGCACCAAGATGAATGGTTTGTAGTCACACGTCACACATCCAAAAGGCCTGGTGTCACTCCCCATCCACCCCTACTGCAAAATCTGCAGAATATTGAAGCTGCATGGGATGGACTGTAGCAGAATCAGTTTATCACACCATTAGGAACCTACAACTCCATGCTGAGATGTCTGCGTTAGCCGTGTTGCGTTAGCGGCCCGACGCCATACTGAGAGACACTACTTCTGTGTGTGTAGCTCAATAAATATTGCCCATATCAGTCTAAATTTACCATCATTTATTGTTCCTGGTAACCTTTGTATGTCCAAAAAAACCTTATTGAATTGATATAGTGACTTGATGCGTTAAAACATTGTAGTAATTCTGTTATTTTCATTATAATTAAGTTTTTTGATGGAACAAACTGGATTCAGTTCTTGAAACAACTAGCATTTTTTTCACCAAACACATATTTGTGAATAGGTAGAAGTAGCCAAGCAATCTCTCTCATTGTTTAGGACTTCAGGAGCTGGACTAAATGTCTTAAACGTTAAATGAACTACCAAGATGCTCAATCACACTTCTGATTTATAACAGGAAAAAACACCTCTCTAGCCCTAAAGGTTATAGAAGCTGACTGTGAATATCCTGGTCCTAGACTCAGCAAGTTCTGGTTAGTTGTTAGGATTATAAAACAGTGGCAACAATTCTGTGACAGCTTGTTACTGAAAGACTTACTGTAAAACTGATACATACAAGATCACATTAATATAAATATCTGGTACTAGGTTCAGCTGTCTGTGTTTAATCTGAAGTGGCCAAAATCTTTTATGTGCGTGGCACCAGCTTATCGTTAACTTACTACTAGAATCCCATCGGGCACTAGCAGAGGTGAGCTTTATAGCAGAACATCTTTTTTACATTGTTGTATATAAATACTTTGCATGTTTTTGCATTTTTCGGGCTAGCTCTAATAGTCATGGTTCGCCCCTGCTGCTGGTAGTCAGGCCACTGCACAGAAGTACAATTGGGCTCTTCGATTAAACCCTTGAGACCTAGTGCATCTACTGAGGAGTTCTCAGCACAAAGCACACAGTGCCCTGACCAAGTCCCAGTAGATGCGATATTCCCACAGCTCTCTAACGAGCGTTACGTAGTTGCTTCTTCACGCTGATAACTGTGTGAAGCCTCTGGGAGCTCCTGGCTCCATCTCTCTAGAGGCGGCTTTGTGAGGGACATCTGGGAGGGGGTCCCAGTGCTGCAACTTTTCTAGTACAGGGGTTGTTTTATCTACCAAAAGCACCATATGAAACGCTGCCCCCTGCTGGTCTCCCCTGCTCTGCTCGATAGAAAAGCTGTCTCGAACCCCTCGAGGCTTTGTCTCTCTGATTAAAGGCTAGCTTGTTTGTCAGGCTGGTTGAAGTGACCGCTCGCTGTGTTCCCTGACCCACATCGCACCCTGCTCTTATCAGACAGAGATGGGGGTGGTGTTGGGGAGTGGGTGGCTTGGTAGAATGAAGAAAAACAAAAACAAAACATATCCATTTTGTTGTGCTGCTGCTTTCATTCAGGCTTTTCCAACACGAGTCCAGATGAAACAGTGCAGATCGCAAACTGGGTAGACACAAAATGAAGCAGAAGATAAATAAATATGTAAGTGAAGCCAGTGCAGTGATGTGTGAACACCATGACCTTACACCTGCACTTACCAGGTTACTTCTCAGGTGTGCTTTTACTGGCTGCCTGTCAAAAAATTAATGACGTTTAAACATTGTTTTCAATAAATGAGTATCACTTGAAGAGGGCCCAATTTCCTGCACTATTAAAGGGTTCAAATAAGTTAAGAGAAGTAAAGATAAGTCTACAAAACTTTTCAGAGTGGTTTGGTGTGAAACTCTCTGTTCCAGAGAGTAACATCTGTGTCAGGTGCAAAGAACTGGGCGCGACACTAGCAGAGCTAAAAGTCAAAAGAGCTTTATTAAACAGACCGGAAGCTTTACACAACAGCAAAGGGCGAGTCAGCAATGCAAAGGGGTAATACCTGGTCATGAGTAGTAGAGACAGGGGGAGGTCGAGAGCCAGGAAATCAAGCAGAACGGCAGACAGAACCAGAGGGAAGTAGCAAAGCGTAGTCAGAGGGACGGAAATAGAGTCAAAAAACCAGAGAGGCAAACAACAAGCTAACAAAACAAAGGGAGAAGACAAAAGAGGAGTCGAGAGCAAAAAAGAGGTCAAGATCGGTAAGCTAAGAGAGATAGATAGAAATGCAACTGGGGTTGGCAAATTTTTGCGAAGACTCTATTCTGACGACCTAAACTGGGAGTGATTGGTAGACTGTGAGCATGTGGGTGTGACGTCATCTGGTTGTGCACTCAGGGAAGTGGAGTCTGGAGGATCAGCGGCGTCAGATAAACCCACGGATGTGATAGTCTGAGATGTTTTATGATAGTTTGAGAAAATTTGTGCCTTAAACTCTGTTTATGGTGAAAAAATAAATGCAGGAAACTGTGTGACAAAATAGTCCCTAAATTACCCAAATAACTAACATTTTTAGATTTTACCATCATCTATTTTACCGTCATCAACATTCCATATAAACACTCATGTGTAGGGTTACTGGTGGTTTTGGACAGGAAATAAAATGGGTATTTTTGTGCTATATTTGTGTGGTAAACATAGTGATCCCTGGTTCCTATCACCACCACTGTAAAGAAACCTGAATCTCTACATCCAAACATTTTACACCAAACCACTCTAAAAGACTTATATTATCTTAACCACTGAACGATGGATAACATGCTCCTCCAATTCTATAGAAATTATGCCAAAATTCCTCCCCTTTGTTGTCAAATGTGGAACCAGAGTTTGCACAGTAGAGATTTAGTAGACCTGCCCCCTTCTCCCAGGTCAAGAGGTCAAGACTGCCTTCATTTAACTCGCAATAGTAGCACTGCAGCAATGCAACCTAGTGGCAGCAAAGCCTACAGTTTACCTGATAGGTGTGAAGTATCATCAGTAAAAATCCAGTTCATATTCAAGTTGTGTAACTTAATAACACATTCAGACACATTATAATTTTGAATATAGCCAGTGACACATTAATAAAACAAATGTTACTAGTTAACGATAGGCCAATGTTACAAATATTACTTAAAGGCAAGAATAGCCTGCACAGCAACTCCTCACAGGCAAAGCCTAGGTCAATTCTTTGTTAGTACTACGCTAATTTTGATTTTCACGTCAACACCACTTACGCTCAGTTTAAATTATTAATATGTCACTTCAACTTAGAGAGACACCATGTGTCATGTTAACCAAGACAGAGACTGTGTTCATTCTCCATCCATACACACAGTCAGACATAATCTATATTTATCAAAAAAACACTCCCTTAAGAGCGCTGAGCAGTTGAGTAAGTTCCTCAGAAATTACTCTACATGATTTGAGGCCATTATGTGATGATTTAGGCATGCAGTTGGCACCACACTAATTTTATATAAGCTTCCTCAACTTGTTCAACAAGTTGCATTGGCGTCATAGGTCCAGTCCAAAACTACAAAAGCAAACCTTGATTGTAGCTGACTGAATATATGCAGCGTATATATATATATTTCCAAACCAATACTTAAACATGGCTCAGACACCCCACACCTCAGCCACAGCATCACTGATATTTATGGAGACAAGCAACACTTTCATTTGCCTTTATTATTAATTTAAATATCTATTCAGAATCGTCCTAGATGGATGTCTGCCTGAGGCTGGTGAGCCTTGGTGAGCACAGTTTCAAAGCAGCAAACAGGCATCTGTCCATCAAACAGCAGAATAAGAGGGCAGCATTTGCATACAAATACCCTGTCACATACCATCCACTACCATAAGCAAAGTGGAAAATACGAGCCATTAAAACTGATTTGGGATTCAATACTCAAACAAATTGTTGCCTGTAGGTGTTGTTAATTGTAGCCTGTATGTATTTTTAAATGCCATTGAGCACTGCCAGTTCTTCTACAACCAGTTTGTATTGTTTAGTATAGCCAGTATGTGTTTTTAAATGGCATTAAACACTCCTGGATCTTCTACAGCCAGTAAGTATAGTTAAGTATAACCAGTATGTATTGTTAAATGTCATTTAATACTTTCATTTAATACTCACTATGCTTTTTATCAGCTCACTTACCATATAGACGTTTTACAACTACAGATTGTAGTCCATCTGATTCACTGCATACTTTGTGTCACTACTGGACTAAGAATAACCCATCAACCAAAACGACCCAGCCAACAGTGTCATATACACACCGCCACTGGACACTGTCAGGCCTTCTACAACCAGTATGTATTGTTAAATGCCACTGAACACTGCAAGGCCTTCTATACTCAATACGTATTGTTAAATGCATTTGGACATTGCTATTCTTTCTCCAGCCAGTATGTATTTTTTAAATATGGCCAGTATATAAGAAGAGTAAGAGTATATATGCACTGAGAAATCTGATTACTAAGGTAAAATCCAGCTCTCTTTATCAGATTTCTTAATCAGAATTTTAGGCCTTAATCTGATCTAAGAAATCAGCAGATATTATTTCCTGAGAACTTGAAAAATCAGCTGCAGGAATATAATTATGATCGTATTATGCAGGCATGCTATTAGGCATGCTGTTTGCCAGGGACGTCTCTACATTAGGGGCCGGTGGGGCCTGGCCCCACCAGATGTCGCTGTGGAGCAGTGTGTGACATAATCAATAATTCTGTTTAGTAAGTTATATAAATATTATTTTCTAACATTGTTGTGTATTTGACGTATGAAAATGGCAGTAGTTCCCAATACATTGAAAATACTCCTGTACCTGTTGCGTAAGGTCAGTACTTTCAGCAGTCTTCAATTAGCTAGTGAGTATGTTCAACATGCTTTCCATAATGGGCTGTGGGGCACGATTATGCTGGCCCCATGCTGGGAGCAGCCAATCAAAAATGAAAGATGTGAATACGCGAGGTTAGATGAATATCGTTTACGGTATCAGCGTTGTTACGTAGCTTGCCACTGAAAAACATCACCGTAATCTGTTAGCCGCTGCTAACAAGGCAATATAATGAATCACGTCGACAATTTAATCAAAGTTAAATTCAGTACCTTGCCATTACAGCAAAAACTGGAGATTAAACGTATGGGACCACACCAGCCAGAGGATTTCAACATCACCCAGTCTGGAAAGGACAAAAAACGCTCCTTCAACACAGAGTGGTAGGAGTGGTAGTGCTAGGAAAGGCTAATATCGCCGCGCAGATTGATACAGCTCACAAACGTGCCATTGAGCTCCACAATTGGCAAACAGAAGAGAACAGGTGTGTTCTTGGTAGAATAATAACATGCCTAAAACTTTGTGGAAAGTGCGAAATTGCTTTACGAGGCCGCGATGAATCCTCGGCTTCAATGACTCCAGGAATTTTTGAGAGCATTTTTGAGACCATGTGTGAGGGGGATTCTAGGCTAAGACAGCATTACCAGTCACAGCCATGCTTTAAAGGCACTTCAGCCACTATTCAAAATGAACTTCTGGAGTGTCACAAAGCCAATTGGCCTCCCTGCTCTAAAAAGTTGCTATGGATATTATCATAGTTGCAGACCATTGATGTTATGCTATTTAATAATTCTGTATTTGTAATGCGATTTTATATTACTGGCTGTATGATATCAAATGCAGTCATTGTTATTGGTCAGACTTTGGTGCTGGATTATCTTTTTGGAATTTCATTGATAAAGTGCATTTGTGGTTGAATTAATTGAGCAGGTAGGTTTGTGTGTAGTTTCACTGACTGTTTCAAGTGGGATGCTGCCCATAGAGAATTGTGCCCCACCTGGCTTTTCATGCTAGAGACGCCACTGCTGTTTGCTGATCCTAATAGGTAGAAGTTTCCATTGCTTGTTATCTACATTAGTCTTATACTTCCAGCTCGAAACTAAAATCTTCATCATAGGTTTTTTCTTTCTTAATAAAGACAACATAACCAAGTAAAAATCAGCAGAGATATCAAGCATGAACAATACAGTAAACTTAAAAAGCCTAAACCGGTTTTACAACCATGACGCCAGCATATGTTCAAAATGGGCCATGGTCAATGGCACCAGGCTGCTATGGTGCTGTACTGGCAGGTCCCTACAGACAGTCACTGTCCAGGTTTTCTCATCAGCTGTCTCTTACCCTGTCCACCTTTGAGACTGTGGAGGTGCCATTTCTCACAAAACCAATTAGGGCAGTATCCCACTTAGGACACCACCATGCCTTCCATGCATCCATGCTCCAACAAACCAGAAGCGGAACACTACAATAATTCTTTTTCATTATTCAAACTTTGATTTTTGATATCTCCCCTTAATATTATATAAAAATGTGTAATATTTTTGCCTGCTGGGACTTCAAACAATCCTTAATAAGGATGCTTTCTGTATTTGATTGAATGTGCCTATGATGAGTGTGTGCAGGCCCAGTCTTACCTCTGGCTATGTGTCTGGTATGTGTGTTCCCTCTCTGAGTTGATTTAGTCAGCAGATAAAGCTGCACACACCTTTGTGTCAGTGTGTGCGAGTGAACAGAGATGCGTCACACAGCTGCACGTGAGGAGTGACATTTCAGCGTGTTTGGAGTGTGACAGTGTGTAAGAGCTCCAGCGGTGAGGGAGCTGGAGACGAGAACAGGGATAGAAAACCCAATAACACTCTCTCTTTGTGTCTGTCATTCATATTTCCCCTTGGAGATCAATGAAGTCTCTGTATGCGTGAACATATACATTCAACTCTGTGTAAGAGCTCTGCATGGACTTGATTATTAATGTATTATCCACATATCATATCCAACTGCACACACAAAATCTTGTTCTGGCCAGATAGCACACGGATGTCGGCTACCTCTGGCAAACATCTGGCACTGCTGGCCCACTTTTGATACTAGCAAACAAAAGCATCCCACAACTGTCTCAATATTAAGGACCTGAAGTGCACATAATATTGCAATACTCAAGTATACTGGAGTATTGCAGTAGTATGTTTTACAATACTGTACCCATTTAGAAAAAAACACAGCACTGGTAAATACTGGTGCAGACAGCGATTCATTCAGTCGACTCTTTAGCCATTAGACTCTTCCACTCCAATGCAAACAAGTAGCATAAGTGTGCACCACCAATAGCAGTGAGAGGTTGTGTTGTTAACAGTTAGTACAACTAGGTGGTGATAGGCGCATTCACATATGTTCATAGGTTCTTTGCTGTGACGTTGCTTCCGTAAGTTCACGGTACTGTTTTGTTTCGTGAAGCTGGAACCTGCTGCATATTGTTGTCCAAGAGAGACAACTGCCAATAAAACCGCAGTTTTGCTCTCTCTGGTTCCCTTTATTCTAGCAAAACACAACGCAGAGCCTCGCTAAGAAGCTGCTTGAGGGTTACATTCGCATACTTCTGCATATTGTGGTGTGTTTTCATGGTATGACATTTTCCTAAAATTAGATGTAAAGAATTGTGATGTATCGCCTTACTTACAGTTTCGCAATATTTCGCAATATATTGAACCGTAACCCCTGTGTCATATGCATTGTATCATCAGGTTCTTACCAATACACAGCCCAAGAAGGAACACTAGAAGTACAATAAGAGAACAGCCTAAAAAAGAACGTCAGGTTCAATGTTTACATCTCGAATAATCTCAAAATCCTTATACCTTATACTGATGAAGATACATCCATACACATGATGACAATAGTAGATATTTCACTTACATCCTTAGACGGCCTACACAAAGAGTTCTCTTCAATTCTCTAACAATCAGACTCATGCCCTGGGAAAGGGAAGCAATGTAGATGTATATCATGGTTAAAGTAGACAGAAGTGGCATGCTATGAACTGAGCCGAAATACATTATGTGTATGCATCTGATAAATAATCTAAATGTATGTTCTCTGCAGCTAATTTGTTCCCTATCTGCCCACTTCCACAAGTGACCAATAACTGTCTAAGCAAACCCTAGACCCCTGAACACTCTAACACATACAGGCACACACACACCCACACACACATCGCCTCCCTGCCACGTGAGGCAGCAGTTTGTTTACCTGCCATGACTGTGGTGCATCAAAAGGAACCTGTCTTGTGCAGACCTCTGCTGTGTATGCTTGTCTCTCTTTTTTTCTCTCACCCGTATTTCCCCTTGGGGATCAATGTCTACATCTGTATGTATGTGGGCATGATGCATGTACCCTATGGATGTATGCATCTGTCTGTTTATCCCTCTATGTAAGTATCTCTGTATCTCTCACTTTCTCTCAGATTTCCCCTTGGAGATCAATAAAATGTCTGTCTGTCTGTCTGTCTATATATATTGATGAATCTATTTACCTATGTAAGCACACACACACACGCGCACACATGCACAAACGCATACACATATACATGCACACATACACACCCACACACACACATTTTATATATATATATATATATAGTATGCAGTATATGTGTGTAGGTATAGCTTTTCTATTTGTCTAATCATTATGAAACATCATAATGAGTCATCATATTTTGACTGTGATCATATATTAAAGCTGTCAAGCGATTACAATTAATGATCTCATATTTGCTCACATTTGATCGCAAACATTTAAAACATTCGGCAAAACATTAAAACATGCATAGTGTTATAGTGACATGAGTGGACAAGATTAGGTGTTTGAGTCTGATTCACTCACACCATTGCAACTGGTAAGTGGAGCTGACAAAATGTACAATGAGTGCAGAAACAAGTAGGTGTATAATATATATCTGTCCTTTGTGCTTGTTTGCTTTCTGAGTATATCTATCTATTATCTATTATCTATCTTGTTCCTTTTCCCTTTCTTCGTCTCTGCTGTAGGGGGCAGCACACCTCCACAGTTGACAGGATCTGTTAATCCTTTCATTCTTTCCTTCTTTTACCACGCTTTACTGACTCTGTCTCTCTCTGTGTCCTTCCCTCTCTTTCTCTTTCTTTCTCTCTCTTTCTCTCTCTGTCTCTCTTTCTCTCTCTCTCTCTGTCTCTCATACTCCCCATTTCTGTCTTTTAAAACACCCACCCGAAGTCTTTTGGCCAGGGTTCTGTGGTGGAATGCTTCCTTATCAACTCCCTCTGAAGGTTTTCTTATTTACTCATTCATTTCTTTGTTTGTTTGTTTTTATTCCCTGAATTGTGAGAGTAATGCTGATCTCAGTACTGTAGAACAGTGAAACAGCACACAGGCATCAGCACTGCAGTAATAGAGCCTGAATTACAATTAATTCAGCTCCGCTCGATCTGCCAATACTGATTCTAGACCTACTGGAGAGAGACTGCCTTAGAAAAGACAGAGAGAGAAAGAAAGAAAGAAAGAAAGAAAGAAAGAGGGAGAGAGGAAGTAATAAAAAAGGAAACAAAGAGGCTGAGGAGGAAAAATATAAAAAATACAACAGAACAGAAAGAGAGAGAAAGAAAAGAGTGAGAGCAAAAAGAGAGAGAAAAAGAAACAGATATACGCATAGGTAGATAGAAAGATAGCTAGATAGATTTTATTGACCACCAAGGAGAAATCTGGAGAGAGGGGAAAAGAGAGGGACAGAGAAGGAGAGAGTGAGGCAGACAGAAATAGAGAGAGGGAAGGAGGGAGAGAGAGAGGGAGAGAGGTATACAGTGTGATTGGTACCTATGTTAGCTGTCCCTCAGGTATAAATGACTGCTCTTTTATAGTCCGAGTGTGAGATTGGGCCGTTAGTGTGCTGATACTTATTCCACTTCCATCACCTCAACTCACAGAGAGTGCTTTCTATTACATCAGCATCTTGAACAGCACTGTTTCTGCTCCGTTTTATTCAGAGAGAGAGAGAATCAGAGGAGTGATATGAGATCATGTTACCCCTTTTATCCTTATGTACACAGAACAGTAGAAATTCTTAGGTTTCCAGCTTGTCCTCATGGCTATTGATAAAGAAACAAATACTGACATACAATATACAGTGCAAATAGATTGACCTATCCAGTTGACCTATCATGGCTCAACCCACGTTAGAGCAAGTAGAACACAACTCAGTTTATATCACAATACCTACATTTAGAGTGAGTTATACATGCAATTTAATGAGAAACTGTAGAATACAACTCAGTTTATACCACAATACCTACATTTAGTGTGAGTTATACATTCAATCTAATGAGAAACTGTAGAATACAACTCAGTTTATACCACAATACCTACATTTAGAGTGAGTTATTTGTTAGCAGTGCAACAGTAACATGCAGTTGTTGGAGTGTGTGAGTAACCTGTAAGCAGCTGCTGGCTGGCTCTCTGCTGGGAAGCTGCTCTAGAGCCCCAGGTGCTCGGCTATTTAGATTAGCAGGCAGAGCGGGATTTCATTAACTGTTTACCTAGAGTCTGCAAACGTGTTAGTCTGTTTGTTATTAAAGCACTCACTCTGTCCTTCAAATGTTTGGGGACACTTGGATTCTTTAAATGTTACTAATACAAATGATTGTTTTATTTTTTTATTTAAAGGTGGTGTAGAATGGAAAACTGTGTTTACATCATCGAGTTGAATAAGGAGAGTTCAATACATGTAACTGACATACCGTGAACCTCAAACACTGTTTTTCCTCTATCAGATACAGATACATCAGATTCCAAAATCCTTAACTGTTACATTAATGAGTCCTGACTCATTAATATTTAAACCCCTAAAGTTGACATATGATGAAAACGGAGCAACAGCAACAAAAACACTACACCATGTGGCGAAATCTACCATTCCAGGCTGTGAAGGTGATGTCAGCACTTTTCATTCCTTTCCCAAGGAACCAAACCTTCAACAGGTATGTTTGGCTGCCTATTCTTAATCAAGAGCTCCGTTCTACCTTCCAACTAAGTAAGAACTTTACTTTGTGTTGATGTCGCTATCAAAAGCAAGTAGCTAGTATAGGTAACATTAGCAGTTAAGAAGCTCTACTACCATAATCATCGAGGTGTTTCGCTGTGAACCAGCCAATCAGAGCAGAGCTCATCATATTATTCATGAGCTCATCAAAAAGGGAAACAGCTTGTTTTTTCTAGGGCCAAATTATAGCGTGTAAATAGGAATGTAAAACCACAGCTGGGCATTTTTCACCCCGACCAAAGTCACATACCTTCTATGTGGAACATCAGAGAACAGCTTAAAATATGGAATAAATGCATTCTATGGAATGTTTAAAGCATAGCCAGTTTTATTTGGAGGAAAACAACATCACACATGTAAATGTTTGTAGTAATGCTAGTAGATTGGGAATAAAAGGCCACATATTTTATTCCTCTACTCATCACACTAAAAAATTGGTCAGTCTTTGCCAATATCCACAACAAATAAGCAAACAGACAATCTCATGAGTGTAATCTGTAGAATCCATACATCTTCATGATGATGTGAAGGGGAGCCAGATTTTGAACCATCAGCTCAAAGCACAATTCAGGGACCTCACCTGTAGAGGGACCTCAAAAGCAAAAATATCACTTCTCTCTTATATGGCTTCATAAATCTCTCCTTTGTATATCCTTTGTCTTTCCACTTCTGTATATTGCCATCAGTTGTGTATTGCTAAGCATGGGAATAACAGCATTTTGAACAAAAGCTTCAGGCTGCAGTCTTGTTAGCTTTGGAAAAGAGCCAGTGGGCACAACTCTCCAGTGTTTGTGAGTATGAGTTTGTGCTGTATGCAAAATATTGTACTGCCTTAATATAGATCTGAAAGGGTCAATGGAGAGTCTGACTGCTGTTTACGTACTCATGTACAGTCGGAATGAAGGAGAAAGGCGGGCAGGGGGCAGGGGTTGGGTCGTTTTCTAAAAGGCCGGAGGTGCTGAAGTGTGAGTGGGTTTTGCGGTGGTCCTTAGGGGAGATGGAGTGTGTGTTTGGAGTGTGTGTGTTTGCCCTTGGGCCGTATGACAGCTGCCTGCTGACTACCACTACCTGTCACAGTAGAGTGAGCGAGAGATGGTGGGGATGTGGTTTGTGTGAGGGGGTTAGAGGAGCTGCATCTGCACTTGGATCTCTAACCACCTCCGAAACCGAGATCATTCCAAGAAGAGGTCTTGAGGATCTAACGGACTCAGATCTCACCTTCACTGGCCATATCAAAGCAATCACCAAAACACCCCCTTTTCATCTTAAAGTATCGCCAGAATCAAAGGGTTGTTTTTTTTAACTGGACTTCCCAAAAGGACCATTAAACAGCTACTGCTCATTGAAAATTCTGCTTTCCTCGGTTTAACCAGGACCAGGATAATAGATCATATCACTCCAGCTCTAAAATCTTTACACTGCCTTCTGATAGTTACATAACAAATATTAAGATGTTGCTGCTATGTTGTTGATTGTCTACAAATCACTGAATGGTTTAGGCTCAGGATGCATGTCTGACATGTTTGCAGGATGTACAGTGAGGAGAAACTAGTGTTCAGACACTTCTGTTTTCTTTTTTAATTTGCACCTTGTACATTGAAATATACCTATTCATATGTATTTGAATTAAGATACATGTATCTGAAAGCTAAAAATACTGTATAAATAAAACAAGTCACCTTGTTTTCTCCAAAATGATAGATTTACAGGAGAAGGAAACATACTTTACTGGACTTTAAGGGTCAGTTTAGCATAATATTTACATAATATCCAGTTCGAAAGTTCATGAAAGTTTATGGCAGCTAAGTTTTTACTCAGACTGCTGTAGTCACTAGTAAGGATCTACACAATGACCTGAAAGCAGCAGAACAGTTACACAGAGAACAGTAAGCAATGACCAGCACCACAATCATCTCCATTCCTACACCCCATGCAAAACTCCTCTGCTAAAAATTTGCAGCTAAGCAATTCAACAAATCTGAACTCTTTTGGAAGCTTCTTCTGTATAAACAGTACTAAGATGTTACACCTCAAAGGAAACATAAATGGGCCAATGTACAGATGGACACTAGAGAAGAATGAAATCTTATCACCCACTGACATGATGAACATTTTAACAAGATAGTGATCTCAAACACGTAGCCAAAATCATTTAAGACTGGCTTCTAATAAAGTAAATGAATACTAAAGTAAAAGATGAACATGCTTGCATGTCCTAGCCAGTCTCCTGAATATAGCCCCTCTAAAATGAATTTCCCTCTGGGATCAATAAAGTATCTATCTATCTATCTATCTATCTATCTAAAATGGACAGTGTTGACCTTCGTGACCTTTACAGACAGTTTTCCAAGAGGAAGAGGCCAAAGTTGAACCACAACACTGCAAAAAGCTAGTTATTTCTTATTTGTGGTGTCTGAATACTTTCTTTCCTAGCATATCCATAGCTACAAAATGAAAAAAAAAAAACATACTTTATTTTTAATGAAAGTCTTTTTGGGGCATTTTACACAATGTAAAGGACAAAATATGTTTCAAAACATATCAAAACATGTCTTGGGTACACATTTTCTTTTATATTTTTATGTTTATGTTTTGTAGAGTAATTTCTATCAGCCTTAGTTAAAAAGATGCTATGTACATTGACTTACCTAGCTTTATAGTAATGATGTAAAAAGTTGAATTAAAGCCAATGAGTAGAGCTATAGATGGACTGTTGTTTTGGGGCCGATACCGAGTGCATATTGTTCCTTATTATGTTACTCATCAGTTCTAGTGTCTGCAAAGTTAGGGAAATATCAGCCGATGACATATTTTGTCTGAAACTGTCAATGCCAGTTCATAGCTAATTCATAGTTTGATCCTTCCACCACTAATAAACTGACGAGTTAAAGGCATACGTCCATGTAAAGAGTTATACTGGTGCAATGCAAAGGATTAATGTCAATGCAATGTAAAGAGTTTAAATAAAGGCTTGATGTAAAATTAATGACAGGTTAAATGCAACAGGTTATTTGTAAACCAACAACTGTTGCTTGTGGTCTGCTCAAGTTGTGTGTGGCTTTGTGTTTAGGAGAAAACTAAAGTATGGGAGAGATTTGAGAGCTGTCCTCTGAGCTCCATAAGGACAGAAGAGTGAAATAAGATGAGTTTCAGATGGAAAAATAAAGGTACAGCATCAGGAGTCTTTAATTACTCTCTCTGTTGGATGACGAGAAAAACAAGGACACGTCATTTTCTGAACTCTTTTCAAACAGGCTGTTCAGAGAATTCAGCATGAAAAAACACATGGTGACAAAGCAAGAGTGTATGTGTGTGTGCACACCAGGACTAAAACCATTCACGTGGTGGGGACCTTTCTTCAGCCTTGATGTTTTAAGGTGAAGGCACGTTTTAAGGTTAGGGTAAGGTTTGGGCCAGTAGTGGTTATGGTACAGGTTTGGATAAGTCTCCAGGAAATGAATAGAAGTCTACGTCATGTCCCCGCAATTCACAGAAGCAAACTTGTGTGTGTGTGTTTGTACAAAGAAAATCATACACACACTCGCACGTGTACATGCAGTCAAATGTGTGTCACAGCTGTTAGACAGACCACCCACCACAGTAAGACAGAGAGAGTGTGTGAGAGAGAGGAAAAGTGGCAGAGGAAAAGAAAATGAAACAGAAAAGAAAGAGAGAGAGACCTTGTGTCTCAAATCAAATATTTCTGCAGTGTTTTCACACTGGAGAACAACATGGGATTTATATATTTATTTGTTTGTTTGCTTGTTTGTTCCTTTTATAAAGTTCCTTTCTCATAGCCAAGGTCGCTTCATAAAGGATTCATAGTGTACTGTACTGATAATCAGGTGAACTGTAACTTTGAGAGCTGGGCCTCCAGGCCATAAATGTCAACCTTCTGTCACAAATCAGGGAAAAATACCTCTAGAAATACCTCTAGAAAAATGTTAAATTCTGCTGGAGTTGCTGTGGGATTCTAGCAGTATCTAAACAATTTTAGCTGTTTTAGATTAAACACAACATAAAGCTTGTAACAGACATTATGTATCAGTTTTACAGTGATTCCTTCAGTAAAGAGGTATATTAGATTCCTAACAACTACCTGGAACCTGCTTACACTGCAACTCATATTCACAGCCAGTGTTCACGAACTTTCATAAGGACTAGAGTGGTCCCAGCCATTGTAAATCAAATCTTGATTGATTGATTCCTAATTATATTGGTCGTTAATCCAATGTGTGAGGCTTTCCAGTCCTGAAGTCCTAACCAATGAGAGAGCTCACTTGGCTATATCTTGATTGTCCAGTTAGTGCCACATAAAATCTACATAAGGATGTTAGTTCTGTATGAGGGGTGGAGCAGGCTAGGAGCGCTGGACAGAGAGCTGTCAATAAAGGTTCTCATTAGCCACGATCACACAGTTCCTAGTTAAGTCTGATCAGTTTTTAAGCCGTGTTTTTTCATATTTATGTCTAATATTTCTCATTCAATCTTGGCTGGAGGTTTAATATAAAACTCAGCATCATAGTTCAGCATCATACAAGATATGTAATGTTTTACTCTGTGTTGCCTGGGGCTTTAAATACATTTATGGCATTTGACAGACACTCTTATCCAGAGCGTCTTACAGTTTGCATCTACACAGGTAGGTGAAGGCAATGTTAGGAGTTTTGCCCAGGAATTCCTATAGTGTAGGGTGGGAATCAAACCCTGAGCTACAGCATGGAGGGCAGCAGTGTTACCCACTAAAGTATACCAAATATGACAAGTGTGATGAATATATATAATTTTATATATATAAAACCCAAAAGTTACAGACACATGAAACGTTGCACACTGTTTGCACTACGTATGTAGCACAGCCAGGAGAGGGCTCTACAGTTTGAACTTTACTGCATTTACCTGCTTCAACGAACAGTTTCACATTGAACATACAGTCGTATCAAGCAGTTATGGGAATCTTGCCACAGTTACCAATGAAAATGGGTATATAATGGTGTGTAACAGTGAGCTGTCTGACATTCAAGACTCTTTAAAAATCAACAGTGGAATGGTTTACCATCGATCATCTACAGCCAACATGTAAATGCATAAATCAGAATATAGCACAGTAGAGGTTAAAAAGACACTTGAAGCTTGTTGTTGACTAGTCACTGATCACGTAATTATGACACTAACAGGACGGACACCTCAGAGAAGACAACAGGTGCTAGGAGCCTGGTGATTCAGGCACCCATATCTTCAGTTTCCTAAGGGCTAGCAATGGGTCACATCACGCTCTACTGACCTGTAAAGTTTGGCTTCATTCTAACATTTCTCCACTTATCTGCAGTGCTTCAAAAATCTATAAAAATCGATATTGAAAGCCACTATCTGGTGTTCATACAAAAGACTACGATAAAAAGTCATGTGTAGTTGGAGAAGCATAAGTTTGAAGTCTCTTATATTGCTGAGTTGCAGCAGTCTAAGTTCCTCAGGCTCTCTCGACCTCTTGCCACAGACGAGGCAAGCTAGTGTGCACCTAAGCCAGATACGTACCAGGTCCCTGAAGGTTAGTAATACCATCATTGGAAAGGGCATGTCACACTCAACCTGCGCAGTTTGGCTTCGTCACAGATTTTTTAAGTCACTCGTTACAAAGTATTCCCTTCTTCTGTGGTTGTATTTATGACATCATCAACAAGTAGCCGACCTCAACTCAACTTTCATCACAACTGTCGTGAAAAGTCCTGAAACTCCAAGCACATAGTACCCAAACTGTGACACATGGAGAGAGAAAGGAAGAAAAAACTGGAAGAAAGAGGTGGAAGGCTAGTGAGGGAGGAAAGGGAGGAGGGAAGAAGATAGAAAGAGAATGAAGTAGGAAGAGAGAAAGAGCCAGAGAGAGAGATAGAGAGAGAGAGAGAGAGAGAGAGAGGATGAAAGTTTTCTTCGTTAGAGCAGCTCACACTGTGGGCAGACCATAATATTATGATGAACTGTTGAAGTGACTCCGCAGGTGAATAATGATGAGTCTCACCACTGTGTGTTTGTGCATGTGAATGCTGGGCTCCACCTGACCCACCTAACATTAAAGCCATAGTTCAGACATAAATCAAATTTACTCAGCTACACTGCATGGCATGACCACACTCCCTCATCTACATGCAGCTTTGCAGCTGTGCATAGATGTATGAAGTTCTGTTCTCAGTTGTTGAAGGGCGCATGAAAACATCTTCATCACATGCTGCTGAAAGACTGTAAAGGAGGTTAAGAGGATGCTGCTGCCTCTCTTTCATTCCATCTCTCACTCTTTCTTTCCATTCTTTCTTTCTCTCTTCTCATTCTATATATCCTTTCTTCTTATGCACTCTGCTTTCTGTACACCCTTTCCTCTCTCATTTCTCACTTTTTCTTTCTTTTCCTTCAACTCTCTCCTCATTTACATTCTTGCTTCTGTTTTTCTACATCCTTTCCTCTCTCCTCTCATTCTTTCTCTCTCTCTCTTTCATACTCACTCTTTTGTATCTTTCATCCTTGATTTCTCTACATCCTTTTCTCTCTTTCTTTCTTCTTTTTCTGTATGCCCTTTCCGCTTCTTTCTCACTAGCTTCCTCCCTCTCAATCTCTCCTCTCTTTCTCTTCTTTCTCTCTGCATTCTCTCACCCTTTCTCTCTCTTTTCTCTCAATTTATTCGTCGGTACCACTTTAGAATAAAGCTATCTTTATAAAGAGTTTATAAATGGTTTAAAGCGAGTTTACTAATGGTATTATTGGTTATTAATTAGGTCATAAACACATTAAAATCATTAATAAGCAGTTACAACACATAAATAAGAAGGGCAACAGTGACCTGTTGTGAGTCTAACAGTGAACACACATACTTGTACACATTTAAAGCTCAGATTTTGATGTTTACTGATCTTACTTTATCTTTTCCGTCAGTCTGCATGAACCCTGTCAGCTTCAATACATATTCCTATACGACATACGGAGGAGCTCATTTTTGTCCATTTTATTAGTGTGTTATAACTGCTTATTAATACTTTGTAAAGTGTTTATGACCTAACTAATATCCAATAATAACCTAGTTTTAAACCATTTATAAATCCTTTAAGAAGGTAGCGTTTTTCTAAAGTGGTACCTATTTATCTCTCTTTCTTTTTACTGGTTGTGTCTCTACATCCTCTCTCTCAACACTGCCCCAAACCCTTCTTTCTCAGGTACGTGTAATTTATGACTCTTACTCTGCTATGAATCTCTCCACTCTTGGTGCGCTCCAATTTATTATTAGTTTTTTTATAACTCATCAAGCTGTGAAGGACAATCTAGAGTAAAAAGGAAAGCGCAGACGCTGACGTTTTTTGGAAAAGTACATTCTCTGGCTTTCCTCTTCACCGTGCTCTCTGTGCTGCTATGAAAGGGCTTTTTCAGTCACTCTAATTAAACCATGAACACATGAACATCACTTTGCTTTACCAAATTCAAACACTGCCAAACTAAAGACAGCAATGAGATTGATCATTAAAATAGAGGTATTGATCCATGAACAGTGAGAATGCAGTACGATCTTACAGATACATCTGCTGAAGTGGCTTAAATCTACTCTAAACATGCTTTTTCGTTCCTGTCATTGCATTATTACTTACATTACCTCACATTTTTCCATTTTATTCCTGAATGAAGAAAACCTCATTCAAACGGCAGATGCTGCTTTTGTCTGCCATCACTGATGGTAATTTTGCATGAGGCCTAAATGAATACTGAACGGTAATACAGCCTGACAGATGGAGGTTCAGGATTTGTTGTTGAATTGTCAATGCTTCACAATATGGTATTTCACCGTCTATTCCTATTAATTACAAATCTGGAATCAAGCAGCTACTCAGATTATAAATGCTGGCAATTAAGCCAAACTTCGAGTTTGAGATTATGATGATTATTATTAGATAGCTTTAGTATTTTAATTATTATTATCATTATTATATATTTTACTCTAAAATAGCAGATTGGTGGTCATTTAGCTATGACAACAGTAAAACATCCAAGGAAAAAAAACATGTATAGTATTAAATATTATATAGTACTATCTAATAATATGTACATACACATTCACTCTCACTGGACATCTTATTGGAAACATCCACCTTGTACTCCCACTCACTGCCCACTTTATTAGAAACACCTACTATGTGCTTCCACTAACTGGCCACTTTATAAAAAAAAAACACCATGTACTTCCAGTAAGTGGCCACTTTATCTGAAACACCAATCTTTTCCTCTACTACTTACTACCACTACTATTAGAAACACCTACCTTGTACTCCCACTCACTGCCCACTTTATTAGAAACACCTACTATGTGCTTCCACTAACTGGCCATTATATAAAAACAAAAAACACTATGTACTTCCACTAAGTGGCAGCTTTATGTGAAACACCAACCTTTTCTTCTACTACCTAGCCACTATATTAGAAACACCTACCTTGTACTTTTATTCACTGGCCACTTTAATAGAAACACCCACCTTCTACTTTCAGTCACATAAGTCACTTAGACACCTCCTATGAAATGATGAATAATAATAGAAGCTCACCTAAACAGACTTTAAACACACTTTAATCACTGTCAGCAGTAGAACTGACTGTCTACAGGTCACTGACACTGGCAGAGCTTTTAAATTATGTTTCTGTGATAGGCTGTTTGTTTGTAAGTAAAAGGCTAAACAAACTGTTTGGATTTTAAAGAGGAACTCTTTAAAGAAGGAAAGTTAATCCTATTACAAGTATTTTTCAGAGTAACTACAGCAACACTTGCAACAATAACAAAATAATAAGGATAATAATAAAAACATATTATATTTTCATGTTACTTATCTTTTAAAAATGGATGAGCCAGATGGGGAAGTCGCAGATTGCTATCAACCTGAATTATGCATTTGCAGCTCAGTGTGTTCTATTTATGTCTCTGTTTTGTGGTTTTATCTTCTATTTTTGATAAACGTGTCATTCTTCTGCCCTTTTTCTGCATGTCTGCGGCAGTCATGGCCTCTGAGATCACCCACATGTGAAATCCAGAACGCAGAGAGTGGGCTAATGCTGGGATCTAGTTTCCTCTTTGCATTGTCCTTGTGTCCAGCAGGACCGATGCACCTGACTGCCCTCAGAAGGTCAGGCCACTGTGGAGTGTTCAAGTCAAAAAAAAAAAAAAAGAAAAAGAAAATGAAATAAATAACAAACACCCTTCTCAGTCTTCAGCTTTAACCTGGCCTGTGTGACTTTCAGCAGGGCTGGCGTGAAAGCTCACCACACACCCAATATTCAGGGACACAGGAAGAGGGGCAGGGTGCCCTGAAGGGGCCGCTTCCTCGCAAGTTGCAGTATTGTTTAAACGTGACTGCTTAAAGAATTCAGAAACACCACTAAAGTGATTCTCCACCAACTAAAGTCAGATAAACGTAGACCAAAACATATATCCAATGCTATTATGAAAGGAAAACATCATAATAACATTATTTAAATATCTGCTCTCAAGGTAATTTTGAATTTTGAGCCAATGACCATCACGCAATGAACAGTACCCAGTTAAGCCATCGCGGGAGAATCGATTAGATGCTCAACCATCAGTGAACAGACTTTATTTAAACATGTGGACAAACAACTGTTGGTTCTGAAGGGTTGACACTTTAACTAGACCTCTATACTTGAACATCTGAGCTGTGTATTTTATATACTGAACATCTTTAGTGTAAGCTCTATAACTGTTTTAGTTGTTTACTGGTACACTAAGCTGCTATTCTCACTACCTTCAGTGTACACTCTTATATATACATCTACTGTTTACAACCACATACCGCACACTTGACTACCTCAACATACTGTACTTTCCAATTTATGTACACCATCTGTATTTCACTGTTCTGCATATACTGCTGTTTGCAGCTCAGTTGTAATAACATTCTGACGCACAGTTACTGCTAATGCACATTTTGCACATCTGTTTTACGGCTTAGGCACATATTGTATTGTGTGTCTGTCTTTTTGTCTTTGCACTATTTCTTACTATTGATCTATTTTTTAATTACTGCACTGGAGAAGCCTGATAGTGTTCCATTATACTGCACAACCCTGTATTAGTATAACAGCAATAATGTCGAATTGAATTCAGTTAAACTGATACTGAATAATGATAGAAAAAACGTTAGCAGTAACCTCAGACAGAGGCATTCAGCTGATCTCGAGAACAAAGGCTTTCAGGCCGAGACGAGATTGAGTTCAAATGACATTGAGACCAAGACAAAAGACCAAATGATGCTGGGGCCAAGAAAAGACTGAGACCATGTAAAGTTGGGACTGAAACAAAACACAGTCCAAAGGGTGTCGAGCCTGAGACGAGACCGAGGCCAAATGCTTTTCAGATTGAGATGAGACAGACTCAGGGATTACAAGAGTACATAATGGGGTTTAAAGGAGTACAGGATATCACAAACAGTTACTAATCATCAGTGGAGGGCACACATGTTTTAATTCAAATGAGATCCCTTCAATATCTCAGTAATTTCTCCTAGAAAACAATGAGATTGTATGCAAAGTTTCTCCCAATAATCCCAATAAAAAAGAGCCCAATAATCTTATGTGTCCATTCTTGAGTTTTAGAGATCTCCGTCAATTCACACTTTCTATTCAGATGTGAAGACAATAACTCTCATCTCAACTAAACAAAAGACAGAAACTGTATATCTTCTAGCACTGAGGAGCACAGCTTTGATGCTGTGAGTAACTGTTATTTTGTCTGTCTGGGTCAGAAGTGCAGTCATATCGGGCGCCCCGGGTAAAATCCCATATTGTATTGATTTTGGAGGTGAAAATAAGTGAGCACATCCTCCATGAAGAACACACTTCTGCACATTTTAATACACTGTTTTTGTCTGCAAGGGTAGAAAAATTTATGGATCTTCGACGCTAATGTACACCTCTACTATGTGGTCTTGTTCTGACGTCAGAAGCAGCAGGCTGAGTAGACCTAAACACACCTTCCCTACAGGAACCATCTGAGCAGCGGCTGTGAGGTGAAAGCATGTGTGTGAAATATGCTCACTCGGAGAGGAATGTGAATCGTTCCACACCACACACTCAGACACAGATGACTCAGTGCAGAAGCCGCAGCGCTGCTTTGATGTAAGGGTTCAATAAGAGATAATTACTGACTGGTGATGCAGATAAAATACACAAGCACGACCAGCATTCTGCTCTCAGTTTTTGACCTTGGAATGTGCTGGAGCCAAAAAAGTCAAATGTAATCCAGACTGTCCTAAATACAGCCATACTCTACCATACAGTCAGCTCCATGAACATTTAGGCATCAGCTCCATGAACATTGGGACTTTCAGCTTTAATTTAATGGTATTTACATCCAAATCAGATGAACAGGGTAGGAATTACAGACCCCTCCATACGTGGCCCCCTCCTATTTCTTAGTCTCTGCTAGGGTTAGCTAACCTTAGTTAATTTACCACTGCTACTAGTAGGGATGGACATTTTAAGTCATTTCAGCATTCACATTCATACTCTGTGGTCCATGTGCAGCTGGGTTATCGAGGCTATTGAGTTTTGAGACACAGTCTGTTAAGTGAAACCCGTGCTAAACCTTGAAACTTGTGCTAGCTAATGCCGTCATGCTAGCATGTTACCATTAACTGCTATCAGTCACACTGTTTTAGAGGAGCTAGCTAACTTAGAGTTAGAATTATGTGACTGAATCAATATGTGGCCACATTTTGCCACCTCTCCCACTAGGGCCTCCACTCAACTCTCTGCCTCTCCTATTAGCGGTACAGTCCTCACTGGTTTTATTTGACATCAATGAGGGCATTTAATAACTGAGATCTTTATCAGACTGTAACTATGTAACTATAAATGTGAAATGGTTTATACGTTATCTGTTAAATTTAGTATGTATTTTTGTAGCAGTCAGCTTTAGCTTTTGGGATAACAGGCTTAGCTTTGACAGTGATGCCCTCCATCATCACCAAAGACTCTGTCGTGCCAGGCTGTCATGGAATAACTCAGAATGGCAACGGGTCTTCTTCAGTGACGAATCCTGTATTGTTTTGGTGGAGATGACAACCAAATCCAGTCCAGAAGGCCTGGTATCATTCCCTTTCCACCTCTACCACAACATCTGCAGGAACTGTGTGAGAATATTCAAGGTGCATGGGATGGATTATTGCAGGTCACCATTAAAAACCTCTACTCCATGCCAAGACATATGCATGTTGTGTTAGCAAACATGGTGGCCCAACGCCATACTGAGAGACTTCCTCTGCATGCGTAGCTCAATAAATATTGCCAATATGAGTCCAAATTTATCATAATTTATTGTTTCTGGTAACCTTTATCTTCCTTCCCAGTATCTTCAGTTCACTCAAGACTAGCAAAGTGCTCCAGGGCTTGCTGGAAAAGGCATGTCAGACTCTACTGACCTGTGGAGTTTTACTTAGTCAGAGATTAAACCCCTAGTGTATGGCTGTTTTATCTGCTCAGATTCAGCCTAATGCTTCACAATTCACTGGAAGGTCCTTTACAGTGCAGATGGACAATGACCCGAAGCATTCTGTGAGATTTTTAAGGCAAAGAAGAGGAATGTTCTGCAACGACCAAGTCAGTCACCTGACCTCCAGCCAATTGAACATGCATTTCAGTCACTGAAGGCTAAACTGAAGGTGAAATGCCCCAGGAATGAGCTGAAAAGCAGTAAAGGCCTGGAAGAGCATCACCGGAAACAAAAAACAGCATCTAGTGATGACTATGGATACTAGACTTCAGGCAGTCACTGACTGCAAAACTGATTTGCAACCAATACATTTTTTGAACCTTTAATAATGGGGGTTTATGTATAGAAATGGTTGTAATTCCTACA
This sequence comes from Semaprochilodus insignis, assembly GCA_034552555.1. Lineage (NCBI taxonomy): Eukaryota > Metazoa > Chordata > Actinopteri > Characiformes > Prochilodontidae > Semaprochilodus > Semaprochilodus insignis. Next base: position 15,193,004 of record CM067498.1, read on the forward strand.
CTGCTTCCCTAATTTGGATATAAATATCCTCGAATCAAACCTGAAAGTCTGCACATTTTAGTTCAGCACATAACGTATTGGACAATTTCAGCTCCCAGTCATTGTATTCACACTAATCTCAACTGCCAAAGCCATTACGATCTGGAGTGCTATCAGCCAGTTCTCACCGATCCTCCTACTGGAGATCTGCTTTTCTCACATGCTGCCCACTTTTGCATCTGTTCCAGCCAATCAAGGACAATCAAGGCTGGAGCAGGTTTGGAACTGCACTCTGCAAGACTTCAGGACCATGGATGGTGACCACTAGTCTTGGCAGTTAGACTGTTGATATTAGGCAAAAGTGTGTCTTATGTGTCTTATGACAAAATATTGTATCACATGTTTAAAACCCCGAAGAGCAAGCCATGGAAAAACTCCATAGTAAAGTAATGTAAATGTTTAAACCTGTGATCACCAACATTGGTCATTGATTTCTGCGGCATTTGGCTAGAACAGAACAGGAAAGTAGTGGAGTAAAACTCCAGGAGGAAGGTTGGTATCCACTGGTTTATATTATCCTTGAGCTGCTTTTAAACACATTTTGAAATCTCATATGCATGCACAGCTTTGATGAAGGAAAAAGTGCTAGGAAATACTTTTCTGAAGGTAACAGAGATTTGGAATTTTACATGTTAACGCAAGACAAAATGTTCCTAAACTTTTGATAGGCAGCGCACATGCTGCGAAATGCTGCAAGACATGAGAGGCCTCCTTTAGGCTCAGCTGGACAACAGGAGACCCACTGAGCTCTGAAGGAGGAGGGAAAAGAGGAAGAGTGAAAGGAGAACATATTACTTTCCCCTCACAGTGAAGCATACCCACATGGTACTGCTCTGAGACAAACAACAATCAGAAGGAGAAGCAACCTGAGGTGGAGACAGGAGGAGTTCAGCTGGATGAATGTGTATAGGTGTACCTAGTTTCAGCTACATAAGGTTCTGTCTAATCTCACTGAAAACTACCTAATAATAGTGGCCCTCAGTGTTTATTGAACGTTACACCGTGAGATGATGCCAATAAAATCAGGGACAAATTCTGCATTAGACTGTGTGATGTTGTTCATATTGTAGCATCCGTCTATTGGTGTGGCCACACACACACTCACAGGAGGTACCAAGGCTGTGGTAGGAGAGATTTTTAATTTGTAAACAAGTTGTTGTTGATTAGTATATGCTTTATTGCTGTTGTTTTATTTGAACTAACTAATGATGTTTCATTTCTCCCTTCATATCCCTGTCCTGGAGATAAAGTCACCGCACCAATCTGAAAACACTGGGCCTCATTTACAGACAGGCAGAAATTCCTTCTTAAAACTCATTTACCTGGTTTTCAGATATGGCATTTGTTCTTAGGTCAGAACAGAATTGACGCACACTCAAGAGGACAAAGATGCAAACACTTTAAGAACATTAAAGAACATTTAAGAACTTTAAGAATATTAATCTGACAGATCTTTTCTTAGGACCAACAAACTATAAAACTTATTTGGGTCAAAAAAGATATTGGGGTCCAATCATTTTAAGCAATATAAGCATGCTGTTCAATTTCTCAGCAAGTCATTCTGCATTTTGTGATTACTATGTTAAATTAAAGCCATACTAACAAACAGAAAGCCGTAGTAGTTCACATTACATTGAGAAAGGCAGTCAGCCTTTTAGATAAACAGACTAATGTTAATGGCCTGTTACCTCAGCCCAGTCTGTTCACCTCGTACCTTTCGGTGAAAAACAGCGAGTGGTAAAAAGTTAATAAACTGATGTTAAATGCGACATTTTTTTTATTCCCTGTGACACATTCTGTCCAGTACAGCAGCATTTTTGTACTGTATCTATTATGCAGTTTCTGAAGATATCTTCTCTTCTGTCAGAGGTCCCCTGTAACTTTGGCAGATGGCAGCTCCTCCCCCAGCTCTCACACCTGAGAAGATGGTGACTGGCACAGTCCCGCTCGGTCATCGTCCATCCTGTTTTCAAGCCTATTTACACACTTGCCAACGCTAATTCCCAACACATCACCCCCTGCTGAAAATACATGTGCATGTGAGTATGCAATCTGCTGTGGAACTCCAATCTATCTGTCCATCCATCTGTCTGACTTTTTGTGTATGCACTGAGAGTTAGAATACTTAATCCTCCATGAAGTATATGTGAAGTGGATTTTTTTTTCTGTGGCACTGGTGTATAAAACACTACACTATACATAATCATACATTATCATATTTGGATATGTGGACAAATGAGGTATGAGGTAATATTACTAAGAGATTCACAGACAAAGAATTAAGTGGAAAAGACATATACAGAGAAAATAGGACTCCTAACAACCCCCTGAAAGGCGGCCAAAACTACCAAAACCCCTATCAGACACTGCACTTTCACTTGTGAGAGTGAACATCAAACACTTTTGCTTCAGATCTGAAGACCTCCACAGGTGTTTCTGTCTATCATTCCACTGTGAGAAGACACCTCAGCACTATGGGTCTAAAAGGATGTGGAGCTGTTCTGGAAGCCATACTTATTTACCCTGTTCTTCAATGGTCAGGACCCCCACAGGACCACCACAGAGGAGGTATTATACGGGTGGCGGAGCTCTGCAGCGACACTGTTGTGGTGGTGGTGTGTTATTGTGTGTTTCGCTGATCTGAGTTTGACAACTCAGTGTCACTGCTGGACTGAGAACACTCCACCAACCAAAAACATCCAGACAACAGTATCCTGTGGGCAGTGTCCTGTGACCACTGATCAAGGACTAGAGGAGGACCAACACAAACTGTATGAGCTATTTTCTCTAGGTTTACATCTACAAGGTGGACCAGCAAGGTAGGTGTGTCTAATAGAGTGGACAGTGAGGGGACATAGTGTTTAAAACTCCAGCAGCACTGCTGTGTCTGATGTGTATGATGTTCTACAGTCTGTGATTGTAGGACTGCACAGTGCTCCTATATGGTAAGTGGAGCTGATATATATTGAGAGTTATTGAGAGAATCACAATTGGATTTTTGCGCAGGTGAAGTGCACAGGTGGAAATTGTAATTCTGTCTGTGTCTGGTCGCCATGGCTGCCCAGCATGTTTTCCACAGCCTGCAGCACTCTCTGAATGATGTATGTTCTCTAAATCATCTCATGTAATTTACATGCTTACCTTCTCAGCCAGGTGAAAAAAAGAGGTTCACTTCAGGATCCAGACAGATGTTCAGAAAAATGTAGCTGAAGTGTTTAGTCTACACTAAGAGAGGAAATAGAGATATAGGAAAGGAAATGGAAATAAAGGAAAAGGAAAAGAGAACAACAACAGGGGAAGAACAACTGAACAAAGTAAAGAATGGCAGAGAGAAAAGGGGGAGGAGAGAGAGGGAGAAAGAAAGAGAGAGAGAGAGAGAGAGAGAGAGAGAGAGAGAGAGAGAAATGTAAGTACACAGCAACAGAGCGAAAGGAAGAAGAAAAAAGAAGGGAGGCAGATTGGAAGAAAGCAAGATTAAAGGGGAAAGAGTATGAATGAAGAAAGAGATGGGTAGATAGAGCAACTGAAAGAAGTATAGAAAGACAGAGAAGAAGGAGGGAGAGAGAAAGATAAGAAGATAAGAAATATACATACAGAGTGGGAAAAAAATTAAAAATTAAAGTAAGATGGGAAAGAGGAATGAAGAGAGACAGATGGGAAGAAAGCAAGATTAAAAAAGGGAAAGAAAGAGAGAAAGGAGGGACAGAGACGGGGGAGAGTAGGACAAGAGTGAGAATTGAGTGAAAGAGAGAATGAAAAAGAAGGAACAGAGGGATAAAGAGAGAGATGAAGAGAAAGATAGACTGAAATTGGCATTGAATGACGGAGAAGAATGAATGAAAGAGAAAGAGGATAGACAGAAACTAGGGATAAAGAGAAAAGGGAGAGAAAAGCTAAAAGAAGAGAAGCAGGGAGATAAAAAAAAGAAAGGGGCAAAGAAAGACAGGGGAGGAAGAGAGAGCAAAAAGGGAAAGAGAGAGAAAGGACAATGAGTCAGAGCGAGAGAGAGCAAGAAATTGAGAGGAGAAAAAGTAAAAGAGAAAGAAGAAATGGATGAAGAGAAAGATAAGGGGAGAAAAGCGACTGAAAGAGTTAAAGGAAGCTAGGGTAGAAGGAGGGAGAGAGAGAGTGGCCTTAACTGGCCCTTGTAGGAATGATTAGCTTAGCGCTGTATTAGCATTGTCAGTGGCTTTGAGCTTCTGGTTTTCTCACTGAGTTCATATTTAAATTCCTGCAACTTGGGTTCAGTGTCTGGAGATGACTGCAGTGTCAGGTCTATTGGGCATGCAAGAAGAAGACGAAGAAGTGGGGGATGTGGATGTTTAAAATGCTAACGCTAGCAAGCTTGATTTCTATTCATACGAGCTGCGAGGACTGGCAGGGAGCCTCTAATAATGAGGTGAATCAGAAGACACGTCATGACGTGTTTAACTTTTTCACCTGGCTGACAGTTTCTTCCGCAAATGCCAACTGTTCCCCCTCGCCCCATGGTTTCTCTCCGCAGCGTATGGAAGCTGAGCGCTGAGACAGACTCCAGAATGAAGGGGGGGCTGATTAAAATGATGTCTGACTTTCATTTCGACGACTCCACTAAGTACACACTCGGCGCTGAATTAAACCAGCTGCAGCGCTGCCGACTAGATTAGATAGGCCGTCTAATATTAATTCAAAATCAAGAACAATGAGGCCGCAGTTCATTATGAGCTTTGATATGGTGGCTCACTGATATTATTCATCTTTAGATATACACTCCTCGTACAATCTCATACCCTGCTGTGTCTCTGCTAGGTGTGAGGCACACAGATTTGGAGGAAAGATGGTAGCTATGGCTGCTGGCTCCAGCGGGTGGTGATAATTCACTACGAGTTTATTAAAAGGAAGAACAAACAGTGCAGTGCTTCCTACTTGTTTACTGTGGTATCACAGCATTAATTCCATTGTGCCATATATGTCAGCATATGGGATATTAGTCCATAACAACCCCTATAAAGCCCCTGTAATGTCTATTAACCCTTTCACTGTGTCACCGAAACCCATTCAAATTCAGTTAGTGCTTTGTATGCCATAATAGGAGATATTAGTCCATAAACAACCTCAATAAATGCTCTCACAGACTAGAACAGGACATACTAATCCATGAACAACCTCAATAGACACACTTAGGATATTAGTCCATAAACAACCTCAACAAATGCCCCTATACACTGGAATATGAGATCATCCATAAAACAAGTTTAATAGATATTACTTCATAATTGACCTCAGTAAACACTCCTTTATGCTAGAATGAGAAATACTGGTACATAAACCACTGAAATAAATACACTAATACACCACAATATAATGAACACAGTCCAAAATCAACACAATAAACATCCTTATACCATAGAATATAATATATAGTGGTCCATAAATGACCAAATAAACGTTTCTATACAATAGAATAGGATGTATTAGTCCAAAAACAACCTTAATAAATGCTGAAACACTACAATATTAGATAATGACATTTATAGCCTCAATAAACACAGTTATATGGCACCACAGAAGATGTTACCACATAAGCAACTTCTCACACTAGAATAGGAGATATTAGTCCATAAATTACCCCAATAAATGCTTTCATATGCTAGAATTTGAGATATCGGTTCATAATTAAAACTTATAACTCTTCTATATGTGTGAACATTTGCCAGATAGTAGGACATAGTGGTCCATAAATGACCTTAGTAAATGCTATACTCTACTATAGGACATACTGTGTGTACTCACCCTTGTGTTATGCCAAATAGCTCTCCAAATTAGCAGATATTTTACTGTGTTTATCGTAATAGCTAGAACCTGTTTTCAATTTCAGTGTTAGGGCCGTACACTTGCCTGATTAATACCTAGAACTTAAAGCTCTAAAAGAGACTTTGATCTGTGATTTAATGCATGAAAGATGCAATATTAATAAAGTTAATAATAATAATAATACATATTTTATTTTTATTTTTTATTTATATTTTTATTTGTATTGTTATCATTGCTTTTGTACAGGTTAAGGCTTGGAGGTTTGGTCCAGACTGAAACACAGAGTTGTGTCTCCCTAACAAGAGTTTCCATCTCAGTGTTCAGAGGAGCCGTATTTGTCCCTGATTTGCAATTAGGTTTCCAAACCTGTGCGCAGAGGAATCCCCCCGGCTCCCTCACAACCAGCACAGCTCTCTTTTCAGAGCAAACTCAAATTCCTCAGTCTTCAGATCCACACAGTTTACAACCTGCAATTAATCCGTCAGTTCTTATCAATGTACATCAAGTGTTTCATGCTTTCAGAACATAAAATAAGGTTGTGGAATGTCCTCTAACCCAAATATATAAAAGCCCAGAGGAGGGGAAAAAAAGAAAGAGAAAAGACTCAATTTCTTTGCGGTGGTCTCCTTCACACATGCCCCCCGCGCTGGAAATGGGAACTGCTTTTTTCTCATTAGCTCAGGTGGCACTGCAGCCCTGCTGTCGAGTCACCTTTGTTTAAGTCAATACCAGAGAGAGAGCGACAGAAAGAGAGAGAGAGAGAGAGAGAGAGAGAGAGAGAGAGAGAGAGAGTAAAGGAGAACAGACCAAAAACATCATAAAAAGGTAGAGTTTAACCCTTGGAAGTCTAGAACTAGTCATTATTGATATTTGTTATAATTTACAAACACAATAACATAATTGCATAATCACACAAATTACACTCATCCTCAGAAGACTGGTTGCACCCAGAAGGAAGTGTAAGATTGCTGTGCTATTGGGAAGGAAGATTACCAGGAAAAGTTACCAGGAATAATAAATGATGATAAATTTAGACTGATGTGGGCAATATTTAAAAAGCTACACATACAGAAGTAGTGTTTCTCAATATGGTGTTGGTGTTTGGTTATGTTTGCTAGTGCAACATGCCAGATGTCTCAGGATGGAGTTGTAGAGGTTCCTAATGGTGTGCTGCAGTAATCCACCCCATGTAGCTTGACTATTCTGCAGATTTAGAGAAGTGGAAACCATTCATTATGGTGCTGACCACGGTGCCTCCACACTCAGATTCATTGCTTGTCTCCACCAAGACAAAAGCGAGACTCATCACTGAAGATGATTTGCTGCCATTCTGAATCACTCTGTGACAGTTAAGCACAAAACCATTGCAGTCTTTCGCAACACTGACATGGTGTTCGGGACATCGGTCTGTGTGCATGTAGTCCTGTGTCATGCAGTCGTCTGCCAATGGTGCTGGCAGTATGAGCAACTACTCTTTTGATGATGCGTGTACATAGTTGTTATATTGTCTTCCAATTTGTATTCTGTACTGAAGAGTATATAGCACTGAAGTTGTGCATCATTCTGTAGTTCATGTTATGTTCATATTTGGAACTCAAATTCTGGGCTTGAATTATATACAGAGCTTGAATTCTCTATGCTCAAAATGAATCACATTTTCAAAAAATCACCTCTGTTAACCCCATTTCCAAAAACGTTGGGACACTGTACAAAACCTAAATAAACAGAATGCATTGACATGTAATTTAGAGAAAATATATAACCACTATAAATATATCATTCAGATTATAAATATTTTTTTTTTTTAAAAAGTCACTAAAATTGATGATTTTGATTCATTGTATGTTTTTGTTGTTCAGTTTAGGCTTTTATTGTTTACTGTTTCATTTGTTGAATATTTGACTTATTTTGGAGTTTTGGAGTTTTGATTGTTCTGAAATGTTATGATTTTAAAGGATGCAGTTGCTCTTGTGAGAAGAAGACTGGCAAGTGAGTTGGGATCCAAATAAAGAATTAAATCGTTTAAACCTTAATTTAATTGAAAACAACACAAAAGTAAACAAGTCAAATGTTGAACTGGGAAATGTAACTTTTTTTTGCCAGCAACATGTTTCAAAAAAGTACACAAACAAAGTTGGAACAGACTGGTAAAGCTATATATGCTAAAAAACACTTTTAATTAGCTCACAATTAATTAGGTTAATTTGCAACAGGTCAGTAACATGACTGCGTATAAAAGAGCATCACAGAGAAGTTGAGTGTTTCAGAAGTAAAGAAGGAGTGGGGTTCACCACTTGCAGCAGCAAACTGCAGCAGCAAATTCAAGAATAATGTTGGCCAACATAAAATAGAGAGGAACTTGGGGATTTCAAAATCTATAGTATGTAATACCATTAAAAGATTCAGAGAATCCAAAGAAATTTCTGTATGCAAAGGACAAGAACCAAAACCAGTACTGGATGGTTGTGATCTACAGGGCCTCAGACGGCACTTCTGAAATCACTGCATGGGCTCAGGAACACTTCCCAAAACCAACACTTCATTACTGCTCCACAAATGCAAGAAGAAAACCAGATATGAACACATCCAGAAATGCTGCCATCTTCTCTGTGCTCTTAAACCTTCAAGCCTTACTTGACGTGAGGTGGACCAAGACTGAACAAACTGTTTGGCATGAGCTGAACTGAGCCTGAAATGGGACTGAGGTACTTTTGACATCTAGAAACACTATAAATCTCTGTGTGACAAGGATGACATAAGTTTACAGCTCATGTCACTGTCTTTGAAAAATAACACTGGCTGGGATGTGCATTCTGCTATCAGGCTTTCACTGTTTTATCCTTTTATGTCTTTTAGCTCCCACCAACAATATAAAAGCCAGTCTGAAATGTACTCTTGTTTGGTCTTTTCCTTCTCTTCTTCTGTCTTTTCTCAACCTCTGCTATGATGTCCATGCTAGGAATGGTTAGCTAGCTTCTTCTGATAGCTAGCCAAAGAACCACAGTTGTTGGTGTGTGACATGGTGTCGTAAAGCATTACGCAGTTCTCAGGAGAGGTCTTGTGCACGTTCCTCCAAAGTTACATAGCACTATGGCAGAGTTCCATCCCAGAGTGCCAATGACAGAGATACCATTCTCCCCTTGATAAGTGCACCAACAAAATGTTTATCAAACTGCTAAGATAATTTATTTGCATAATGCTATATGTATATTTCCATATTTTATTTATATTACATTTATATTACATTTAATTATATTATATTATTCATATGACTTTTATTGCTGTTAAGAACAAAGTCTACCACAACTTAAACATCACTGTTTAACTTTATATCCTGTAAAGCAGTAGAAAATGACCTTCAGAAAGTTCCTCTCAGGTTCACTCTTCATCTACTCGTCTGTAAATCCTGAAGCTTCTTTGGAGTTTTTCTGTCTGATAAACTCACAGTGGAAAGATTTCTCCAGGGAAATATGTAAAACGGAGCGCTAACGCTAATATCGGGCTAGGAGAGAGAGTCTTGTGGTTCGAGGGGCCGAACGCTGCCCGTCTCTCAGCGCTGTGTTGGCTTTCATATTTTTTCATTTTGCCTTTGTTTACTCGGCAAGGTCGACGGACAAAGAACTCATTTCACATTTCAGCCATGAAGAGACGGCCGACTGACCACTAGACTCAAACAGCCTGACCCACTCTGATATATGATGAAGGTGTCCTGCTCAAACGTCTGGAATTGGTTTGCACAGTAACAGTTTTCTTATTCTGTATCAAATAATAAAAAAGAATAAATAATAAATGATATCATAAAAGTATTTATTTATAGTTTATTAATGATATCTTAATGGATATTGATTTTATTATAACTTCATACTGAATGTTATAAATCTTTGTACTGAATCTTATCCCTGTGGGTCACGGGTGGTATTTGAGCCTATTCCAGCACTCATTAGGCAGAAGACAAGAAACACCCTGGACAGCATGTCTTTAGATTGTTGCAGGAAACCAACACAGACACAGGCAGAACATGCAAACTCCACACAGAAAGGACCCCACATGCTCTGACCAGGAATTGAATCCAGGCACTTCTTGCTGTGAGATGACAGTGCTACCCACTGTGACATCATGACACCTATTCCGAATGTTAATATTTGTTATCATTTTTGTTTCTGAATGTTATTATTAGAACTTGATTCTTGGTAGTATTTGAATTAGAACTGATTTTAGATGTCAATTTAATTAAAATGAATTCTGGAAAATCATTAATTGTACCCTAACTTTTTGCTGGATATTAATTTTAACAGCTTTTCATTTCTGATATTTATTTTATTACAATTTCTTTATGGATGCTTTATTAGAACTTCGTTCCGGGTGTTCTACAGCTTTCTCAGGCATCCTACAGCTCTGCACATCATTCTGGGCCCATTTTATAGAGATATTTCTGGCTATTTGAAGTCAGAGCATATTATTATCATGTTATACATTCATCTATTCACCTAAACTGACTTATTACTGAAAACACTGAGTCTAAACATGAGATATTGGATATGGTAACCTTTATTCTTTGTGACTTTTGCCACATGAGTAAGAGCTCCTGAGAGACTTTAGTGCAAATGGAGCTGCTACGCTAACAAGCTGCAGTGTATATATGCTGGAGAAGGCTGACGTTGACCTTGCGGTGGCTGGTTCCACTTTAAATTACGGTGCAGTGGCTTCTAACCTCCTCACCTGCACTTATTCACCTGTGGTTTCAGGCTGGGTGTTGTGAATGTAGTGTAAAGCTGGTAATAAGCTGGTGTGGGTTATTTTCAGTGTTGTACTGGAAGTGTCCTCATAAAACACCACAGAGACCACAGAATGCTAATTCATCTGACAACAGAGTTACAGGGAAAATGGTTTTATTCCATTATACAGATTAGAGATTTCTAAGTCAACAGCCCTGGCGGAACAGGGAAAAGAACAATACACTATATGGTCAAAAGTATGTGAACACATGAACAACTCACTTATATGATTGGACATCCCATTCCAAAATGTCCCACCTAGAATAGCCTCCACTCTTCAGGGATGGTTTTGGAGGTGTAATGTGTGCCCATTCAGTCTAAAGAGTATTTGTGAGGTCATGCACTGATGTTGAATGAGAAACCACTATATTAATAATAAGCATACAAATAAAACATAACTGTATTCCATAACTGTATGAGATCTGCAGAGATCTGAATCAGGCGTTTGCTCTGGTTTTACATTAGCGCATCATTAGCAGTAAAGTTAGTTTCACTTTGGCATGTGTGATTTCTTTCTTCAATAGCGTTTCCAATGATGGTGCAAAATGTTAATATGTGTAAATTATCATTATTTGAACTGAAGTGAGTCAGTTTTTGTGTGAAATTTATGTCTTTTAAATTCACAGGACATGATTTGTGTGGACTGCTGAAAACACAAAGACTTCTGAAAACGAAGCGTTGATAAATTACATCATAAACAGCATCATCAAAGTCTGAGCATGACATGCCAATATGAAGTATAATGAGCCAATATAGACCTTGTAGCAGTTAGAACACAAATGATGATCAAGTTTTTAGGATGGTATCTATATAATAATCATTGATAATCAGTCTCAAAAGAAGAGCTACCAGATTGAGCTTTTGGTTTGGCAAGTCATTTTAACAAGTAAGTGTCAGGTGAGCAGAGCAGTTTTTATTTATTGAGCACAGATATTTTCCCCATGTATAATAAAACAAAATCAGGAAGGTATGTTAGTTTTAATTAAACTAATAAGTTAATTAATAAAAACATAGTTTTCTATTTTACATTCCCCCTAAATCTTACATACTGCTCCTTTATGAAAATGAATATTTCCTTAATATATCTCAAATAACTGAAGATAACATTTGTTGCCATATGATCTTTGATTGTTATAGAGATGTCTGTTTTGAACGGAAACACCAGGAGAGCCTTCTGGGCCTTCTCTCACTTCACATTATCCAAGAAGAGACAACTTTTTTTAGAGATATCTGTCAACAGGGATGAATCAGACGGGCTTCTTGATGCAATTCCAATTTCTGGCCTTCCACAGAAGCCTAATCTGTTAGCCGAGATGGCGGAGTAAAATGACACCTGTGCAGCGGAGGAAGACGCAGACACCTAATCAACCTCCTGTTACCGGAGCACAGCATCAGGCAATATTTCAAAGAGCTTCTGTCAAAACAAGACTCGTCTCAGAGCGAGATAACGAACATAGAAAAAACGGAGAAGCCCTGCAGACACTGGTTAACCTGGAAAAGACTCTATAATAGACAACACATTTAGAAACAGTTCATATCATCCAACCAGCACCTGGCAGACCACCATGAGTGTCCTCATCAGCACTTAAAGCGTTCATTTTTGAGAGAGGAGAAAATCAAGCTCCACTCTTGCTTCAAACTTGAAAACATCCACTGGTGTTTCTGTCCATCCTTCCAGCTTGAGAAGACATCTCAATGCTAAGGGGCGGAAAGAATGTGTAGCTGTCAAGGTAGGTGTTATTAACAAAGAGGCTAGTGAGTGTTTCTAATATAGTGGCTGGCTAGTACAAGCACAAGCTAGGTGTTTTTTTTTGTATATTTTATTTAGTTTGCTTTTAAACTTGACAAACACAACAAAGAAAGAAAGAAAAAATAATAAAAGAATAAATAAATA
>CM067498.1:15205548-15291397 GCA_034552555.1 Semaprochilodus insignis
TAAATTACAAAAAAAATAAATAAATAACATAAAATAAAATAAATAAATAAAAAAAAATTACAAAAAGACAAGGAAAAAAAACAAAAACAGATAAGCTTATAGAAATAAAAAATATTACAAAAATAAAACCTAAAAGAATTATACTAATATAACCTACAATACAAAAAGTGTAAAGAGCCTGATGTACAATCAACAAATATGGATACATGTGAAATTCAAAAAGATCTTGAGTCGCCCTGGGTCAGTCGATCTGGTCAAAGGAATCTCTTCCAATATAGTCAAAGAAGGGTTGCCACACCCTGTAAAACTTTTCCAATTTATTTCTCAAAAAATAAGTAATCTTTTCTAGAGGTATACACTGGTTTATTTCAGAGATCCACATTTGGAAAGAAATATTGGTCTCAAGTTTCCAGGTACGAGCAACACAAATTTTCGCCGCTATCAAAAGAATTTCAGTGAGCCTTGTAGCACAACCACTTTTCAAGTTAAAATGAGTGAAATTACCCAAAAGGCAAACCTCTGGATCTAATGGAAAAGGGACACCATGAATCTCTGATAATGTGTTGCAAATTCTCTGCCAAAAGTCATAAACTTTAGGGCATGACCACGTACAATGTAGAAAAGTACCATCAGTGAGGCCACATCTGTAACAAAGCGGGGAAACATTTGAATTAAAGTTATGCAGCTTAGTTGGAGTATAATAAAGTTGGTGTAAAAAATTAAATTGAATCATTCTATATCTTGAGCTTATAGTAGAAGTAACACCATCTCTGCAAAGATCTCCTCACGTATTTGGATCTATAGACACACCCAGATCTTTTTCCCATTTAATTTTAGATCCATCTGGATTGTGTACTGATTTATTAGATAATAAGGATCTGTATACCTTTGAAATAACCCCAGTGAGTGGATTATCTGAATAACATATAGATTCCAAAGCTGACAAGGATGGTAGGAGCCATTGAGAAGGGGCATTTACTCTAATAAAATCCCGAAGTTGAAAATAATACAAGAAATCTTTGTTATTAATCCCATATTCTTGTTTGAACTGGTCAAAGGACATAAAAACTCCATCTTTATAACAATGTTCCAAACGAATAATTCCTCTGCCAAACCAGTCTTTAGCAAGTTTCTTTTGTAAGTGTGCAGGAAATAGGTTGTTACCCCGCAAGGGAGTTTTGGGGGACAGGAACCCCTTGTGCCCAAGAGAATCTTGAATCTTCCCCCAAGGATATATTAAATGAATAATTAGAGGATTATCTGTTACTAGTTTAGCTGACTTTAAATTCCATTTGTACACCAAGTCCGAGGAGGAATCATCCCCAAGAGCAGTTTTTTCAATACTTACCCAAGCGGGTTCAGAGTTGCTATGTAAAATCTGAATTAAAAATCTGGCCTGAGCTGCCCAATATTTTTCGAAATCTGGTAGTCTTAACCCCCCTTGCTCAAAATCCAACATTAATTTATCTAGACTAATTCTAGGAGTTTTACCTCGCCATATAAAACGTCTTATCAATCTATTAACTGAAGAAAAAAATGATTTTGGTATTCGTGTAGGCAGAGATTGAAATAAGTAAAGGAATTTGGGCAAAATATTCATTTTAACAACATTTATTCTGCCCAGTAGCGAGAGAGGGAGGTCCAGCCATCTATCAACATCAACAGTCACCTTCACCAAAAGATGGTCGATATTTAATTTAGATAAATCCCCTAAATTACTATTTATATTTATACCTAAATATCTAATACCAGTGGTATTAATTCTAAAGGGGAATTTATGGCTAATTGAGTTATAATTAATTTCAGAAAGTGGGAGAATTTCAGACTTATCCAAGTTAATTTTATATCCACTGAACAAACTATATAAATTCAGGAGTTCTACTAAGTTAGACAAGGAGCTTACAGGATTAGTTAAATATAGTAAAATATCATCAGCGAATAGTGAAATTTTATGGGTATATGGGCCTATTTGAAATCCGTGAATAGAGGTGTTATTCCTAATAGCCTCAGCCAGCGGTTCAATAGCTAAGACAAAGAGGGCCGGGCTAACTGGACAGCCTTGTCTACAGCCTCTAAAGGTGTTAAAATAAGTAGAAGAGATACTATTCGTAACAATCTTCGCTTTAGGGGATTTATAAAGTGCACGAATCAAATCGATGAAGACATTACCAAATCCAAACTTCTCAAGAACCCTGAACAAGTATAACCATTCAACCCTGTCGAAAGCCTTTTCGGCATCCAGTGACAGTGCTACTCCGGGTATTTTATTTGATTTAGCAAAATGAATTATATTAAGAAATCTTCTTACATTGTTTGAAGACAAACGTTTAGGTATAAAGCCTGTCTGATCCTGACTGATTAACTGGGGAAGAAATTTCTCTAGTCTTTTAGATATCATTTTAGTGACCAGCTTATAGTCAGTATTAAGTATTGATATTGGTCTATAGGAAGCACAATGGAGTGGATTCTTGCCCTTTTTATGAATAACTGATATGATTGCATTTGAAAAGGAGTCAGGAAAAGCCTTCTCCTCTCTTGCTTGATTTAGAACCTCCAGGAGAAGTGGAACCAAAAGATCTTTAAATTCTTTATAAAATTCTATAGGAAATCCATCTTCTCCTGGAGATTTATTGGCTGGTAAGGACTGAATGGCTTCTTTTAATTCAAAAGTGGAAAAGGGTTGATCCAAGCCCTCTCGAGCCTGTTCATCCAAACTAGGACGTTCAACAGAAGAAAGAAATGTATCTATTTCTACCATATCATTAGTTGAATGGGAGGTGTATAGGTCCATATAATAGTTCTTGAAGGTATTGTTAATATCAACAGGGTTATAAGTCACTGCACCACCTACATCGATTGCATTAATTGTATGAGAAGTCTGTGTCGTCTTTAACTGCCAGGCCAGGACCTTGTGTGTTTTTTCCCCTAGTTCATACAAACGTTGTTTGGATCTAGTAATGTCTCTCTCAGCCTGGTATGTATTCAACGAATTATATTTCAACTTAAGTTGTAGCAACTCCTTGTAGAGTTCTTTTGTGGGAGTCTTTTGATGCAATTTTTCAACTATAGTAATTTTAGATTCCAACATGTTTAGTCCTAAATCATATTCCTTTTTCAACCCTTTAGTATAAGCGATACACTGACCCCTAAGGTAAGCTTTTAAAGCTTCCCACAAGATAAAACTATTGGTGCAAGATGGCTTATTTGTTAAAATAAAGAAATTAATTTGATCCCTTAGAAACACACAAAAATTTCTGTTTCTGAGAAGGGTGGGATTAAGCCTCCATCTGTATACCCCTCTTCCCTTATCCGGGGCAGACAATGTCAATACCAAAGGGGAATGATCGCTTAATAATCTAGGAAGGTATTCAACCTCCAGCACTCTATGGAACCACTGAGAGGACAACAGAAAGTAATCAATACGGGTAAATGTACCATGTGGATTAGAATAGAAAGAGTATTCCCTTTCTATGGGGTGCTTCCTCCTCCATACCTCAAATAAACTAAGTTCTTCCATAAAGGCCAATGTATGTTTGGCTGCTTTGCATAGGGGGACTGGATTAACAGAGGATCTATCCAACAATGGGTCTAAACAAAAATTAAAATCCCCCCCTATCAAAAGGGCACCCTGAGTTTGGGAGATCTGAAGAAAAACCTTCTGGATAAATAAATGGTCGTCTATATTTGGTGCATATATATTTAATAAATTCCATTGTTCACCATACATTTGCCCTTGTATTAAAACATATCTACCCCCTGGATCTGCAAAAGAGCTTGAGACAACAAACGGGATATTTTTGTTAATCAAAATGACAGTCCCTCTGGACTTAGTATTATATGAGGAAGCATAAACTTGCCCTACCCATTCTCTCTTCAATTTTGCATGTTCTCGTTCATTTAAATGTGTTTCCTGTAAGAAAACGATATCTGCTTTCAATTTCTTAAGATACGAATATACACGTTTCCTTTTGACAGGGTTATGGAGGCCCTTAACATTAAACGTTACAAGCTTAATCATGTAAAATAATAAAAAATTGTTCTGCAACCAGACCGACCAATTCTAAACCCATCCTCTGAAATAAGTACTTCACTTAGGCTCAAAAACAAGAATGTAAAAACAGATAATACAAATAAAACATAAAAACCTAAAAACACCACACTAATAAGTTGTTGGAAAAAAAACCTCAACAACAAGTGGAAAATTAACTTGGGGAACCGTAGAAGCTTATTCTTCCTCGTGTTGTCATAGACACTTTAGCCCCAGGCTCCCCAAAGTACTCAAGAACTCAAATAGCACTGCACTAAAGTCCTAACCTCACAAGATTTATATGCAAAAAAAAAAAAATCCTAAAGATTTATATGCAAATATTCACTCAAAATAAACATCTGTGAGGTTCATAGAAGCCCGCCTGAAGAATCTTACCCGATCTTAAAAATTAACGTCGGAGCTGCTCCGCAACCCACCCAGTTAGCAAGAGTAAACCTCGATAAGCAGAGATGCCATGAAGGCCCTGAGCATCACAGACAAGACTCCGCCTCTACGAATCTCAGCGCTTCTTCAGGTGAATCAAACAGACGCATGGATCCATTCTTGGAGAGAAGTTTGAGTCTCGATGGATAAACAAGGAAACAGGAGAAATTCTTCTGTTTTGCAGCCTTTAGAACTGGAACCATCTGCTTGCGTTGCTTCACAAGATCCGCGCTCATATCGGGGTAAATGCTCACTCTCCTCCCTTCGACAGTGAGGCCGCTCATCTCTCTAGCTCTTCTCAACACCTTGTCTCGGTCTTGGTAGCGTAGAAATCTGACCAGAACCGGTCTCGGGGGATCACTCGGAGCCGGTCGAGGTCCTGAGGTACGATGCGCCCTTTCAATGTCCAAAGCACCAGGAAAATTCTCAGAACCCAGCGCCTGAGGAAACCAATCAGCAAAAAACTTAACTGGGTCAGGGGTCTCCAGCCCCTCTTTCAAACCCATAATCCGAACATTGTTTCGCCTGCTGTAGTTTTCCAAATGGTCTATTTTCTGTTTAAGAGACTCGTTGTCACGCTGAAGCTGTTCTATGGTGCGGTCATGCTTGTTTACCAGATCCTCCGTTACGCCAACGCAATGTTCAGCTTCGGCCATTCTCCTCAAAACGTCATTCACTGAAGAATGCAGACTCTCGATCGAAGCCCGGAGTTCTGATGAATTTGAGTCTATTTTTTGTGAAAGTGTGTTATTTCCTTCACGAACTTCACGAAGTAAAATCGCAAGCATACCAGGTGAACTCTCAGCATCAGAGTCACCAGTGGGAGACTCAGCTCGGGCGCCATCTTTAATACCTTCTTCGCCGTGAGGTTTCGGGGTCTTGTGAGCTTCTTTTTTAGGTTTGGGTCGGAGATCCATGTCTCAAGCACAACAGGAGAAATCCGACGCCATAAAATTGAAACAAAAGTCTTATGGCAGTGCTATTATATACGCAATCAGCAAAATACTTGAGGAGCGCCGGAGTTCACGTCTGCTCAGGTCGATAGCATCACGTGACCCCCAAGCTAGGTGTTTCTAACAAAGTGGTCAATTAGTGGAAACACATTCACACTAGGTGTTTCTAATAAAGGGGCCACTATGTGTAAGTACAAGATTGATGTTTCTAATAAAGTGGTCAGCCAGTGGAATTAGAACAAATGTGTTTCTAATAAACTGGCCAGTTATACTGGAAGTACAAGGTAAGTGATTTTACTAAAGGGGCCATTTGGGCTTGTTTCCAGTCTGGTTCTGCTGCTGTGAACGGCTGTGTAAGCGGCTATATCTCTATGATGTAGAGTTTGTTTGAGTAACATGTAACCTAAATCTGTTGTTCCTCAGGCTGGTTCTAAAAATACTCCATGTTCAGTTGAGATGATTGTGAGTTTCTGTCTAGCTGGAGAAGTTTTTTTTAAGAGGTGGGCTCTGCAGGAAATGATGCACAAGCATTTCATCATTGTCACATTAGAACTTTGTAACTCTTTGTGTGAGCATTTCAGATGAATTGAATCTTGTTACCATAACATATATTATCCTATATTCATATGTTCTCCTTCTTCCATTACCGTTCACTAGTACTGTTCACTTTATGCGAAGCTCTTTTAAAAGGTTCTTCACACTCACACATTTTACATAACAGGTTCTTTAAAGAACCATTATTGGAAAGGTTTGTTCCATGGTAAAAATAACCCTTTGTGGCACCTTAATGTGTTTTAGGAAGTCAGTAAGAATGAGCTCCTGTTGTGCTGCGTTCATTAGCGTTAATTCATTAAATTGCAAATTAACCCAGGACACGTGCTAAACGGAGCCTTTCTACAGAGAGGGCTAAATGAGGGATCTAATTTGACCACCTAAAGGTTATAAATGAATAATTCATGAAAAGGTTTCATTTCCGGTCGCTGTGCATCAATCACACAATCACTACTCTGTAAGTGTCCTGTAGTGGTCATGAGGTACCATTTGAAGGAATATTTCATATGATGGACGTATGCATATTGGTCCATTCACCATGAAATTTACATACAATGTGAAGGGCAACAGACATTTTAAGTTATGTCAAAAACTGAAAAATGAAAAACACTCATCCTCAAAAGAATAGTTGAACCCAGAAGGATGTGACAGATTACAATGCTAAAGGTTACCAGGAACAATAAATTATCTTAAATTTAGACTGATATGGCCAATATTTATTTAGGTACACATACAGAAGTAGAGTCTCTTAGTATGGCATTGGGCCGCAGTGTTTGCTAACGCAACATGCCAGATGTCTCGACATGGAGTTGTAGAGGTACCTAATGGTGTCCTGCGATAATCCATCCCATGCAGACTGAATATTCTTCCGCAGTTTCTGGAGATGCTTCATGTCGCTGGTGTGTGCCTCCTTCTATCCACTGCCGCAAACAGCATGCTATGGTAATATCCGCATGACCAGTATGGCACACAATGTGACCCCTTACAAAGGATGCTACCAACACAACAGTGCAAGTCAGAATGGAAAGCACGCTCGACAGGTTGATCTTATACAGTCAGTCAGGTACAGTGTTAAGGTCTGTCCTTGCTCACATCACCTGCGCTGCCAAGTGTGAAACTTTAATCATTCGCATGTCTCATGAAGTCAAACCCACCCAGCAAGTTTCATTCCTGTGCGTTGATTCCTTCTGGGTGCTATTTTTTATGATGAAGGGAGAAAAATGAGATGAGCAGAAGGAGAGAAAGGAGAGGGGGCGAGAGTGAGCACAAGAAAAACAGTTAAATAGAGAAAAGAGTAAGAAAGTGGAGAGGAAGATAAAGAGAGAGAGAAAAGAGAAAGGGAGAGATAGAAAGGGAGTGAGGTTGAAAGAGAGACATAAAGAGGGAGAAACTGAGACAGACAGAGAAAGAGCAACATCATATTACTCATGTCAAGATAATAACCACAGAAGAACCCCTTTTTGGTGCTGTTATAGAACATTTTCAAATAAGTTCCATATAGAAACACATACAACATATTATCCATCAAGCTGGAGAACCATTTCTCAGGCAGAGAAGCATTTAAACATGCAAATAGTTATTTGAGAAACTTGACTAAAGAACCTTTGAGGAAGCATCTTTTTAAAGAGTGTAGTAGAGAGAAAGACAGAGAGAGAAACAGGAGAGAGACAGAGAAGGGAAGAGAGGAATGATAAAGAGAGGTGTTGTGGGCCTGGAAGGCACAGCTGTATGTTGGGGGTCCGGGGGTCCGTTGCAGCAGAAGCAGATGGGAGCTCATTTAATTGAATAATTTATTAACCAAATCTCTGAGCATATGCTGGACACTGAGCGCACGATCTACAGCTCAGGGGGAGGGAGAGACAAAGAAAGAAAGCAGGAGTGGATGAGAAAAGAAAATAAACCTAAATAAATATAAAATGAGAGGTGGAAGGAGGCAGGTAGAAAAAGAGTAAAACGAGTAGAGAAAAGGATGAAGGTAGAGGAGTGGAGGAGACAAAAAGAGGGTGGAGAAAACCATGGATGAAGGTAGAAGTATGGAGGAGAGAGGAGGGATGGAGGATGGAAAGAAGAGGACAGAAAGAGAAAAGGTGAGAAAAAGAGAATAGGGTGGTTAGGAGATGAGTAGCGGAAAGAAAAAAGAGAATGGATGGATGGATGGAGATAGAGGAGTGGAGAAAAGAGAGAAAGGCTGAGCTGTTAATATATCCTGCTTGCCCTCGGCCGTGTTCTGTGCTTCTCCAGCATCATCACTTCCTCTTTTCTTCTTCATTTCTTCCTTTTCTCTTCCCTCGCTCTCAGCATCGCTCTGGGTCTCATCTGGCTGGAAGCGGTGGCCATCAGCACTTCTGGGAGAACTAGTTGGGGGCGGGGGGTGCTAGTAGAGGGGAGCTGCCCAAGGCTCCGAAGCCTGCAGGTTCTGAAACAGAGGGCAGAAAAAGTGTTAAAAAAGCACTGCAGTGGCAGACGGAGTGGTGGGGGTCCAAAACAATGCTGGTTCTGACAAATGGACGTGTAATGACCCCAGTTAAGCTCCAATAGAGGTCACGGTCCACTTGCTATTATAATGAGTTCTATATGGTAGAACTGCAGCAGCTTCCAGAGCCAGAGGAACCAAGAGCATTTAAACATAGATCAGGATTAAGGGGAGTTCCACCAAATTTTCAGTTTCTCCAAAATTCAGCGTTCAAGATGTAAACAGAGTCATTCAGAGGGGTTTGTTGTTAAATGGTTGTGATTTCTTTACAGTGGTGGTGATGGGAACCAGGGGTCACCATATGTACAACACACATCTATCTATCCATATCTATCCTAAATCACCAGGAGCCTACATGTGCCTCCTGAATTGCATAGGGAATGTTAGATTAAAAAAAGCTGAAATAATAATATGTTCTATTTGGGGATTATTTGGCCTCACACGTGTTCTGCATGTATCCCACCATGAATGGATATTAAGTCTAAAGTCTTCTCAAAACTATCGCAGAACTATATTCTTAGACACCAGGCAGCGTGTTCATGACCATTTAATGTCATTACTTTCTGTGAGAGAGCTTTTAGAGGTGAACGTCTGGTTCTTATCTCCACTGCTGCGAATGATTCTGACTGCTAAGCTTTTCTAGGACAGAGCATTTCACACTAAACCACTCTGAATTAACTTTTTGTACATTTAATTAAGCAGAATTTTTGACAAAAGTGGGACTCGTCACTGAAGATCCTGCTGCCATTCTGAGTCTCCATGACAGTCTGGCACGACACCATTGTTGTCTTTGGTGACGTGTACGTGGTGTTAAGGGCAGTCAGCGCTTGGCACACAATACGTCAATGAGATCATCCCGCTTCCCTATGATGCCACCCCTCTTCCAACTGCTCAAACTGCTTTCGAACTCTTCTCTGAGGCATACTTCACTTACCAAGGATGCTACCAACACAACAGCATGAGAATGGAAAGCACGCTCAACAGGTTGATCTTATACGCTCAGGTACAGCGATAAGGCCCTGTACCTTGTACCTGTTCAATAATGTGCTCCCCGGTTTTCGTACATGCAAACTAAACTACAAAAACAGTGTGTTCCTGAATTAGTTGCTTTTCATAAAAACACTAACACCTTTTCTGCCTGCAGCACTTCAGCTAAGCCTATTTTTGTTGAAGTTACAAGGAGGGTTTTAGCCCAGAGTGCTTTCTGAATGAGGCACAATGCAGAGCAGCCAATCAGAACAGAGCTTATTTACATTTAAAGCAACATCATAAAACGGTTTTATCTTAAAATAACAGCTATAAAATCATTCTTATGGTACTCTGACTTAGGGAGACTAGCAGAGTGCAGACTATAGTGCTATGTAACTTTCCTTACAGTACCATGTTACACACCAACAACTATGTGTCTTCAGTCAGTTATCAGAAAAAGTCAGCTTGGAATATCATTCCAGAGGCTGAGAAGAAGAAGAAGGAAAAAGGTGTCCTTGGAGAAAGTGAGAAAAAGAGAGTGTCCAAATAAGAGACGGGACAAGAGTAAATCTCTGAGTGGCTTTCACTCCTTTGTGAGAGATAAAAGAGATAAAAGGCCACCAGTGACGTGGCTAACAGGAAAACAAGGAAAGTCAGACAGCTGAGTATTCATCCTGGCTAATGTTATTTATGAAAGATTCCGAAGTAGGCTGTAACCGCATCTCGTCTTAGAGAGTTTTGTAGTTTTTCCGGGTGCCAAAAGTCCTGTTTGTGGACTCGCATGCAAGGAAATAAATTAATCTCATGACAGAAGTCTTGGTCAGTCTCACCAACTAAGCCTTAAATGGCCTGAATCTCCTCTAATACAATCCTGTAATATTACTCTGCCTTGTAAGTCCACATGGTTCTTTATCTTCTGTTGTTATCTTTGCCGGTGTTGTGCCAAATTCCAGCTCCGTGGTAGAATCTGACTCCGCTTAATGTCCACACAGGCATAAGGATGCTATAGATGACACAGTTTCAGTTATTTACACATAGAAATAACCAAAATCACAGATAGTCAGATTCTGTATGTCCTGTAATAATAATAATAATAATAATAATAATCATCATCATCATCATCATGATTCTCACATAATGCATAAAGCTACTATAAAGGGACAGTACCAAAAACATAAACAGCCAGTTTAATTCCGAGGGTTGGAAAAATGAATTAGGACCGTGAGGGGAAAAAATGTAGGTACAAGAATGTAGGATATGCTCCCTTTAATAGACATGATATATTATAGACTAGACACATCTTATTTATGTTCGGCAGCGTTTCCTTACAACACGTGGTTCAGTCCCCACACCCCTCGGCCCTAAACCCTCCTCTGAATAAAGCCGTGGTGTCTTTGATCTTCCTCCGTGCTGTGGCTCTGTTTAATTTCAGCAGCTGCTGAGGAACCTGCTCTGTTACCTCAGAGTGTTTGTCAGCACCGAGCAATTTGTCTCCGGCCGGATCACGCAGCACGAGAGAGACTGATTTATACAATCACCGTCGGCAAACAGACAAGCTCTGATACTCACAATGATATGAGGAGAGAGAGTAAGAGAGAGGAGAGAGAGATGAAGGAGCATCAGTTACTTCACTTCCATTCCCCAACACCTTCTCCTGTTAATTCCCAACACAAATACAACAAGAGCACACCGTGTCGCTGATTTAAGGCTTCAATGTCTTCCCATCCCAACAGAAACAAGCCACAGTTATTCTGAACAAGTGATCGTTTCTCACAGGTCACAACTCCTTAGTTGCTTTGCATGATAATAATACTCGTTTTAAACAACCGTTCTACAGATGTTCTGAAATTCCTAATTAAATTAAATAATTTAAATAGTTGATATGTAAGTCAAGTAGTTTGTTGCAAAAGGCTTTGTTTTTAGAGAAACCTTCCGAGTTACAATTGTTTACAGTGGTGGCGATGGGAACCAGACATAAACCTTATAAAGATCCCTCACAGAAGGTTATTACATAGAGTGGTTATGAATACACTACCAAATGTTTTGAGAAGATTTAAGTCTGTGAGTTGTTATTCATGGTGGAAGGATACATGCAGGGTGTTGCGAGGCAAAACAGTCTCCAAAATAAACATACATTTTCAGATTTTCCACCATCATCAACATTCCACATAAACACTGAATTATCTCCTTCACAAGTGCATGCATCACACAGGCATATGGACACTACAGATTACTCTCATCATTTCCGTTGTTTCTATATGTAAATAACTGAAATTATAATCTGTAGCATCCTTATGACTGTGTGACACGCAAGCATGCAAAGAGAATTCTGCAGAGAAGCAGTTTGGCACAATTCCAGCAATAACAACATTAGAAGAGAAAGCCATGTGGACCTGCAAGGAAGAGGTACTGAGGTACTTTTAGCATCTGTAGAACTACAAAACTCTGTGAGTTAATACAGATAAGGTTACAGCCTAAATCCTTCATAAATAACACTGGCAGGGATTGACAATCTGCTGCTGCATGTTGCATCCTTATATTTCTTTTAGCTTTCGCCAAAGAGTATAAACCAATCCAAGATTAATTCTTGTCCGGTCTCTTGCTTCCTCAGTGATCTCTTCCTCGCTTCCTCAAGATCTCCTTCCATCTCCTCACAGCTTCTCCCATGATCTCCATGCTGGGAATACTGAGCTAACTTCATCTTATAGCTATCTGGAGACCCACAGTTGTTTGTGTGTGATGCAGTGGCGAGGTTATATAGCACAATAGCAAGCATTCCGTAATAATTCCCCAAATCTGAGTACCATCAGAATGAATTTGAAGCCGTTATTTTAGGCAATCCTTGTGTAATGTCAATTGCATCTGTCCCAACTTTTGTTAGAAAATGCAAGGAAGTGAATATACACTACCATTAGCTTGGCACTAACATGGTACTGCAAATACCACAGTGACTGAATCCTGCATCTGGCTAAAATTAGCATTATTGTAACAGTGCTAATCAGACACTTACACAGAAACAGGAAACTTGAAAAAATGAAACATACATGTCAAAACAAAAGTTAAACAAAACTCAATTCACTCGTTTGATTATCCCATTTTATTTTAAGCTGGTACAGGTTGTGCTAGGTAAGATAACCTGCTATTAGCTGGCTAGACTAATGTTACCTAACTTGACCACAATTATATTTACTCTGGTTCCTGGATATTAATGCACCTCTGCAGCTGTTTAATTTTTTAATTTTTTTTAAACTAAATCAAAAAGCATTGGAGACAATGATCCTTAGCTGCTTGCAAAATAATTATGTTGCTGCCTAGCTTTACTGCAAAGCTGATGATATTAGTCTAATGCTTTATTACAATATTTGACAGTAATATTACATATCTTCAATAAAAAACAATATAAAATACATTTAATTCAATAAAGTGTTACAGTACAAGCTACCAGAACTCAACATGGGTCCCACATTCATAGGGTTTGAATAAATAGTAGGATGCTGTAAAAATTTAAGATGTGTCCAGGTTTACCACCAGCCTACTAAACATGAGTGACTTTCATGATAATCAAGATGCTTTGCATTTAAAAACAAGTAAGGAAGTAAATTAAAGCCCCATAGATGGCTGTAGACAGACAGATGGGGAGATGAACACGATGACACACAGCTATCAAAGGCATCTGAGAACACGTTTCACATGCTGGTGCTGTGTTGTTTCACATGCTGGTGCTGTGTTGTTACCGGCTGCACTCATTCTGGTAAGAAAAAAAAATGAAAAAGAAGTCTTGTTGAAGTCATGAGGGGCTGCTGTGATGTTTAAAGTACAACGTTCTCCATGCATCTTCACCCCGATGCTGGAAATAACATCAGTACGCAGGCGGCTCCTCTTGTACCTGAGCATAGACGCCAGCCTTTAATTGCTTTGTAGCTCCATCTCAGCGGTGAGAGGAGAGGAACCAATTAAAACCCAAATGTGGCCTAGGAGGGGTCCCGCTATATTTAGCCGCAGCGAGCGAGCGTCTGCTGTGTATTTGTGACAAATGAAAAGCTGGCAGGTAGAATGCAGGGAACGGTCGCCCTACAGATATAAATAAGGCTGCTGCTGCTGCTACTGTGATTTCTGCACTGCGAGAAACACAACATGGCAGGCAATGATTACAACACAAGGATGGTGGTCTTACAAAGTGAGGGCATATAGTTGTATGCGTGCAGAACTGAGGCTGGCTGGTGGTCAGAAGTTCATCCAGCGTCATTTCTTTCCTCAAGGAACAATCCCTTCTACAGTCTCTTAAGTTCTAGATATAAACCAGATCAAGTGCTAGATCACTGTTATGGGTAACATGATAGTGAGCTCAACGTCAGTCCAACTAAATTACACTAAAATCTGCAATGGGTTCTACATATTAACTGGATATAAACTCCACAGTACTGTATAATTATGTTGGTAGTTATATGACGTATAAAGACTGTAGATGAATAAAGTGCAGAGTCATATACAGTATGCAGCTGTTCTTTACGCTATCTATACGCTAAACTGAATCTGGACAGCAAAACAAAACAGTGATTCTTACTGTGGTTCTAATGGGATATTAACTGGGTAAGTTTGAGGTATAAAGTCCATAATACCAGGCTAATTATGTTATATGATGTATAAAGATTGTAGATGACTGAAGTTCAGAGTCGTATACAGTGTGCAGCTGTTTATTATCTATAAACCAAACTGAATGTGGAGTGAAAATGCAGTGATTCTTACTGTGGTTCTACTGGGTTCTAGATATTAACTGGGTAAGTGTGAGATATATACTGTACAGTACTGTGTATGTTGGTAGTTATATGATGTAAAAGACTGTAGATGACTAAAGTTCAGAGCTGTATACAGTATGTAGCTGCTTATTATCTGTAAAACAAACTGAATCTGGAGAGTAAAAGAATGCAGTGATTCTTATTGTGGTTCTACTGAAGATTCAAGTTCACTGCAAAAAAAAGCAGATCTGGAAACACATTTTAATTTAAATAAAGCTACTTTTGAAGCGTCTAATTCTTTGTGTAAATGAAATGTCAATGAACCAAATGGCAAATGGCAACGGAATTACTGAGTTTGATTTTTCATTTTGAGCCAAATATTATAGTTATTTTGCATATTACATTTTCATTTTTATATATATGTATATGCCTTCATACACTTCAGCCACTTCATTAAGTCCACCTACTTGTATTTACACTCATTGTCTATTTTATCAGCTCTACTTATCATATGGGGACACTTTGTAGTTCTACAATTACAGGCTGTAGTCCATCTGTTTCTCTGCTACTTTGTTACTCTGTCTCTTTAATGGTCAGAACCCCTGCAAGACCACCATAGAGCAGATATTGTTTAGGTGGTGGATCATTCTCAGCACTGCAGTGGCACTGACGTGGTGGTGGTGTGTTAGTGTGTGTTGCACTGGTACAAGTGGACTGGACACAGCACTGTCATTTCTAAAAAAATGGGGTTAAGTTTTTTCTCTCCTTGTTCGAGTGGTTTCTGCCCTTAAAGTATCCCACTCAGACCCTCAGACAGGGTGGAAGGTCAGCCTACATGGCCCCAGTGTTGTGGTGAGGCTATGGGGTCAGATTGGGTCAGGGGTGAAAAAGCCATAAGAGTAATTTCCTCATCTGTTGAAACCCAAACTGGAATGCGGTGTTGGATGTCCAAGGTCACACGCCTGGTCATCTCACCCTTCTCATGACGGACACAGCGGTCTTTAATTAGCATGGTGGGCTTTAACGAAAACAGCTCTAGTCTGTTTAAGATTTCTCACACGTCCTCCCAGTTTGACTGTAACAACTAAGACAAATATTGTCTTAAGCACCCTGGAAGCCTGAGCTTGGTAAAGAATCTGAATAGAGTCACTGTCTGAGGATTACAACTTCATCACAACTAATGTTGTAATCAATCATCATTGCTTTTGTCAGTTTCAATAAACATTCTTAACTTTCAAAGTTCAAGTTTTGATTCTTTCACTTTTGCTTCTTTAAAGAACCATGAGACTGTCTGAACCTTAACAACAGTATCTCGCATATCTTATTTACAAAAATGCTTCTCTAAGGAACCATATGCTGAAGGCTTCTTTACAGGGCCAGACATACATTCTATGGAACTCTATAGAAGTCATAGAAGTCATATCACCTCCTACACTTCCAGTGGTGTATTACAATCTCTCAGAATGACTGTGGATCATATGAACATTATAGAGCACTTTTTAAATGAAACAATAGAATTCATATCTCAGCTTGAAGTTACTGTCAAGTTATTATTTTTTTGTGACAGCAATAACAATTGTTGCAGCCCTACTACCTACAAAGGGTCTTAGCAGCAGAGTCACTGTCGCTTCACAGCATGATTCAGCACTGATTCAGCTGCTCTAGCCTACAAACGCAGTGAATATGGCTGCTGCCCACTCGGATTAGGACATTTTCTGTTTTTTCACCACTTATTTTCATTCTTCATCTCAAGCAGTCTGCCTAAAGACGGTGGCTGGAAGCCGTGTAATTGAGGCTGAGGTTCGGACATGTATTATGCATCACCTGCAATGGATCTCTACTCTTAAATATGCATTTCACAGCCAAGCGGAACCACAATGTCTTCTATTTCAAACAGGAATCAGCAGAAAATTACACAAACTGAACAAAAACATCAGTTTCTCTCTGCTTAGATCAGAGCCTGTTCTGTGATTCATGCTCTTTGGGAGTTTCTTCCTTTGAGTCTTGGTTTCTCTTGGGAGTTCTTGCTTTGAGATGATAACTGGTATGGAAAGTGTCATAAAAAACTGATTTGAACTACCTTGCCACTAACTGCCAACTAAATATTTAATGGCATGGCACTAACTTTTCCTTAACCCTAAACCTCAGAATCCCTATATGAGCTTGTTGAAGGACCCGTTCCAAAACCATAGGCATTATTATGGAGCTGTCCCCTTTGCAGCCATAACAGCCTCCATTCCTCTGGCCTCAGCCTTCCACACAAGTTTGGACTGTGTCTGTGGGAATTTGTGTGTGCCCCTTTAGTCAAAACAGCATTTGTGAGGTCAGGCACTGATGTTGGACAAGAAGGCCAGTTCATCCCAAAGGTGTTCAGTGGTGTTGAGGTCAGGGCTCTGTGAAGGCCACTGGAATTCCTCCACACTAAAACCATGTCTTTGTGGAGCTGACTTTGTGAACAGGAACATAGTCACACTGAAACAGGAAAAGATCTTCTCCAAACTGCTGGAAGAATTGAAAGAATATAGATGTATAAAAATGTCTTTGTTTGCTCTAGAAATAACATCACTCCAAGCCCAAACCCTCAAAAACACCCCAACACAATTATCCCTCCTCCACCAAACTTCACTGTTGGCACTATGTATTCCGGTAGGTAGCATTCTCCTGGCATTCTCCAAACCCAGGTTCATCCATCAGACTGGCAGATAGTGAAGCATGATTCATCACTCCACAGAACTTGTTTCCCATGAGCCCAGTGGTGGCGTGCTTTACCTGAACTCAACATTTAGAGAGGTGTCTGCATACTTTTGGTCATTTTCATAAAGTTTATGGCAATGGCAAATTTCTTCTCCAGACACATATGAGATGCCATGTGACAAACAAATATACACCAGCTCTTAATGCTCAGAGAATCCTGAGCACTGAGACAGACCTGATTTGTGCTGCTCAATTATTGAGTTGCAGGTTCCCAAAGATTTTCCTGCTATGGATTTTCCTCCCTGTGAAGAAGAAACATGACAGCACAATAAGTATTCCTCCTGAGCGACATTAATTCTCACACAATGAAGCTTTGGTTTGTTTATAGGGCAGCACTGTGTGCTTGTGCAGGCCAGAAACTGTGCGTAAACAATGTTTGACCAATCCTGGCAACATCCGTCCTGACCACGCAGGAGCAGCGGGACATCTTTGATTATTGGCCGTGGAAGTAGACCACCTCTGTTCTACTGCATGAATAGAGCGCGTCCTGCTATTGTTAACAGACTGACCCTCATCTCTGCAGGCTTATGAGTATAAAACGCAGCCACATACTCGTGGAAAATTCACACATTTGCCACCTGGAATCAATTTTTGGTGATTACAGCACAGCAGAATGGAGCCCGGCCTCAATAAAGGCTGCAGAAATCACCCTTCGCTCTTCTGCCATCCGTAAAAACAGAGAAAAAGAAAGAGAGAAAAAAAACGAAACAGGAATGCATCAGCTTGACTGAAAGTGAATTGCACTATAGTGTCGTTGCAAAAGCACATCAATATCACCACATGTTTGAATCATAATAATCAAATATAGGCCGAATCTGCTCAGTGGGATACCGTTCAGAATAAAGCAGAATAAATGCGTCTGGGGCAGAGATAGCGAATCTCTCTGGAGGAAAAAAAAATCTCTTTCATCTCGGATGGTTTGAAGGCAAATCTCTGTGAAATTCTCTTAGCTGATGTGTTCGCCTGCCATAGGAG
Source organism: Semaprochilodus insignis (assembly GCA_034552555.1). Taxonomy (NCBI): domain Eukaryota; kingdom Metazoa; phylum Chordata; class Actinopteri; order Characiformes; family Prochilodontidae; genus Semaprochilodus; species Semaprochilodus insignis. Next base: position 15,223,432 of record CM067498.1, read on the forward strand.
TTTCTTTAAGTTGAGCTGTCAGTCTCTCTGAGCTTTAATATACGTCAGTTTGAGCTGTTTGCATAGGGGCTGATTTCCCAATCCTTTCTGATGCCAGAGTAGCCGTAAGCTCTTGTTCTGAAAGTAAACAGTTCCTCTTAAAAGGGAACTGACAGAACTTTCTTTATTGCTGAGAGTCCATTTTATCACCTCCACTTTGTAGTTCTACAATTACAGACTGTAGTCCATCTGTTTCTTTGTATACTTTGTTACTCTGTTTTATCAGTGGTGAGGACTCCCACAGGACCACCACAGAGCAGGTATTATGTGGGTGGTGGATCATTCTCAGCAGTGCAGTGATATTGACGGGGTGGTGGCGTGTTTTGCTTGTGTGAGTGGATCAGACACAGCAGTGTTTAAACACTGTGTCCACTCACTGTCCACTCTATTAGACACTCCTGCCTTGTTGGGCCACCTTGTAGATGTAAAGTCAGACAGAATTTGTGTTGGTCATCCCCTAGTCCTTCATCAGTGGTCACAGGACGCTGCTCACAGGACGCTGCTCACAGGACGCCGCGCAAAGAACGCTGCCCACAGGACGCTGTTGACTGGATAGTTTTGGTTGGTGGACTATTCTCAGTCCAGCAGTGACACTGAGATGTTTAAAAACTCCAGCAACACTGCTATATCTGATCCATTCACACCAGTGTCTCTAACCTCTAACTGTTACTGGTACCAAATTCCTGGTATCGATTCCAATGTGAATGGTATCCAACCCTAGTATACTAATCCTGAAAGCTTGACTACTGTACATTTGAAAGCTGGCTTGCTGGTAAGTGAATGCATCTCGACTGCAGATAACGTATCTAATATTGAACATTATGAAATTGTTCGAAGAACATTTTTAACCTATTCCAAAACATCACAGCATATTTAGCAATATTCGAAACAGCCAGGGTAAAAAAAAAATGATCCCCCAGTGCAAGGTCATTTCATCGTTTTCAAGAAGTAAATATTTCCACAAATAGGTGGTTGAATAATCTTACAACGGTCTTATAATAAGAAATCCCAGCTACTCTGCCTCCATTTAAGGCTCTTTGACTCTCTAATGTAGCATTTTTGCAGTGCAGCCTGTATCTCCCTGTGTTTTGAGCCCTGCTGTAAGGTGGAGTAATGTGGCAAATCATCACCTGAGTGTTATTATCAGGAGAGGGATTAACGTGATTACTGAACGACGGCAATTACAGGAATCTAAAACCCCCGCGCTGATGTCTGAGGGCTGGATTGTATTTTTAGCTCGGAGGTTAGACGGGGCAGAGGTGCATTGTGGGTATTGAGTGTATTGATTGGAGCAGGCTGCTCATATGTTGGTGGCACTGGGCTGACCCCGACTAATAAGACTGAGGGGATGCCAGGCAGACGCAGCTGGAGTCGCAGACCGAGCCAATCTCACCTCACTCATCAGGAGGTGCTGCACACGTTTCACACACAAAGGAAAAAGGCTGGACATCTTATATCACAACAAACCAAGGGACTCTCTCCACACACGTCCGGTGCGATGTTAACTCTGAGCACAGGCCTTGTTTTTACTGGAGAAAGGAGTGACATGGCCAACACAACCCCAACTACCCACCATGGAGTCAATGTTATCTACGTGTGTGCAAAGTCTGTAAGTGGTGCAGTTAAACTCTCACTATCATAATCCACATGACAGAAACACACACCACAATACATGGATACGCTACGCACATTTCAGTGGTTACACTAAATCCTGAATGCGGCATGTTGGAGATGAATGATGTTCGTTTTGTGTCACTGACTGATACAGATACTCAGCTAGTTAGCTAAGATACAAGGCAGGTAGCAGGTAAACCGACCAGTGTAAACTGACTATTGTAGTTAGGACACTTTCAAGAAGTAAAGTCTCCACAAAGGTTACAGTATACTCTTTGCCATGGTTACCCTTTTACACTTTTCCATGGTTACATCACAGTCATTACCATGGATACACTGTATCCATTTCTATGGTTACACTTTGCCCTTTTCCATGTTTACACTTTGTCTATTTCTATGGTTACACCACACTTGTTACTATAGTTACATCACACTCATTATCATGGTTACACGGTATCAGTTTTCATGGTCAAGTCCCCATTGTTGTTGGGGACTTTAACACATGAAACTTTACAGAAGTTGTGCCAAAGTATGTCCAACATATCTGCACGAGAGAATCACACATACTAGATCACTACTACACCACTGCTCTATCCTGCTTCTGCCCACCTAAAGGCAGAAGCTGAAACAGGTACCGGCCACTATTATGGAGGTCCTTCACTGGTCGAGCCAATAAGACTATGTGCTCCGGGACTGTTTTGATGTTGTGGGACCGGGAGCCGCCAAACAATAACACTGACAAATACACAGACTCTGTAACCAAACTGAATTCATGAGAAAGTGCATAAAGGATGTTGTACCCACAAAAACCGTCAATGTTTACCCCAGTCAGGAATAACGGCTTAACTGTGAGGTTCTGTGTAGCTCTGAACGCACATACCGGTGCTTTTAAACTGGGAAACATGGAGGAGTATTAAAAAAAAGCCAGCTCTCCAGAAGACCATACAAGCAGCCAAACATAAGTGCAAACACAGTTCAACACCACCAAAACAAGTGAAACCTGTGGCAGGGGTTAAACGCGATAACAGACGTTAAGAGGAAAAACTCATCATCAGTGCTGAGCTTCCTGACGAGCGGAATACTTTCTATGCGCATTTCGAGATAAATTATAGCAAGCTCCCAGAAAGAACCCCCGCTACCGCCAAGTCAACCTCCCCCTCTGTCTCTGTGGCAGACATGTGCAGAGCCTTGAAGAGAATTAACACCCACAAGGCGGCCGGACCTGACGCCATTCCTGGACACATCCTCAAAGCATGTGCACATCAGCTAGCAGGAGTATTTACAAACATCTTCAACCTCTCTCTCTCCCTCTCAGTTGTGCCAGCATATTTCAAACTGGCCATCATTGTGCCAGTTCCAAAGTCAATCAGGATTACCACCTTAAAGGACTGGCGCCCGGTTGCTCTGACCTCTTTGAGAAGCTGGTTAGAGACTTTATCTGCTCCTCACTACCTGCCACTCTGGACATAAAGAACACGTATGTGAGAATGCTGTTCATGGACTACAGCTCAGCATCCACCACCATCGTCCCCTCAAGGTTTCACATTAAGCTTTGGGAACTGGTCTAAAAGTTCTCAGTGCAGCTGGATCCTAAACTTCCCGACGGGCCGACGCCCGGTGGTAAAGATGGGTGGCATCACTTCCTTCTCGGTGATTCATAACACTGGTGCTCCTCAGGGTTGTGTGCTCAGCCTTCTCTTGTACTCCCTGTACACCCACAATTGCACAGCCAGACACAGCTCCTCCTACAGAGAGGTCAGCTTTCTGACACACTGGTGCCAGGAAAATAACCTCTCTTAAATAAAATTCTCTTATTGCCCACAAGACCAAGGAGTTAATAATGGACTTCAGGAAACAGGGGAAAGTGCACACCCCTATCACCATCGATGGGGTCACTGCAGAGAGAGTGAGCAGCTTCAAGTTCCTCAGTGTTCACATCACAGAGAAACTTACATGGCACCACACAGTTAGCAAAAAAGACACAACAGTGCCTCTTCTACCCTCAGATGGCTGAGGAGGTTTGGCATGAACCCCCGTATACTCAGAACATTTTACATAAATACTGTGGAGAGTGCATTTTTAACCTCACTGCCATCAAGCAGAAAGCTCTGAATAGGGTGGTACGGACAGCTGAGCACATCGCTGGTGTTTACTTCTCAAACCCCTTGGATTTATACACCAGCCGCTGCCTTAAGAAGACCAGAAGGGTTCTAAAGGACTCCACCAACCCAAGCCACTGTCTGTTTTCACAGCTGCCGAACAGGAGGATGTACAGAAGCATGAAGTCCAGAACCAGCAGGTTCCAAAACAGTTTCTTCCATTAGGCCATCGGTCAATGAAACTGTCACTACACATCTGACCTATATCAACATCGCTAATCTCCATGGACAACCCACACACTGAATCTCACCATCACTCACCATCAATATATGTATTCCAGATTATACAACATATAGATAGAAGATGAACAAGATGTCACATCTGCACATATCATTTATATTACCTTTATATAAAACTGAATTGGATAAACTGAGCTATTCTAGTGTTTAGTAGTATAGGTGTTGTGTATATGTATTGTCTAATATGTATTTTATGTATTTAAGCATTGCAGGGGACTATGCACCTAAGATTTTCACTCACCTTCACACCTGCATAACGTGACGTGACAATAAACATGATTTGATTAGTCTGCACTGACACTTGATCAGTGACACTTAAACATCATTAACATTTAAACATCACTAACACCTACATTCAAACAAGAAGCTATTGAATAAGAAGCTGACTTCAGCCTCATCCTGACTGCAGATGAAGGTTCGCAAACTGTTTTTGTCGCGTTTTTGGTCAGTTTCATGCATTTTTCCCCTGGTGAACAACCAACTTTTGGACTTTTGGTACTAGATAAAAGCACCTTGTGGTTTCTCAGTAAGATTGATTTGAGCAGCTGTAAATGATGCAAATCATAACGTCTTTGCAAACAACGTATTCCCAAAGTTTTAACCTTCAGAGATAACTAGTTATTATTTTGTTATACATTTAAATTGGATTACATCATTTGAGTCCTTGAGACATTTTCCCAGTTGTTCTGACAGAAATATGGCAAAAATGTAAAGAATATTTTTGTTTCCATAAGAACAAGATTCGAGTCATGGTAAATCCTCTCTATACACACAAATGTAAGATGAATTGAAAGTTTAGAATCTGCACTTTCCACACAGTTTCTCCACTTGTTTCAATGAGATTTGAGCCAGAAATAATTTCTATAAAAATAGCAGCATGAGTGTTGTCATTGGCAATTATAACTTTGAATTCTAAGGGTCAAAACACAAATAATCGTTTTCTCCTGTGATTTAAAGGGTTCGACCGTTTGTAGTGCTTCCAGTTGCTCCGTCTAATTGCGTATCTTAGACTAATTAGTTCATGATGCACAAATAAATTAATCAGGGCAACTCAAGTGACTCCAGGCAATCGGTTTCTGGAGTGAACTTGATGTTTGTAGCATAAAAACGACCAGTAAAGTGTTAGAACCCCACATTCAGACGCTACACTGCTCCACATTACCGCATGAGGCAAAAGCAAGAGAGAACATCAATTTAATGCCCGCTACAGCACTGAAACAGCAATATTCTCAGCATCAGAATGAGTTATTGCACTAATTGCTTGCACTAATGGTCTCTCCATATGCCAAGTGTGAGTCTTAAATAAACTACTGTGGCAGTGTGAGTCATTTTTGGAGGAGGAACAAGAACTGAGGAAGAAATGGGAGGCAGATTTAGAGGGATAAGAAGATGAATTAGGCAAACAGACGAAGTCATGCATCTTGTCATTCAGGTCAGAGGAGTTAAAAGAGAGACAGGCACACACACATACATGCATACATGTTTTTATATCTTGTTAGGATGTGTGTGATGTATGGAGCTGTTGTTAGGACAAAATGATTCCTTGATGATGTTAACTTTACGGGCAAAAGTGTTTAAAACATGTAAGTCATTTTGGGTTGGTGGGTAGCACTGCCCCCGTACAGCAAGAAGGGCCTGGGTTCAATTCCCAGTTACCAAGGTCCTCTTTATGTGGAGTTTGCATGTTTGTGTTCCAGTTTCCTCCAACACTCCAACAACATGCAGTCGAGCATGTTGGCAATACTACATTGCTCACTAGGTAAGCGAGTGTGAGTGTGTCTGTGATGGGCTGGACTGTCCAAGGTGTTTCCTGCCTTCTGCCTAATGAGCACTGGGATAGGCTCAAGCACACTTCACAAAAACAAAGAAAGATAAGCAGCTTAGATAATGAAATAATGAATTTTGGGCCACTTTTAGTCCATTCATCATGAAATTTAGACACAGTGTAAAAGCCAACAGGCATTTTCAAATGATCAATCGAGATACAAGGTTATGTTCTGACAGCAGCGATATGTAAGCACCTATATGTAATACTATATCTCATATATATTATATATTGTTGCTATCCAAAAAAAACACAAGTATTTCATTGTTTGCAAGTTTCATTTTTCAGATGTATATGCAAAATGGCAAAACTTAAAAAAAGCTTTTATTTGGTCTTTACCACAAATCATTAAACAAACAGAAAAAAGTGAGTTAGTTTGGGACGTTTTTCCCTTTCATTTCTTTTTATAGGTTGTATTAGTTACAGTTAATTATTAGTTGTTTTTTTTTTTTTTTTTTACAGAATTCAATCAGGTATTGCTCCACTCAGCACTGGTGTCTTCAAGTGGCTGAAAATCACTGGCAAGTTGTGTTTAATGTGAAAAAAATATTCAAAACCATCAGTATGCCAGAACCACTGTACTTTGGACATGGGCCCTCCTTTCCTCCAAAAATGGGTCAAGCCCAAAGTACAATAATAAACACATAGCTCTATGCAAAAGTCGGACCTTCATTTACTTCATTTCCAGTAAAAACAGTACACCTTTGTGTAGAACTCAGATATAATATTTGAATGAAAAAAAGAATCAGTACAAAACCCTGATTAAAAGCTACAGAGAAACTGGGACTCCTAACAACCACTTGGTAGGCCCACCAAACTGACCCTTATCAGGTAAACAGCACTTAAAGCTTTCATTTTTGAGAGACAGAAGAAAATCAAGCTCCACTCTTGCTTCAGATCTGAAATTATGAAAAGATGTGTAGCTGTCATAAAGCCCTCACTGAGAAAAGGAGATCACATCAAACAAAGAAGCTGCTGGTGTTCTCAGAACAGTGCACTGACCACACCAGAGTCCAGACCTCAATATCACAGACTATGTTTGGGATTATAAGCAGAAAATGCTAAACCAGCTTCTAGGAGGTGCAGAAATTGAGTCTTCTGAAAAAAAGGAAGCTGTAATAAAGGTAAACACTGGACAAACTAATCACTCAGACAACTGAAATTATATTTAGTTGCTGAAGCTTCTGAAATATTTTCTGTTAAGTATATTTTCTGGCGTTTGATTGCAAATTCAATTAATAGTATCTGATATTTGTATAGACCCATATATGTTTGTATAAAACAGGAGAAATGTGTTGGTCCTGTAGGCTAGTCTTGCAGTTTTAGTCCTGAAAATATATGGAAACAAACACACACTCACACACAGAATTATCCTCATTTATTCACTGACTATTTTCAAGGAGGTATTTCCTTGAAACAGTCATATATCTTAGATTTTACTGCAAAAACAGTCGACTCCTGCTGGCTTTCTTATCCTGTCGGGGCAGTCAAGCCAAAATCAACAGAGCGAAACTACATTTTATCACATTTGCTTTGCAATGGCAGGCAGTGAAAATGCAGCAGTGTTGTCTTTTCCCCTTCCCAACGTGACTTTCCCATGAAAACGAATCAACAAAAGGTCATTCTGCAACCTCCGTTCGCCGTGCTTCCTACTTTTTCAGACTAAACAGGGAAAAGCTATCAGCCGGAGCCAATGGAAGATTCATTGAAATAGATGAGGCTGTGTTAAGGCTGGGAAATGGATGGCATCACGCATTAAAATTGTCTCGCAGCGCTCTAATCACTGCATGCCTGCGATTGGGCCTCCTCAATAGACGCTCGCTATTTTGCTTTGATAGAAAAGCGTGTTACCATGGGTATCTTTATTCCGACATATAAAAAGAGGAGGCAGATGTTGTGTTGAAAATTTCCTTTACAATAAGTGACTGCTTCCGTGCTTTGACTTAATAAGGGGAGAGTTCCTGGCAGAATTCGAAACAGAAGGCCTGTTCGGAAATCTGCAGACGGACGCGTCTCTCTGCCAGATGCCTCTCTGTAAAGCAGAGTGAAAGGCACCGCCAAAAAAGAAATCTGGTTGTAATAGAAGCGAATGCTCCTCATCTCTCTGTCCTGACGTTTTTATTTATCTCAGCACTCTGTATTTGAGCGGAGATGAGGCGGCCTAAATGGCCTGACCTCCAGGTGCGTTCAAAAGTGCATTCTGAGTCCAAAATGTGAGCGTGCTGATTCATACCATGCTTCATTTTGATGGTCCCCTTTAGATTATCTGCAAATGCTTCATTCAAATGGAGGAGTCATTATCAACAGGTTTAGGATGAAGTTTTATCAATGTATAGAGTTTAACCAATAGTAAGTAAGTTAAATGTAATATGAGCATCTACAAAGCATCTAGTTTGGACCATCCAGGTAGTTTTATTAAAAAGAAATAAGAAAAATGAAATGTCTAATTATGATTTATATACTAATAATCCGTGCGAAAATTGATTGATTGACAAAAATCCATTTGAACAAGATCTCCATCGGTGATATGGATCAGCTGGTCAGCTGGATTCCATGGCCTCGCTATACATATTTCCAGTTACTCAAGAGCTACATTTGTTACTACAGAAATGACATAGATGGAAATCTCAGAGAAAAACAGAGTTGGAACTAACTTAACTATAAAATTAAATAATATGAAAATATGCATCAAAAGCATTTTTAGTGCTTATTATAGACAAAAAACATTAGTTTTTAAGGTTCAAAAGATTGCATCCTCAGCTCATGTGCCTCCCAGTTGTCCACTGCCTAATGTCCCTGCTTCACAGATATACCTAGAAGTTACATAAAGAAAGAACATGAAAGTGATTCGATGAGAGGATGATCATAGACTTATGACTTATAGACTTATTATAAGTTATAGGTATATTATACACTCATCATCAAAAAAAAGTTGCACCCAGAAGGAATCGGGTGGGTGGGCTAGCAATCATGAGGCATTCGTATGAGTCAAGTTTCGCGCTTAGCCATGCATGTGACGTAAGCCAGGACTGGCCTTATCGCTGTACCTGACTGGCTATAAGAGGTCGCCCTGTTGCGTGTGCTTTCCATTCTGACTCAGATTGTCATGGAGTGACTCACAATGGCAGCAGGTCATCTTCAATGATGAGTCCCGCTTTTGTCTTGGTGGAGACGACCAAATAATCTGCGTGTGGAGGCAGTGTGGTCAGCAGCAAGATGAATGGTTTGTTGTCACATGTCCAGAAGGACTGGTGTCACTCCACCTCCCCCTACTGCAAAATCTGCAGGAACTCTGTGAGAATACTCAAGCTGCATGAGATGGATTAACGCAGAACACCTTTGCAACTCCATCTGGCATGTTGCATTATCAAACATGGCGGCCCAACACCATACTTAGAGACATTACTTCTGTATGTGTAGCTCAATAAATACTGCCCATATCAGTCTAAATTTATCATCATTTATTGTTTCTGGTAACCTTTATCCTCCTTCCCAATAGCACTGCAATTCGACACTTCCTTGTCGGTGAAACTATTTTTTAATGATGAGTGTAGATTTCTGTATATTGTTATAATATCTACAACAAAAAGAATTGCTACACTGCGTGTATAAAACAACCTAAAAGAACCTAGCAGAATGTGAATTAACTAATTCTTATATACCTTCATGGTTTCCCCCCTAAAACTACACCCTTTAGTACATTTAAAATCATTTAGCACAACATTGGCAAAGAGATGCGGACTTACAAGGCAAAGTATTATTACATCGTTTTGTTGTAGAATATTCAATCTTTCAAGTCTCATGTGTTGGGAGATGGACAAAGACTGTCCAAACCTGTTGGTGGAGATTAATGTATTTCTATGCATGTTAGAAACAGGACTGAGGCAGGACTGGCATCCGGTATAGCCTACATCTTTCATGAATAGCACTGGCAAGGATGAACTCTCTACTGTCGGATGTTCATTCTTTTGTTTTGCTCAGTCACATTCTCATTTTCTCTTCCTTACTTCCACCAACAACTTCTTCCTTCTATTCTCAGCCTCTGCCATGATATCCATACTGGAAGTACCAAGATAGCTTCTTCTTATATATAAGTGCACACCCCTCCCAAGTTACATAGCGCTAAAGCAGGCATATGGGGTCGCAGTGGCAATGATAGAGACGCCATTCTCCCTATTGTAAGTAGAATACCACCAGAATGATTCTGAAGCTGCTATTTTAATATAAAATAATTACATGATGTTGATTTAATGAAGAGATTTAGGGTTGGGATAAGTTATAATCAGTTATTTGAGTTTTGCATTTTATATGCCAGTTAGCTAACTAGCTGCACTAAAGAAAAATATCTCCAGATGGAGTTGGAAACCTTATAACAAACCTGGATAGTCTGAGAGGGCTCGCCTGAGCTTCTGGGTTTTTTTCGGTTTCTGGAGGTCACGGTGAGGGCTTTCGTACTCAGCAGAGACATCTGCCTCTCACTAAAGCCGGGTCTGCCTCTCCGCCTAATCCAGCTGGCCTCCTCAGGGGAGATAGCCTTAATCAAACCCAGGGGGAAGAGTCACCAGGTTACTGCAGCAGAGTGCAATTACACCCCTGATTATTTTAGCTCTGAAGCTGCCGGCGTGTCTCTGGCCGGTGCATTAGCCCGACTCGTGTTTTGATTTCGCTGCTGTTGTCATGGCATCATGTGAGTCTGAATCGAGTCTCAAGACACTCAGGGTTGTGTTCTGATCCATTTCTATAAGATGAAACTTCAGTTGCATTTGGAGTTAATAAAGAATATTAAGTGCCATAAATTTCTTCACGAGCTCTTGCAGCCTGGAGAGAGAGTGAAACAGGTAGCTGTTTCCAATAAAGTGACCAGTTAAGGTATGTTAGTGGAAGTACAAGGTAGGCCTTTCTAATTAAGTGGCCAGTTAGTGGAAGTACAAAGCAGGTGTTTCTAAAAAAAATTGGCCATTTAGAGCATGTATAATGTAGTTTCTGATAAAGTGGCCAGTAAGCAGAAGCACAAGGTTTACATGGGATTAGTCAGTTTAACTGAGCGTGCAGTAGTTTGTGTGGAAAAGGCACAGCGTGGTCAGTATTCAAGGCTAGATAGTGGAGAGTCATTGATTTTGTCCTTTTCTGAGTAGCTGTGGCCTTTTAGCCGCAGCTGGCCATGAACACATGAACATAAACACACACACACAGCCGCTCTTTGTCTGTTTGACTTCTCCGGCTCATCTTTCACTCAGCTCAAGTCTTTAGAGAAAGATCATGTCCGGAGTCACTTTGTCACTGATCCGCTGAGACCTGTCTGGTGGAGGTGGGAGCGTGTATGTGTGGAAAGGTAATGCAGTATTGAGCAGCACCTCTGTTCTCTACTCAATCCATCTCTTAAGCAGTACTTGAGTGAAGGAGAGTGAGTATTTCTACTTTAAAGGGCCCATATCCTACATCTTTCTTGTATCCTTGAGGTCCACTTCTGATGTTTGATTGCTTTTATGTGCCGAAAAAACAAGTCCACCGTGTTTGTTACGGTGCCTTTAAGACTGATATATGTTGATGAGATTTATTTCAATTGGCTGGAAACAAGAAGCTCCTACACAGGGGAGGACCATTAGCCTTTAGGTCTTTCACATGGATCACTGAAATGGAGAGAACCCACACTAGCAGGATCTCACAAGACTGTAAAATGTTATTATTTTATCCTCATTTTATTTGCATTTAAAAAAAATAAATAAAAGGATTCTTTAGAACAGTCCCATCCAAGAACCACTTTGGGTCCCTGAAGAATGGTTTTTTTATAGGGCCATTTTTGTAAATGAGATGTGCGAGTGTGAAGACTGAAGAAGGTTTTGTACAAATTGCAGTTTTTCCTAGAAGTGTATGTCCAAGCCAAGAAACATTTAGGAGCATTTTGCAGCATAGCTTTAAAAAAACACATTTACTTTATTCAACAACAGGGATTCTAAACGTTCAAAAACCGTGGAGTGAACTTCAGATCACATTAGACAAAGCGCAGCCTTTGTTGCGGTCTGAAATGGAAGGGCTTGAAAAAGGGAGGCTTCTGCCAGGGAATTGTTTCTGGAGAAGGCTTCTCGGAGAGCTGTCAGAATTGGGGGTGAGATGAAAACTGTAAATGTTAGTTTGCTCTGGCTGACAGCTGTGAGGAATAGGCATCTCTATAGCTCTCCATGAGGCCAGGCCACGTCTGTGGAAGCCGCATCAAAAGCCTCTGACAGACAGACGCTTGGTGCGAGGAGCTCACCAATGGCTTCAGTGTTTCTTCATCTGTCTTCCCCCGCTAATGCCGTGTCACTGTAGACGAGCATGTTACTGTTTGAGAAGGATCATGTTTCTGCTCCATAAAGCCTACGAAAGTAACCTCCAGACTTTTTCCAATAGCCTCAAATTGTCTACGCTGTTAGGGGTCTTTAATCTCAGCAGCCGATCTGTTTGAGGAGACGCCGAGTTAAACGATATAAAGTCAGCACAAAAGGAAGACTGAAAAACAATCTGGAAGGACGTCTGCATTAAAGCGGCTTGCTAGTCTGCAATGGCAAATCTAAACCTACATTGCATCACGTGTTTATATGAAATAATGCATTTTTTTAATATACACATTAGAATCTACTGTAGCATTGTGGCATCCACTTACTGTTAGAGCTACATAAAGGAAAAGCACCTCTACTGACATTCCTAACAACTAACCAGAACCCTGCTTAGACTATGACTCACAGTAAGAGAACCTCTGTATCTAGAACCTCTAGATGCTCTAGAGTGATCTTATTGTGTCCTGCTTATTGTAAATCAAAGCATGATTGGTTCATTCCTACTAATGTTGGTAGTTAATCTAACAAGTAGAGTCTTCAGTCCAGTTTCTTAGGTTTTAACCAAAGAGAGAGCTCGCTTGGCTGTACCTACTTACATACCACAGAGATAAGATTCCTGACACCTGAACAATTTTCAGTTGGTTTTCAACTCAACAATTTTCAAAATTCATCCTTTTTCCCCAACCAAAAGCAATACGTACATAGTTCAAATACAGAAAGCATAATGCTGTTATTAAATAAAAATAAAACAGACATGTCCATAATTTCATGTCCAAAAACATGTCCACCTTAGAGAAGAAACAAGCACTCAAACACTTCTTTGACCACTTAGAAAATGTCATTTTAAAAGAAAGGACTTTTTTAATGTGCAAATGGCAAGGTGTAGACAATGTGTGAGATACCGTCTGGTATTTAGAGCCTCGCTAATTCAGCATTAGTTGGCAGCTAACACACTCGTCATAGTGGTGCTGATGTTTCAACAGCTACAAAACGTTTGGGTAAACAGTTCTTTTGGAAATGCTCTTTTGTATTTTGGTAATAATTCACTGTTTACACCAAATTCTTGATCTTTTTTGAGATGTGTTTAGAACTATAAACATTCTACAGCACTTCCTGGGCATAGTTACAGCTGCTAAACTATGAATTACCTACAGCGCCATCCTGAGGTCAGTTATTTAAGAATACCAAAGACAGAAGCTCGCCCAACTGTGGGTGAAGCAGCTGAACAGTGAAAGCATAACATCATCATAACTTTATTTTTAAGGACTTAGGGGCATACAGTAGGTCTCAGGCCTCCCAGGCTGTGAGCTAACAGCTTAGTCCTACATTAAATGCCTAGCTAGCAGACTGTAAAAGTTTACTGAGAAGTGTATAAAATATTGTGATTTTAGCTTTAGCTCACATCAGCTGACTCTTTATGTAAAAAGATGGAATTGATGAAATGACCGGTGTTGGATATTGATAGCTACGGAAAACTAGTTTTGAAGTCATGTTGGCCAATGCGGAAATTTTCAGTGAACAAAAATGCCAGTAAAATTGCAAAATGTTTAAGCATAAAAACGCAGTTTTATCAATTTTCTTAATGTTCATTTTTCTCAAACATGCCAATTTTTGTTGAAAGTACACATAACATTAAAACAGTTAACAATTAAACTTAATAATAAAAAGTAGAATACTAATAAAAAAAACACCACACGGGGGCTCCCTCACCACATCAGTGTCCTTGGTGGTTGCCTATATGGACTAATGGACTTTGTTGAAAATAGAAAGACTCTCAGGCCTCTTATATTTCTGACGACTTTGCAGAAACGAGGGTGTGGTTGGTTAAAAGCTAAAAAAAAAAGTGTAGGCGTTTTTCCGGGAATGCCGTGGTGCCCACAAGCCGCAGAAGGGCCTAATGGGAACCAAATGGAAGCCTGATCCTCAGAGCCGGGCAACAGGCTTCCCTGTTATTTTTGGAAAGTGCCCCCGGTGGAAAACTGTCCATTCTTTGTTTTGGTAAAGCAGCTGAGCAATTCAAGTAGGCTCAGGAGATATAACTCGCCCCCAGAGTGGAATATGGGGGGGGAGTGTTCGGCCTGCAGATGGATGCTATTAGCACACATATGAGGCTCAATCCACCCTGTAAAGCTTTATGCTCCGCTTGGTCCTGTATCGGAGTACTGTTTGGTTTAATAACACCCAGTGTGTGAAAGGAAAACATCTAATCCCTCTCCAGTTCTGCACAACGCAGCCTGAATAATTTCATTTATTGCCCAGGATTTTAATGTGCTCATTACAGTACACAAAATTTAACGGCACATTTACTCCACAACATAAAGCAGGTGAACGCATTTAAAGTTTAAAATGGTTCTGGGTGAATGCTGGTGTGAATTGTTTGAAGGAGTGAAAGGCCATTCACTATAAAAGTTCTTCAGTATTGGACTTTTGCAAGAATGAGACATTAGTTTTTTTTTTTTTATTATTAAAAATGCAAACAAAATTGATTTTGTTCTATGTGCTCTCCGCCTCGCAGTTTACCTCATTTGAACAGCACAAGTAATGGAAAATCGTGTTTTCCTTGCTTTTTGGTTTCAAAACAGACCCTGTCCATCCTGTCCATTTATAGAAACTAAGCTGCAACAATAGCATGTTGTGGATCAAATATTGTGACAGTTGACTCTTTATGTAAAGATTGAATTGATTAAATGACTGGTGTTTGACACTGATAGCTAAGCAAAGCTAGTTCTGATTTTGTGTTGGTGAATGCAGACATTTTCGTTGAACAAAAATGTCAGTACATTTATTAAATCAAAAGTATAACGTCATGAAAATACAGTTTCATCAGTATTCTTTATCCCCATTTCTCACAGTTTCTCCATTTTGTCTCTGCAAATGTTTGTTAAAAGTAAACATAACATTAAATTATAATAACACTAAAAATGCGAGATCAGTTACCTGCCTGATTCACCTTAATTTTCATGAGACCACCGTGTTTTGAAATTCTGGCTGAAATATCCGGCTGGAGAACAGAAGTGTTGTTTGTTACTGTTTTAACGTTCTCTTTATTATTGGATACTCCACATGCAAGTTGACTGAGCTATCAGAAAGCTATCGTTAGAACTGGCTATCAGGCTAACAATACAAAATAATAACAAAAGACAGTTCAATGAATTAAATTAAGAGTCACTTAAAAACAAAGAGTAAAGAATTTCACTTGCATCCTGAAACAAGCTTAAAAGATAATGAGACACTAGCATGGAGTTGAGTCAGTCCAGAACAAGAGGATGAAGAAGTAGCACGGCCCTGATGACGTATTCTAACCACCTGTCAGATCATTTAAAGACAGGCAGTCATTTAAACAAAGAGTAAACTTAACGATGGCTGAAGCTGGTTTACATGAAACCACGTTCAGCAGTAGCAGCACCAACTTGAAAACACATAGCTTGTAGTTTTGCATTGTGGTTATTATGATTTCCCTTTTCTGACACGGATGTTTGAGCTATAGGAGAGCTAGGCTGTGTCGCTGACATAGCATGCACCTAATAACTTTTTAAAAAGATGAGTTTAAAAATTGCTGGTAAATGTAATGCAGAAAACTAAGCTTTTTATGTTAGCTGGATAATAGTACCTGTTAGTAATGGCTCCTATCTAGCATATCTATATCTAGCAATGACAGCTCAGTAGTTCATAATAACATCTGCAGAAGGAACTTTGGGAGGTAGTGGTTAAGGTAGTGGGTTTGAAGGAACACAGCAGTGCTCAGAATGTTTCTTCAGTCGTTCTCTTACTTATTTTGGACATCCATTTGGGGTGGCGCTCATAAGAACCCAATATAGACCACAATACCAGAATGCTTTAGGTGAATTCAGCCTACAAGCCCAACCCACCCACACTTACAGTGCTGCAGCCTGGCCTGCTTTTACATAAGGCGTCAGCCAATTAGAACATAGCAAATTTACATGTACCTTAAAGATACTGTCTGTTTGATTCTACGGGCTAAAAAGTGTAATGTAAAAGTGAATTATGACCAGTTTTGACACATACAAAATAAGTTAACAAGCAAATTATACAGTAATGATTTAAGAAGTCTGCTCGAGGTTAGGCATATTGCATTCTGACATCCTACTGTGCATTCCCACCAAGATGAGCAAACAAATAAACACAAATAAACAAAACTTCTTATGCCAAATTCCTTTGAGGCTTCTTAGGGCATCAACACTTCTGAACGCATTTTAAATCAGAGACAGAAACAAAAGACTGGGGATTTTTTTTCATCCCTAATTGCAGAAATCTTATTAAAACGTCCATTTCTGAAAGCCATAGGTCTAAAACAGACCAGCCCTGCTCTGCAAACTTGTGTGGGTGAGTCGAGGACGTGTTTGGCTCTCTGACCCAAAGCAAAATCAGAACAACGTTTATGACAAACGTCACCGCAGGGTGTTTTTATCTCAAACATTGAAGAACACAAGATAAAACCTGGCATTTCCAGATGCTTTCACTTCAGTACTTTCGACTTACCACACGTATGTCACCAAATTGCTGTAAAATGTGCTGCAAAGTGGAGACGGAAGATTACAGAGCTGCAGGGAATAGTGGGCAAATCCCATTTAAAATGCCAGTAAGGACATGCATAATTCAGATGCATTATAGGGTGCAGCACAATTACTGAAGTTAATTGAGACTTTCACATCTGTTCCAGTGAGAGACAGAACGTGTGTGGGATGGCCACGCTTCCTCCACCACACGGCGCGAGGATGACTTTTATTCTCCACGTAAGTTCTTCATTATGATACTTATCGTTTACACTTGACCCGTTGAAGTCCCAGGGGTATTACATCCTAAACCTTATTATTCAACAACTACATGGAAGCCTTGCACGGAAACGACTGAATTAGGCTTGAGTTAGCAGTGGTAAACCCTTGTGGAACCCTCAGGCCTTTATTGGCCTACCCTATTCCATTCTGGTATTTAAGTAGATAAAGCCAAGCAAGCTCTCCCATTGTTTAGGAATTCAGGAGCTGAACTAAAGGCCTTACAAGTTAGGTTAACAACCAACTGCGTAAGAAAATGTGTTCTTTTGATAAGGAGATTTAATGTTTCAAAAAATCCCACCTACAGTTTTATGTGTAGAGTTACTGATAAATATGTGCTACGGAAGACCGTTTCAGCAAGGATGCTTCTTTCTTCGTCTTCCTGCTGATGCTATAGTGCCACCAAATTCAAGCTGCTGTTTTAATGTAAAAACAGGAAACATGAAAGCCACTTTCTACAGCCAGTGTTGTTTTGTCCATTCTGGGCTACTGTAGAAAGGTGGCAGCCTCTGTGACCCACTGCTATGTAGGTATGAAGGGCTCATTCTAAGCTAATGAAAACACAACAATTTGTAGTAATGGGTAATTATGCACTAATGAAAACATAGTTTTGCGTATTATATTCCATTTCTGATATTAGATCCCCGCTGTACACAGTGAAATAATTATTTTTAGCCTTTGCAGGTTTGTATTTTTCTCGTCCGTGCTCTTCACTAACCATACATGCCCAATGTGCCGCATTAGTATTACTGTCACTGCTATAATTATAATTGACAGGAATCATTTGTGGAGTGTTTGGGTGATTTCTAACTGAACCGGCTCTGGCCTCACTGCCTCCATTATTATAACTGCCACTACTACTCAGTTATTTCATCCAATCCTGACACCTTGAATTTTATTCAAACACAGCCTGAGCGATGGCATCATGGCCACATCAGTGGAGCAGATGGTTAAGGTGTGTGTAACTGCTGGCCCGTGGTGCTGGCGGTTTTATAAATAGTTATGCTGACATTGTTTCCCATGTCACATTTCAGCCACGGGGCACAGTTATCACTCCGCCAGTTTTCAGTGCCACCGAAACGAGCATTGCAAGTCATCCCAGCTATTTTTGACGCAGGGTAACCTAAGGGCAACGTTCAGTCACAACAGGTAGCGCTGGGAAGCTAATGAGACCGGATGACTCAATAACAATGATGACAGAAGAAAAACCAAGCAGGAAAAAACAATTACAGTATACAGTCAAAAAGGACCCTTCAATTATTTCATTTCCAGGTAAAATGAACTTAGTTCTTGTTTTGACTGGACCAGTGTTCTCTTGACTTTTGCACAGTACTCTATAACTCAGTGGGGCTTTTCTTTTAAAGTTATA
Source organism: Semaprochilodus insignis (assembly GCA_034552555.1). Classification (NCBI taxonomy): domain Eukaryota; kingdom Metazoa; phylum Chordata; class Actinopteri; order Characiformes; family Prochilodontidae; genus Semaprochilodus; species Semaprochilodus insignis. The sequence continues at coordinate 15,241,788 of CM067498.1, forward strand.
GTTTGCTGAAAAGTTTTCCTTGTTTTGCACACGTGTAGTCGATCAGCCAAGACATGTCTGGTCGCTAAAGTGGCATTATGTAATCAGGGTACAAAAAAGGTAACTGTAGTCCGTCACAGTTGCAGTAAACAAGACAGTAATAAGATTACAGGTATGTTCTTAAATCAGAGGTGATTATTGGCATACTTCAGATTTGTTTTGTTTTTTTTGTTGGCTATAAATATAAAATATAACACACACACACACACACACACACACATATATATATATATATAGCAAACTGATCTAACAGTGAGCTCCATTATTCAGCATATCACTATAGATGACAGGATATAAATCTAAATCTTGTGAACATTGACCTGCCAGATTTTAATGCTAAACTAAATCTATATTAAATTCAGTTACAAAACGTGAAAAGAGATCAAAGTCATGTGAGTGGTAGAGTTAGATTCAGCTTTGCATAAACGATTTCTTTCTTTATGAGCCTTTGAGATGATCTAAGTAAAACATTGATATGTGTAAATGATCATTAATTGTAACTAAGACCGTTAGCCCTCTTAGTATTTATGTGAATTTATGTCTTTTTAAACTTGTAGAACGCGTTAGGAGCATATACAGGAGTTAAAGGAGCATATACAAATTACATTGCAAACGTGATCGACAAAGTTAAAGCATGGTGCATTAATATGAAGCCATATTAGCAGTGCCGCATCTTAGCACACCTAAATAATGCCCATTCGGAATTATTAGGTATTGTTGACACCATTTTCGCTGCTTACAAGTAAGTTTTTTTGAGGCACAATATGAGCTGCTCTACACTTCTCTAAATAGCCGATCCTTGAATGGAAGAGCAAACAGCACATATAAAGTGTTTTTTCTTGTTGAAAAAGCCTTCTGAAAAAGCCAGAAATGTAATCTAACATCTGAAATGTAACGGAAAGTAATCTAACCACATTACTGTAACGGAATACTTTCTTAAAGTAACTCTCCTGACAATGCCTGTATCGTACCTCAAAAACCAATCTGAGCTGAAACACTTCCCACACTTCTTTTCCGTGTTGATGGGTGGAGCTAAACTGCTTTATGTTGAGGATATTTAACAGCAGCTCATGCTGTATTCAGGCAAATCGGATTCGTTTCTCAAATCAAATTCTTTGAGAAACTGTCCACGCTGTTATTTGCAGGTGATAAGTACAAATTTGTGTGTCCAGACATCAGCTAACTGTCTGCATGGGCTGCTGTGGTAATGAAGTGGGTATCAGTAGCTACATAGCAAATCCCAGCACTTCTGCCACTATGAATTTGAGATTGTTGTTGTTTGTTTGCGAAGGACATTTCCAATTTGAGGAGCCAGAGCATCCAGACAGAGACACATCTGTAAAAATCGGATTAGAATTGAGTGCCAAACTGTTTCAAAATGTAGTCTGAATCTAATTTGCAAAAAACAGGTTTCATGTGGTTTTTTTTTTTGTTTTTTTTTTTTGCTGTTCAAAAATTACAGTATTTGTATACATTCAGGATATGCCAAAACTCAAAACTTGGATTCTAATTTTTGGAAGAAGGCCTGAGTTTCCATATATGGGCTCTGTAAACTGAGGAGTGAATACGTGTACTGAAACTTAGGAATGTTTAGACACTACATCAAACTCAGTTTTCCCTGGAAATGAACGCTTTCATGTAATTTTATAAAGGCTTCGTTATGTGGTTTCTGACACTGGATGACACACTGTGATCTATAAACATGGGACTAAAGTGCGTCATTGCCTAAAACAGTAGCAGTAAATTGAAGCCTGAATCCTGTCTGTACTTTTGTTCAGTTTGTGTATTTTTTGTGTGTTTTTTTTCTTTTTGAGCTGTATAACAGAACACATCTGCTCAGTTTAAAAGGTGATTTTCCCTCCACTCCACTCATAATCAGCTTTATCCCTCCTGCTCCAGTGAGGAGTATTTGTGGTTCTAATTAGCCGCCGTGCTGTGATTCGCTCGGTTGATTAAACGCTATCGTGCCTCAGTTGTGTATGATAATGTAATCTCAGTGTTATCTACAACTGGACAAAAAAAAATACATGAACAGCTTTGCTCGGTCTGAGCGGCCTGAGAGAGCAGAGCGAGCCTGATTACTTTTCCAGACTGTGCGTGAACTTTCTGAGTTAGGTTAAGCCTCAGCAGCTTCTACCCTTCAGACAGAAACTATACTGTCTGGCAGAGTTTGTACACACACACACATAAACATTAAATGTTTATATCCTTCCAGATGTAAAGTTTCAGAACTTAATTAGCTTGTTAGGCCTTAATTGACTCGTTAGAAGTGGTTAGTCAGGTCAAGATTTGCCATTAATGTTTCTCAGCTGGTCACAATTCCAGCGCGTCATAAATTCTCTGACTCTTCAAACCTTGTGCTAACACTCATCACCATGAGGTCCTCCATCAGCTGGCTGAGGATCTGAAGATGAAGCTTACTGAGCCTATAAAGCAGGAGAAAGCTATAAAACCACATCAAAGCTTACATATCTCACAATCTCCACTGTCTGAAAAGTCATTGATGAAGCAATTTGTAAGATTCATACTTCAAACAACAGAGGGCAACAGGGTCCTCCCCTATCATAAGAAACAAGGAAATGCACAGTCCCTCTTCCTCTCTCTTTACTCCTTACCAGTCTACAGGAACACGGCAGTGCTATTTCTTCATCCTCATTTTGGTCTGATTTGACTCAACCCTACAGTGACTCACTATCGCCTCTTGAGGTGAGGTGTAGTATTATGAGACAGCATAACCCAGTAATAGCCAGTTTGCATACTCTCTGTAACACAATACGTAGACCTTTTTGATTGTCCAAACTGTTATTTATTCACATTCTGTTGATATTTTTTTATTACTTTTGGAATATTTAAAAAAAAAAATTCTTACAAATTGCAGACTTAATAAATGACAGTTAGGGATATCTGTGGAGGCCAAGACAAGATCTGGAAGACCAAGAAAACTCTCAGCAGATAGAACTGCTGGTATGCTGCCAGAAATCCAAAGCTAAAACTCCATATGGCAGGATAGAACCTGCAGGAACGGTTAGCTCACACAGCAGTGGTGGTGCACTGTTCGACTGATCTGCATGGAGTGTCATCAAAGGGAAACTTGCAATGTCTTCACAAAAGTCAACTTCTGAAGTATGCAAAACAACAACTAGATAAACCTGGGGCATTTTATAAATGAGTGCAGTGGACTGATGAAATAACAATGAAACTCTTTGGCCGCAATCACCAAGAGAAAATTGGAGAAAAATGGAGCAGCATTTGATGCAGGGAACACCTTGCCAAGTGTTAAGTGTAGGGGTGGATCTATTACACCGATCCTGGTCCTGGAGATCACACAGAAACTTCCCACAGAGCTCAATTTCAACTACAGTCTGCCACCTGCTCCAGCTAATTAACATCTCCAGGAGCCCTTGACTGGCTAGATCAGATGCTTTGGTGTTAGGTAAGGATGAGGCAGCATGTTAGATGCAAGTTGGAACTAAAATCTCCAAGAAAGTAGAACACTAGGAGGAGGCTTAATGACCACTGTATGTTGCTTTAGGTTTGTGTGGCAGCCAGTGGCACAGGAAACTTGGCACATAGAAATGGAACTTGTTCTGGCATTGTTCTGAGAACCCCAGCAGCTTCTTTGCTTGATATCTCTATTTATCTCTATGCTTTTCTCAGGGAGGGCTTCTTGACAGCGACACATTCTTCCAGACCCAAAGCGCTGAGTTGTCTTCTCACAGTGGAAGGATGGAGAGAAGCACCTGTGGATGTTTGCAGATCTGAACCCTTTTTTGTGTTTTTTGTATAATTAAAATCATACTAATGGACCTCACAGGGAAAAATAGAAGATAATTGCTGAATGTGGGCCCTTTAAAGCACAATTACAATTTCTGATTATTGCTGGTGATAACTCCTAAGGTACAAGAGCATGCAATGTCACAGCTCAACACAGTAAGTGCACTGCTCGCTTTCAAAGTGATATTTTCATCAGAATTGTATCGGAAGAAGCATAACCCCTGTTGCCCCGGTTTCCAGAGGGTCAGCGGCGGGCGGTTTTGCATTAGCAGACGAGTCCTCAGGGGGGTATGAGAGCGAATCACCTTCTCCGGGGAACGGCCTGATGGCATTTCAGAATTTTAAATGAAGGTTAAGTAAGATGATTGTGATGATATGCATTTTGATGAGATGTCCCACGGCGCTCTCTGGCACGACCTCAGTCTCCAAAGGACGACTTTAATCGGCACGCTGGAGCACATCCAGGTGTGCTTCAGAAAGTGACCGTGATTTATCTGTCACAGACCAGCATCTCCCCACAACCCACTGATAGAGGGAAGCAGCTCTATTAAAGTCTATAAAGTCACTACTGCCACTTCAGTTACATGTTAAGTTATACAGTATGTATAGATATATTTTTGTCTTTTCATATTTAATTACATAGTTAATTACATAACAAATTACATTAACAAACAACACGAATGCTTACATAGATTCTGCACAACTTTTTACTAAATAGAATAAACTATTTATATATTAATGATGGATATGAGCCAAAGTGCAGACTTGCAGGTCTAATTTGGACAGTAGGCATATGGACAGTAGAGATTACACTCATTTCAGATGTTTCTATGTGTAAATAAATGAAATACAGTACAATCGGTAGTGAGTACAGTCGGTAGTGTCCATGTGCCTGTGTGACAAACCTGTGCGAATGGGAGTCAGATTCTGCTAGGGAGTTGGAATTTGATGCAACCCTGGAAAACATCAAAAAGAGAAAGAACCATGTGGACTTACAGGGTGGAGTAAAATTACAGGATTTAGTTACAGGAGGTTGGAACCTTTAAGGCTTATTTGGTGAGATGGACAAAGAGGCGAGAGATGAATTTATTTCTTTACAATTGAGCCTGAAACAGGACTAAGGATAGCTGACTTCCAGCTGGCATCCAGAAAAAACACTAAATAATATTTGCTGGTGTTTTTGTTGATATTCTGGTAAACATCAGCTTTCAGCAAAGAGTAAACACCAGTCCAAAATTTGTCTCGTCTGGTCTCTTGCTCGGTCACTTTCTCTCTTTCTCCTCCTTGCTTCCTCTGAAAACAGTCTTCTTCCTCACCTCTGTCATGATGTCCACTCCATGATGTCCATGCTGGGAATGCAGAGTTAGCTTCTTCTTATAGCTAGCTGATGACCCATAGTTGTTGGATGTGTAACGTGGTGCCGTGAAGGCATGCGCTCCTCCAAAGTCACACAGTGCTGTAGCAGGCATTCCATGACTGGAGTTCTATCAAAATTATTTTTACTAAAAATGTTATTTCAAGATAAAATCATTGAATAATGTTACTTTAATGCTCTTCATTTCAGAAGTAACGCTGCTGTCTACAAACTTATGGTACTCTCCTACCTATTCAAGCTGCTGTGTTTTGGAATCAAAGCTTAGAATCTGCACTTTCCACACCATGGCTCTAATTCTCTCAGTGAGCTACGAGTCAGAAAGGAATCAACAGAATGTGGGAAGAGGGATTGTGAAGTGTTCAGGCTGTGGAGGAGCACCGGGGGTTAAATGGCTGAGAAAGTACGTGAAATATTTCAAATTGTGCAATAAAAAGAGAAATCTGTCAGGCAGCAGAGACGGAGGCAGACGCAGAGCTGAGAAACGGGCTGAGTGATTGATTTGTTTGTTTTAGGTAACCGTGTGAGGCGCATAACAACTGATGTCTCTTACTGAGCTCACAGCATTCCAGAGAAAAAACACAGAAATAGGCCACTGGGCCAACGAGAGAGAGAGAGAGAGAGAGAGAGAGAGAGAGAGAGAGAGAGAGAGGAAAGGTAAGGAGAGAAAGAGATGGAGAGGAAGGACAGAGAGAATGAGTAATAAAAACAGAGAGAGAGAACAAAGAGAGAAAGATGGGGAAATGGATAGAGAAAGATAATACATGGAGTTGGAGCGAGAGACTGATGGTAAGAGAGAGGGAGAGAAAAGACAGCGAGAGAGGGAGAAAGAAAAAGGAGAGAAAGAGAGAGAAGGGGAAGAGGGAAAAGGGAGAAAAGAAATAGGGATAGATAATGGAAAAGGAAACAGACAAATAGAGACAGAAAGAAAAAGGGAGATAAAAAGAGAAAAAGAAATAAGCCAGAGAGATGCAGAAAGAGAAGAGAGAGAAAGACTGAGAAAGAGAGATGGAGAGATTGAGGGAATATGTCCCTCTGAAGGTAATGCAGGGTTGGCTGTGGTCAGGAAGTGGATGATGTATGAGGGGGAATTCCTGCGGTTTAAGTTGCGCGCATTAATAACAGCCCAAACGCCGGGCTGGGAAAGGAGAGAGGGAAGAAAACTCTAACCAGAGACATATGGAAAATATTTTCTTTCCCTTCAAATGATACGTCTGAGAGCTTTGGAGTGCAATAGCTCAACGTTTTTAAACTGCTGTTTAGATTTTAAACAAAAATATCTCCCTCACCTCGGCACCAAGCGGCCCAGTAACCAAGAGCCGCCCTGTGCTCCCAGAAACGGGAACTGTTTTTGTAACCAGGGCTTTGGAACGGTCTTTTAACAGTGAAAGTCTTTTAACAGTAAAAAAAAAAAATTACACAGATTCCCTTCTTTAGCTCACTGGCCAAGTTTATCTCCCCAACTCAACTAAATTTTATATACAGATACAGCAGAGATTAAACATGATTCTAAACATAATTTAGCAAGGTTTCTTATATATTTAGCACACTACTGGACTAGGGGAAATAGGATGAAGAGAAACAGTAGCAGTAATACCAATCAACCAGCACTCAGTAGCAGTAACACCAACCAATCAGCACTCAGTAGCAGTAATGTCAACCAAACAGCACTCAGTAGCAGTAATACCCACCAATTAGCACTCAGTAGCAGTAACACCAACCAATCAGCACTCAGTAGCAGTAATACCAACCTATTAGCACTCAATAGCAGTAATACCAACCAATCAGCACTCAGTAGCAGTAACACCAACCAATCAGCACTCAGGAGCAGTAATGTCAACCAAACAGCACTCAGTAGCAGTAATACCCACCAGTTAGCACTCAGTAGCAGTAACACCAACCAATCAGCACTCAGTCGCAGTAATACCAACCTATTAGCACTCAGTAGCAGTAGCACCAACCAATCAGCACTCAGTAGCAGTAATGCCAAACGGTGAGGGGTACTGTTTAGATTAGATTCTTCTCAGACTCTTTTTAAAACAAGCAGCTGTTTAAAAGCTTTAGTGGTTCACATTGAGGGAACTGAACCCTTTATTTACCCACAATTCCACGTTCCATTAGTACATAATGTCATGGTGATGCCTGAGACTCTTTTGTATTGTTATCTGTTTCAATCGATGTGGCTAGCAGGCTGTCTCTAAAAGCACAGGCTTCAGCGTGACTGTTGAATTCTGTCGGCCGTTCCGCGCTTTAGTCCTTCTTGACTTTCCCACAGAATTGGAGATATTCAATAAGGGATGTCCCTAATGTTTAATTTCATGCTCCAGGACTTCCGAATGTATCTCCAACTGGATGGTGAAGGCTCAGGACGGAGAGCAGAACTTCCAGCCTTGTCCATGTTTAATTAATTTGGACCCATTTTCTCCAACAAAGAAACGGCAGGCTGCTCGTCTGAGGAAGTCTCACTATCCTCTCCGCCTTCCTCTCCCTCAGCATTATTACTGCCACTTATTATGATGGTTAATTCATTATTATGGCCCCTTTTTCTCTTTCACGTGCAGCTGAGGTTGACTCATTTCATTCTCTGCTTCGTGTTATGGGTGGAGGTGTTTAGTGGTGTTCAGTGGTTCAATAAATCTAAAAATAGTGTATAGTGGACAAATCTAAGCAATGATACATAACCACTGAGTAGATATGTTCACAGGTCTCTTCAGGTTTTGGTGGGGGGTTTTTCAAGGTTTTGCTGTTGTTGTGCAATGACAACCTGTCAGATTTAACATGACTTCAAATAAAGAGTTGTGGAAAAAAACATGCACTAAATGCAGTCTGGCAAAACTCGAAATAGTTGGCTAGTCTGATTTGTATAACAACTGTGCTAACAGCTAATCCCGCTATTGAACGTTGTTTTCTCTGGTTTCCCATAGACTACAATAAAAAGTTGCTGGAGAGGGGACACAGCGCCCTATAATCCTGTGAAGTTTAAAGTTACAAAATTTCTCTGGCTCGCTGGACCGCCGTTGTGGGTGGGCAGCCACCTAGGTTATGTCTAACTCTATATTCACACTAGTTACGTTCACACTAGCAGACAAGAAGTCACTTATGTCTCTCCAAGTTAGTCTCCTGTAGGTGCGTTATCGTGAGTGACCATGTACAAAGTCCAGGAAATCGAGTTAGTTTTTACTACATATTATTATTTATGAACGAATTTGAATGGAAACCTAACTGCTTGCATTTGTGGCTAGCTTTATTGGCTGGTTAGCATGCTGGCTAACCTAGCTTGCTTTCGAGTGACTTTACTCCCCAGAGACACCAACCATATCCGCTACTTTCTTTAAATATATATGCGCACAGATGCATCATATAAAACGGAAGAAAGAAGCAGCAGTAGTTATGAGCTTCTCTTCCTTGTTAAATCCAGACTGTTGAGACTAGGAACGAAATGCTAGTAGGAACAAAAAGTTCAGAGAGCAGAAGCGGGTGAGCAGAAGCCAAGCGTTTACAATGTCGCCTCACTGCATAATAATTTAGCATAAATTTGCGTGAAGTTGAGAACTAGATTTGTCGCTCTGTCGCTGTGTCACTTGCTACTAGTTGTTAATTCAACTAAATGTACTTCCATAAGAAATGACTGGCCGCTTGTTGCTTTGTTGCCTGCTAGCGTAAACGTAGGGTATGCCAGATGCAAAGGGTCCATATATCAGGTTCCCCGAAGGCCAGCAAGTGCTCACTGGAAAGGGCACCTCACGCTCTACTGACCTGTGGAGTTTCGTTTGGTCATAGATTTTTGAAATCACTTGTTGCATTCCTTTCTTCTGTGGTTTTATTCATTAAGAGTTTTAGTTTTTAAATTAAAGCCAGAAAAATAAAAGCATGTCAAGTGAATGGCCCTGTAAAGCCTGATACATTCAAAGGGCAGTTTTTAGGACCTGATGTAAGTATATTTCTGGTTTCATACACATTTCTGCATTTTTTTTTTGTCTCTGAAAATATTCATATATATGAGTTTGCTCATCTAACAAATTCATATCATGATCATTACATATCAGGATAAAAGCAACCCCACACCAATCAGGATTTTAAAGGAGAAGAGCAGAAAGGGCTGCAGGATTAACAGGGTTAATGTGAATGTGACCTAAAGGCCAGAGCTGGGAATTCCTGGACTAGTCTATACAATCACTCCAGAAGTATCCTTCATCACAAGAACCGCTTCTGCAGTTGGCTTGGCTCAAATCTGCCCTCCATTTGCTCACTCAGAAGTCTCCAGCATGAAGCCCGCAGCAAAGAGCCCGGCTTCGCACAGTCGCATGCCAGCAAACGCAACCGGCTTCCAGCACGCATCCACCGGGATTGATGTGAAGAGTGGTGAAGACGTTGGATCTCTTCTCCCCTGAGAGCCTGCTCTGCACAAAGTGACCTTCATGTTGCCACGGAGATGGGCTAATCCTTGGGACGTCGGCCCCGTGGAGTTTGGGTGGAAGGGCATTTTCAAGATTCAAGGCTCTGCTGTCAAGTAGCTGTGATGGAGGACGAGTTAAGGGCATCAGAGATACGGAATCGCTCAGTGGACCGGTGCTGAAAAAAACAGAAAGCTTATTTTTCACCATGTTAAAGAGGCTCTGACGTCAGCCCCTGTGGGGTCAATGCTAACAGTGGCTGCAGCCATGGCACATGAGCCAATCACTGGAATAATGATCTGCTGCAAATTCGACCTGCAGCTCTAAATGTATGTCTCTCCATTGCCTGGCATCCAGATTCTAGTGTAGACCATTCCAAGGGCACAGATCCTGCATTTGTTACAGTTTCCTTTTTGTACATGATCATTTTCCAGCCTCTTTTTATCGCTCAAAATGAAACTGAGGCTGTGTTTTTTACTGTGCCTTTAAGACTGATATATGTAAATAAGCACTGTTATGATTTGCTGGCAAAATCAGTTCAGACTGAACAGTGTGAACAGGCAGAGCTAAACTGTCATAGGATGAATAGCTGGAGCTAAACTACCATAGGCTGAACGGGCAGAGATAAAATGCTAAACACTGAATAGGCATGACTTACCTGCTATAGGCTGAACGGGAGGGACTAAAGGGCTAGACTGAATGGGTGTGGCTAAACTGCTGTAGGCAGAATGGGCAGAAGTAAACTGCTGTACAATGAATGGGTGGAACTAACCTGCTATAGGCTGAATGAGTGGGACTTACCTGTTATAGGCTGAATGGGAGGGACTAAAGTGCTAGGTTGAATGGGTGTGGCTAAACTGCTGTAGGCATAATGGGCAGAAATAAACTACTGTACTCTGAATGGGTGTGGCCAAAATGCTGTAGGCCAAATGGATGGGGGTAAACTGCTGAACAGCATGAATACACTCATATACATATATATGCGCTGGTTTTTGTGACAGAGTTAGATTTTTTTGCAGGCTAGTTTTTCATATCTAGCCCGTATGGACTATATGGACTGTAAATAGAACAATACAATTTGAAGGTCTAAGAATGTTTATTTACTAAATCACCCCTTTGTTAACAAAAAGAAGGAGAAAATTAGTTTTCCATGATATGAGCTCTTTAAATTCCATAAATCTTCCATTACTTGTTAACTACATTAGCCTCATAGCTCCAGTGCTAAAACGAACGAAGCACTAGAACCTGTCATGGCTGATGGAGTACATCTGGGGTAAAGTGGGAGATTTGTTGTTCCTGTTTAAGGTGAGGTGGACGTCTCAGCGCGATGGAGCTCCAGAGCGGTAAAGGGCGCTTTATATCTGGAGTCTTAGAGCTGCAGTTCTGTCAGTAAAAATATCATATGTGACATTTTCACCTTTTATTGATGGGAATAAAAATAATCCTGTCCACGCTGCTGTTCTCCACACTGCTGATGGATTCACTTCACAGACTCAGTCTGCTACACCGACCGCCCTTTATTCTCTCTCGTTCTCTCTTCTGTCTATCTTTATTTCTCTCTTCTCCCCTCAGCTTCTCTCCACTCTGCCTCTTGTTCACTTTTCCTTTTATCATTCCATCTGCATCCTTGTGTCTTTCTATCTTGGTGACTTTCATTCCCCCTTTCTCGTCTTCCCTTTCGCTATGTCTCTCTTTCTCTCATCCTTTTTCATTCTTTCATCCACTGTCTCTCCTGTTCTCTCTTAAGGGTATCACCTCTCTCCTCTGTCTTTGTCTATTGCTCCCTGTTCTTCTTTCTCTCTCCTGTACCTGTATTTTTCTATCTGTCTGTATTTCTCTCTCCTCTTAAACTCTCTCTTCTTCTCATCTGTATCTGATCTCCTTTACTTCTTCTTTCTGTATATCTGACTCTCTTCCTCTCTCCCTTTACTGTTTGTACTTTCTCTAGCTCTCTCTTTTTTCTTTCTTTCCCACTTTGTCTATTTCCATTTCTTTCTCTTAATCTCTTTCTCGTTCTCTCTGTCCTCAGTCTCTCTTCCTCTCTTATATTTTCACACTCTCTCTCCCCCTTTAACTCTCTCTCCCCATCTCACTTTCTCCTCCACCTCTTCCTCTCTTTCTGTATATCTGATTCTCTCTTCCTCTCTCCCTTACTCTTCTTCCTTTTTCCAGCTCTTTCGTGTTCTCTTTCTCTCCATCTTTAACTTTGCTTATCGCCATTTTCACTCTCTCCTCCATCTCTCTCTTCCTTTCTTTAACCCTCTCTCCTTCATCTGTCTTTCTCCTCCATCTCTTTCTCTCTGTCTCTCTCTCACTCTGCCCTCCTCTTTCTCTCTCCATTCCTCTATATCACTCTCTCTTTCCTTCTCTCATCCCTCTCTCTCCTCTTGTGTATGTCTCTCCCTCATCCTCTATCTTGTTGTTTCCTGTCTGTATCGTTCTCACCTCTTTTCCTACTCCATTTCTCTCTCATTTTCCTCTTTACTTTCTGTATCTCTGTTCTTTTCTCTCTTCATCCCTCTCTCTTTAGCTCCCTCTTTAACTCTCACTACCTATTGCTCTCTCTCTTCTCCCTCGTTCCTCTATGTGTCTCTCTATCCTTCTCTCCTCCATCTCTCAATAACTCCCTCTTTCTACCCCTCCCCTCTCTCTCTCCCTCTGGTCTGTAGGGAGTCTCTGTTTGTCTTTCGCTCTGTTGGGCTCAGATCAGGCGTGTGTGCGGATTCAGAGGGTTCTCTAAATTGCCTCTTGCAACAACCAGCCAACAAACACCAGCGATACTCAAAAAGTCATCTATTATAAACGACTAATTAGTTTTCACTGACTGTAACGAGATTCATTTACTGATTATGTTATATAGGAATATATAATTATCCATTACTTTACTTTAGGGTTGCTCTCTAATCCCAAACACATCCGTACCCATTGTACAAACACACTCTCAGCACTTAAAAACAAACAGCAGATCACAATAAACATCTGATGAATACTCTGATGAGCTCTGCTCTGATTGGCTGGCAAAAGAAACCTTTTAAATAAGCTCCACCTTCATACTATTTAGTTAGCTATGCTAGTTACATGGAGATTGCCAGTAGCTGATGTTACCTATACTAGCTACTTGCTTTCAATCTCGACATCAACACACAGTAAATTAAAGTTACCCTCAGTTTAAGTTGATCTGCTTCAACCAGCAAACAGTGGATACAATCACACAGCATGTCTACTACTTACAGGCTGCTGTTGGGGTTGTGATGCTCATAAAGGTGGAACTGCTCCTCTCTTCTGTCTCTTCAGTGCCAAATGCTGGGTGAAGCTGCTCGCTACTTTCCAGGGTAACTGTTCAGAGTGAAATGTGCATAGCAAACAACTTTAAATTAAGGTTGTTGAGGATCTTGTCAAAGATGTGGCAGCTGAAGTTGGCTTCCAGTTCAGCAGTTTGTTGCGCGATTTTTTCTATTCCCCTTTAAATGTTGCTCCATTTACCAACCATGTAATGTTGACAGTTTGTTGGAAGGGGCATGACAAGTGCCAACATCCCATTCACAAGCTGGTAGATTTCTTCATGTATAGTCCAGCAATCCTGTTGTTGTTGCTCTGTTATTGTTGATTTCTGCTGGGCTGGAACTTAAATAATTACTGAAATACATAACAGTTTAAGATTTTGAAATTGTCTCATTTTACTGTCCTCTTATGTCAATGCAGTATTTGTATCTGAAGGAGGAACAACAGTGTCATAGTATGCATAGTATGCAGGTTTATAGTATGCATAATGCTCCTTATTCAGCTGTGACCATGAAAATACAGTTTTCCATTCTATGACACTTTTAAAGCAGTTTAGAGCTAATATATACAATTAAATAACTATTCAGTTGGACAACACTATGACTCAAAGGGGAACTCAAAATCTCAAAATCCCTGCATAATTAACTGTCATTCAGAGCAGTTTGGCATGAAACACTCCTTTCTAGATAAACTTACTGATTCAGAACTGTGGTGTGGAGGTGATAGGAATGAGACGACCATGTGTAAAAGCTCCCTTACAGAAAGTTATTACATAAAATAGTTAAGAACACGCTGCCTGATGTCTGAGACATTATTTCACAATAGTTTTAAGAAGATTTTGACCATAAAATCCATTCATGGTGGAAGGATATGTATAGGATGTTGTGAGGCAAGATTTCAGATCATCAACATTCCATATAAAAACTCAGAAGACACGTGTAGGTTCACTGGTGGTTTTGGTTTCAGGCTCTGCTTATTTCTTAACCACTGAAATATGGAAAACTTCTGAAAATCCTCTTTAACTCTTTAAAATCCCCTTTGAAATCCTCTTTTTAGTCATAACATTAGAACCTGTACAGTAATTTGGATATGAGTTTGGATAAACTGGATACTGAATAGTGTAAATGCTTCCTGGACAAATAGTTCTAGGAAAAACCTTTGATTATGCTGAGGTCGCTTGAAAGGTTCTTCTCACTAGCAGATTGTATTTACAAAAACAGTTCTTTAACGTGATGCGATTCCCACACATGTTCGCAGAGGCAGAAGGATAATTTGGCCCTCACACGAACACACGTTCCCTCCCTCATGCTTTGTGTTCTCAAGGCGTTCTTGTAGCCACATCAGAGCATGGAGAATGGTCGCTCTCCATGGGTTTCTTGGACGTTAGGCGTGAGCGTTTAGCTGTGCTGTTTTATCTTCCGCACATGCAGACGACAGATGTTTCTTTCGAGTTCTGGCTGTCCAACCCTGAGAGGGTAGACTGCATCTCTGTGCATTAGTAGAATAAATGTTTGTTGTTTGGCTATACAGTTTGAATTAGATTACATGTCTATTTAAATGACATTATATTATAATGTACATAATGAATTAGATTTAACTTTAATATCAAAAAGTGACATAAAATTACAACATTTTCATTAACAAAAACAAGAACTTTTCATCAAATACAAATCATAATAAAATAAACAAAGGCAATATGGATCAGTGTACACTTGGACAAATCTAGACCCCTTCCTTCATCCACCACAGACTGCCAAAACACCTTCAGGCCCTTGCAAATGGCGTTGTATGGGAATGTTGGGGCTATAAATACCTGTGGGGTGTGAGGGACAGGATTCATAGAATGAGAAAAGGTGGTACAGTGCAGTGAATGTCTCGTTCCATGTGTGAAAAATGGATAGCAGAGCAGATGTTAATGATTGGCTAAAAGGAGTGACTGCATTTGGGAGTGCCAAAAGGCCAAAGTGTGAAGGAAGTAGCTGAATTTGCAGGTGCATGGAAGCATATGGACATACAGGTCTACGAGCAGTGGCATACTGAAATGAGCACTACGATGCTCAAAACACTGCAGACAAGAAAAACAAGACATCCTCTGATTACACCGTATTTAGACTGACTGAATAAGGTATCCTGGAAATAACAACATCAGGCATGTGTGACTGTCCCATGTTAATATCCAGTGGTGGACAGTAATAAAATGTAATGTAAAATGTAATTACTTTCTGTACTTAAGTAGTCTTTTGTGTATCTGTACTGAAGAATTTCCATTCTGGGGGTCTTTTAACTTTTAACTCTAATCACTACATTTCCAAGGCTGACAGCTTACTTTTTACTGCACTACATTATGGCCGAATCTGTCCTTCCTTTTGGCTTATCGGGGCATAAAACATGACATGTCCAAACGAGAAGCGTGAAGTGAGCCCACTATTCAGGGTATAGTGAACACTCTGTTTTGAGCTTGTTTTGAGCTGTTGGATAGAAGCTGGAAGCTGTTCTCCTTCAGTATTTTGTGCTTATGATCATTTGAATAGACATCAGTGTCAGACTAATTAATGACCTTCTATTAAAAGGCTGGTGGACATTTTGTAATTGACAAAAATACCATACAATTACACAAAATTACCTTAGCAGCATGTCAGTTCCTCTCTTTTTTCTCTTTCCCCCATCTCTTGCTTTTTCTCTGTCCCTCGCTCTTTTTTATTGCATTCTTTGCTAATCTCTCTATATTATTTTTCTTTCTTTCCTTCTTTCCTTCTTTCTTTCTTTCTTTCTTTCTTTCTCTAACCAATGCCTCTCTCCTATATCTGTCTTTTTGTCTCTCACTTTGCTTATCTTTATCACTCTTTCTATCTATTCTGTCTCTCTGTCTCATCTTCTGTCTTTCTTTTTTGTCCCTTTTCCTTTTTCTTTCACCCTTTCTTCTCTCTTATTTCTCCCCGTGTTTATTTTCTGTTTGTTTTGCACTACATATAAAAACAGAGCAAATAAACAGAGAAAAAAATCATATTGAAAAAAGAAAATCATGCCTCACAGCCTAACTTTCCTCTTACCCTCTGAACTGAACACAAGCTCACAGCTTTGCGGCTTCACCTCCCGTTTTTTTATCATTTCACTTCGTGTGCTCTTGTTTTCGGTGTTACTTGCATTTCTCTGAAGCTTGCATCAGATGTAACATCACAGTGTGGAAAAACATCACTGATAAAAGGACTGCTTACACTTGTTTATAAAGCTGTGGTCATCATGGTTATCGGCGTGGTTAATTATGTGACAGGACATTTTTCCAAAATGTGTTTTTTAAACAAAACCAGTCAGAAAAGAAATGAGACCTCCCACATTGCAATAAAGAAGATAACCTTTATATGACAATGCCTACATTTAGGGTGTTTTCACACTTGCCCTGAGTCCGCAGCTAGTACCGATTCTGGGCTCACTCAGGGGAGAGGCTTATTAACGCGGGTTTGCTTTCATACACAAGAACTCTATCCGAACCATGGATCGATTACACAGTTCAACACGTCACTTTTTCTGAAGTAAGTTTGCAAGATTGTGAGAAGAAGCTTCATCCCCATAATGCTACTCCAAATTTTTCATTATAACTAGACAATAGCTATTTAGTTTGTGAAGGATTATATTTAAAAGGGGAGTGGGTCTAATGCTTGTCCCCAGAGGTTATATGTATGTCAACATACGTATGCCTGTGTGTGCGTGCACATGTCTTGATGTGTAATTACTGTTAATCCAAATAAAGTGCTGCTCACAAAAGAAGATGCTTCCTCCGTTTGCTACGCTCATGCAGCAAGGAACAGTGCTTTAGGGATCTATGTCATTTCACCAAGTGGGATCACCTGCAAATAATGAACTGTTCTCATACGTGATTTTTAGCCATAGAGGCCAGAGCAAGATGTGCGTTTTTCGCCATGCTCTCAGTACACCATAGAACACAGCCGCAGCAGAGTTCACTTGAACCCCAGACCATACATTTCAGAAAGACCAGAGAAGTTTTCCCTGGATCACTCCCAGGCTTGAAAACAACTTTTACATTAGAACAAACATATCAAATTTGCAGAGCAAGTGGACCTGGGTCTGTAAGAATCTCTAGTGTGAAAATGCCCTTTGAGTAATTTATTCATTTAATCTAATGAGAAACTGTAGAACTCAACTCAGTTTATATCACAATATCTACATTTAGAGAGAGTTATATATTCAACCTAATGACAAACTGTAGAGCATGACTCAGTTTATGTCACAATATATCACAATATCAAGTTTTTAACACTGTTTTAGTCTATCCTTCTCTCGTTCTGCTTCATTTTTCTTTGTGAGCTGCAGATGAGTTTCTGAACGGTTAATTCTGTGTCATGTCTAAATGTTACACATCACCGATTAAAAAAGCACAACACAGAGACAACATCGACCACAGTATTCTTTCACTGAGCTCTGACCTCATTAACATTTTCTGGCTTCGGACTGGAGTGACCTTGTTAACATTTCTGCTGTAATTAATTAATCCACACGAGTGCTGAATCTAAGCCTGATTCCTGCCAGTCTGAGCGAGGCTACCTCAGAGCGAGTGATGTATTGAATGTGGAGGAGAACCAGACTGCTGTCAAACTCCCGGGTTAACAGCGCAGCACCCAACTGATAGCAAACGGCTAAAAGCATTAATGAGTAATTCTTCTACCAGTTTGTTTTCCATGTTAATTTTGCAGGCAAAAAGGCCCCATAATTACAGCTTGAAATATTTTTCCGAACCCAGTGGGACCTGGCTGTTCCTGGGGTTTTCTTTTTTTGTTGAATTTGGATATTGTTTCTCAAATATTTGCTGGGCTTGGGTTGAGCTCAGATTTCACAGACCATCATTAATGGATTTCAGCTTGGGTTCACTGCTGCTTTAGCTTTCTCCCTTCTATCTTCTTTACTAGATTTATTACCTTAAACAGCTATTAACTCTGCTTTACATACTCTGTCATCTGTCATACAGCAAGAGTTCATTCTTTCAATGTGTGTCTCATGTCTTATTTGTGTGCCACCCTGTCTTCAGGCCATTTGTTGTTCAGTTTTGTTAATAGGTCCGATGATGGCCATCTACAGGCTAACTTAATAGGTGGAGTTATAATATGGAGTTTTAGTCAACATGTAGGCATTGGTTGTACAGTCAGTTTACACAGAATTTTGTTGGTTACAACTGGTAGGGGGCAGATTTTTTTCAGACTACAGTTGGTCTATGACAGGAATTTACAGGGCTATAGTCGGTTTACAGCAGCATTTTGTCTACAGTCAGTTTATGACAGAATTTTGTTGCTCTATGGTCAGTTTAGAACACAATTTTGTTGGGCTGCAGTTGGATTCAGAGAAAATATCTCTGGGCTAGTCATTTTACTCATAATTTTGTCAGCCTACAGTCAGTTTGCACAGAATTTTGTTGGGCTACAGTCAGTTTACACAGAATGTTGATGGGCTACAATGAGTTTAGGAGCTATTTTTCTGGGCTACAGTCAGTTTACAAATAATTTTTTGCAGTTGCATTTGGTTTAGAACAGAAATTTGTTGGGCTACAGTCAGTTTACACAGAATGTTGTTGGGCTACAGTCAGTTTACACAGAATGCTGTTGGGCTACAGTCAGTTTACACAGGAATTTGTTGGGCTACAGTCAGTTTACACAGGAATTTGTTGGGCTACAGTCAGTTTACACA
Organism: Semaprochilodus insignis; assembly: GCA_034552555.1. Lineage (NCBI taxonomy): Eukaryota > Metazoa > Chordata > Actinopteri > Characiformes > Prochilodontidae > Semaprochilodus > Semaprochilodus insignis. The sequence goes on from CM067498.1 coordinate 15,260,343, forward strand.
GAATGTTGATGGGCTACAATGAGTTTAGGAGCTATTTTTTTGGGCTACAGTCAGTTTACAAAGATTTTTTTGCAGTTGCATTTGGTTTAGAACAGAAGTTTGTTGGGCTACAGTCAGTTTACACAGAATTATGTTGGGCTATGGTTGGTTTAAGACAGAATTTTGTAAGCTACAGTCAGTTCAGAATTTTGTCACCGTACAATTGGTTTGGGACAGACAGACAGACAGACACAGTCAATTTAGAACAGTTGGTTGAGACACAATTTTGTTGGCTACAGTCAGTTTAGGACAGAATCTGTGTATGACTGAATTTTGTGAGGTTACAGTTGGTTTAGGAATTTTAGAAGACTGCATTTTTGTTGAGTTAGTATTGGGTTTGAAATCTAAACCTATTCCTGTGGGTTGGACTTTGGCATAAAGGTCTTGTTTCAGTCTGGTTTAAATTTTTAGACCACATAAAAGGAATACTCCAAGATTATTCAGTCATCAGTCATGTGCAATGGCTTCAGCATATGATTAATTTCAAAGCTTTTCCCTATATAGCTCCTCAAAACACACCTAAGATCAAGTTCAGTGCAACCAGTCAGGGTCAGCTCTACTGCTGACATGACAACAACCAGAATACAAAGGTTCCGGCATATAGACATTTTCACAAACATCAGTAGGCTCAGAATCTCCAAAAGCAGCCCAAAGCGAGCTACAAAGCTCTATGAAGCTCTTCATGCTCCTTTTGCATGTGCTAAATGGACAGTAGTCCTTGTTCGCTGTTTGTCTGTTCTGCTGTGAGAGCTGAAGATCAGAAAGAATCTGATCTTATTTGCATCATTTGCACTTTATTCAGCCCGTTTGTTTTGTGATTCATTTAGTGTGAAGATCTCCAAAATCAGCTCCAACTCAGCTGATATCTGAAAGTTCAGTTTCTGAATGAAGTGGAGAAACTCTCAATTCTCAACCTTTTTTGATGTAGTTGCTTTTTTCATGGCGCGAAGACATGACTAAATAAAGAAAAAAACTGTATTTGGTTTACTGTGTATAATTTTCATGTGTGAAACTTTCAGGCCCTTTTAAAGCTCTACCCAAAATCCAGCATGAGGAGAAAAACAATACATGCTCTGTTATTCAACAGCAGGTTTTCTCCCCCTTCTATTTCCTTGCTATAGTATGGATGTCATCCAAGTCCAGGTTGGAAAAGATGTCAGAAGAAAAGGGGATAAGGATCCAGCAGGCACTGAATATGATGAATTACCTTCTCTGGAGCGGGGGCACTGTGGTCAAGCTGTTCATAGAAAGCTTTTTTGTGATATATTTGGCCTTCTCCACAGCCAATAACACAAGCCTACAAAAGAGCAGAGAGAGAGCTGTCGGCCCTTCATTACGACCGTATGCGTGGCCTGTCGTGTGCTTTGCATGTAGATAAGGTCAGGTGATTGGGTGCTAAAGTGGAGAAATCTTCAAATCCTTCGTGACACCATCCGCCCGTATTCCTGATTGGGCCCAGATGGACTCTAAAGCACTTTGCTTTCTTACTTCAAACAGCCTTTCACACTGCACACAACCCACTGTACACACGATTCTGCCTCGCACATGCGACTTCCTTGCCGCGTCTGATGGTTTCGCTGCTTTTTTTCTCTCCATCCTCAAAAGTATTGCTATTGAAAGCCACTTCAAAGTCATTTCAGAGCGCTTTTTACACACAGTCAACATTTCACCAGCAAGTTTGGCAGAGCAGAGCGACTCATAAATGCGTTTGAAATGGTCAATATAAATTCTTCTCATATGGTGAGGTATGCTTTTCAAATGAAATGGCCATTGTTTCAACTGTTTCAAAGAAGCAGCGTAGTTCTGTTATATTCATGAACATGCATGGTTAACCACATTTACTTATTCTGAACTTAAAAAAAAATCAATAAACAGATCATTAAACAGTTATTTGCATTGTCTGTGTTGACTTCTTGATTCTGGAAGGCTCTAATTATATTCTACCCAGACGTGTATCACTCTGATAAATAGGACTTTTGGAGCTCCTGTTGTGCCACCCTTTTACAAAACACATAGAAATCATGAGCTCTTCAGAAAAACAGCCCAGTTATTTGATAATGGGCATCATTCCTCACCTCCCCCCACCCACCTTGATCTGATAGGCTGCATCCAGGAGCCTAGTTTCAATCACTGACATTATTTTCCCTGTATTTCCCCATAGCCTATACATGTGGGATACCCTAGCAGTCATGTAGCAACATACAGTAACCACAAGAAATACCATAGCAACCACCTAGCAACCCACTAGCAACTACCAAAAACATGATGCAACACCCTAGGATAACACCCTGGGATAACATAGCAACCACCAGAAATACACAACAAACACCTAGCAACACACTAACAACCACTACAAATATGTTGCAAGACCCTAGAAACCCTCTGGGATACTGTAGCAATCACTTAGCAACGCACTAGCAACCACTACAAATATGATGCAGCACCCTAGAAATGCTCTGGGATACCATAGCAAATATGATGTAATACACTAGCAACCACAGAAAACATAATGCAATGCCTTAGAAACCTGCTGGGATAACATAGTAACACCAAAAACACCTATCAACACTCAAAAAAACGGTACATATATGATGCAACACCCTAGAAACCCTCTGGGATACCATACCAACCACCCAGCAACACACTAGCAACCACTAGAAACTTAAGCACTGAGCGACTGCAAATTACTAAATTGCTGTTGACCACAATTTCAGGAAGGGCATGCCGAAAAGTAGGGAATCTCCTCAACCCCGGCCCCCTCCAATTTGTAAGTAGCAGCCATGCTGTGTGATTGTATCAGTGTTTGCTGGTTGAAGCAGATCATCTCAACTGAGAGTTTCATAGTGAGGAACAACTTTAATTTATTTTGTGTTGTCAAGATCGAAAGCAAGAAGCTAGTACAGGTAATGTTAGCTACTGGCAAGCTCCAAGTAACTAGCAAAGATAACTGAATAATAAAAGGACCAGCCTATTTACACAGAGGTTCATTTTATTTAGTCTGTTTTGACATGTTGCTTCTTTGTGAAAATCACAGTGTCTTGCTGTAAACCAGCCAATCAGAGCAGAGCTCATCAGGTTATTCATAAGCTCACCAAAAAAAGGGAAAATAGCTTGTTTCATTCTAGGACCAAATCATAGGGTGTATCAATTAATCAATGGGCATGTAAAACCGCATCTGGGCATTTTTTGCCCCAGTCAAAGTCACATACCTTCTATGTAGACACCAGAGAACAATTTAAAATACTGAATAAATACATTCTGTGGCAAATTTAACAGAACATAAAGGAACTGAAATACATGTTAGCTTCTTCTACAGTGGTCTTAAGAGAGTTTGCACATCTGGAAGAAACACAGTGCATATCTCATTTCCTACAAGTAAAAGATGCTAAAGGAGCTAAATTAATTCCCAAAACTCGCACAAACAGAGGACAGAATTAGCCAGAAAAGCCCCCAGATTCATATCTGCAGTGGTTCAATTCTGAAATGTTTTGTTCTTGCCGTGTCGCTCGTGCATCTTCATTTGAGTAAATGGGTGTAAATTGCATCCCGCGGTAAACAACGCTGATAAATTGGACCTATTGTATAAACAGCTGCAGCTGTAATGCCACTCGTTGTGCCGCACGGTAGCTTGTATAGTGATCGATTTAGACACAGACAATTTAATATACATGAAAAACACTGAGTGAAGCATCGTAATTTATGCTTATGAAATTTTATGATGTGAATTGTTAGTGATGACAGTCGGAGAGAGAGCTCTGCCTGTCGGCTCAGCTATGACGTCCTCCAGACAACAAGCTGAGAGGGAGGACGCTGGTGATTTATAGAGGAACAGGCTTTTCTAAAACATTCTCATTCCAGGAACTCTGTTGTCTGTGCCAACTATAAACATTCATTAAGATCTTGGCTTGTTTCTAATGTCAAATAGGAGTTTGAAAGTCCCACTTTGTGATAATGGTCACTAATGGATGGAAAACAATGCCAGAACATTAACAAGATTACATATAATGACAATTTCTTAAGTCCTAGGTATTAGAGTGTGAGGTACAAAGTGGCTTGGAATTTCAGTGTCATTTAGTTAGAACTCACCAAAATTACCCAACAAACACTTATGGGGATGGACTAGTATTGTGTAGGACCCCCTCTAGCCCAGCGAAGTGCAGCAACACGATGTAGCATCAAGACATTGAGCGGGATGCTGAGCCATGCCGTCTGGATAGCCACCCGCAGCTCTATGGTATTTGTGGTTGCAGGTTCTTGGGGGCAAATAGACCTCTACACCACATCTCATAGAAGCTCATTTGGGCTCATGTCAGGTAAACATACAGGCCACACCATTTGTCAGAACTCTTCACAATGCTCCTCAAACCAATTATGGGCAACTTGGGCAGAACCGATGGCACAGTGCATTATCCTGACTTTAACTTTGCCTTGCCATGAGCACACTGGCCAGTGCTCAACCTCACTCACAACATAACACCTTACAACTTATACAGGTGGGGATGTTCCCAAGCCATCCCATGAGATAACACCACTTAATAATCAATTTACACACTGCTATCCCATGACTCTTGGCATGTCAGTGTAATTATCTATTTTTTTAGTACCTCACTAACTATCTAGTACTTAGTAACCTGGCTATAACCTATAACTTAGGAGACTGTGAAACAATGATAATCACTATAATAATTTATATAATTCTATATTTAGATGGATTAATAATTAGTATTAGTAATAATTAATTGTATTATTTAGTGTATTAAACTTAAAAAGGAGCAAAATGTTTGGAAAGCATGCTCCGCCTCCCAAAGCAGAGCCCTGTTCAGAGCATGTTTGATTAGCAATTTTGTACACGAACAACATTGAAAGAAGATATAAAATTAAAGAGCAGAACTGATGAGTTCGGGGGGGCGGGGGGGTTGGGTGGTGAGAGGGGTTTGATGGCCCCCTGTTGTGGCCCATGTGGACTCCCTGTAGAGTCAGCAGAATATTCTGTGATTTGAAGCGAATGGTGGAAGTGTTGGGGAGATGGGACTCCTTTCATCAACACTCTGAAGGCCGATCCCATCTATCCTGCTGCTCCTGCTGAAGCTGCAACTTCAGCAGCTTCCATTTAAGCCCAAAACACAAGGTTAAAAGATAAAAACTCTGCTCATGTTTATGTTAACAGTTTATTGAAATCAGTGCAGTTAGTATAGTAAGGCAGTCAAAAGATTGGGAACAACATGCCTTGTTTTGATTATTTCCAACTGAAAACAGCTTTCACTGTTAATTTCTTAATTTTGAATACAAAGCACATATGGAAACTGCATGAAAGTACCAAAAGTGGGCATGGTCTTTGGCTTTTCTCCAGCGCATAGCAGCTGTTTAAAGATGTCAATGCAGTTTTAGCTTAATATGCCTGCTCCGCCTCTCATACAGAAATATCATCATTATCCAGCTTTTATGTGATGCTAACAGGACCAACAGAGATGCACATAGACAGACAAAGCAACTCATGAAGACAGACAAACAGAGGTCCAGACGGGCCAAACCGATGGATGAAGCAACATGTAAACAAAGGAACGGATGAACAGACACACAAGTGGATGGATGGGCAAACAAACAGATAGGCCTAGCAATGAACAGATGAACAGGCATGCAGAATGAATGGACAGAAGAACAAACACTCGGATAAAGCAACACATAAAGGAACTGTTGAACAGACATATAGCTGGATGCACGCACAGACAAATGAATGGACGAAGTAACACGGTTGGTGCATGGATAAAGGAATCAATGGGCAACAGGCAGCCACAGACAGATGGACTAGCTTGCTAACTTTTGATCATGCTGGGTTAGCTTTAGATTGTTTACTTTCTCTGATTCTGAAACTGTTTTGTGTGGGCGGGGCAAGAGATGTCAGCCTTGTGATTGGAAGGCTTACTCAAGATTGGGACTGACCAATTTACATAGAGAGGAGAGTAAAATGCTAAAATATATTGGTTATTTATGGCTAATTGGAACATTACTTGTTGTGTACATGTTTACTGTTTACCTGCAGGAGCAGATTAATCTCATTAGAAAGAGAACACAGATTCAGTGTCCCTGTAAAACAACAACTAAATATGATAACAGGAAGTTGATTGTTTAGTGTGTCCACTCTTTAGTGTGTTGGGGGCAGGTTTTGGTAGCTTATAAGGTCTTCCAGGTGGTTGTTAGGAGTCTAGTTTTCTTCTGTGGGTGTTGAACTCCAGTTGTAGAATCTCACTGATTTTCTTCTGATTTTCTCCATCCTTGTGAAAGTGGAGTATCTTACGTCTAATCTTCTTAGAAATATCTTAAGAGTTTCACACTGGAAGGGAAGGGGGTATGACATGACAGTACGACTAAGTAAACACTACTAGAGTTATACTTAGTGTGGAAGGCTTAATTTTCTGTTAAATATGTTTCTTGTTTGTTCTCCTGTTTATGACTGAAAAATAAGAACAGAAAAAGGGGTTTTCTATCCTTTCCATAATTTACACAGTACCGTATGTAAGATGTTCACTCCAGTAATTCAGTACTGTTATATTCTACTATGTCCCACCTAAAGGCACAATTGCTCACAATTCGTCATTTTTTATGTCAGTTTTGTCCACAGCTGGCAGTCCTCGGATCATCGTCCTATTACAATTCCCTCTGAGCAAACATAAAACTCATCTCTGCCAAAAACACATTACGCCCCAGCAGTATCAATTTACCCAAAGTGGCGAGTGCGAGGAATAAAGTTAATGTATAAAAATTATCTTTTCATTGCGGATGGCCCTCTGCTGCGGGTGCACGGATAATTGCAGTTCAAGCGATATTTCTGTCTTTGCGGGAGCAGAGACTGTTATATATTTTTTTCGCAGAGAGTTAATTAAGTGACAAATGTCACTACATCAGCTGTAATGTTGACAGAACCAATTTCACCATGTAGTTCACACCAACAATAAGAGTTTAGTGAATGAACTGTTGGCTCTTTGCTACTGCGAGGGCTTTCATTTCACCAACTGGGGTCTATTATTGATGATTCACTTCTTTTACGTTTATTAGCCTACAGTACCACAGTTGATTGTATCCGGATAAGATTTTAGCCACTTGCATTTAAACTTGGTAGTCAAAGCAAAGGTGTTAGTTGGACTGAATCTGATTACTGTGTGGAGTAGAATATGCAAATACGCTCTTGTGGCAACCAGTTATCAATCTTTATTCGTTTAGTCTCTATTGTCTGCAGTTTGGTTTGTACAGTAGTGTCTCACCATATCCTGTTAAGCACTTCGTTTCATCCCATCCCCAACCCTGTGTGCCGTCCCCTTTAGCTTCCTCACAGACACGTATAACATACCAAATGACGTATTGCATGTAGAGGTTGTTAGTGTAGTACAAAAGGCTCTAATTTTATAAGTAGCTGCTCCAGATCAGTTCCAATTTGTCTTTAGTTAACATGTTGATGTTTGTATTGATCATTTTGGAAGCATTCCTTTGTGTAGAGGTTAATAGTTAGGAAGTTAACTGTCATAGCCTCCACTGAGAAAAGCTCTGCTATCCAGCTTAGATGCTTTACTCAACAAGGGACTAACTAACTAGATTAGATGCTTTAATCAGCAAGTAACTAACTAACCAGATTAGATTGTTTAATCAGCAACAAAGTAGCTAATAAGTCAGATCAGAGGTTTGTACAGGCAAACAAAGTAGCTAATAAGCTAAATTAGAAACTTTAACCAGCTAGCAAAGTAACTAATTAGCCTGATTATATGCTTTAGATAACCATAAATGACTAAACATAATCATTGGTTTCCATTTGTCCAGTGGAAAAAGCTTGTGAATATGTCTATAAGCTATGTTCATGAATGATAATGTATATTTCCACACACTCAAAATAAGTACGAAGTCTGATAGGAGAAAGTTAACCCAACACCTTTGGAAAAAAAATAAATAAAAGTCCAACCTCAGTTTACCTTCAGGCATTCTTAGAAACCACTAAGCAGCCTTTCTTTTGTATTCCGCACTTTCCTCAGTTATTCTTGGTTTTAGCGTTAGCACAGAATTTTCTTGAGAAAAACACTCATTAGTGCACATAACAGACGAACCAAAGCCCCACAGATACAAGCATAGTATCAAGGGCTATGGACAATCAATGGCCAATTTATGCTCTATCTCTGCTAAGGTATCCTGGAGGTTAGATGATAAAGATAATAGTAAGTATTGTTTTTCGTATTTGTGATCAAAGCAGGCCTGAAAGGAGTGATATCAGCTGTTCCAGTTGGTGGAAAAAAGCGTAGGGAAACGTAGGGGATCGATGTGTGGAGGCAGGTAAAGTGCACCTGCCTGCGCTGAGAATAAACGCAACAGGATGCGAGCAGGAGGGGAAAGCACTCGGAGGTTTTCTTTGAGGACGTGGGGTGATGCTGGGATACAAATTGAAAGGACCTGTAATGATTTAACCACTATAGGAGCAGAAACTAAAGCAGGCGGAGTGGTGTAACATAACTGAAGGTGTGAAAGGCCAATGGCTCTTGAGGGCCGGTGGGGGATCATTTATTTCCACACTTTGTAACACCATTTTCCAATCAATCGCTTCTCTCTCTCTCTTTCACTGCCCACAGCTTTTAACCGCTACCGCCTCGTTTAGACCCCCCCCCCCCAACCGATACTCCCCCACTGCACTGTTAGAAGTGCCTGTGATTTTTCACTAAATAGGGAAACACTTTCCCGCCCTGTGCCCACTTACACTCCCCAACTGATCTGGTGTAATTTTCCAGGCATTACACCGCTGCTCTTGTCACTACAGAGCACCAAATAAAACAGAACTCTGGAGAATTAGGCATTCAGACTTCAAAGGAAATTCTGCTGTTTTTTGGTCCACACTGCATAATTAAGTCGTTCAGAGTGGTTTGGTGTGAAACGCTTAGTTCTAAAGATCTTACCAAGTCATAATTGTTTGCAGTGGTGGTGAATGGAACCAGACATCCACCACTAAAAGTTCCATCACAGAACAGCCTGACGTCTGAGATGTTGTTTTGTGATAGTTTTGAGAAGATTATGGCTTTCAAATCCATTCATGTTGGAGGGATACATGCATGTGGGGTAAAATAGTCCCCAAACAAAATGTTTTATTACTTCAGATTTTCCACTATTTTACTTATTTTATCTTCAGCAATCCATATAAAACTCAGAGGACTTGTGTAGGTTTACTGTTGCTTCTGGATAGTATATAAAATGGGTATATTTGTGTTCTAGTCATGGTGGCCCCCTGGTTCCTGGTTCCTATCACCACCACTGTAAAGAAATCACTACAGTTGTTCAAAAGTTGAAATTTTAACACAAAACTGAAGCATTCTGAAACAAGCAATGGTGCACTCTGAGACAAAATCTTTGCCATAAATCTACAGACAAACTCTGGTGGAGGTGTATGTCAACTTGGACATAATAATTGAACAGTCTGAAAAATGCTTGATATGCAGTTAAATAGGTCCTATTATGCTTTTCCTTTCTTTCTTTTAGTGTGATATGTAGCTTTTTTGTGCATTTAAACTGCCTGCAATTTTACAAAGCCTAAAGTACATCATCGAATGGTACATTGAAAAGTACATCAAGAATGGCTACAGTGATGTTGACCAGTGTGCTCTGGTGGTTAACCAATCAGGGCACACTGGACTTATCATTAGCTGGGAGTTAAAGACACAGGAGCTTTAAGAGAGGGCTTCAGATAGAGAGTGAATACAGATGTACAGTATGCAAAAAATATTGTTTTGGAGAAAATTGTACCTATCTAAATCTATTCTAGTGCAACCCAAAAAAATTAAATGATCAACAGTAAAAAAGAGCATTAAAATAATAACTATATGTTCCATTTAACAATAGCAAATAAGTACCCCCCTCTAAAACAAAAAACATAGCTTAGCTAGTACAGTAGAATCATTTCATGTACTGCAGTAAACCAGCTCAGCCAGTGTTAGTGTTTAAATGATCACACAGTCACAATGTTCCTTTCAGTCATTGTAGTTTTAACTCAATAAAGATATTTAAGCTCTAGCCAGCAGGGAGAGTAATGCACCTGCTAACTCAGGCTGTAAGGACGACCACTGGTTGATGAGCTGCTGAATATTTTATTTTATTGCCTCACTATCAAAACTTTATGTAAATTATGCCCATATAAGGGAAACATTTGTTGTGTCCATTGCAAATGAGATGTAAATAAGGTGCACTTGTTTTCAGACGCTGAGGCTGATTCATTGCAGCCAAATTACCACTTGATTCATTATCATGGCAATTTCCTGAATTGGCCAGATCAGTTTGTACAGGACAGTCAAATCTGAGCTCGTTTTGCACAGCTTTAATGAATACATTCAGCACGTATCCTAGTATGTCGAGACCCCCAATGTTTTCTGAAAGAGAACCTTCCGCATCCTAACCTCATGATGGCTTTTTTCAGGCTCTGTAGTTTGGAGAACTTTGAAGTTCCACTTTAACTTTCCCCTCTTTAACCTTGTGCTCTGCAGAGCTGCGTGGGTGGCTGCATTGCAGCGTTTTCTTTTTTTCCAACTCCAGACCTGATGCTATTAACGTTTTGGCCTCAAACTGTGCTGACCTCCAAACTGGAGGCAGCGCTGAGAGGAAAGGTCACTTTGAGGCGTTGCTAATGTCTCACCACATGCACAAGGCCAAGCCAAAACCATCACTTTCACAAATGCTCAGGATTTACACCAACAGGCTTTGGAGGCAATTTTCAGAATGATTAGAATTTTGTCCAGTTACTTAAAATACTTTATTTACATAAAGGTGACCTAAAATCAGATATTTATTTAACAACATTGTGTGATCCAACATTAAAAATCTTTGTTGGCAAAAGCATGTGAGCCTCTGCTTTCAGGTGCTGGTGTGACACGAGCAGGAATGACTTTGTCCAAGTGGTTCCTGTAACTATTGTTCAGCGCTGCACATTCACTTAGAGGATTCTTGGCCTGTTACTCTGTACAGAGTTGCTTCAACTCACTTTGGTGGGCTTTCTTGCATGAATGCACCTTAAATTCTGTCACAACATTTCTTTTGGACTAAAGTCTGGACTTTTACTCAGCCATTGCAACTGCAATTTTTTACCTTTCTTTGTAGACCTACATTTGGTTTAGAATTATATGATACAGTCCATAATTCATATCTCCCTCAAATGATGGAAAGCTGTCGTAGTCCAATAGCAGCAAAACAGCCCCAAACCGTGATACTGCCATCACCATGTTTCAAAGCTGGGATTGGGTTCTTATGTTGGAACGCAGTGTTTGTTTAATGTAATGGGACATAAAGATCCATTTTTGCCTTATCTGTGCACATAACATTATGTCAGTAGTTTTCTGGATCATCTAGGTGGTCTTTGGGTAACTTTAAACAGGCAGAAATGTTATTCCTGGAGAAAAGTGAATTTCTCCATGCTATCATTCCATACATACTATTCTTGTTCTGTGATTGCCTGATTATGGACTCATGAACACTGACATTAGCCAGTGTGAGCTCCCCGAATATCCTAGGCCTTAATTGACAGTTGAGCAAGTCATCAGAAAGAGTTTTTAAACCTCTTCCAGCCTAATGATCACAGGCTAATACAAAATTTGACTGAAGCATGGCATGCTACAGATGTGTGCGGTAAAGACCAGACTGGTCTGATGGTAAAGACACAGGTTGATGTTTTTTAAACAGGGTGAGGTCTGCAACACTTGGATCTGATTGTTGTTCCAATTGAATGAACTTACTTACCTTTGTTATCACCTAAATGTCTACTGGTGTAGCAAAAGAACAGCTTAGTTATCCAACAAGCATAATCAGTCTCCTGAATTCTTAATATTTAAAGATATACTTAAGAAAATGTTTGAAACTTGATTACCTGACCCTAAGGCAAGGTTAACTCTAACTCACTGATTAACTCAGTTGATCCCCAGTATGAGCTTTGATTAAAGCTGGTGGTAAACCACTTTACCACTCTACATTTATTTAAGTTAGAAAACAAAAGAGGAAAACACATATTTAACAGAGATTCCCTCAACAACTAAATACACTCATTATCGAATGAGAGTTGTACCCAGAAGGAACCGACAGGAATAAAACCCGGTGGTTAGGTTTGACATTGTGAGACATATGAATGTTTCAAGATTTACGCTTCATGCATGTGGCGTAAACAAGGACAGGCCTTATCGCTGTACCTGACTGACTTTATAAGGTCATCCTGTTGCGCATGCTTTCCATTCTGACTTGTGCTGTTGTGTTGGTAGCATCCTTTGCAAGCGAAGTATGCCTCAGAGAAGAGTTGTCCGTGCGGAGTGACGCAACAGCTACAATTGTGGACATTCAGCAAGCAGTGATGCCCTCCATTAGTTATCCTGTTATGACAACTGCCCTTGACACCACATCAGCAGTGGTGTTGTGCAAGACTGTCATGGAGTGACTCTCATCTTCGTCTTCATCTTCAGGGAAGCTTCCCGCTTTTGTCTAGGTGGAGATGACCAAGGAATCCGTGCGTGGAGGCACCGTGGTCAGCACCAAAATGAACTGTCTGTTGTCATGCCTCACATGTCCAGAAGGCCTGTTGTCACTCTACCTCCACCCCTACTACAAAACCTGCCGGAACTGTGTGAGAATATTCAAGCTGCATGAAATGGATTATTGCAGGACACCATTAGGAACCTCTGCTCCATGCCAAGACAACTGGCATGTTGCGATAGCAAGAAATATTCAATAAATATTCTAATCCGACACTTCCTTCTGGGTGCAACTATTTTTTGATGATGAGTGTGTAATATCAGCTGTTTGAGTGTTTAGTGTGTCCGCTGTCTACTTTTAATACAGCTTCCATTCGTTTCAGGACACTCTTTCAGTTTTACTTTCAGTCCACCTTCAATGGTGCATCGGTTACACGCCTCGGTTATAAGCCTCAGCTTCTTGTTTAGATTTTCCCATTCCACCTTAAATGGTGCAGTAGTTACATGCGAACAAGAAGCTGGTGAATAGGCTGCCAAGTTCAGCCTCTTAGGAAACTCTTGAAGATCTTTCCAGCGCGCATAGAATGGACAGCTAATGAACCTTGATGAGATATTCACTAAATTTGAGTGAGTGTACTGGATTAATATCGCTTATTGCACCTTGAATTGCTGTTTTGAACAGAATTAGATAAATGAAAGCTGGTTAAGGGTGTCTTTTGCAAAATATCATATATTTCATGAAGAAATCTGCTAAAATTGCTATTATTTGGCATATCTAGGATTACTCTGAAGCACTGAATGACATTCTGCTGCTAGTTGTCTGAGTGAAATTCACACAAAAAGCCTGGACCCAGACTGGAAATGTATTTTGCAGGAACAAAGAGTCAATTACTCAAATGAATATTTCACATTTAGATTGACAAAGCCAGAAATATGATTCCAGTCTTCTGCTGGAAAGAGCAGTGCGGTATTGATCAGTGAGCTCTGTGAAGGAGTGAAAATGGATTTGACCCTTGAAGCTTTTGTCAGAAATTAAACGATAAACACTCACTTTTCTGAAAGATAATAAGACACACTAAAGTGCAGTGTTTTATCATAGTTTGCCCTCCTCCTTTCCCCCAATCCAATGTACTGTTTTGCACTGGAGCTACGAGGCTAATGTACCTTAGAAGTAATGGAAGCTTAAACCCATTAATTAGCATGTGCTAACTGCATGACTTACTCATTACACACTTGACTTAAACATAGGCTACCATTTATAAACATAGGATGGCTAATGCTATTTGTAGGTATGTTAACATCCTTTAGGTCATGTTATAAATAATAATATAATATTTATTATATATATTATATATAATAAATACGTAATCACACAGTTCAGCATATTAGGGATAACTGAACAATTCCAAATGGCAGGTGACTGATGATTTAGGCCTGGTGTTAGCATCATGCTAAGTGGTAACATGAGCTCTGATTAGTTGTGAGCTAGATAAGCCTTGTAGCTCCAGATATATGATTCAATGCTACATAAGGCCTTATATTGATATATTAATTCTTCCAATTTCACGTTATTGGAACATTTATCATTATAAAAATAGGATATTCAAAACAAAACCTACTCTATAGTGTCCCACTGTAACAGTTTGGATACAAGCTATATTAGCCTCATGCTAGGTGTGATACAACAGGATACAATACAACACAATGCATTGTAGTGTTACATCCCTAATTATAAGGCAGGTTCTAGATATCAGTTGGGTAAGTTCTGGATAGGTACTTTGGGTAACAAAATGAAAAGTTCTGAACTCAATTACACTAAAACACTAAACAGTATCTAGATATAAAATGTACTACAAACCCCAGAGGACTGCATAAACAGCACTTTTAGAGTTTGCCCAACACACTTACCCAGTAAACATCTGAACCTGTTGTACATTTCAGTGTCATTTAGTAAGACTGTCTTATAACTTTTATCATGTTACCCAAAATTAAATCATTTAATATCAAGAACCCTTTTGACATTTCATTATAATATAGTTCCTTTATCTCAGAACTTACTGTCGTGCAACCCAAAATAATTACTTGTACACTGGAGTTTGTACCTCATACTTACATTGGTGTTACTTACCTGGTTGCTGCCTAGAACTTAAGATTGTGTAAAAGAAAGGGTTACCGATATTGGTATATTGGTTTTGATTTCAGATACATGATCACAGGAAAATATGAAAGTCTCTCTATTAAATGACATATCCTCAGAGAAAGCACAGACAAGACCATCAGGGATGTTAGCTAAGGTCTTCGGGCCTGACCAGCTGCATTCTGGCACTTACGACATCAGGAACACTCAAAATGCATTAGCCATCCTGCAGCAGCTGATGACGGCAGGGATTGTGCAGCACTCCGAGGCCTTGCGGTGCAGGAAGGTTAGTGCCTCAGGATTGACACGGCATGCAGGTCATAAATAATACAGCTGCATGTAATATATGAGAAATAAACTGGGAAACAGCGGGATGATGGAAGTCGATGCTAGTACATGTGACCTTAATCACTTAGATTTACTCTAGAAACGTCCCAGTGACACTGCAACACCAGTCAGTGGCTTGAGAAAATTTCCCAGTAAAACTGCATGTTGCAAACAGTTCAGGATCATCACAATGTTTTCATCGTTTTCATCGGAGCAGGTTTTTAAAGACATGTGTAGGTTCACTGGTGGTTTAAGATAAATAAATTGTCTATATTTGTGTTACAGACATGGGGAACTTCTGAGCCTCTGCAATCAACCATTTCACATCAAACCGCTTTGAATGACTTTGAAAAAAAAAAAAGCAAAGTGGAATTTTAAGGTAAAGTATTTTGATAATCTAGGTGTCCCCAAATGTTTCACTGCTTCTGTACACTGTGTGCAGCTAGTCAGACTAAGACTGTAGTATTACACTGGCGTGCTAAACCTTATCTCTTTCTGACATTGTAGACGACACTCAACTGAGGACCCAGTGGTCTGATATGATACGACATGAAATATAATACGTAGCTGTCGTGTGAGGGAGTACGAGGGGGGCAGAAAAATGAGCTTCTGCCTTGAGTGATTTATGATCAGATTTTGAGGAACACTACAAATGATGCCTCGTAAGAGCATCTCCGGTCATCGACATTTGAGCATCATCCAGCGCAGGCTGTGTCTTCAGGAGAGATCCTGTTGCCATAGCACTAACCTTCACGGCCGCGGCCCCAGTGATAGCGCATGGCAATGACAAGAGCAGATGAAAATCTCTTCATCCAGCAGCGTGAACCTGGACGTTCTGCCCGTTCTTCAGTGACGCTCATGCTAACATGATGTGATGTGAGGCCCCTAATTGGTGGCCCCCCATTGCTGGAGGAGAGAGAGACTTCACCCTAGATTTCACCCTCAAATGCTGCAAGCATAAACACAAAGGTCAACCTGAGTGATACAACGCATTCTGCTTAGCATGGTAAGTTATTGCAAACCTACAAAGAAATACATTGATTAAAGCCTTAAACTCTGCGGTTTACACTAAACCTTAGTGGCCTCATAACAACTACACTAACTCAATTATAAGTAAACACTGAATAATCCTCTATGTAATCTATTATATAATCTACTATATAATGTGATCTATTATATAATCTACTATATAATAAAAAGTTTTTAATGAGCTATTAATATTAACATGAATATTACCAATATTAGCATTCAGTAAGTACAATGACATGTTCAGTATATACTATAATAATAATACATAGTATATGCTGAATACCCCGATTATTCATAGTAGACACTGAATAATTCATAGTAGGCACTGAATAATTCATAGTAGATACTGAATAATTCATAGTAGATGCTGAATAATTCATAGTAGATACTGAATAATGCATAGTAGATGCTAAATACGTAATAGCAGACACTGAATAATTCATAGTAGATGCTGAATAATTCATAGTAGATACTGAATAATTCATAGTAGATGCTAGATACTTAATAGTACACACTGAATAATTCATAGTAGACACTGAATAATTCATAGTAGACCCTGAATAATTCATAGTAGGCACTGAATAATTCATAGTAGGCACTGAATAATGCATAGTAGATACTGAATACTTAATAACAGATGCTGAATAATTAATAGTACACACTGAATAATGCATAGTAGACGCTGAATAATTCATAGTAGATCCTGAATAATTCATAGCAGATACTGAATAAATTATGGTACATACTGAATAATCGATAGTAGCTACTGAGTAATACTTAATATACAGAAGACTGCAGCACAAGGCATGTTCCATTCAGGGTTTTTGCTGAATTTCAGCTACAAAAAAACGTAATCACGATTACATTATTTAACAACTTTCTGCGATGACCCAGGATTAGCTACTCCAGCTGTTATTTATCTTTGTGCATGCATACACAAAAGTATAATGTTTATGATGAAGAGCCAGTCTCATGTAGAGTACATTACACTGATTGCATAGAGTTATTCAATAATATTCTATATGGACAGAATATAACTTTCCATATATGAACTTTCTATACAATTGCTCCACAATTAATGCATAAAGTAATTAATACAGCATATCTTTGGTATTGTTGGCAAATTCTAAAGATTTCAAAAAGCATTATGCTAAATATACAGTCATACAGGTTTGATACTCTCATGCTTCAGCAGTAGACAATACTCAAAATGTTGATCACATACGTTATTCTTCAGTTTTCCAGCTTTTCCCATGTATACACAGCAGTATAATCTTGGCCAATTGTTTTCGGCTGGAGTACTTTAAGGCGATTTTGTCTCAATGTGCTTTAATGTGCCAAAGACACAGAGACACGGAGATGTGTGTGATGGTCTGCTGCTCAAGGATAGAGGGGCCCAAATACTTTCAGTGGGAACGGAGGGGTGGTGGGGACCCCCATCGGCTGCTCCACTGCTCATTAAAGCGCGCTCAAGTGTGACTGACAGATAGTGTTTTTCTCTTTTTGGGCAGCATGTCTTTGTTTGGAGGGCCAGGGTGGTGACCCAGATTCTACTGAGCTGAACCGGGTCTGAGACTGTAATACTGCAGTAATGTAGCATCTCTCACTTGGTTGCATTCATCTGGATCGATTTCTGCAGCAGTTTGTGGAAAAACACGTCATCTTGTAACTACGTGTACACGTCTGGAGTGGATTGCGGCAAAATCTGCTGCTAACAAGGCTCTACCCACAGGATTCCCTTTAAACTCCACCCCAAAGGTAAAGTTGGCTCCTGAGTGGCAGAAAAGTAACGGTCACCTCCCACCAGAGGCATTAAGATGCATTTGACCATTGTTTTTAATGAAAGTATGCACCAGCAGCTCCTGTATTCACTATTACAGTTACTGCCTTAAACAGGCACAGAACAAGAACAACAGATGCGATAAACGATATATTTGTTTTTAAAGTCGGTCATATATCCCCCGGCCTCTATATCCTCATGGGCCCATATTCCCATGTATATGTATACCCAGGGATCTACATTCCCATCACTCTATGTCCCTAGTGCTCAATATCCTTAGGGTTCTTCCCAGTGTTCTATTTTCCAGGGTTCCATTTTTCCAGGGTCCTGTATTCCCAAGTCCCTATATTCTCAGGGCTCTATATTCCCTCTATATTCTCAATATACTTACAAGGTCCTATGTTAATATTCTCATGGCTTTGTTCGAAGAGCCCCAAATTCCCAGGGCCCTATATTTCCATGGTCCTATATACCCAAGGCCCTGTATTCCCAGTGTCATATATTCACAGGGTCTTATATTCATAGATGCCTATAGTCCAAGAGTCCTATATTACCGGATTATGTATTCCCAGTGTCCTATGTCCATATAATCTTAAAAAACATAGACCTTAATACATGGGACCACTGCGATCTTAAATCATGCATATAACCAGTCCTGTAGGTTTCCTACAGTGAGATCCATCAGGGAAGGGAATCCTGTCTCAATTAGCCGCTCTGCTAGTTTCACTGGCTAGCCTCTATTTTACTTTCTCTCCTCGTCAGTAAGTGACAAACCCCTCCATAGAGCTCAGCAGTGGAAGTGGAGCACTCGGGGACTCTCCTTAGTCAGTCCTAATAACTGGTGACACAGTTTGATTTGCTTGTGTGTCACTCAAGCGTGTGCGCTGTGGTGGCAGAGTTCTGATGTTTAATATACAGCTGATAAATGAAATTCTGGATGGTGTGAAGGTTTGAGCTAGTGCTAAAATAGCAAAACCTCTAGAGCTGTCCTCTGAACCCACATACAGACTCTCTCTTATTTGGAGCTCCGAGGAGGAATAATGGAAGAACAAATTGGAGTTGGACTGAGGTGGAGAGATTGGGGAGAGCTGTGAGGACGCCATGCCAATGCTAACTATGCTAAGGAAAAACAAAGAGAATTTAACACTTCACAGTCTTTAGCTACTAAATTACTGAATTGAATAAATTCTGGATACTTCAGATTCTATATTCCAAATCTAAAAAACTCAAAATCCAAACCACAGTTCAGTTTGTCAGTAGAAGAACATCATTGAACTCATCGAATCATGATTTGAATTAAGTGGAAAGTTACAATTGTGTGCACAGTCTTGTTTTGCGGAAATTGAAACCATCCTTTACATTTATGCCCCTATTTTGTACGTTTCTGACATCAAAACAAAAGTTAGGAGTGCACCCTTGAATCACACATAACGTAAATATTGAATATAATTAATTTTTCTGCATAATTAAATGAAGAGGATGTAAACAAGGGCATTTGGTGAGAAATGTTACTGAGTCAGAATTGATCACAGTGATGGAGCAATTGGAACAATTGTGGAATCACCTCTAAAAGCTCTCTCATAAGAAAGCCTTATTACCTGAAACGGATATGAATATGTTCATTCTGCCTGCTATAGAATGCAAAATATACATCGAGAAGTTTAATTTGCTTCATTCTGATGTCCCTCAGTGTCCCAGCATTTAGCTGGCGCAATAACCCCACTGAATCACCTGTTGTTCCTACCTGGACATCTATTTTTATCTTATTAAGTTTTTTTTTTTTTTTTTGTAAATTACCAGTGAAATATTCTACTTTTGAAAGTAAACCTTTTTTTATTTGAAGCATTTTGAAACATTATGTTGTGCTGTGAGAATTGACCTAGCTGTTAGCCCAGTCATCTAGCCTGAGCTTCAACCAGTGCACAGCAGGGGATCAAATGTGGGATGAGTTATGTTTTTAGTAAAACCAACTCTTCAGCATGGCGTTATTAAGGCTTAGTTTAGTGTACTGATTTAGAGGCATGGTGTCAGTTTTCTCTGTTTTGCTATTGTCTATGTGTGATGCGGAATTGTTTTCCTCAAAAATAAGCCTCCTCTAGAGGCTTGTGATGTGATGTATAGTTTTGAGACAATTTCCACTTTAATATCCACTTGTGGTGAAGGGATCGTGCAGGTCATAATATGAAAAAAAGTGCTGAAAGAAAACTATTTTGATTAATTTCATTTTTTCCAATTTTACTATCATCAACATTCTGTAGGGCTTTACCGGTTGTTTTTAATAAAATGTCCTTGTAAATAAAAAAACCTTGTCACTGTTGTCATTCGACTTGAAGGTTCTCAGTCGACTCAAAGGGTCTCCGACTGACGATTCGACTCGTCGACTTCTAGAGGGCAGCCCTAGTCAGCAGTGGGGTCCTCCTGGGTCTCCTGCCACAGCGTTTAATTTCATTCAAATGTTAACAGATAGTTCGTGCTGACACTGATGCACCCTGAGACTGCAGGACAGCTAGAATTTCTTTGGAACTTGATTGGGGCTGCTTATCCACCATCCGGACTATCCTGCATCGCAACCTTTCAGTTTTTCTCTTCCGTCCACGTCCAGAATGATTGGCTACAGTGCCATGGGTTGTAAACTTCTTGATTATGTTGCGCACCGTGGACAAAGGAACATCAAGATGTCTGGAGATGGACTTGTAACCTTGAGATTGTTGACATTGTTCCACAATTTTGGTTCTCAAGTCCTCAGACAGTTCTCTTCACCTCTTTTTGTTCTCCATGCTTAGTGTGGCACACACAGACACACAATGCAAAGACTGAGTCAACTTCTCTCCTTTTTATCTGGTTTCAGGTGTGATTTTTATATTGCCCACACCAGTTACTTGCCACAGGTGAGTTTGATCGAGCATCACATGCTTGAAACAAAGTTATTTACCCACAATTTTGAAAAGGTGCCAATAATTTTGTCTGGTCCGTTTTTGGTTTTGTGTGAAATTATGTCAAATTTACACAAAGTTTACTTTGTGTTGTTCCAATACACACAAAGGAAATAAACATGTGTAGAACAAAACATGTGTAACTGCAATACTTTTTTTTGGAAGAAATACTTCACTTTCTGGAAAAATTTCAGGGGCGCAAACATTTTCGGCCATGACTGCAGAACAGCAACTCCATATTCCTAAGGGTTATTATAGAGAAGAATGTTCTTGTGTACATGACAACCTAACAGAAGCCTCAGTACCTAGATGCCAGACTACTAAATAGACCTTATATTGTATCCTTGTGGCAGAAAGAGAAGAGAAAAGAAGTATTAGCCAGTGTAAACAGTATGGGGAACCTGACTCACAGGCAGCAGGATGAGCTTTCTCTGAACCAGCACTTCATTTATTTGTGCAAATCAGTGGAGGAGGAAAGAAAGGAGCGCTAACATTCTGAGACTCTGACTCACTCTGACTTATGCATACCAGCTTTCATCAGCTCGTCCTTCCTCTGCTGTAAGATAAAAGTGGTCAACTCCAGTGAAACCACCTAAATCTAGTATCATGTGACCTGTTGGGTTAGCACACAGTGAGTGTTAGAATACAGAATACATTAATTAAGTAACATCAGCTAACTTGCTAATGCAGGTTTTTTCTAGCTAATGAGTGGTAGTTTGCTAGTCTAATAAACTCCAATAAAATTGCTGAATAGTTAGATCTCTAGTACTTAATAATTTGTTCTGGAGCTAGCTTAGGAGTATAGTAATGTCTTTTAAACCAGCTTATCTGGGTTTTTGAAATAGTGTCAGGTTTAAGTGATGCACCATGGCAATTTATACTGTTATGGTGCTGGTTTAACTTGTCCCCCAGCATGGTTATGATGGTTGGCCAGCATATCAGTATCCAAAACACAAAATATTTTGTTTTTGCCTGTGTCCAGCTGTGCCAGTTTATGCTATATTTGTTTCTAGCAGGGAAGGGAAATTAAAGTTAATTTAAGGGGAATTACAAGAAAAACTCATGTCAAGATGTGAGTGTTTTAGATTAGTCAGCATACAGATGCAGGTGGTTAAATCTATAACATTGGCTATGAGGTTAATTTCATTGATAAGGTAAATGCATTACAAACCATAAAGTTATTACATTTATTATATGTTAGCTGTAGCATATTGCTAACAATACTTTCATCCATTACTGGGGTCTTAAAAGATGTAATTGTGAGCTATGACATCCCCCTTATAATGAGTATTAGGATCATTATTTCTAACACACTATCGAGATTTTAACTAACATTTGTGTTCCCTTGCTCAAGTAAGAGACAGTTGCCCTTATTCAGACGGTTTCCCATAATTTACCTCTTCAGGACTACCAGCTTTTTAGATCAAGTCACGCCATGTTATTAGACTAATAGCACAGATTAAAAGCACTAGCAAATTTTCACTATGTAACATTAGCTAACTTGCTAATGCTGGCTAACTTGCTAATGCTAGCCAACAGGTTTAGCTAACTTGGTAGATATTATATCTTTACATGGTGTTGATAAGTTACCTAACGTTAGCATTTGGACAGCTCAACACAGACAGCTTATTTTCATGATTGACACAACCAGCAAATGCTAATTGTCGAACGAGAGCAGAGAAAAAAGGCTAAAGAAAGAATGTTTATTGTTTTTCATGCATTACATATTATTTATCTAGTAAAATAAATTTATGTAGCATAATTAATTACATCTACAATGAATATGCATTTTGTTTTGACATTTTTTCCTCTATAATTTGACATAAACAATAAAAAAGGATTTACACAACAACAACCTGATCAAAATCATACAATAGTAAAATATCTCCTCTTTTACTCATGATAACTAGTTTCTTTGGACTATGAGTCAGAAATAATTCATACAAAATTACAGCATGCTTTAGTTTTAAGATTAAACAGCTTTAGCCCGGATGGTCGAGACAAAAAATTTCCAGAACCAGCCCCTTAAAAAAAAGAAAGACAATTCAAACCCGAGGCGCATGTCTAGTTACTTCAATTTTTCTTCATTTTGGCCCTTGTGTGATGACATGTCTGAGAATGAAGTGGAGAACCAACAGAGTCTGACCTATTTTTCCTCCACTGCGTTCATGGCATTTCATCATCTGCCCGTCCATCCGTCCGTCTGTCCGTCCATCCGCTGCACAATCTGCACAACTGAAATAGCAGACTGTGACCAAAACAGACCATATATGGCATGCACACTTCACCTCTCCATCTAAACGACTCAGAGGAAGCTTCATTGTAGCCACTGCTGACTGACATCGCTGAAATGAAGAAGCTCTGGTGTTTTCATGCTTTGGGGACACATTTCATGTCTTTAGTACATTTTCATCAATGCATGTTGTTTGCTTCTAGCTTAATTGCTTTACATCATAATATTTGTACCAAAGAATATGTTCCAGTTTACCGGACCCCGATGTGATTCAAGTACTTTATATTCATTCTATCTATCTGATCACTGTGTTTACTTAGACAGTGCAGCCACATCATTTAGGTCATACATGCAACTCTCATTTAATACTACAGCAAACTAACTTTGTTTTTCAGTAAAGCAACCTTCTGGACTGATATATTTTGGGTTATTGTACACTACTTATGTGAATCAAGCAGGGTGGAGCATGCTTTTTCATCAGTACAAACTACAGAAATTGGATAAAGCCTACACAGTACCCAATCTGACTAGCTACACTATATTGCCAAAAGTATTTACTCACACACCCAAATCATTGAATTTAGGTGTTCCAATCACTTACACCTAGGCATGCAGACTGCTTCTACAGACATTAGTGAAAGAATGGGTCGCTCTCAGGAGCTCAGTGGATTCCAGCATGGTACCGTGCTAGGATGCCATCTGTGCAACAAGTCTAGTCGTGAAATTTCCTCACTACTAAATATTCCACAGTCAACTGTCAGTGGTATTATAACAAAGTGGAAACGATTGGGAACGACAGCAACTCAGCCACAAAGTGGTAGGCCACGTAAAAGTAATGAGCTGGGTCAATAGATGCTGAGGCGCATAGTGCGCAGACTTCGGCACATAGTGCCAACTTCCTGCAGAGTCAAGCACTACAGACCTCCAAACTTCATGTGGCCTTCAGATTAGCTCAAGAACAGTGCTTCATGGAATGGGTTTCCATGGCTGAGCAGCTGCATCCAAGTCTTACATCACCAAGCACAATGCAAAGCGTTGAATGCAGTGGTGTAAAGCACGCCACCACTGGACTCTAGAGCAATGGAGTTGTGTTCTCTGGAGTGACCAATCACGCTTCTCCGTCAGGCAATCCGATGGACGAGTCTGGGTTTGGCGGTTGCCAGGAGAACAGTACTTGTCTGATTGAATTGTGCCAAGTGTAAAGTTTGGTGGAGGGGGGATTATGGTGTGGGGATACTTTTCAGGAGTTGAAGAACTTGACTGGCCTGCACAGAACCCTGACCTCAACCCGATAGAACATCTTGGGATGAATTAGAGCGGAGACTGCAAGCCAGGCCTTCTCATCCAGCATCAGTTTCTGGAAGAATGGTCAGAAATTAACACAATAAACACATTCCTAAACATTGTGGAAAGCCAGAAGGGTTAAAGCTGTTATAGCTGCAAAGGGTGGGCCAACATAATATTAAACACTATGGATTAAGAATGGGATGTCACTCAAGTTCATATGCATGTGAAGGCAGACGAGCGAATACTTTGGGCAATATAATGTACCTTAGCAAGGTCTGTATGATTAAAATGTGCCCTCCTGCTCAAACCATGTAAACTTCATCTAAATGAGCGGAACTCTGTTTTCCTGTCTACATTTGTTTACTTTCCCTCGTGTCTAGCCATGTGCTTTCGTTATCTGCTTTCGTATTTCGTTCTCACTTGTTATCTGTCTCGCCTATGTCCTGTTTGTTTCTTGCTGTTTTTGTCTAGATATCTTAGCAATGTTTGCCACTTTAGATGTGGAGTCAAATAAAACTAACTATTGGAGCGATCGAGTGGTGTCGGAAACTGGGAAATACCATTTTCCCACTTCTAAATTACACTTGAACGACCAACAAAGTTGTATTTACAACTGGTTATTACAGTTTTTAGATGTAATGTTTATACCTTTAACCTTTTACATGAGTGAAAAATGCTAAGCTTACAGTGGAGGTGAAAAAAATACCTAAGGTGCTTCTATAAGACCAGCAAAGCAAAGCAAAGAACAAGCAGGATTGCATTCAGAACAGATTGTATTCTTCAGGATGTTTTTTCTGTGTGGTAGGCGTATCTACGAACGAGCATCCTGCATCCTGCCTCCATGCCTCCTTGCTTATGCTGAGTTGCTCCTCTCTATTTTTGGAGAAAGGTAGCTGTTGGTGATGAAGACTGCTGCTGCGGCTGCACTTGTTGCATAAAGCTGAAATCTACCAAAGACTGTATTTATAGATATACTGTATGTACTGTATATAAACAGGCCCGGATCGTCAAGTTATTAGGCCCTGGGCACAGATATTTAGTGAGCCCCTGTTGCTCACCACAAAGTATCTGGTGCTCACCTGATAGACCCTAACTGATCCAGTGTTCACCTGTTTTCACCTTGAAAAATGACACCATGTCCCTTTAGGATACCTGAAGGATATGAAATGTAGCCACAGTTATAGGCAGAGGTTTTAGTAATTCTGCTCTCCCCCAGCGAGTGGTCTCTGTGATCTCCTCTAAGAGGAGCGTATAAAGGAAGGTCCTGGAGTTTAACTGAGGTGATTTATGCTATGTGCTCAGTGTAATTAAAGAGAGATAATGAATCCTGTTTATGTGGCCTTTGATTTGCGCTCTGTTAAGGACAGCTTTACACTGGCTGAGCTTCACTCCTTCCTATAAGCATGAGTGCAAACGCTCTTTTACTCCTCTCTCACTTATTTACCAAAAAACAAAACAAAACCAGTGTGCAGTATTGGGTTGTTTGTTGTGTCGTGATGTTAGTGTTTGCTGTCGGTCTCATAAGCCTCTTATTTTTGATCACCCTGTGAAACTGCCAGCTGCTCTTAACAGTCTGAACATTTCAGGATTTTATGATCTGGAATCGGATCTTGTTACATTCATGCTCTTCAATTATTTCTTCCACATTTCTGCATAATTAATCAGTTACAATGTCAACACAGTTCTTCAGAGCAGATAAGGGTGCTCTCTCTTTCTCTCTCTCTCTCTGTCTCTCTCTCTGTCTTATTTACTCCCCCCCACATACACTCTTTCTTATTCTCTTTTTTATTTTTCTCTCACTTTCTATTCTCTCATGAGACATTTTCTATCTCCATATCTCTCCATATCCTCTTTTTCTCCTTTTCACTTCCCTCTTTCTTATTCTTTCTCATTTATTCTTTCTTTCTCGCTTCCTTTATTCTTTTTCCATTTCTCCTGTCTCTCTCCTTCTATTCCTTCTCTTTTTTGCCTTTCTTTTTTGCTTTTTCCTCTTTGTCTATATCCCTTTCTCATCTGTTTTCTGTTTTCTTTTTTTCTTGTTTGTTCTCCCTCTATTCTCTTTTTTTTTCTCTCTGTTATTCTCTTTCTAATTCTCTTTCCGCTTTCTCTCTCTCTCGATTTCTCTTCTTGGTCTCTCTCTCTTTCTCACTCTCTTTCTGCCTCTCTATCTCTCAGTTTCTCTTCTCAGGTCTCTCTCTCTTTTTCTCTCTACTTCTCTCTCTCTCACAGTCTCACAGTAAGAGTGAAATCGTGTTGTATTCCTCTGTTTACTCCTCTCTCTGTGACATGGCCATAGAGAATTTTACTTATGAAATAAAAGCTCCCGTTTCAGGAGTAATGTGATTGTTTTGGTTTGTGTGTGTGTGTGTGTGCGTGTGTGTGTCTAAAAGTAGATTTCAGAGGAGCCGCGAGCGAGCAAGAACGCGAGTAGGACGTGTCTAGATGAGAAATATATTAGCCAATTTCTAATATAGCAAATCAACATGTTGTAGAGTGTAATTGAGTTTTCCCCCTGAATGTTACTTGAGCATACAACAGGACGTCAGCTAAACAGGCGGCTTAATTGAAATTAAAACGTAAAAACATAAATCATGTTGGGCCTGGTGTAATTGAAAGGAGACTGAATTTTTAATGAATCCGGTGGGCCAGGCTCCATATCAGGACATGTCAGAGTGATCTATAGCCTCAGACTTCATCACCACCAGCTTTTTTCCTCTTTCTCTACTACCATTATTCCCTCAGAGCTGTGTTTCACTCATGCCAGTTTCTAATAAAGTAGCCAGTTGAAGGAAACACAAGGTCTGTGTTTCTAATAAAGTGGCCAGTTGGAGGAAACACAAGGTCTGTTTCTAATAAAGTGGCCAGTTAGTGGAAGCACAAAGTCAGCTTTTCTAATGAAGGAGCCAGTTGGAGGAAACACAAGGTTGGTGTTTCTAATAAAGTGGCCAGTTAGTGGAAGCACAAGGTCAGTCTTTCTAATAAAGTAGCCAGTTAGTGGAAGCACAAGATCAGTGTTTCTAATAAAGTGGCCAGTTAGTGGAAGCACAAGATCAGTATTTCTAATAAAGTGGCCTTTTAGTAAAAGCACAATGTGAGTGTTTCTGATAAGGTGGCCAGTTAGTGGAAACACAGAACTATAGTAGACGGGCAAGCGCTTTTCCATCCCATTCATTCTTAATAAGAAGAAAATCTGCAAACATCTATTACTATGTGGAAACATCCAATCAGAATGCTGTATACAAGCCAGAATCACACAATCTAGAGTTGGAATAATATTGATAATAAGATTAATATGTATGTAAATCTCCAAATATGTTATGTTTAAGATCCCTGGTGCTCTTCAGCTGAGAAGTTCCTCTCAATATGTAGATAACAAAAACAAAGCTTCCTGTCTTTGTGTCTCTTGGCTGGCCTCCATGGAGCCCATGCAAATCTGACATTTGTGTTTTATATTTTTTTACTCTTGAGAATGTCATTGGAGAAGAATATCAATCTTTCTATAACTCAGAGTAAACAGAGGGGGGATTTCTGAAGGGCCTATAGCCTCAATGCCAGTAACCAGTGTTGCTTAACTTCACCCCCACTTTTCCATCACTGAAGATCTTCTAATAAACAGTGTAGGACAGGAGCAGCGTTGCAGTAAATCATGAACACAGTGACGTTCAAGGTTGCAGCCCGGTGACACAGTTAATGTTGAATGTGTGAATAGTTAGGGAGGTTCTCCATGGCCACACTGGCTCGTTCATTCATCAATAAAGAAGCAATTACACCAAAGTGAAAGACATTTGTTGTTCTGTCACATGGGGAAGGGTGGGGATTTACGATGGATTTTTGTTTCAAGCTCCAGTGTGCGAGAAATCAACATAATAAATGAAGGCAATTAACGGTGGTCGATATTCCACCATACGCCCAACCAATTACAGAATGACTTGGTGCTGAAATGTGGCCCTGGGCTCCTTTAGGTTCAAACAAATCTACAGTTTAACGTCCCAGATTTCCTCCAATTGACCCGTCCATGCTCCACCCACAAGCGCTTTCTTTAATAGCTACGTTTTTCAAAGCTGGACAGGTTTTCTAGAACATTAGCCTAAAAGCCATTTAACGTATTGGGAAAATAATTGTTTTTGCTGAAATACGTGTAGAAGTTTTTTTTTTTTTTTCTGATTGCAGTGCTATTGGGAAGGAAGATAAAGGTTACCAGGAACAATAAATGATGAAGAATTTAGACTGATATGGCCAATATTTATTGAGCTACAAACTACACATACAGAAGTAGTGTCTCTCAGTATGGCATTGGCCATACTAACATGCATATGTCTCAGCATGTATTAGTTGTAGAGGTGGTGTCCTGCAATAATCCATCCCATGCAGCTTAAATATTCTCACCATATTCTCACAGTTCCTGCAGATTTTGTGGTAGGGGTGGAGGTGGAGTGGCAGCAACCCTTCTGGACAAGTGACACGTCACAACAAATTGTTCATCTTGGCACTGACTGTGCCTCCACACACAGATTCATTGTTCATCTTCACCAAAGCCTGTTCATGCTTACATCACATGTGCAGCTGAGTGTGAAACTTGAATCATTTGCATGTCTCATGAGGTCAAACCTACCCACCAAGTTTCATTCCTGTCAGTTGATTCCTTCTGGGTGCAACTATTTGTACAACTATTTTTGCATATTGTGTGCATGTGAAAGTCCATACTGTGGGAATAAATTGTGAGGTGTATATAGAATAGATTGTGAGGAGTGTATTTCTGGTGCATAAAATTGTTTTATGGATGAACATTTAATTTATTTTTTCACCAGTGCCACTAATAAGATGGCAAATGCTCTGGTCAGAAATGAGCTTGAGTTTTTCACAGTGCTCGAGGCAGCACATTGTGGTCCTTTATATTTTGTGGTAATAATAGGTTGCACATCTTTAGTCAACAGTTATGTGATTCAAAATCGAGTCGATGTTGACCAATCACGGATGACGCCATGAATACAACCATCACAGAAAGGAACACCAAGGGGCCAGAGAACTTTAAAGCACTGTTACACAGTGAATAGTAAACACCTTTAAACTTTACAGGATTATAGGGCAACACAAGCCTTTTTAATGTAGTCTTTTGAAAACCTGAGACAATGACAAGAAATGTGGAGAACAAAGTCACAATCCACAGGTCTGTACAGCCCTGTAAACATAACATTTAAAGCATTATACACACATACATGCACATCGTACACAAACAAACAAGCATTCATGAGATCCAGCTGATGCGGATTGACTGTTTCCTTTCTTTCAGTGATACATACAAAAGCTACTTGAGTGTTATCATGCTGCGTGCTATGCTAAGTTAAAATTCCTTGTCTGCAAATTTGCAAAAAACTGCATTCATCATGTGCATGCATTCAGCATTGGAGTCTGCTAACATACAAGTTTGTAACATTAGTATAGACCAGTTGGTAGCGATCCATTGACCTTTCATTTATCTAACTCGAATTAACACAAAATGAAGAAAACAAGAAACCAAGCTATTTTGAAATGCAGCAAAAAAGGTGCAACTTGTAAGCTTTTTAGTTAAACATTCCAAAACGAACTAAAATTACCAACAGAACATGAAGAAATACCAGATTTGACTGTGTGTCTATGTACCTGTGTGTATCTATGCAGATATATCTAGCATGCTAACCAGTTAGCCTGTATTGCAAAGCTGGTATCAGTCCACATGAGATGATGAAGAAGTAGCACTGCTGTCACAATGGCATGTCCTAACCTCTAAATGCTAAACAAGCGAAGACTTCGCTGGTCCACTGCTAAACCAGGAAAGACCATGCTAGTCAACAGATAAACCAGCAAAGCCTATGCTGGTCCACTGCTAAACCAGGAAAGACCATGCTAATCAACAGATAAACCAGCAAAGCCTGTGCTGGTCCACTGCTAAACCAGCAAAGACCATGCTAGTCAACTGCTAAACCAGGTTTTGCTGGTCAACCAGCTTCACAACCAAGGATTTGTATATGATTATGCCGGTTGACCAACTAAACAAGCAAGATCATACTGGTCATCCAGCCTCAGCAGCAATGTTTTGCTAATCAACCAGCTTTACCAGCAAGGTTTTGTGCACAGTCATGCTGGTGGACCAACAAAACCAGCAAGATCATACTGGTCAGCCAGCTTCACCAGCAGGGCTTTGCTAGCTGACCAGCAAAACCAGCACCAGACCAGTACTTGCCAGCATAAACCAGCTTGGACCAGCATGGATTTGACGCTGGACTAAGCAAATTTTTTCAGCAGGTAGGTTGTGTCATCTTAATAAAATAACTACTAAAATAACTTCTCACTCTTCAAAGGAGAAATTTAAGTAAATAGCAAATATTAACCAATTTCTAGCACATATTATTTAGAACAGGGTTTCTCAAACTGTGGGCCGCAGACCACCAGTGGGCCATGAAGCCCACTATAGTGGTCCATGGGCCTGTAATCAGGGGGTGGCAGTAGATTGCCTGGTTGTTAGTGGCTTGGTAATGTCATATAAATACTACTACTATTAGTGTTATATTACGTATAAATACTATATAGTTTTCCAGTGGGCTGCTATGATTTGTAGTTGTTGTCAGGTGGGTCTATATTAATTACATTACTTCAGAATGAAAAGTACTTAAAATCAATTTCAGAATTTATTTGAAATTAATCTGAATTTCTTGGTGTTGAAACATTGAAAAAGATCCTTATTGGTGTTTAGGTTATAGTTGACACTGTATATACTATATATATATATATATATATATATATATATATATATATATATATATATATATATATATATATACTCTAC